>JAQISU010000459.1:0-671386 GCA_029339505.1 Unio delphinus
ATAATATGTAAGTATTTGGGTATTATTGTATTATTACCTATTATGTAAGTATTTGGGTATTATTGTTTATTACCTAGTATGTATTGTAAGTATTTGGGTATTATTGTTTTATACCTAGTATGTATTGTAAGTATTTGGGTATGACTGTATTATTACCTAGATATGTATTGTAAGTATTTGGGTATGATTGTATTATTACCTAGTATGTATTGTAAGTATTTGGGTATGACTGTATTATTACCTAGTATGTATTGTAAGTATTTGGGTATTATTGTTTTAATACCTAGTATGTATTGTAAGTATTGGGTATGACTGTATTATTACCTATTATGTATTGTAAGTATTTGGGTATGATTGTATTATACCTAGTATGTATTGTAAGTATTTGGGTATGACTGTACTTATTACCTAGTATGTATTGTAAGTATTTGGGTATGATTGTATTTAATACCTAGTATGTATTGTAAGTATTTGGGTATGACTGTATTAATACCTAGTATGTATTGTAAGTATTTGGGTATGACTGTATTAATACCTAGTATGTATTATAAGTATTTGGGTATGACTGTATTAATACCTAGTAATGTATTGTAAGTATTTGGGTATGACTGTATTAATACCTAGTATGTATTGTAAGTATTTGGGTATATTGTTTTATTACCTAGTATGTATTGTAAGTATTTGGGTATGACTGTATTATTACCTATTATGTATTGAAAGTATTTGGGTATGATTGTATTAATACCTAGTATGTATTGTAAGTATTTGGTATGACTGTATTATTACTAGTATGTATTATAAGTATTTGGGTATGATTGTATTATTACCTAGTATGGATTGTAAGTATTTGGGTATGACTGTATTATTACCTAGTATGTATTATAAGTATTTGGGTATGACTGTATTATTACCTAGTATGTATTATAAGTATTTGGGTATGACTGTATTATTACCTAGTATGTATTGTAAGTATTTGGGTATTATTGTTTTATTACCTAGTATGTATTGTAAGTATTTGGGTATGATTGTATTAATACCTAGTATGTATTGTAAGTATTTGGGTATGATTGTATTAATACCTAGTATGTATTCTAAGTATTTGGGTATGATTGTATAATACCTAGTATGTATTATAAGTATTTGGTATGATTGTATTATTATCTAGTATGTATTGTAAGTATTTGGGTATGATTGTATTATTACCTAGTATGTATTGTAAGTATTTGGGTATTATTGTTTTATTACCTAGTATGTATTGTAAGTATTTGGGTATGATTGTATTATTACCTAGTATGTATCGTAAGTATTTGGGTATGACTGTATTATTACTAGTATGTATTATAAGTATTTGGGTATGATTGTATTAATACCTAGTATGTATTGTAAGTATTTGGGTATGACTGTATTATTACCTAGTATGTATTATAAGTATTTGGGTATGATTGTATTATTACCTAGTATGGATTGTAAGTATTTGGGTATGACTGTATTATTACCTAGTATGTATTATAAGTATTTGGGTATGACTGTATTATTACCTAGTATGTATTATAAGTATTTGGGTATGACTGTATTATTACCTAGTATGTATTGTAAGTATTTGGGTATTATTGTTTTATTACCTAGTATGTATTGTAAGTATTTGGGTATGATTGTATTATTACCTAGTATGTATTATAAGTATTTGGGTATGATTGTATTATCACCTAGTATGTATTGTAAGTATTTGGGTATGATTGTATTATTACCTAGTATGTATTGTAAGTATTTGGGTATTATTGTTTTATTACCTAGTATGTATTGTAAGTATTTGGGTATGATTGTATTATTACCTAGTATGTATCGTAAGTATTTGGGTATGACTGTATTATTACCTAGTATGTATTATAAGTATTTGGGTATGATTGTATTAATACCTAGTATGTATTGTAAGTATTTGGGTATGATTGTATTAATACCTAGTATGTATTATAAGTATTTGGGTATGATTGTATTATTACCTAGTATGTATTATAAGTATTTGGGTATGATTGTATTAATACCTAGTATGTATTGTAAGTATTTGGTATGATTGTATTAATACCTAGTATGTATTGTAAGTATTTGGGTATGATTGTATTATTACCTAGTATGTATTATAAGGTATTTGGGTATGATTGTATTAATACCTAGTATGTATTGTAAGTATTTGGGTATGACTGTATTATTACCTAGTATGTATTATAAGTATTTGGTATGATTGTATTATTACCTAGTATGGATTGTAAGTATTTGGTATGACTGTATTATTACCTAGTATGTATTATAAGTATTTGGGTATGACTGTATTATTACCTAGTATGTATTATAAGTATTTGGGTTATGACTGTATTATTACCTAGTATGTATTGTAAGTACTTTGGGTATTATTGTTTTATTACCTAGTATGTATTGTAAGTATTTGGGTATGATTGTATTATTACCTAGTATGTATTATAAGTATTTGGGTATGATTGTATTATCACCTAGTATGTATTGTAAGTATTTGGGTATGATTGTATTATTACCTAGTATGTATTGTAAGTATTTGGGTATTATTGTTTTATTACCTAGTATGTATTGTAAGTATTTGGGTATGATTGTATTATTACCTAGTATGTATCGTAAGTATTTGGGTATGACTGTATTATTACCTAGTATGTATTATAAGTATTTGGGTATGATTGTATTATTACCTAGTATGGATTGTAAGTATTTGGGTACTATTGTATTATTACCTAGTATGTATTATAAGTATTTGGGTATGATTGTATTATTACC
Organism: Unio delphinus; assembly: GCA_029339505.1. Taxonomy (NCBI): domain Eukaryota; kingdom Metazoa; phylum Mollusca; class Bivalvia; order Unionida; family Unionidae; genus Unio; species Unio delphinus. The sequence goes on from JAQISU010000459.1 coordinate 2,800, forward strand.
TAGTATGTATTGTAAGTATTTGGGTATGATTGTATTAATACCTAGTATGTATTGTAAGTATTTGGGTATGATTGTATTATTACCTATTATGTAAGTATTTGGTATTATTGTTTTATTACCTAGTATGTATCGTAAGTATTTGGGTATGATTGTAATAATACCTAGTATGTATTATAAGTATTTGGGTATGATTGTATTATTACCTAGTATGTATTGTAAGTATTTGGGTATGATTGTATTAATACCTAGTATGTATTGTAAGTATTTGGGTACTATTGTATTATTACCTAGTATGTATTATAAGTATTTGGGTATGATTGTATTATTACCTAGTATGTATTGTAAGTATTTGGGTATGATTGTATTAATACCTAGTATGTATTATAAGTATTTGGGTATGATTGTATTAGTACCTAGTATGTATTGTAAGTATTTGGGTATGATTGTATTATTACCTAGTATGTATTGTAAGTATTTGGGTATGATTGTATTATTACCTATTATGTAAGTATTTGGGTATGATTGTATTAATACCTATTATGTAAGTATTTGGGTATTATTGTTTTATTACCTAGTATGTATCGTAAGTATTTGGGTATGATTGTATTAATACCTAGTATGTATTGTAAGTATTTGGGTATGACTGTATTAATACCTAGTATGTATGATAAGTATTTGGGTATGATTGTATTAATACCTAGTATGTAAGTATTTGGGTATTATTGTTTTATTACCTAGTATGTATCGTAAGTATTTGGGTATGATTGTATTATTACCTATTATGTAAGTATTTGGGTATGATTGTATTATTACCTAGTATGTATTGTAAGTATTTGGGTATGACTGTATTATTACCTATTATGTATTGTAAGTATTTGGGTATGATTGTATTAATACCTATTATGTATTGTAAGTATTTGGGTATGATTGTATTAATACCTAGTATGTATTGTAAGTATTTGGGTATGACTGTATTAATACCTAGTATGTATGATAAGTATTTGGGTATGATTGTATTAATACCTAGTATGTAAGTATTTGGGTATTATTGTTTTATTACCTAGTATGTATCGTAAGTATTTGGGTATGGTTGTATTAATACCTATTATGTATTGTAAGTATTTGGGTATGATTGTATTATTACCTAGTATGTATTGTAAGTATTTGGGTATGACTGTATTATTACCTAGTATGTATTGTAAGTATTTGGGTATGACTGTATTATTACCTAGTATGTATTGTAAGTATTTGGGTATGATTGTATTAATACCTAGTATGTATTGTAAGTATTTGGGTATGACTGTATTATTACCTAGTATGTATTGTAAGTATTTGGGTATGACTGTATTATTACCTAGTATGTATTGTAAGTATTTGGGTATTATTGTTTTATTACCTAGTATGTATCGTAAGTATTTGGGTATGATTGTATTAATACCTAGTATGTATTGTAAGTATTTGGGTATGACTGTATTATTACCTAGTATGTATTATAAGTATTTGGGTATGATTGTATTATTACCTAGTATGTATTGTAAGTATTTGGGTATTATTGTTTTATTACCTAGTATGTATCGTAAGTATTTGGGTATGATTGTATTAATACCTAGTATGTATTATAAGTATTTGGGTATGATTGTATTATTACCTAGTATGTATTGTAAGTATTTGGGTATTATTGTTTTATTACCTAGTATGTATCGTAAGTATTTGGGTATGACTGTATTATTACCTAGTATGTATTGTAAGTATTTGGGTATGACTGTATTATTACCTAGTATGTATCGTAAGTATTTGGGTATGACTGTATGATTACCTATTATGTATTGTAAGTATTTGGGTATGATTGTATTAATACCTAGTATGTATTGTAAGTATTTGGGTATGACTGTATTATTACCTAGTATGTATTATAAGTATTTGGGTATGATTGTATTATTATCTAGTATGTATTGTAAGTATTTGGGTATTATTGTTTTATTACCTAGTATGTATTGTAAGTATTTGGGTATGATTGTATTATTACCTAGTATGTATTGTAAGTATTTGGGTATGATTGTATTATTACCTAGTATGTATTATAAGTATTTGGGTATGATTGTATTATTATCTAGTATGTATTGTAAGTATTTGGGTATTATTGTTTTATTACCTATTATGTATTGTAAGTATTTGGGTATTATTGTATTATTACCTAGTATGTATTGTAAGTATTTGGGTATGATTGTATTATTACCTAGTATGTACTGTAAGTATTTGGGTATGACTGTATTATTACCTATTATGTATTGTAAGTATTTGGGTATGACTGTATTATTACCTATTATGTATTGTAAGTATTTGGGTATTATTGTTTTATTACCTAGTATGTATTGTAAGTATTTGGGTATGACTGTATTATTACCTATTATATATTGTAAGTATTTGGGTATGATTGTATTAATACCTAGTATGTATTATAAGTATTTGGGTATGATTGTATTATTATCTAGAATGTATTGTAAGTATTTGGGTATGATTGTATTAATACCTAGTATGTATTATAAGTATTTGGGTATGATTGTATTATTATCTAGTATGTATTGTAAGTATTTGGGTATCATTGTTTTATTACCTAGTATGTATCGTAAGTATTTGGGTATGATTGTATTATTACCTAGTATGTATTGTAAGTATTTGGGTATGATTGTATTATTACCTAGTATGTATTGTAAGTATTTGGGTATGATTGTATTATTACCTATTATGTAAGTATTTGGGTATTATTGTTTTATTACCTAGTATGTATCGTAAGTATTTGGGTATGATTGTATTATTACCTATTATGTATTGTAAGTATTTGGGTATGATTGTATTATTACCTATTATGTAAGTATTTGGGTATTATTGTTTTATTACCTAGTATGTATTGTAAGTATTTGGGTATGACTGTATTATTACCTATTATGTATTGTAAGTATTTGTGTATAATTGTATTAATACCTAGTATGTATTGTAAGTATTTGGGTATGATTGTATTATTATCTATTATGTATTGTAAGTATTTGGGTATGACTGTATTAATACCTAGTATGTATTGTAAGTATTTGGGTATGACTGTATTATTACCTAGTATGTATTGTAAGTATTTGGGTATTATTGTTTTATTACCTAGTATGTATTGTAAGTATTTGGGTATGACTGTATTATTACCTATTATGTATTGTAAGTATTTGGGTATGACTGTATTATTACCTAGTATGTATTGTAAGTATTTGGGTATGACTGTATTATTACCTAGTATGTATTGTAAGTATTTGGGTATTATTGTTTTAATACCTAGTATGTATTGTAAGTATTTGGGTATGATTGTATTAATACCTAGTATGTATTGTAAGTATTTGGGTATGATTGTATTATTACCTAGTATGTATTGTAAGTATTTGGGTATGACTGTATTAATACCTAGTATGTATTGTAAGTATTTGGGTATGATTGTATTAATACCTAGTATGTATTGTAAGTATTTGGGTATGATTGTATTATTACCTAGTATGTATTGTAAGTATTTGGGTATGACTGTATTAATACCTAGTATGTATTGTAAGTATTTGGGTATGATTGTATTAATACCTAGTATGTATTGTAAGTATTTGGGTATGATTGTATTATTACCTATTATGTAAGTATTTGGGTATTATTGTTTTATTACCTAGTATGTATTGTGAGTATTTGGGTATGATTGTATTAATACCTAGTATGTATTGTAAGTATTTGGGTATGACTGTATTAATACCTAGTATGTATTGTAAGTATTTGGGTATTATTGTTTTATTACCTAGTATGTATCGTAAGTATTTGGGTATGATTGTATTATTACCTAGTATGTATTGTAAGTATTTGGGTATGATTGTATTATTACCTATTATGTAAGTATTTGGGTATTATTGTTTTATTACCTATTATGTATTGTAAGTATTTGGGTAGGACTGTATTATTACCTATTATGTATTGTAAGTATTTGGGTATTATTGTTTTATTACCTAGTATGTATTGTAAGTATTTGGGTATGACTGTATTATTACCTATTATGTATTGTAAGTATTTGGGTATGATTGTATTATTACCTATTATGTAAGTATTTGGGTATGATTGTATTAATACCTAGTATGTATTCTAAGTATTTGGGTATGATTGTATTAATACCTAGTATGTATTGTAAGTATTTGGGTATGATTGTATTAATACCTAGTATGTATTGTAAGTATTTGGGTATGATTGTATTAATACCTATTATGTATTCTAAGTATTTGGGTATGATTGTATTAATACCTAGTATGTATTATAAGTATTTGGGTATGATTGTATTATTATCTAGAATGTATTGTAAGTATTTGGGTATGACTGTATTATTACCTATTATGTATTGTAAGTATTTGGGTATTATTGTTTTATTACCTAGTATGTATCGTAAGTATTTGGGTATGACTGTATTATTACCTAGTATGTATTATAAGTATTTGGGTATGATTGTATTAATACCTATTATGTATCGTAAGTATTTGGGTATGACTGTATTATTACCTATTATGTAAGTATTTGGGTATTATTGTTTTATTACCTAGTATGTATTGTAAGTATTTGGGTATGACTGTATTATTACCTATTATGTATTGTAAGTATTTGGGTATGACTGTATTATTACCTATTATGTATTGTAAGTATTTGGGTATGATTGTATTATTACCTAGTATGTATTGTAAGTATTTGTGTATGATTGTATTATTACCTATTATGTATTGTAAGTATTTGGGTATGACTGTATTATTAACTATTATGTATTGTAAGTATTTGGGTATGATTGTATTATTACCTAGTATGTATTGTAAGTATTTGGGTATGATTGTATTATTACCTAGTATGTATTGTAAGTATTTGGGTATGATTGTATTAATACCTATTATGTATTGTAAGTATTTGGGTATTATTGTATTATTACCTATGTATGTATTGTAAGTATTTGGGTATGACTGTATTATTACCTATTATGTATTGTAAGTATTTGGGTATGACTGTATTATTACCTATTATGTATTGTAAGTATTTGGGTATGATTGTATTATTACCTAGTATGTATTGTAAGTATTTGTGTATGATTGTATTATTACCTATTATGTAAGTATTTGGGTATGATTGTATTTTTACCTAGTATGTATTGTAAGTATTTGGGTATGACTGTATTATTACCTATTATGTATTGTAAGTATTTGGGTATGATTGTATTATTACCTATTATGTAAGTATTTGGGTATGATTGTTTTATTACCTAGTATGTATTATAAGTATTTGGGTATGACTATTATTACCTATTATGTATTGTAAGTATTTGGGTATGACTGTATTATTACCTATTATGTATTGTAAGTATTTGGGTATGACTGTATTATTACCTAGTATGTATTGTAAGTATTTGGGTATGATTGTATTATTACCTAGTATGTATTGTAAGTATTTGGGTATTATTGTTTTATTACCTAGTATGTATCGTAAGTATTTGGGTATGACTGTATTATTACCTAGTATGTATTGTAAGTATTTGGGTATGATTGTATTATTACCTAGTATGTATTGTAATTATTTGGGTATTATTGTTTTATTACCTAGTATGTATTGTAAGTATTTGGGTATGATTGTATTATTACCTAGTATGTATTGTAAGTATTTGGGTATGACTGTATTATTACCTATTATGTATTGTAAGTATTTGGGTATGATTGTATTATTACCTAGTATGTATTGTAAGTATTTGGGTATGATTGTATTATTACCTAGTATGTATTGTAAGTATTTGGGTATTATTGTTTTATTACCTAGTATGTATTGTAAGTATTTGGGTATGACTGTATTATTACCTATTATGTATTGTAAGTATTTGGGTATGATTGTATTATTACCTAGTATGTATTGTAAGTATTTGGGTATGATTGTATTATTACCTAGTATGTATTGTAAGTATTTGGGTATGATTGTATTATTACCTATTATGTATTGTAAGTATTTGGGTATGATTGTATTATTACCTAGTATGTATTGTAAGTATTTGGCTATGATTGTATTATTACCTAGTATGTATTGTAAGTATTTGGGTATTATTGTTTTATTACCTAGTATGTATTGTAAGTATTTGGGTATGACTGTATTAATACCTAGTATGTATTGTAAGTATTTGGGTATGACTGTATTATTACCTAGTATGTATTGTAAGTATTTGGGTATGATTGTATTATTACCTAGTATGTATTGTAAGTATTTGGGTATTATTGTTTTATTACCTAGTATGTATTGTAAGTATTTGGGTATGATTGTATTAATACCTAGTATGTATTATAAGCATTTGGGTATGATTGTATTATTACCTAGTATGTATTGTAAGTATTTGGGTATTATTGTTTTATTACCTAGTATGTATTGTAAGTATTTGGGTATGATTGTATTATTACCTAGTATGTATTATAAGTATTTGGGTATGATTGTATTATTACCTATTATGTATTGTAAGTATTTGGGTATGACTGTATTATTACCTATTATGTATTGTAAGTATTTGGGTATGATTGTATTATTACCTAGTATGTATTGTAAGTATTTGGGTATGATTGTATTATTACCTAGTATGTATCGTAAGTATTTGGGTATTATTGTTTTATTACCTAGTATGTATTGTAAGTATTTGGGTATGACTGTATTATTACCTATTATGTATTGTAAGTATTTGGGTATGACTGTATTATTACCTATTATGTATCGTAAGTATTTGGGTATGATTGTATTAATACCTAGTATGTATTGTAAGTATTTGGGTATGACTGTATTAATACCTAGTATGTATTATAAGTATTTGGGTATGATTGTATTAATACCTAGTATGTAATGTAAGTATTTGGGTATTATTGTTTTATTACCTAGTATGTATTGTAAGTATTTGGGTATGATTGTATTAATACCTAGTATGTATTATAAGCATTTGGGTATGATTGTATTATTACCTAGTATGTATTGTAAGTATTTGGGTATTATTGTTTTATTACCTAGTATGTATTGTAAGTATTTGGGTATGATTGTATTATTACCTAGTATGTATTATAAGTATTTGGGTATGATTGTATTATTACCTATTATGTATTGTAAGTATTTGGGTATGACTGTATTATTACCTATTATGTATTGTAAGTATTTGGGTATGACTGTATTAATACCTAGTATGTATTATAAGTATTTTGGTATGATTGTATTAATACCTAGTATGTATTGTAAGTATTTGGGTATTATTGTTTTATTACCTAGTATGTATTGTAAGTATTTGGGTATGATTGTATTATTACCTAGTATGTATTGTAAGTATTTGGGTATGATTGTATTATTACCTAGTATGTATTGTAAGTATTTGGGTATTATTGTTTTATTACCTAGTATGTATTGTAAGTATTTGGGTATGATTGTATTATTACTTAGTATGTATTGTAAGTATTTGGGTATGATTGTATTATTACTTAGTATGTATTGTAAGTATTTGGGTATTATTGTTTCATTACCTAGTATGTATTGTAAATATTTGGGTATTATTGTATTATTACCTATTATGTATTGTAAGTATTTGGGTATGATTGTATTAATACCTAGTATGTATTGTAAGTATTTGGGGATTATTGTTTTATTACCTAGTATGTATTGTAAGTATTTGGGTATTATTGTATTATTACCTATTATGTATTGTAAGTATTTGGGTATGATTGTATTATTACTTAGTATGTATTGTAAGTATTTGGGTATGATTGTTTTATTACCTAGTATGTATTGTAAGTATTTGGGTATTATTGTTTTATTACCTAGTATGTATCGTAAGTATTTGGGTATGATTGTATTAATACCTATTATGTATCGTAAGTATTTGGGTATGACTGTATTATTACCTATTACGTAAGTATTTGGGTATTATTGTTTTATTACCTAGTATGTATTGTAAGTATTTGGGTATGATTGTATTAATACCTAGTATGTATTGTAAGTATTTGGGTATGATTGTATTAATACCTAGTATGTATTGTAAGTATTTGGGTATGATTGTTTATTACCTAGTATGTATTGTAAGTATTTGGGTATTATTGTTTTATTACCTAGTATGTATTGTAAGTATTTGGGTATGATTGTATTATTACCTAGTATGTATTGTAAGTATTTGGGTATTATTGTTTTATTACCTAGTATGTATCATAAGTATTTGGGTATTATTGTATTATTACCTATTATGTATTGTAAGTATTTGGGTATGATTGTATTATTACCTAGTATGTATTGTAAGTATTTTGGTATTATTGTTTTATTACCTAGTATGTATTGTAAGTATTTGGGTATGATTGTATTAATACCTATTATGTATCGTAAGTATTTGGGTATGACTGTATTATTACCTATTATGTAAGTATTTGGGTATTATTGTTTTATTACCTAGTATGTATTGTAAGTATTTGGGTGTGATTGTATTAATACCTAGTATGTATTGTAAGTATTTGGGTATTATTGTTTTATTACCTATTATGTATTGTAAGTATTTGGGTATGATTGTATTAATACCTATTATGTATTGTAAGTATTTGGGTATTATTGTTTTATTACCTAGTATGTATTGTAAGTATTTGGGTATTATTGTTTTATTACCTAGTATGTATTGTAAGTATTTGGGTATGACTGTATGATTACCTATTATGTATTGTAAGTATTTGGGTATGACTGTATTATTACCTAGTATGTATTGTAAGTATTTGGGTATTATTGTTTCATTACCTAGTATGTATTGTAAATATTTGGGTATTATTGTATTATTACCTATTATGTATTGTAAGTATTTGGGTATGATTGTATTAATACCTAGTATGTATTGTAAGTATTTGGGTATGATTGTATTAATACCTAGTATGTATTGTAAGTATTTGGGTATTATTGTTTCATTACCTAGTATGTATCATAAGTATTTGGGTATTATTGTTTTATTACCTAGTATGTATTGTAAGTATTTGGGTATTATTGTATTATTACCTATTATGTATTGTAAGTATTTGGGTATGATTGTATTATTACCTATTATGTATTGTAAATATTTGGGTATGATTGTATTAATACCTAGTATGTATTGTAAGTATTTGGGTATTATTGTTTCATTACCTAGTATGTATTGTAAATATTTGGGTATTATTGTATTATTACCTATTATGTATTGTAAGTATTTGGGTATGATTGTATTAATACCTAGTATGTATTGTAAGTATTTGGGTATTATTGTTTTATTACCTAGTATGTATTGTAAGTATTTGGGTATGATTGTATTATTACCTAGTATGTATTGTAAGTATTTGGGTATGATTGTATTATTACCTAGTATGTATTGTAAGTATTTGGGTATGATTGTATTATTACCTAGTATGTATTGTAAGTATTTGGGTATGATTGTATTATTACCTAGTATGTATTGTAAGTATTTGGGTATGATTGTATTATTACCTATTATGTATTGTAAGTATTTGGGTATGATTGTATTATTACCTAGTATGTATTGTAAGTATTTGGGTATGATTGTATTATTACCTAGTATGTATTGTAAGTATTTGGGTATTATTGTTTTATTACCTAGTATGTATTGTAAGTATTTGGGTATGACTGTATTATTACCTATTATGTATTGTAAGTATTTGGGTATGATTGTATTATTACCTAGTATGTATTGTAAGTATTTGGGTATGATTGTATTATTACCTAGTATGTATTGTAAGTATTTGGGTATTATTGTTTTATTACCTAGTATGTATTGTAAGTATTTGGGTATTATTGTTTTATTACCTAGTATGTATTGTAAGTATTTGGGTATGACTGTATTATTACCTATTATGTATTGTAAGTATTTGGGTATGACTGTATTATTACCTATTATGTATTGTAAGTATTTGGGTATGACTGTATTATTACCTATTATGTATTGTAAGTATTTGGGTATGACTGTATTATTACCTAGTATGTAATGTAAGTATTTGGGTATGATTGTATTATTACCTATTATGTATTGTAAGTATTTGGGTATTATTGTTTTATTACCTAGTATGTATTGTAAGTATTTGGGTATGACTGTATTATTACCTATTATGTATTGTAAGTATTTGGGTATGACTGTATTATTACCTATTATGTATTGTAAGTATTTGGGTATGACTGTATTATTACCTATTATGTAATGTAAGTATTTGGGTATGACTGTATTATTACCTATTATGTATTGTAAGTATTTGGGTATGACTGTATTATTACCTAGAATGTATTGTAAGTATTTGGGTATGATTGTATTATTACCTATTATGTATTGTAAGTATTTGGGTATGATTGTATTATTACCTATTATGTATTGTAAGTATTTGGGTATTATTGTTTTATTACCTAGTATGTATTGTAAGTATTTGGGTATGATTGTATTATTACCTAGTATGTATTGTAAGTATTTGGGTATGATTGTATTAATACCTATTATGTATTGTAAGTATTTGGGTATGATTGTATTATTACCTAGTACGGTGGGACCCGCTATAACACGCCCCGTTATAAAACAAATTCGGATATAACACGGTCGTGGCATGGCTCCCGAAATTTCAGGTAATTTATTACAGGTATTTTTCTCAAAGACCAAAAAAAAAAATATTTTAAGTATGAAAAATGTATTATCATTTTGGGGAGGAAATCACACAAAATCGAATATAAAATAATCGTTGTATGGCTCCTAAAATTTCAAAAATTAAATTTCTTCTAGTTTTGTGCCAGAATAAGCATCAGAAATATGAACCAATTGCTGGGCCTACTGAGAACTTTGATCTTTGTTTATTGTTGAAAAATGACAGCTCATAAGTGTAAATATTATTATTACTGATCCCTGAGCAATGAAGCCATCATGTCTACTTTGTGTTTGTCTTGAATGCATTCCGAATACAATCGTTGCTCTAATAATCTCCGATATATGTTCTCTTAATTTCATACACAACTAAGCAACAGCCAATGCAGGGGTTGATAAAAGATTCTCACCAGAATGTATAAATCAATTAATTTAAGTACATTGTTTATCATCAAAGTGAACTGCCAAGTTAAACTTGTTCAAATCAGAGTAAAACAATTTATACAGCATCAAAGCAACAAAAGCCGCCAACATGCGTGCAATGGCATGGCGGTGTTGTTTTATGCAAAACGTGACATTAGCAGCTAAAAATCAGAGTTTTTAAAAAAATAATAACTATTGACAGATGAGAGATGTAATGGTATAAAATGTATACGACACAGAGGTCTCGGAAACACTTAATTACGCGTATTTGAATGCAAATATTTGATCTGGGACACATAAATCACTCCATGCAAGAGTCCTCCATATGCATGCAAATAGCTGGGAGACAAAGTTAGTGTTGATTACTTTATCATTTTAGCTGTGCTGATATTTACAGTGACATAATTCAGTGGTTAAAATACAGCCAGTTCTGCCTGCTGTATTTATTAGAGTACATCAAAAGAACATGACGCAATAGGTGGGCGGCAAGTTCAAAGGACTTTGACTAGCAGCTTGGGTGGGAAAATGTGCTGAAATTTACAATGACTGAATTCAGAGACAGAAAGATCCCGAGATGTACATGTAGTTATTATAAGAATACACTTTAGCTGCCATTATTTAATCTACGGACATGTACTATTTCATCATTCATTACATACACCCATTACATAATTTTTGTTATTTCTTTTCATTGAATTCAGTCACATAATGATCTGTGACAAAATTATTGAATATTTTACATCCGTATGTGGATATTTTCGATGGAAATATTTGTATTATGAATTCAATGTATGTTACAAGATTCGCTGGTGAGTACATGGTGTTGTTACTCTTTTCATGCAATAGATTATACATGTATATATAAATTAGACACGTGTATGTACCAATGCATGGTTCTCTGAATAAAGTAATATATTATATCTGCAATTTCTGTTACCACTGCAAATGTTTTTCTCATTTAATATATATTGATCAAAAATGGTAACTGTGCCATGCATTGTTGCACCCGTCTTTATGTAACCCCCCTCCCCCCAATTAAATCCAAAAATGTGTTGATATTGTACATGGTTGCTTATAACACAGTTCGGTTCATAACACGGTCGGATTCTATGGCTCCCAACTACCATGTTATAGCGGGGTCCCACTGTATGTGTTGTAAGTATTTGGGTATGATTGTATTATTACCTAGTATGTAATGTAAGTATTTGAGTATGATTGTATTATTACCTAGCACATGTATGTATTGTATTTGGGTATGATTGTATTATTAACTACCCTGTAGTATATATTTTTGTTTGACAAAGGCTATGTTCTTTCAGTCAGAATAAAAGCACATTTTTATCAGGTAAATAATATAAACCAAATTTAAATTGTTATCAATTTTATTGCAAATAATTAAGCTGATTTCCATAGGGTAATATAGCTTCTAATCTTTAATGTCATCACACCCAACCACCAATGTGAAAGAAAGCATCTGAACTTTTATCAATTTTATTGCAAATAAATAAGCTCATTTTTAATCACTTCAAAAAGTCTTCTCTAAACTAACTGTAGAAGTTTTAAACCTAAGTCATCTATACCAGCCTAAACTTGATGAAACTTTTGTACATGGATGTAATGATTAGACAATGATTCACAAGACATTTAAATTTTTTTTTAGAAAACCAAAACATTGCTCTGACAAAATGGACTGGTGTTGCAATTTTTAAAGCAGTAATACACTGTCATTTTATAATTTACTGGAGCAGAATACATTCCATTTAAAATGGTCATTGAGCAAAAGTTTGGCCAGATGCACATATGAACAAAAACCACAATAACACTAAAAGTATCTGATGAATCAAACCAATCAATAGTAGGAATGGTCAAATTCAGTAACTTACCTGTGGACCACCACTTTGGACCTTGTACAGTCAAATTCAGTAACTTACATGTGGACCACCAGTTTGGACCTTGTAAAGTCAAATCCAGTAACTTACCTGTGGACCACCACTTTGGACCTTGTAAAGTCAAATCCAGTAACTTACCTGTGGACCACCACTTTGGACCTTGTACAGTCAAATTCATTAATTTACCTGTGGACTAACACTTTGGAACTTGTACAGTCAAATTCAGTAACTTACATGTGGACCACCAGTTTGGACCTTGCACAGTCAAATCCATTAACTTACCTGTGGACCACCACTTTGGACCTTGTACAGTCAAATTCAGTAACTTACATGTGGACCACCAGTTTGGACCTTACACAGTCAAATTCAGTAACTTACCTGTGGACCACCAGTTTGGACCTTGTAAAGTCAATTACCTGTGGACCAACACTTTGGACCTTGTACAGTCAAATTCAATAACGTACATGTGGACCAACACTTTGGACCTTGTACAGTCAAATTCAGTAATTTACCTATGGACCAACAATTTGGACTGTGTACAGTCAAGTTCAGTAACGTACCTGTGGACCAACACTTTGGACCTTGTACAGTCAAATTCAGTAATTTACCTGTGGACTAACACTTTGGACCTTGTACAGTCAAATTCAGTAACTTACCTGTGGACTAACACATTGGACCTTGTACTGCTGCTTCAGTTTTTTTAGAAGGGTATTTTTATCTGAAAATAATCACATTTGTATGTTTAATTTATTGTATTAAATTTATTTTTAGATTCATAACTAATTACAAACACCTCTATTAACATTTTCATTGTGTGAATTAACAATTTCAAAAGAGACATAAATATGTAGTTTGCTATTAGAAACTTTTTGCTCATCACTAGGGTTGAATATTTCCTGAGATCTGGACAATTTTGCAAATAGCAAGGCATATACGATTCTTAATACAGTACAGCTCTTGCAATTTTCATTATCCACACATCGAGGCTATGGGGAACTGTGGAGGAGGAAGGACAAACCTCTCCATGTTGCCACAATGCAAACTCAAAGAGCCATTGTTTGAAAGTTAATAATCACCCCATGCACCATGTATTCTTGCACAACCATGCCATAAAATCACTGTGAAATGAGCATGGTCAAATATTGCAAACTGGCATGTATTCTCTAAGACAGGACAAATATTTCAAAATAAATGCTAAACATAACCAAATTACCTCCCTTATATTACATATTACCATGGCAATATGTCTTTTGTAAGAGAAGTCATTCTGCTAAAAAGTTGCTATTACTTTATCAGATAATACACAAAAATTACAGGTGTATTTTTTTTTTGAGTGGGCAGAAAGAATTTGATACAATGTAGGAATGTCCTATACTGTATCAAAGGATGTTTTTTCCCCAACGTAGAACAAAACTTATATAGTTTTGTATTTATTACACATTACCCTCTTAATCACTACAATGGTGGCCTAAGTGGATCGTCCACTCGGATGGGGGGAGGTCACGAATTTGAGCCTTGGTCAAGTCATACCAAAGACTTTTAAAAAAGGTACTAATGGCTGCCTCATTAGGCACTTAGCATTACAAAGTTAGTGTTAAAAATGGTCAGTGTGGTGTCAGGATAATGTGAACAGGTGGGACATGCTGAGGTCTGCGCCATGAATGCCCTAGTGCTAGATGTCACTATAAACTGTCACTCCCAATCACACACACACACACACACACACACATAGGATTACTACAGCAGTGTTGTAAACATGATGAAGAAGGATGCTGAAATATTCTGTTGCAAGTATGGTTGTCTAGTACTGGAAACTTACCGCCCTAACCCTAAATAAATGGTAAAGGCATACATCATATATCAAGTATGGTTGTCTAGTACTGGAAACTTACCACCCTAACCCTAAATAAATGGTAAAGGCATACATCATATATCAAGTATGGTTGTCTAGTACTGGAAACTTACCGCCCTAACCCTAAATAAATGGTAAAGGCATACATCATATATCAAGTATGGTTGTCTAGTACTGGAAACTTACCGCCCTAACCCTAAATAAATGGTAAAGGCATACATCATATATCAAGTATGGTTGTCTAGTACTGGAAACTTACTGCCCTAACCCTAAATAAATGGTAAAGGCATACATCATATATCAAGTATGGTTGTCTAGTACTGGAAACTTACCGCCCTAACCCTAAATAAATGGTAAAGGCATACATCATATATCAAGTATGGTTGTCTAGTACTGGAAACTTACCGCCCTAACCCTAAATAAATGGTAAAGGCATACATCATATATCAAGTATGGTTGTCTAGTACTGGAAACTTACCGCCCTAACCCTAAATAAATGGTAAAGGCATACATCATATATCAAGTATGGTTGTCTAGTACTGGAAACTTACCGCCCTAACCCTAAATAAATGGTAAAGGCATACATCATATATCAAGTATGGTTGTCTAGTACTGGAAACTTACCGCCCTAACCCTAAATAAATGGTAAAGGCATACATCATATATCAAGTATGGTTGTCTAGTACTGGAAACTTACCGCCCTAACCCTAAATAAATGGTAAAGGCATACATCATATATCAAGTATGGTTGTCTAGTACTGGAAACTTACCGCCCTAACCCTAAATAAATGGTAAAGGCATACATCATATATCAAGTATGGTTGTCTAGTACTGGAAACTTACCGCCCTAACCCTAAATAAATGGTAAAGGCATACATCATATCTCAGACTCCTAATCAAACTCATCAGAGGTATTGATGATATAAACCTATAATTTCCCCAATTGTTATAAAATGAAATGAAAAATAATAGTCTCTAGATCTAGAGTGGCACTTACTTAATTACTTAATTCATACAATCTTGATAATTTATCATTTTAGATTTTATTTCAAGAGTGGAAACAATCTAAACAGATCAGAGACAAGATTTTCTCATGAATACTCATTACTTAATTCATAAGATCTTGATCATATAAACCTATATTCCAAGTTTGATCGAAATCAGACAGGAAATAATAGCTTCCAATGTTAACAAGTTCAAATAATAAAATGCAAAATTAGCTAATGTGTCTAATTAGTATTGCTCATTTATCGAACACATCCAACAATGGAACAAAAATAAAAGAAACACGAGAAGTAAGCTCATATCAACCAGAGCTTTGCCCATTTTAAACTGTAAGTATAAGTTTTGAACAGTCAAGTGAACTTTGCAGTCACTGACGTTATCAGGCATATGCTATTACAGAATTTACCAGTTCTCCTCTTTAATGAACAAGACTTTCTGTATATTACCTTGTTCACTGGAAGTTTATAGTTTCTACCAGAATATGTTTATCATCTGATTTACAGAAATTTCAAATTTAATTTAATTTTAATTTTTAATTCAAATTTAAATCTGTTTTGCCCTGACTCTGCATAATAATAAACCAGAAAAAGAGCCGACTTGTCTCAGTTTGTAATTTAGCTTAGAACAAGTGTAAAAATAGATAATTAGTCATGAAAACAATTTTACACAATTGATTTTAAGTCATAAACATTGTTAACTATTTTATTTCTATAATAGCTGGTTGAATAATAGTTCAGGTGAGTAGAAATTTAAAAATTAGTAATTGTCTGATTTTTTAGAATGAATCTTACCTTAAAATTCCAAGTGACAAAATTGATATGTGTCATAATTTTACTTACAGATTTTCATCCCCTTAAAGGAAAAGGGAACTTACAGTTAAAGTTGTGGTTATATTACTCATTTTGATACATATGATAAATTAAATAGTAGTTTGGGGTGACCCAGTTGCACCGAAAAAAATATACAGTACATTATAGGGTAAGAATTGCGTGAGTGTTCCGATATGCATATTTGTCGAGTGGAAACGAGGCTGAATAAACGTGATGTCACAGGATCTTAGCAGCTATCGGCTCAGCGTTATGTTGATCCACTAGTGCTTGAGAGTAGGCAGATTATTAGTGTTTATATTAGAGTTTATTTTGCAAGAATCTTCCAAAATGCCCCTCTGTGCAGCGTTTGGATGCAACAACAATTCGACTAGAACATTTTTCCGATTTCCGAAAGACAAAATCCGACGAACGGCTTGGATCTATTACTGTCGCCAAGACCCCGTGAGAACTTTGAGCCGGTAACTCATAGACTTTGCAGTCTTCATTTTTCAAACGATCAGTATAAAAGTTGACCCAGAAAGATGTGCAGAATTGGGATATTTAAATGACAGTTGAGGCTGAGGCCGACAGCAGTACCAGATATTATTCTAACCCTAGGACTGGGGTAAGATATACCGACAGATCCGAGTGGTTCACAACTGTCAAACCGAAACTAGCAAGAAGAGCCTATCACAAACTGTGGAATGCAGAGGTAAATAAATATGTTGTATGCACTCTAATTTCTATCAATGTCGTGAGCATAATGAAATTGAAGTATTTAAACAATAATACCTGCATCAAATAGAGCTTTATTCATCTCAGATTCTCAAACATTATCACACCCCACCCCACCCCACCCCACACCAAGTGCTGCAGAAATTGAATAATTGCGTATACTACTGTATATATTTCTGGAAAATATTTATCTCGGAAAGAGTTGTTCATGATGCTAACGTTAGAGTAACACTAATGTGTATTTAAAATATAGTAGAATGCATAATTTCATGTTTATCACTACTGGTATCACCCTAGAAATATGAGCCTTAGGCTATAACATAAGATAAATACTTCTTTGTGCCTCCCCCTCAACTTCCTTTTCCCCTTTAGTGCGGCCATCATTGTAATTAATCAGTTGTTGTCAGTTGACTACTCAAATGTTTCAAAGATACTGCAAATGCTTTTTCTTGTCAATAATAAATGTGTTTTTTCCTTCAGGTTCTACATCAAGCAATGCAAAGTTACAATGCAAATTATGTGCTTGATACACCTGCAAGTGCATGTGCCCTGGTTGAGGTCGATGATGCTGAACTCAGCATACAATTGTTTGTACCAATTCCTCAGCCCCAACCACAAAAAATAAAACAAAGTGTGAAGTTCAGGCTAAATTTGATCCCACAAGGACTCACAAAATTCAGGTTTGAGCTGCAAGATCAATAGCAATTCAGTCCAAGCTCCTAAAACCAAGAGATGATTCAGATAATGAAAATGAACCAAGTAGTGAGGATGACATTGACCCTGATACACACCATGATTCAGAATATGAACCACATTCAGATACTGATGATGGAGAGGATAGTGACTTTAAAGATATGCATATGAACTTTAAGCTTGATAAGATATAAAACCAGAAGATCAGCAACATGTTTTGGTGTCCGAATCTACTTTGCCAGAATTGATGAATGTATGTAGATCATGTTGTTTGCCCTCCCAGACATTATAGCAGGGTTCATACTCAACTATGACTGATAAATTCAAAGACTTTTCCCAAACTTTCAAAGACCACAAACAGAGATTTCCAAGACCTATTTTTGCTAACATTGTGTATACAGGTTATAAGAGAAAACAACAAATGCCAAATACCACAATATTTTTTACTGATTAAAGTCAAACTATACTTAATTGCCTAAAATTGCATTATAATGATCTAGAAAATACGTTAACATTTGTTGTTTTTTTCTCCAGAAATATGTAACATACGTGTCAGATTTAATACAACATAAATTGTTCTCTTAAAAGACTTCAGCACTGCTTTAAATGCATTATTTTATTTGCTTTTTTTTCTCTTCAATCATTTTGGAAAGAGATGCCACCACTGTCATCTTTTCCTCTGCTCTTCTCCTAAGAGCATTTGACTCTGTGACAAGCACAATGAGTCCTTTTAATTCTGCCTCTTCTGCTTTCTGTACAGAGGAAGCATGTAGGCTGGCAATGTCAGCGTCAAGACGCAGCTTTTTGGCTTTAAGTTCTTCCACTTCATCCAAGGCCAACTCCCGTTTCTTTCCTTTTGGGTTTTTCTTCTCATCCTTCTCCTCTGCTTTCTTCTTATCCAGATAGGCATGGTACTTATGTCTTGCAGAGGAGGCATATGTCATCATTTCATTGCTAATGATGATTTCCAAAGGTCCACCAGCTTTTCTCATTGTGTCAATGATTAACCTTTGAGCTCTGAGGCTTTCTCTGCTGAGGTTCTCAACAGATACCTGTTTGTTGATAGAAAATCCTCTATCTTGCCTGCCCATGTGATAACAACAACATTTTCTGGAGAACATTCCAAAGTTCAACATATTCATTTCTTTTGGAAAGGACAGAATAAAACACTTCATCAAGTCTGTCATCTGTTCTACTGAAGCATTTCAATGGATGATTGTCCGATTGGGTAACTTCATCCACTAATTTTCCGTACTGAGTTAATATTAAATCACATCGGGACTCTACTTCTCTTCCTGCCTCACATAATTTTTAGGACCCTACGAAGTTTTGTTTTTCCCTTTTCCTTGTCTGATCCTGATTGCATAAGTCCAGGGTGAGCCCAGGACATGTTTTTCCCCATTTTTTGTAATAAACATCTTTAAATTTAGTAATATTTCACGCACTTCAAAGTACTGGACAAAACAGGTTCTATATATAGCAACCTGTTTGTTTCGTTGAGGCTTTTTTTTATAATTTTTTTTTTTATTTTTTTTTTTTATCTTTTACTCGCAATTCAAGAACAAGAACTCTTGTTTAACTCTAATATAGCGTACGCATGCGCAGTTTGAAACTGTTTATCCGTGAATTTAATTTATTACAATGGATGTTTTTGTATTAAATCAAGGAATATTGTTATGTAGAACAAATTTTTCGAAAATGATTTTTGTTCCTCAAACGTGTTAAATAAACCGACGGTAGAAGTAAATTTAAACAGGCCCTCTTTTGCTATATCTCCCAAATCATCAAACTAAACGATCTTATTTTATACCCGACTAGTAATGAATTACCATTATTTTTCCAAAAACTACCAATTGCTTATACTTCTGCATCTTTGTTCCACTAAATGAACATGTAGTTACTAATTTGCAACCTACCTTTGGCATGACTTGTAAGGGCTCCTTCTCCCATTGAAGCCAAGTTGATCGTCTTTTTACACAGCGTACAAAACGCCTTTCGTTTGCATAACTTATTCTTTTGCAGCCATTCCTTGTACTTCTCTTGTTCAAGCCAGATATCGTTGAAAGAGCAAAGACCTGGCATTTTTAAACACTGAACTTGCAGACGATGTAAATCGAATGAAGAAATTTTGAATTCTCGAGCGTATAACTTTCGCGAACTTTCTACGTAGAATTAGTGTAATTAACATTTTGATTGGCTAAAACTGATGGACT
The DNA here is from genome assembly GCA_029339505.1 of Unio delphinus. Classification (NCBI taxonomy): domain Eukaryota; kingdom Metazoa; phylum Mollusca; class Bivalvia; order Unionida; family Unionidae; genus Unio; species Unio delphinus. Next base: position 23,103 of record JAQISU010000459.1, read on the forward strand.
CGTCCAGTCAAATTGAACTATTCGTCAAACGAAAGAAGCCAGGAAAACCAGCTGCATCCGAAGCTAACGACCTTGGGCAATTTTATTGGTGACTTCCTTTGATGAAGTGTGTAGCGGCACCGTATTGCTTTGATGAAGAGTGTATGTGTGATTGAAGTCGCCGCCGCGGCATACTTTGGATGGCCAAACAAAACAAAGCCTCTTTTGTTATTGCGGCGGCAATAAACTGAACGGGTCATAAAAAGAAAGAAACCAGGATAACTAGATTACATCTGAATCTAACAACCTCGGATAATTTTATTTGTGATTCTGGAAAGAAATTATTTTTGGGGGGGTTTATTTCAATTTTCAAAGACTTTCAAAGACCTCAGGGTAATATGCTCGATTTTCCCAAACTTTCAAGGCCTTGAAAACGCTACCTCATTTTTCCCAAACTTTCAAAGACCTTCAAAGACCGTACGAACCCTGTATAGTCTGTACTTTGATAATACAGCTGTATCCAATTTTATCAATTTGAACTATTTCAAGATAATGCATTAGATTAATTAAATCTTAGCACAAGTAATTGTTAGGTTACTGGGAAGTCGACTTGTTCTTTTGAAATTGTCAGAGATACGTATTTAGACTGCTCAGCAAATTTTAATATCCGCAAAGGCTAGCCAATGCAACCTGCCTTTTGTATCCTTGAAAGTGCTCCCTCATAGCGATACAAAAGCTATTGTTGGGCTGGTTTTTTGTTTGTTTGTTTGATTAGGATTTTTAACGTAGCTTTAACAATTTTTCAGTCATATCGCTACGATGTCTGCATTGAGGCAGTTTATAGTGATGTCTAGCACTGAGACATCATGCCGCAGACATGTAGCATGATGTCTCACCCAGTCACATTATCCTGACACCAGGCCGACCAGTCCTAACACTAACCTCTTAATGCTGAGCGTCAAGCGAGGCAGCTGTTAGTACCATTTTTGTAAGTCTTTGGTATGACTCGGCCGGGGATCGAACCGACGACCTCCCGCTTCCGGGGCGGACGCTCTAACCACTAGGCCACCGGAGCGGTTATTGTTGGGCTGGTGCAATGAGCATAAGTATAGTGTGCTTAATGGGTAATCCAGCACTGCAAGTAATTAGAAGAAATAAAGTAATATATAGTAAAATCTGAACTAGAAATAAAATAATTAAATACATATGTAGTTCATGAAATAAATTTTTATTAAAGTTCATTATGTTTGGACACAGGTTAATATCAATCATTAAGAAAATATAAAAGTTCAATATGAAAAATAAGTTTATTGATTTCATATCTTGGTGCATCTTGCCTGCACACACAGAGGCATACATGTTCATGAAAGGGGAATCTTGGTATCCGCCACCGCTCACAGCATCATACCATACAAACAATTTTCAAAAAGATGAACTCATCATAAAGCAAAAATCATGCTTTTTGAAATCCAATAATTTTTATGGTGCAGCATATCTGAAGCCAACATATTCCTCTAAGGAAAAAGATTCTTTTAGTTTTGACAAAACACAGGATGGAAGCACTTTATGGCTGTGTCTGCCTAGTCGATTCCAAATCCATCTGACAAAACGTAGATATGCTATATGCCTTTATGTTCTGAAAATAAATATAGAATACATGTAAGAGTAAATTCGAACAAGAGTTAAGATATTTCATCTTTCGTAAATTAGGCTGAATTGTACTTTTAGTACTTAGGGTGAATTATGTTTGATATATTTATCTTGTTATCAAATTATTAATCTTCTTTGAATACATATACATACATGTGAAATGACCCATATCATTATAAAATAGTTCTATTCCTTTGTTGTTTGTTTACTGTGTTCGTGAAGACTTTTTAAGCCTAGTTGATAAACGAAAAATGTATAAATCATTGTCAACATAAGTATTTATTAGAATTTATACCAAACCTGCCCTTTCTCAAAACAAGCAGTTTTATTTATCGAGGCTATATATTGTTAAAAAAGTTTAGATATCACCCCAAAGAAAAACAAGAAAAAAGGGTAGTCTTAAAAGAGAAAACTACATTTTCTTCTAAAAAAAAACTGCGTTCTTTTCATAAGTTCAAGACCATCATCTTTTCATAAGTTCAAGACCATCACAGCTTGATCATAATGGAATACATCCTTCTGCAATAAATGTTGCCTCCATGAGTTGTAATATGAAAACACTTTGAAGAAAATATTGCAAATTGTTTGTTTTGTAAAATGTATAGGAAAATATTATATAAAAATATCAACAGGAATTTTGAAGAAATTTATGAAAGATGTCAGGTCACCCTTCTTTTTCTCAATCATCTCCACCTTTTGACAGCATAAGGGCTCAATTGCCAAGTGAATCATTTGGCAATATCTACAATCACACCTGTAAGGAAAGAGCACAGCATAATTTTGGCCATTCAAGAATGTTTAAAAATCACTTTCAACATTTTGTAAGCATTCAAATGGAAAGATGTGGATTAGAAATAGCATGTTGATTTTGCATTTGAAATAAAGTTTGACAAAACAACATTATTCCTCAGTGCATGTATGTTGCCCTGCAAAGTTTAGAGTAAGCACTGTCAAGTCCATGTGATATTATGAGTCAAATTGTATTTAATAGATTAATATTCAGTGTAACTTGTGATAACATTGAACCTGGGATTATAATGTTTATAAATGGCAGGAGTTAATCGTTGGTGTGTACTGACATTCATGTGCACAGTCCTGTATTCTGCATGGACTTTTGTCCTTTGTTTGAAAAAGAAAACATATTTCACTGTGTGAAGGAGTAAATGTAGTTGAAGTTCAAAATAATGAACAACAAAAAAAAGTATGTGTGTTTACAGTGTACAGCACGTCACTATTCCACTAGAATAAGTGTTCTGCAACAATGCAGCAATTATAAATTTACAAAATATGTGGCTTTCATTGCTTTAAAAATTATGAAAACATTACTAATTAATATTTTTAAAAATGTTTAATTTAGCAAGACATAAAGACAAAAATACAGCTTTACGAGCATCTGCTTTGATAACTCGCACTATCGGTAATCTTTAAAAGTTTCAGGCAATCGAGGGACGATTATCGAAATTTGGGTGCACCAAAGCTTGCATAGTTATACACAGGAGTTGACAAAGTTTCATTTTCAGTTAGTGAAATGTAACGTGCGTTCTGCTCATTTTTATATATATAGTATATGAAATGCCTGCTACAAGTATAAATCGGTACAAACCATTGTGTTTTCTCGAGTCGTTCTTCTTCACTCTGCAAACTATCCTCATCTTTCTGACAGTGACATAACGCCGTTGTCATCACTACATTCTTCGTTGTTAAGTCTTCAAACGTGGCTCAAGCTGATACGGTAAATTGTTCATGCTTACAGAGAAGTATGGGAAATCGTTCTCGCAATTTTCCATGATGCAAAAGGGAAAGAAATTATCTGAATCGTGCTAGCAACCATTGGAGTATGCTAGTATGTTTACTATTAGCAATAGATCCTGTGACGTCACTACCGACCACGTGATACGTATCTCTTTAACTCTCAGGCACTTGTGCGGATAGCCTAAATATTTCCTTTTAATTACTAAACGGAGCGAGAACGGTGTATGGGAATAAGATAAAGTATAATTTTGAACAACAGGCAATCAGATAATATAAAATCATCTTGTAGGTTCCCTATTCCCTTAAGGATAATAACTGTTAGCATATACAGCTCAAACAACAATCATAACACGATCAATTCTTCATGAAAAAAACATTTCACACAGAAAGTAACAAGTTTTTATACAATTTATCAACTTTTTCATTTACTGTCTTTGAACATGGCATTTTTAAAGACACCTTTTCTACCACAATATTATCATTGTTATACAGAATAACACTATTTGTAGAATACCTTTAAAGTTTGTGCAGATTACCAAAGCTCCTCCTACTTTAAAAGGATACACAAATTTCACTGTGAAGCCAAATGACTTAATGTGTCCCTCCAAGCTATTGGCATCTTCTTCTTTAACATCACATACTAGAATGCAGTACTGTTTATCACTGCTGTACTGAAGCTCTGTGTTCATATGACTGCTCAAATGCAAAAAAGTTGTAATCAACTCTTGTGTTATTGAACACACACACACACACACACACAAACACACACACACACACACATATATATATATATATATATATATATATATATATATATATATATATTTATTATTGCAAGTTAATGACTATTATGCTGCCAACATCATTGCCAGCAGAAGCAATATGAATCTAGCATCTTTACTAAAATGTGCTTATACCTCAGTAAGGCACTAGTGCATTCTGAAAACATTTCCACACTAACACTGCACTTAAAATTATGCCCAGAACAAGAACCACCAATGCAGAAGACCTCAGACTAATTACTTGGCATGAATCAATTTAAAGAGAATGCACATGCCTAAACTTCACCTATCAACCACTAAATCAATTTTTCTTTATAAGAAATTCCAACAGGTTGCTAGCCAATCTTATTCATGGCCATGTGTGACAAATACTTTGCTAAGCTTTCTTGACAAAGAAAACAAGCAATTCAATTAAACTGAGTGAAATTGACCATAATATTTAAGACATAGCTGAATAGTTACTGGACAGATACAAAAAGTACAAAAAGTAACCAAGTTGTATTGCCATTTCTCAACATTCATTTGAGGATAATTGAAGAACACGGTTTAAAAGAAAGAAAACTGAATCACTGACCTTGGCATTTTAAAAAAATTCATGTGATACAGAAAACAGCATTAAATTAAAAATCTGTTCATCCCTGTAACAAAATATATAAATATCAAACAATGAAACCTAATAATACTTACCTGTGATCTTGTCCTTGTAGATAAGACCACAAACATGCAATGCAATACATCTTCCAGTGGACCTTTCTATGTGTATCAAGTTTCATGCACTAATCTTAAACAGCTCTTAAGTTAGGCAGATAAGAATTTGTCTGAAACCTAAAAATAAATAATTTTTATGATCTGCTCCCCCCCCCCCCACCGCCAAAACAATGCAACATACCTTTCAGTAATAATACATATTAATACCAAATTTCAACCTTTCATCTAGAATGACTCCACAATTAGAGCAGAAAGTGTAATGGAAAAATTAAACATACAACACAATGACATTTGAAGACATCACTCCAATATGGTACAAACTATTCCTGCTAATGATGACTTAAAAATATACCCAACTGCATCCGATTATCTCAAACAGCTATGAAGTTGTAGAGTGGGAAAAAAATTGTTAACTATTATTATTTTTAATATTACTATTACTATTATTATTATTTTTTAAAAATTATTATTATTATTATTTATAATATTACTATTATTTTTTTTTAATGTTACTATTATTATTATTATTTTTAATATTACTATTATTATTATTATTATTATTGGGAAACTGAAGATTATGATGCTGTTAGATGTACAAAAATGTTATTGCTTTTATGAAGAAGATATTTAATTCATAATTTGCATTTTATTGCTTGATGTGTAAAATACACAAGTAATAATTAAGGTAAATTAAATGTACTTGAAACAATTACACAACTTACTGTTCTTTCTCTGGCAAAATGGCTTTCAGAGGCACAGTGTCTAAAAAATAAATGTAGACTTTAGAACAAATCTTGAAAATTGGTGGGAAGATTTCTAAGTGTTTTACCTATTTCTCCCACTACATTTTCTGGTAGTAATATGTATGTGTCATAAGTTTTATGTCTGAGTTTCAGAATTACAGAATGTACTGGTTAAAAGTCAATACTCTGATCCAAACCTTAACCCAGAAAATTAAAAACCAACTCAGAACACATTTTCTAGTATGAATAAATAATTGTATTGGTTTGTATCCATTTTTTCTAACAGTTATAGAGTTATAGGGTAAAACACCTCAAATCCTGATGACTGATCTTGATCATAAAGATAGATTTCTTGATACGCAACAAATCCTCTAGTATGTTACAAAGTCTATCAAGGATCACTAATTTATCCTAAAATGGCAAAACATAGACAGAATAGTAGAGCAAGTGCCAGACAGACAGAAGGAGAGATACAGAGATTAACACATAAATGTCAGATATATGCAATTGTGGACAGAACTGTGAACTTGTTCCCCGCTTTACATGAAAGTCGCTGGGCAATAACTATCCAGCAAGATTACATTTTGTTAAACCAGGGTTCATACTGAACTTTGAATGATAAATTCAAAGACTTTCACAAACTTTCAAAGAACACAAACAGAGATTTCCAAGACCTATTTTTTTTGCTAATATTGTGTATACAGGTTATTTGAGAAAACAATGAATGCCAAATACTACAATATTGATTACTGATTAAAGTCAAACTATAATTAATTGCTTAAAATTATATTACAATTATCTGGAAGATTGGTTAACATTCGTTGTTCTTTCAGAAATATGTAACATACGTGTCAGATTTAATACAAAATAAATTGTTCTCTTAACAGACATCTGCATTGCTTTAAATGCATTATTAGATTTGCTTTTTTTCTCTTCAATCATTTCGAAAAGAGACGCCACCACTCTCATCTTTTCCTCTGCTTTTCTCCTAAGAGCATTTGACTCTGTGACAAGCACAATGAGTCCTTTTAATTCTGCCTCTTCTGCTTTCTGTACAAAGGAAGCATGTAGGCTGGCAATGTTAGCTTCAAGAGGCAGCTTTTTGGCTTTAAGTTCTTCCACTTCATCCAAGGCTAACTCCTGTTTCTTTCCTTTTTGGTTTTTCTCTCATTCTACTCTGCTTTCTTCTTATCCAGATAGGCATGGTACTTATGTCTTGCAGAGGAACCATATATCATCATTTCATTGCTAATGATGATTTCCAAAGGTCAACCTGCTTTTCCCCTTGTGTCAATAATTAGCATTTGAGCTCTGAGGCTTTCACTGCTGAGGTTCTCACCAGATACCTGTTTGTTGACATAAAATGCTCTCTCCACTGTTGCCTGCCCATGTGACAACAACATTTTCTGGAGAACATTCCAAAGTTCGACATATTCCTTTCTTTTGGAAAGGACAGAATAAAACACTTCATCAAGGTTAGGCGGTATTTTTCTCAATTTTTTAAAAAAACCATCAATAAATCTAGTAATATTTCAAGCACTTCAAAGTACTGAGCAAAACGGGCTCAATTATAGTCTGAAGTCCGTTAATCATGAAATGTGCAGGAGATGGCAGTATTAGTGCCATTCTGGTTACATTCAGGTTAGAAATTAAACAAACGGGGATATATAGTCAGACTATATATACACAAATCAATTTCGACAATGCAATGTAAAAAAACCAAATTATATCATTGTGGAAAAAGTCGAGGGTCAGCAATGAGAAACGGGGACATTCCGTCAACTGAAAATAAGATTTTTTAATTTTTAATTTTTTTTACTTGCCTAATCAAATGACTTGACTTCCTAACGTTAAAGCTTCACAGCACATGTTTTTTGCGTTTTTTTAATATACTCGCAATTCAAGAACAACAACTCTTGCTTAACTCTACTATAGTGTATGCATGCGCACTTTGAAACTTTATCCGTGAATTGAATTTATTACAATGGATGTTTCTATATTAAACCAAGGAACATTATGTGGAACAAAATTTTGAATCCTCGAGCGGGTTATACTTTCACGTACTTTCTACGTAGAGTGAATTAGTGTAAAGAATATTTTGATTGGCCAAAGATGGACTCGTCCAATCAAATTGAACGATTCGTCAAAAGAAAGAAGCCAGAAAAACCAGCTACATCTGAAGCTAACGACCTTAGGCAATTTTATTTGTGACTTCCTTTGATGAGGTGTGTATCCGTCTTGTTTTGATGAAGAGTGGTTATTGAAGTCTCCGCCGAGGCCAACTTTGGATGGCCAAACAAAGTCTCTTTTGTTGTTGCGGCAGCAAAGAAACTGAACGGGTCATCAAAAGAAAGAAACCAGGATAACTAGATTACATCCGAATCTAATGACCTCTGAAAATTTTATTTGTGATTCTGGAAAGAAATTAAAATTTTGGGGTTTATTTCAATTTTCAAAGACTTTTAAAGACCTCGGGGTAATATGCTCGATTTTCCCAAACTTTCAAGGCCTTGAAAATGTTACCTCAGTTTTCCCAAACTCTCAAAGACCTTCAAAGACCGTACGAACCCTGTAAACAAAAATGTTCTAAACTGTTTTCAATATATTTTCTCTTTCGTTCCACGAGTCTAACTCTATACTATATTTACAAGAGACCTATAAAAGTTACATCCAGATTAAGAGGATGATGGATTTAAATGCCTGGCAGCAGTATAAAATAACCTGGATTGATTAGCTATAACCATGTTCACTTTAAAAAGCAAGTTATTGTGACCTGATTGTGTTAAGACAACTGTTGAAATACATCATTAATTGGTGGGGACATATCTAAACAACTGAAAAAAACTATATACATGGATCTTATCAAGATTTACCTCCTCCTGATCTATCAACTATGGTACTAATGGCTGCCTCGTTAGGCACTTAGCATTATAATGTTAGTGTTAAAACTGGTCAATGTGGTGTCAGGATAATGTGACCAGGTGGGACATGCTGTTATAGGTCTGCGCCATGAATGCCCTAGTGCTAGATGTCACTATAAACTGTCACTCCAAATCACACACACACACAAACACATATAGGATTACTACAGCTGTGCTAGATATCACTATAAACTGTCACTCAGCAAACATCATAGCTATATGAATGAAACATTTTAAAAGCTATCTTAAAAATCAAAATTACACAAACACACACACACACACACACACACACACACACACATACACACACACACAGCATTACTACAGCAGTGCTGTAAACATGATGGAGTAGCATGCTGAAATATTCCATTGCAAGTATGGCTGTAAAGAAATGGTAAAGGAATAATCAATACACATCTCTGACTCCTAATCAAACTCATCAAAGGTATCGATGATATAAAAACCAAGTGTTATAAAATGAGACAAAAAATATGGTCTCTAGATCTAGAATGGCACCGCTAATCAGATGCAATATCAAGTCAATAATATGTTGGGAATTTAGTATTTTAATACAAATCATGTCAATAATATGTATGGAATTTAGAATTTTAATACAAATCATGTTGATAATATATATGGAATTTAGTATCTTAATACAAATCATGTCAATAATATATATATGGGATTTAGTATTTTTATACAAATCATGTTGATAATATGTCAGTAATTTAGTATTTTATAATACAAATCATGTCAATAATATGTCGAGAATTTAGTATTTTAATACAAATAATGTCGATAATGTCTGGAATTTAGTATTTTATAACAAATCATGTCGATATTATGTATGGAATTTAGTATTTTAATACAAATCATGTCGATAATATGTCAAGAATTTAGTATTTTAATACAAAACATGTCAATAATATGTCAGGAATTTAGTATTTTAATACAAATCATGTCGATATTATGTATGGAATTTAGTATTTTAATACAAATCATGTCAATAATAGGTCGAGCATTTAGTATTTTAATACAAATCATGTCGATAATATGCCGGGAATTTAGTATTTTATAACAAATCATGTCGATATTATGTATGGAATTTAGTATTTTAATACAAATCATGTCGATAATATGTCGAGAATTTAGTATTTTAATACAAATTATACTGATATGTCGGGAATTTAGTATTTTAATTCAAATCATGTCGATAATATGTCGAGAATTTAGTATTTTAATACAAATTATATTGATAATATGTCGGGAATTTAGTATTTTAATTCAAATCATGTCGATATTATGTATGGAATTTAGTATTTTAATACAAATCATGTCGATAATATGTCTTAGAATTTAGTATTTTAATACAAATTATATTGATAATATGTCGGGAATTTAGTATTTTAATTCAAATCATGTCGATATTATGTATGGAATTTAGTATTTTAATACAAATCATGTCGATAATATGTCGAGAATTTAGTATTTTAATACAAATTATATTGATAATATGTCGGGAATTTAGTATTTTAATTCAAATCATGTCGATATTATGTATGGAATTTAGTATTTTAATACAAATCATGTCGATAATATGTCAGGAATTTTAGTATTGTAATACAAATCATGTCAATAATATGTCAGGAATTTAGAATTTTAATACAAATCATGTCAATAATATGTAATTTAGTATTTAAATACAAATCATGTCGATATTATGTATAGAATTTTTTTAAAAAGTATTTTAATACAAATCATGTCAATAATATGTTGGGAATTTAGTATTTGAATACAAATCATGTCGATATTATGTATGGAATTTAGAATTTCAATACGTATGATGTTGATAATAAGTCGAGATTTCAGTATTTTAATACAAATAATGTCAATAATATGTTGGGAATTTAGTATTTTAATACAAATCATGTCGATAATATGTCGGGAATTTAGTATTTTAATACAAATCATGTCGATAATATGTCAGGAATATAGTATTTTAATACAAATCATGTCGAGAATATGTCGGGAATTTAGTATTTTAATACAAATCATGTTAAAATAAACAGAATCTTATTGCTATCTTCATATAATGTTATCCTCTCCTCAAGAGGGCCCTGAGGGAGAATGGTCCTTGACTAATGAGTCATTCACCCTCTAGTAATAAAAAATTATTATTATAATATTATATTATATTATTATTTTGAGTGTAATACAGTAGTGTTTGACTACATGAGTTTATTACAGTAGCATTTGACTACATGAGTTTAATACAGTAGTGTCTGACTACATGAGTTTAATACAGTAGTGTCTGACTACATGAGTTTATTACAGTGGTGTTTGACTGCATGAGTTTAGTACAGTAGTGTTGGACTACACAAGTTTAGTATAGCAGTATTATATTATTATTTTGAGTGTAATACAGTAGTGTTTGACTACATGAGTTTATTACAGTAATGTTTGACTACATTAATTTAATACAGTAGTGTTTGACTACATGAGTTTAGTACAGTACTGTTTGACTACATGAGTTTGGTGCAGTAGCCTTTGAGTCCAATTATTTATTTGTTCTATATCATGATTTTTCAAAATTTGGATCCATATTATGTATCTTTGTATTATGTTGATGTCATGTTTCCTGCTCATTAGTGTGAGAGAATAATACATTTTCATTGCCACTCGCATATGTGTTTGTTATTTCTTGAAACCCAGTCCAGTCTCAAAGGGTGTTAGCTCGATTACGTTACATCTGTTTCAATGCTATGGTCACAAAACATTCATCAATTTTACCAACCTCTTTCAAGTTAGCGATTTGCATATATGTACCACTTAAACAAAATTTATTCATCTCCTAATAATTCTAAAGCAGTTATATGTATTCGGCTCCAAAACTCTATATTGTTATGAAACAAATCAGCATAGGTATCCAAGTCACATGAAGACAATGCAGCACTATCAGGTTTAAGACATTTTGGTTTCTAGAAATTGGTTTTAATATTTTCTTGTTAATTTCATTTATGTTAAATGTTGGGTATTTCTTCTATTTATGTCTTTTCTGTGATGACAAACTTTATTTGTAGTTTTTTAAAATGTTGTTTTGTTATATCCTGCATCCACAAATTAATACTCTGCCAGCACGGGAAAGGTGCAATCTAGAATTTACAATACTGAAAGTTGTTCAAGCATGCATACAGACAATATTTAAGACTGAAAAGTGCATGCCCATTTTTCAGTTGTAATACTCTCTAATCACCTGTTGACATAGCTTTGTTTCCTCTCTGTTCCTTTCCAGCTTCTAGTAGTTTCTGCAAATATATTGATTTACAGACAATAAATAAATGATGATGAATTCATAAGCATATATAAAACGCCATCAACTGTGAATATTTATTTACCCAAATGTACCCAAAACCTAGTCTTCCTAGGGGAACCAGGTCTGCTGTGGAGTTCAAAGTCCCATGCAGAGAAAGAATATGAACATGGTTCTTGCTCTCAGCACATCCAAGGGGGACTGGATCTTGTCTACTTTGTTCCAAGGAACACAAACCAATACTCTGCTCATGAGGAAATTCATCCCACATAGAAATCTTGTAAGTTCCAGTTTCTCCTGATTACTGATTTCTCCAACAGAGAAACAGAATTAACCTGAGGGACTCAAGGCAACCATTGTGAAACAACCAACTGTTGAAATATTGAAGAAGTCAAATGCACAGTGACCTTAAGTTTGCAGCAACTACTCATATGACCCTGGCAAACAAAAGACTATGCTGAAGATCTGAGCATGAAATTGGAAGGTGTCCCTAGCCAAGCAAACCTGTAGCGACTTCCTGTGATAAAGAAAGATATGACAGTAAAGACATGCATTTATATATATATATATAACTGATGAGACTGAGAAATGATTGTAACATGAAAAGATGGTGTTTTTAAACTCAAGTATTTTTACCTACTTCAAAAATTCATGCATCTCAAAACGTTTTGCTTGCTCTTTCATAGCTTAAAGACCATTTTGAATTTTTGGTAAGGATGTTAGTTAATAAGATTTTATCTTTAGCAGTCCAGGTACCAATTACTAATTTCACACTGGATTACAATGTCCTGCACTTGATAAAAACTATTGTTGGGGATGACTGCAAGAAACCAATTTTTTCTAACAAAATATGTTTCTTCAATAATACTTACCTGTTCATACCTTTTGGAAAACTATTACTACATCACAATACCAAAATGTATGAGCTATGATCTAACAGTTATTTGTCTACCTAAATGGCAGTCTGAGTGATTTCCCCTTGATACAGCACCAAATCTTGTAAATACTTCAGTTGCTACTTAAGCAGAAGGATATCACTGCAGGGAGACTGGCAGGTTGTATGGTTATTAACATTGGGTAAGTGTTTGAAGAAACATTTTATTAGGAAAAAAAAGCTTTCTTCAAATACATTACCCAATTTATTAGGTAAGAGGTGGAGGGAGGAACATCTTACTCCATCGAACCCATCTCTAGTCCCCCAAAATATGTTTAATAACTCCTAGATACCCTGACTGGAAAATAGACTCCATCTGCCAAGGAATGACTTTGAAAGGGTAAATATTCTCTGCCCCCCCCCCCCAAATTCAGTAGAAGTCATGAAGCCAAGTACTTAATATGAAGATGTCAGATGACTGAGAAAGTATTTTTAAATAATGTCATCAGTCAAGTTGATGAAGGATCTCTGATATAAGAGCTGGAGAAAGTGGATACTGATCACAGCATAGATTATGTCAATCAAGGAAACATTTCACTAAAATGCAATATTATGGTGACTGCCCTAACTTTGTAAGAGATTAAATGTGTAGCAAATTCATTCGAGGTGTTATTTTTTGATATGCAGAACAAATAATCCACTTCATCCAAGACAAAAGTATCTGTACTGATAGGAAAAAGAGGCAGAATCTCCCTAAAAGCACCACCAGCTTTTCAAGTGCCACTTTAGAGGTTACCTATGCCGTGTCCTGTAGATGACTTTTGAGATGAAGTGTACTAAGTAGACATGGATTACACTAAAAATGTCTAATTTCCAGAGTGTGAAGTCTTGTTCTTTGCAATGAAAGCATGGGGAAGTAATGAGTTATACTGTCCCATCATGTCAGACCTTCAAGTAGGTCATGTCTTGCCTAAGTGCAAGTAGGAAGCGAGCTTTATGAGAGGTGAACCAATGAAGCCCCCTAAGAGAGGTTCAAATGGTGTTTTATCTAGCCAGGGTAGCAGCCAGGATAGGTTGGGTACTAGACTGATGAGGTCATTGATCAATAAGTTTTTTCCCATGTGTGACAAATAATCAGGATGAGAAGTTCTCTTTCTATCAAGTTTGGAAACTAGTATTTTGGAGGCTGAGCCGATTGTTACGTGCTTAGGCTCGAATAAGCAGCAACACAGAAAGAGTGAAAACTAACAAGCTTGTAAAACTTTAACAATGATTTATTTAAGTACAATTATTTTCATAAAATAAATAAACTTACGGTTTTAGAGAATCAAATCCAACAAATATAGAATTCACAAAATAATCCACTAATGGAATTGCAAGTCCTGATAAATAAATGTTCTAAAAGTTTCAGGTTCGAATCTTGACGATGTAATCCAAAATGGCTGACAATGTCACATGGTACAGTTCTTGTTTTTAATCATCCAAATGAGTATCATAAACATATGTCCTTTTTCCAGATAATTCTTCTTTTCCAACGAATTCAAACAAAGTCCAAAATAATTAAACTCAAACAGATAATACACACCTTAATATTACAATAAGCCCAAAAATCTACTAAAGTTAGCTTCTAAAACACAGCTATATATATTGTAATTCCCTCGTAAACAAGAGGAATCATGTGAGTCTGGAAGGTCACAGAAAGAGGCTACCTTCTCCAAGTCACATACTAAAAGAATGATCTAGAAAGAAAAATCAGCCACTAAAAAAAAGTTGTCCTCGAAATTAACCAATGGAATTGAAGACTTGTTGACAATGTCCAAAACAAGGTCAGATAAAGAGGTGTCCAAGCCAAGGTCAGCCTGTTTACCAGTAAAGGATGGTCAGCCTGTTTACAACTAAAGAGTCTAGGTCAAACTGAACTTTCTAGAAAAAATCTCCCAAATAATGAATAAATATTAAACCCTCAATGACAAATTTGGATTTAACAATAAAAAATAAAATAAATTAAATCCAACAGCCGTAACACAATCTATGGAAGGAGCACTGACTGCCCAGCCTTTCAAGAGACAAACATTGGGAGTTTTGTATTCCCCTCATCACCAATATATCCACAAGTGATAATTTCAAGTGGGTACATATGTGAGTGAACTATGTGGGATGAAGTGATTATTCTGCTTGTATTTGTTCATTCTTAAAGGATAACGAGTCTTCTAAACCTGCAGTATGACCAACATGTATATAGATTTGTTGTTGATCACACCAGCTTTATATTCGCAAAGAAGAATGCAATGCTCTGAGAACTTTGTTTCCCATTGCCATTGAGTCAAAATTATCAAATTAATTCCTTCATAAATAAGCAACCTATGATAGTAATGTCCACTGTCACATTGCATAAATGCCAGAGGCAAAGGATTCTCAAAATGAAAGATGGTTCTTTGTAAGATTTGTAACCTGCATTTAAACATTACAATGCATGTTCCTGTGAGATACATATTCTATTCAGGAAGAACTGTCAGACTGAATAATTGAAGCTAGCTTTGAAATAATTGGCCCTCAGATACAGTGTTCATATAGGTCCAGTTTGGGGTAAAGACCAGGTGTTTGTAATATGGAAGCCCATGTTATGGGGTGGGATACAGGACATTAGATCTACTATGTCTTTAGCCACAAGAAAAGGCTGTATAAAAATATGTGGTCACCATCAGATGGCCAAGTTTAGTCATGATGAAACAAAACCATTGTTTCCAAGTTCTTTGGGACCAGGTTCATAGCATTTAACAGTAACTTGGCTATTGGCTGCCCTGGGTCATAATAGCATAAATGACACTAATGGGCCTAAAGTGGCATGGAATGATTGTGGTACTATACAATATGTCTCCACCAACTGGATGTCTTTTTCTGCTGAGGGTCATTTGTACAGATGTAATGACAGAATTTGTGATATTAGATCAGTTTAGGCAGTCCCCTGTGACATTTGAAAGCATGATTGAGTTCAATATTGACTGTGAGTGATCTAATGCTGATGGCTTGTAGAGAAATTGGAATGGAATGATTCCCTTCTCTGAATTTTTAACCCATAGTAATTCTGATACCATGGCTTTGAACTTGTATTGGATCTGCAGAATGCTTTCCCCCAAGACAAGTCCATATTAACTAGACACTGTGGCACAAATGGCAATAAAGTAAGGTAGTGCAATGTGGCTCTATAAGAGATACCGTACATCATAACTCTTCAGTACTGATCATGTGAGATCTGATACAGATGGTAAGAGGGCTCATAATTCAACATAAGAGGCAGGAGCAGACTTATATTGCTTTCATGCAGTCAGATTTAGACAATAGCCTCTGACAGTGAAAGAACAGGGCCACTGTATCAGTGTACAATTTCATATGATCAAGCTTGTTATAGCAGAATCTGGTCAGGGCCATCAAAATTGGTGTCATGTTGTCTAGTTTATCAAGTTGTAATAGGGCACAGGATATCTGATCCAATTTGCTAGTCCATACATCTGAAGTATAAGACAGTAAATGAGGTGGTTTGTTTTGATTGTGATACTGAATATCAGATCAGTATCATTTTCAATAAAGGACATATGAAACTCAGTAAAAACCCATATTGATGTTAATCTAGGTCTTTTCACCACCATTTACATATTGTTATAACTAAAGTTGTAAACTTTAATGAGGTCATGAAACTAGACAAGCACAAGACCACCATTACAATGTAGGTGACTGTGATTCATATCTCTTGCTTTACTGACTTGGATTACATTTGAGATTTTAAATTTATTTCTCAAGCTATATTCATGCTAAAATATTAAACTATACAATTATATACATCTCTGTTATACAATATTAGGTCATGTTGACCTACATTTTAAATTTTAATTGCTTTAGGTAAGGTTTTTGTACTTGGCTCACTACCAGCTAGGGTCTTTTGGGGACCAATGTCAAGCACTGTTCCTTATGGAATCATCAAATTATATGATTGTGTTGATTTCAATTAGTACCACTGTGACACCACTTAGAACTATAGTCACTTTGACCTATATTTCACATTTTATTGGCTAAATGCTGAACTCATTCTCCAGAAATATGATGAGAATTTTTTAATTGTATTACATGAAGAAAAAGAGACTTATGTAGCAGACAAAACCAGTCTTCAAGTGGACAGTCAGCAGAAACCATCGCTTGAGACTGCAGAGGGACTTATTATCCTAGTTTACAAAGGAGACATAACTCGACTTGCTGTTGACTGCATTGTTAATGTGGCCAATGAGCATCTTGCAAATGCTGCAGGTGATGCAAAGGCTATAGAAGATGCAGCAGGTTGGGAGTTTCAGGAAGAAACACCAAAATTTCGTCAGCATTTATGGTCCATTAACACATTAAACCCTAGCGACACGTTTAGGGGGCATGAGGTAGTAGCCTACTTCCGAGGTCTGTAGCATCAAGGTCATGCATGATACACTAATAGAAAGGTTGACTGATTTAGCTCTACAATGATACCAAATAATCTGGATATTTTACAGAGGGAAAAACATAATTGTTTTGGACTTGTTTTTTTTCACCCAAAATTGGCCCATGGTTGGAATCTGATTTTGCGTCCAGATGTTAGAATTTATGACCTCAGATCTCTGGCAGACTGTTCTGAAGTGCATACACAGACAGGTAAACCTGTGCAAAAGTAGGATAAAGTGAACATTTTGACTAGAGAGTCTTCTCCATAAGAAAATGATGGGTCCATTACGCAAGAAAACAAAAAAGAACTCCAACTTTTAACATTCTGCTTATGCACTAGCAGACTAACCAATGGAAAACATTTTTTTTAGCACAAATAGGCACTGGTCTAATGGAATATTTCTTGGAAGTCGATGTATTAGGATGTTTTCAGAAATAGTCCCCAAAATGTGTTTCCTACTCGCATTTCATGTGAAAACAGCCAAAACCTCCAGGGGTTAATGTGTTTAACTTAAATGATGGTAAAGGACAATCCTGTACAATTGGGGATTAATCAGTTAATCACTCTGATCATTTAGCAGGCATTCTATGTTTGTACAGATGTCATAAAATATATATGTTATCTGGTAAGAATCAGTGTCTTTGTTGTGAAATAGTTTTTTTTTATCTACATGCCTTTAATTGTTTCAGATATTTTACAAACAGAATTTGGATCCGTTTCACATGCTATATGTTTCTGGCAATGATTTTTTTTTCCTTCTTTAAATAGCTTTGGGGGCCTTATTTGGTTAAATGATCTAAAGTGCTCACCATTATTGAGTCTCATTTCTGTCTGCATGGGTTCGAGTCTCAGATTCGGCCAATGTGGGTATGTGAGTAAGCTTGCCAGTAGCTTCTCATGAGTCAGTGATTCTTTCTGGGAATTTTTCCTGGGTTCTTCCTCCATCATTAATACTGGCTGTAATGTATAGCCTATCATGTGCTGAAAAATGGCATTAATGCTACAACAAAAACAAGGAATACTGACTATGACCTTTGACTCAAAATCAATAGGCACATACACTTTTGTCAAGGTCAGGAACATGATTTATTACAGAAAAGAACATTTTTCTTCTCTCTGTCCATGACCTTAATATTTGACCCCAAATTAATCGGCTTCTGTTGTACCATGTCCAAGTCATCCACAAAGATTGGCCCATATCTGCAACATAGAATTACAGACCATATTGCTGTACAGAAGCAAATTTCTTTCATCAGTGAATCTGACTTTCGGACCCAAAATTTTGTATTCATCTTCAGCAAGCATTTCAAAAATTAAGAAATTGTAGATGTAGGAAAACTCAAGTTATTTTGTTGAAATGGAGTACAGACATGATTGGACAAACATGATATCCCAACATAGGTGTCAGCTGAAACTACTACTTAACATGGAATAATACAGAATAAATAAATAAATTAAACTTGATACTAAAAAGAAGTATTATGAAGACATGAAGTCATTTTCTGATGTAGATCTGTATTTTTTTTTTTTGGGGGGGGGGGGGCAAAATTTTGAAATTAACCCCTCAACTTAGATTTTATGTAATTTCTTGACCAACGTCTTGTTCATTTTGTTGTTGTTGTTGATGGGTTTAACGCCATTTTTCAGCACATGATAGGCTATACATGGTGGTCAGTATTATTGGTGGAGGAAGAACCCGAGAGAACCACCGGAAAGAACCACTGACTCACGAGAAGCTACTGACAAGCTTTCTCACATAACTACATTAGCCAAATCTTAGACTCGAACCTATGCAGACAGAGGTGAGGTGGCAGTGATCCATAACGGACAGCATTTTAAACCACTCAGGGCCCCCTGTTCATTTTGTAATGTATCAAATTGATTTTTACAGATGAGATGGATCTTGATTCCGAAAATATACACGTGAATTAAGACTATTTAATTTGTGTGCAAAAAAAAACAAATTATTTTATAGCAATTGTTGGCAATATATGGACATTTTCAAAGTTAGGTTATTTCAATCAAAACTATTTTGATTAGTAGAAATTTTCTTATACTCAGAGCTGAAATATCATACATATCTTGAGTTTGAAATTTTCAATCATGTCATCTATTGCCTCTTCCTCCATTTGGAGTTTCTAGTATCATGTAAACCAAGTGCAGTCAGGAGTCTGTTTTTCTGCTTCATATAGTCCTCATAGGTTGTCCACATCACTACAGCAATTCCTGGTCCATTTCCTGTTTTGACTATGTAACCCACATCAAGAATTTTAACATATTCTTTTACTTTTGATATTTCAAGAGTATTTTCAAATCTGATGACATGTTTCCCATTTTTCCTAAGACCCTCTGGGAATTCATCAAAAGCTTTTTGAATTTCATTGCATTTTTCTCTTAAAATTTGCAGATTATCATCAATGGTCTTGAATAACGTTTACGATTGAGATATCTGAAGAAAAGCTCCGTTTCACATGGAAAAACATAGTCATCTTCATCCATTTCTATTTCAACACAGCTTTCTTGGTCATTATGAACACATTTGTCTGAGAACAGTTTCCATTTCTGACCTGTTATTTTCACTCCATGTGCATTCTCTTTTCTTTGGAATCCACTCCGTTCTCTGTGTTTTTCATTCATTCTTTGCATAACTCATTTTACTCAATATTCTTCACAAAAGCTGTTTTTAACTGAGAAGTAACATTTTCAAACACCAGCAAAACAAGTTTCATTATTATTTTTAGCCATGACCAGAAGTGTGGTGGTTTGAATTCTACTAATGTATCAACCCTGGTCAGTTACAGTGCTGTATTCTTGGGCAGTACACTTTAATCCAACTGTTGTAACACTAGTAGCCTACATTTCTTACTGTGTCATAAAACCAAACTGAAACTAGCTGAATGATTGGCTAACATACATATCATCTTAATATGTCTGACATTTCCATTAAAAACTGCATGAGTAGTTGCACTCACAGAAGTCCAACTTACAATGCATCCAGCTATTAGTAAAATTACAACAGCTCTTATTGTGCATCTTTATATATGAATAAAGAAATTGCAAAACAACTAGTGTCCACATGATGAGAGAAGTAAATTCCAATAACCACTGTCTTACATGTAATGGACTTCACATTAAACATTCAAACAAGGCTTTATTGTTGCTTGAGTAATGTTATAATATCGAAAGAGGTTTTATACCAATTTTAATATGAGGCAAATATATAGAACTCCAACAATAAAAAGAATTATTCTTTTTCTCCTCAAAATTTACATGTCTTACCAAATATACTTAAAACTACAAAGTAGAATACTGACTGTGGTATCAGCCCGGTCTTCATTTTCATTTGACTGTTTAGGAAACTGGCCTCTTTCTGCAATTGTTGTTTTAGTTCTGTCTCCCTCTGCTTCCTCATGAACTCTTGAGATTTGTAGCTCTGAAAATAACGGTCAAGGCAATGGTACTTATGAACTTAACATAAATACATAATGATGCATCGAGAAAGCTCATGTTAGTATACCCCTTCTATCCCACCTCCCATAACAACATCCATAATAGAAATGAGCGTATGGCATTGCTTCTATCCAAAAAAATATGACACCAGTATGCTTTATTTAAGATACAGTGTACCATAACTAAATAAATGTGACACCAGTATGCTTTATTTAAGATACAGTGTACCATAACTAAATACATGTGACACCAGTATGCTTTATTTAAGATACAGTGTACCATAACTAAATAAATGTGACACCAATAGGATTTATTTTAGATAGTGTACCATAACTAAATAAATGTGACACCAGTATGCTTTATTTAAGATATAGTGTACCATAACTAAATAAGTGTGACACCAGTATGCTTTATTTTAGATACAGTGTACCATAACTAGTTGCAAATGTTCTCTCTCAAGATTACATGTGAACATTTC
The DNA here is from genome assembly GCA_029339505.1 of Unio delphinus. Lineage (NCBI taxonomy): Eukaryota > Metazoa > Mollusca > Bivalvia > Unionida > Unionidae > Unio > Unio delphinus. The sequence goes on from JAQISU010000459.1 coordinate 44,212, forward strand.
TTATGTTGACTTGTATGTGTTGTGAGGTGACTTCTGTGACCAAATATCAATAACTGCTTATTATTCACCTCTAAATATGAGCATATGCAATCTGTTATCTTTATTTATTTCTCTTCTTTTTTATTTATCTAATTATTTTAATTTCAGAAGATAAATATTGTAACTGACACATTTAAAATCTTATGAGTTTAGGTCTTAAAATATGTATCAGAAAGGAAACAACACTTTACTTAAAATTCAACAAACAAGTTACCTCCCAATAACACAAAGTGAAAATTCAAAAGATACAGTATTGTAAATAATACCCCAAATACTGGTAATCCTAAATGTCATAACACAATGTCCAAGAATACAGAATGTTCCTAACAATTTCAATAGTCTTGAATGTCCTGATATTCCAGTTATATTGAATTTCCTGATATCCCAGTAGTATTGAATTTCCTGATATCCCAATAGTATTGAATTTCCTGAAATCCCAGTAGTATTGAATTTCCTGATATCCCAGTAGTATTGAATTTCCTGATATGTCTAGCTTGTCCTGATATACCAATAATATAATCCATAATGACTTTGAATGAATTGACAAAAATCCAATGTATTAATTCAAATAAATGAGTTAAATAAATAATTCCTCTCAAATTATTTCTGATTTCAGCAACACAAATGTGAAGTCAACAAATTCCTAGACTGATCCAAAACAGCAATGAAACACTTGTTTAACAACTCAGTATTTATACAAATTCCCACTTGACTAATGACACCAAAGAATATTTTGTGAAATTAAACATTCTAATCAGAAAACAGGGGCCCTGAGTGGCCAAGTGGTCTAAAGCGCTCACCACTACTGATTACTGCCATCTCGCCTATGTCTGTGTGAATTCAAGTCTCAGATTTAGCTAATGAGGTTATAGAAAGCTTGTCAGTAGCTTCCCAAGGGTCAGTGGTTTTCCCAGGTTCTTCCTCCACCATTTATACTAGCCACAATGTATAGCCTATTCTGTGCAACAACAACAGCAACCTATATGAAAACTGTCCAACTGTAAACAATGGTAAGGCCATGACATAAAAATTTAGTAAGCATCTTGTTTACGACTTACAATCATGGATAAATTCAGGAATGCAAAATCAAACAAAAATCACATAACAATAAGTATACATAAGGTTTGATTGAGTCATTATTTAAAGTTGTATTGCAATATACATTGAAACCATGTATCATGAATAGTATTCCCCACCCCATGCTAAAAAATACTAGTACAAACCATATGCTTTGTAAGAAAGATACTCTTAAGTAAAAGAAATAAAAGTCACATGTAATAACACTGTAAAATACTGCACTCTTAAGTAAAAGAAATAAAAGTCACATGTAATAACACTGTAAAATACTGCACTCTTAAGTAAAAGAAATAAAAGTCACATGTAATAACACTGCAAAATACTGCACTCTTAAGTAAAAGAAATAAAAGTCACATGTAATAACACTGTAAAATACTGCACTCTTAAGTAAAAGAAATAAAAGTCACATGTAATAACACTGTAAAATACTGCACTCTTAAGTAAAAGAAATAAAAGTCACATGTAATAACACTGTAAAATACTGCACTCTTTAGTAAAAGAAATAAAAGTCACATGTAATAACACTGTAAAATACTGCACTCTTAAGTAAAGAAATAAAAGTCACATGTAATAACACTGTAAAATACTGCACTCTAAAGTAAAAGAAATAAAAGTCACATGTAATAACACTGTAAAATACTGCACTCTTAAGTAAAAGAAATAAAAGTCACATGTAATAACACTGTACAATACTGCACTCTAAAGTAAAAGAAATAAAAGTCACATGTAATAACACTGTAAAATACTGCACTCTAAAGTAAAAGAAATAAAAGTCACATGTAATAACACTGTAAAATACTGCACTCTTAAGTAAAAGAAATAAAAGTCACATGTAATAACACTGTAAAATACTGCACTCTTAAGTAAAAGAAATAAAAGTCACATGTAATAACACTGTAAAATACTGCACTCTTAAGTAAAAGAAATAAAAGTCACATGTAATAACACTGTAAAATACTGCACTCTAAAGTAAAAGAAATAAAAGTCACATGTAATAACACTGTACAATACTGCACTCTAAAGTAAAAGAAATAAAAGTCACATGTAATAACACTGTACAATACTGCACTCTAAAGTAAAAGAAATAAAAGTCACATGTAATAACACTGTACAATAATGCACTCTAAAGTAAAAGAAATAAAAGTCACATGTAATAACACTGTACAATAATGCACTCTAAAGTAAAAGAAATAAAAGTCACATGTAATAACACTGTACAATACTGCACTCTAAAGTAAAAGAAATAAAAGTCACATGTAATAACACTGTAAAATATTGCACTCTAAAGTAAAAGAAATAAAAGTCACATGTAATAACACTGCAAAATACTGCACTCTAAAGTAAAAGAAATAAAAGTCACATGTAATAACACTGTACAATACTGCACTCTAAAGTAAAAGAAATAAAAGTCACATGTAATAACACTGTACAATACTGCACTCTAAAGTAAAAGAAATAAAAGTCACATGTAATAACACTGTACAATACTGCACTCTAAAGTAAAATAAATAAAAGTCACATGTAATAACACTGTACAATACTGCACTCTAAAGTAAAATAAATAAAAGTCACATGTAATAAAGTGTAAAATACTGCACTTGTTATTAAAAGAAATTAAAATCACATGTAATAACAGTGTAAAAGTGAGAACATACTGCATTTTTAATTCAGTGCTTTTGAGAGATAGTTTTATATGACGTTTCTGTCTTTGTATTATTTTTTATGCTTTGGTGATTATTTCAGGTCTATTTACCCTGTACTCACACAGCTGTACTAGTTAATGCCATCTGAACAAATGTAAAAACCTGAGCTGCACCACCTTCAAAGAGATTAGTGTCCAGCTTAAGGGCAGCAAGATGGTCAACACTGATGATGCCAATATTTGGGGTGTTTAGAAATATTTTTGGATGAGTAAAAGTGAGAGGACTTATATTGTCTGCTAGGGCATCAAGAATGTGAACATGATCACTGTATGTGTTGGCAATGGCAATGGCAATACTGCAAATCACATGACATATCTATTGCTACCACATCTGGAAACTGCTTCACTATGCCAGCTCCCCCTTGTCAGTATCCAGTAGACACATTGTGTGTTTGCAGCTGTTTGCATCACTGGCTTTGAACTTGCCAACTTTCCCTACTACTTTGTCATCCAGCAGACAAATCTTTCTATTCTTTCTATAGGAGATGATAGCCTCAGTCACCTTGAAGTCTATGAGCATTACAATCATTTAAAAAACCTGCCACAGTGCATTTGAGGCCTAACCAGTGTCATTGCAGAGTCTTTTTTTTTAACTGGGTTTGTTGAAGTGAAATGGTGGCAGGAAATGATCAGATTACAGTTGAATGCAAGGGTCATGATTGCACCTATGTAAACACCATCAGATCTAAGCACTGTGAGGCCATGTAAAAACCATATGAATCATTCCTTCATGTGTTTACTCTACCATTGCCAAGAAGCTGCCTCAATAACAGGTGGTCTCTGAAATGCCACTGGGGCTGTTTAGAGTCCACAATGTCTGAAGTCAACTCATGCCACTGATTACCCTCCAGCAGGTGTGACCCAATTTATTCTCTTGCTATGATGGTTGTGGCAGAGGTTTTGCTTAAGGCTCTGGTCTCTGGTTTCTCAGTGCTTTGTGCATGGCTATGAACCTGCTCACTTAGCCTCATAATCAGCTTGTGCTTTACTCTGGTTCTAAAACATCTCCTATCTGTCATCATTCAGTCCTTCTTTCATTTCTTTTGGCCTTTAGGATGGTCTTACAGACATTGCACTTGATGAACTCTATTGTATGCACTTCCATAAAATGTATTTGGCAAAAAACGCAAACCCCATGGCAGCCTGCCATAAAGGAACCTGACATCATCATGATTTTTTAGAATATTTTCAAGGTCAATGATGGTTGTAACTCTATCAAGAGTTAGCCTTTTTCAAGTCTTCCAGGTCATTTTCTCTTTTGTCATGTTCACCATCTACACATGACACAGCTGAGGTCTTCGTTCTCATACTTCATAATGGTTATATATAACTACTGTCACTGTAGTAGGTCTCTTAATACCAATGAAATGCCCTTGAATCTTATATATGTGAAGCTCCTACAGGTCAGTCTTGTCCAGTACATTCCACCAACTGTATTTCACCTTAGGTGAAAAACTTGATGCTGATGGAAACTATTTGCCATTGGAGAGGGACTTAAGGATGGTAATCGCATGTGTATCATTCAAAATCCCATGCCTGCTTGAAACCATGTAACCTATAATGATATTTATGCCACTGAATCATATTCAATCATCCACTTCAACATAAAAAATGCTAAAGATATAAACAACCCCATCAACCTCAAATTGTAGCATGGAGGTGATTCTTGATTCAAACAATATATTTACAAGCTTATCATAGTGTCACATAATTGTCTCTCTCCCAGACTCTCTTCATCTTTATTTATACAATTTAAACAAAAATGTTTTTAAAAACAACTGTTGGCATCAAATATAATTTTCTTTTCTTCATGTGACACACAATGACATGACTGGTTATTTTGTTCACAAGCACAAATTAACAGTGGGACAACAGACAATAAACTATGTGATAACCCTGACTGATCTGCTTTTCCTCCTTACAATAAGCTTTGAAAAGTTTGAATCTTTTGTGTAGTTTCCAAATGTGATATGAAATTATATTTACCTTTGCTTTCAATATCATAAACCTCATATTTTGTGACTAATTCTTCCTGTATGTCAACAGGCTTAGAGATCACAGAATCCTTCAGCAACATCAATGCACTCAAAAAGTCTGCGTGTCAGATTTTGTGTCAATTAATAATATACAAATTAAAATGGAATTCTTCTGACTGAGAGTGAAATCTTAATAATACGCTCACATGAGATTTATTATCTCCTGCTCAGGTTTCTCAGAATGTTGAACCTTACCTGTTTCTTTGCAGATAATCTCTTGCACTACATCATCAATACTCTTAAAGATGTCATCTGAAGTAGTCAAAAGTAACCCTTTGTGAGATGAACTGAACACCATTTTCCCTGTGTGCATCTTTTTTAATTCCTCTAAGGATCTAAATATTTTAGTGGAAAATACTGTCTGATCTTTTGCCAATGGGTATAGTCTTTCTTGGACACAACTTCTGATCAATTTATCTACAACCTTTATTTTTTCAGACTTTTTAGAAAAGATATGTATTTTCTTTGTTTGGTGGTTTGGTATCCAAACAATGGAAAGTTCCATGGTGATATTGTCAATATAGCCACACATTTCTGGATAAGTGAAAATTTCAAATTGGCATCCTGGAGAGAAAATTTCTTCCTGGACTTCAGAAGTGACAGTTCCTAAGAGCTCCAAAAAGTGATCTGCAGCAGGTTTTGATTGGTCTCTTGGACCTTTTAGCATAATGGCAGCTTCAGTTTTATCAGATATTATTGTTACATTTGGATATTTTTCACATAGTTTTTGCAGATATCCAAAAGTTTTCATCACTTTTTGCCATTTATGGTCCACATCAATGATTTCTTCATGATTTTCAAAACATTCCTTAACCATGTGTATTATTTTAGTAACTGCATGAAGTACCAAGGTTTGGTCTTTCTCTGTACATATGACACATAATGCATCCAAGTCTTGCTGTCCCATTAATTCAAATCTGGCAATATCCAATTTTTTTCTCTGTCTCACTACCTGAAATACATCTCCTTGTATTCTTTGATCAACCAAAATGTTATCCAAATACAAAAACTGTTGTGCACATTTGTAGACACTATCCAAGACAACATTAATCAATTGTACCACATCTGATTCTTGTTCAAAAGTGTTTTCAGTGATTTCGAATAAAAACAAATCTTCATCTTCAGCACACACAACCACTGAACAATTGTACTTATTGAGAATTTCATGCAACATCTGTTTTCCAGGTTCTGTTTTTGTGTAAAAGTTCCAATATAGATGAAAGTTCCAGCTGCATGGTATGTTTTTCATATATTTGATAATCTTCATATCTGGAGCCCTCTTATACTTGATCCACAGTGGAAGTGTGCAATTGTTTCCTGAAAATAAGTTTAGAGAATTCAGTGTGTTGATGGGTACCATGGGCATTGTCTAAAAATAAGATTCTTGTTTGTACATAAATTCATTGCCTTGCAAGGTGATTAAGTTTTTACAGATGGTATCAAAGCTTGATATTTGTTTTGCTGGATCTTTAAATTCATGATTTCTACAAGCCATGGAATCGACAAAAATTGGTACAACCAAACATTTTTTAATCATGTCAGCACAAGCATACAATGGACCAAGTTTTTTACTTCCCAAAGGTCAGTAGTCCAAGTCAGTGTATTTCAGTATCATTGCACATTTTCTTCTATAGGTCTTAATTCATTCGGCCCTGATCCCGTCAATATGCATGATCTGATCCCGCAAACAGTCAAAGTTTGTTGGCTGCATTCAATGGCCGATCTTGTCTTTTGTCGCTTTTTATGTGTGTCAGATACAATGTCTCTGATTGGTTACAAATGGTTTTTTTTTCAAGAAACAGACCAATATTAACCAATCAGAAATTATTTTACCTTTCTTTGTGCAAATGTGAATTGTTCAGAAAACAATGGTTACAAATGGAGGGCAGTTTCACTATACATGTTCTGTTCATGCAAATTCATAAATGATGGCAGACATTAGAATTTATGGCAGTGAAAGCAAAAATCAGGAGTTTCTCAGGTTTAATCAAAATAATATTGAGCAAGGAAAGGAAAACTGTTTGGCAGTTGGATATTTTGCCAGATTTAGATTCAGACATCAAAGTTTCTGAGACTGAGTCATCAGAAGAAGAGGATGATTAGCAATGATGATATAGTTCTTGCTGATCTCACAGACTGTATCGATCATATTAATGTCGTAAATAGTGTATTAATAAGTTGTAAAAGACTTAAACAAATATATAAAATAATACATCACCATGTAGATAAATTCATTTTGATTGATTGGTGAAAACTTCGTGGATTTGTATTGGATATACAAAATTGGAAATTTCTCTAGTGAAACATCCTAATGGCAAAAAAGAATCAACCATATAATGGAACCATGACTGCCAACTCAAGTGTCTTTTATTTTCTAATAAATTTTGCCAGGCACTAGTTTATGAAGCGAAATCCCTCTTGTTAATTAACAGATATACCAAACCACTTAAACAAGCATACTCAATTGGAAATTTACCATCATTTGCTTGCCATTCTTGTACTTCAACAAAGTCACTTTCTTTTTCAGGATTACTGGAAATACTACTTGAGGTCTTATCATTTGCTTGGTTATCTGCGTTTTCATCTTCAAGAGTTTCACTATCTGTAAAGCAAAGCATTACTTAATTCCTTAATTAACTATCATCTACAATACAACTATATAACGTTATTGACAAAATGAAGAGTAAATTACACATAAGATTTCTGTAATATTCCTCATTATTCAGTCTAGAATTTAAATTCTAATTAAAATGGTCTCTTGTAGTCTTGTAGTACCCAAAGACTGAATGGTATTCAGCAATCAACTAGCAAAACTATAGTCAATGACATGACATTAATATCAGTTTATTCTATTAATGAGTCAATGACATGACATTAATACCAGTTTATTCTATTAATGAGTCAATGACATGACATTAATACCAGTTTATTATATTAATGAGTCAATGCCATGACATTAATACCAGTTTATTATATTAATGAGTCAATGACATGACATTAATATCAGTTTATTATATTAATGAGTCAATGCCATGACATTAATACCAGTTTATTATATTAATGAGTCAATGCCATGACATTAATACCAGTTTATTCTATTAATGAGTCAATGACAGGACATTAATACCAGTTTATTCTATTAATGAGTCAATGCCATGACATTAATACCAGTTTATTCTATTAATGAGTCAATGACATGACATTAATACCAGTTTATTATATTAATGAGTCAATGCCATGACATTAATACCAGTTTATTCTATTAATGAGTCAATGACATGACATTAATACCAGTTTATTATATTAATGAGTCAATGCCATGACATTAATACCAGTTTATTATATTAATGAGTCAATGCCATGACATTAATACCAGTTTATTATATTAATGAGTCAATGCCATGACATTAATACCAGTTTATTCTATTAATGAGTCAATGACATGACATTAATACCAGTTTATTATATTAATGAGTCAATGCCATGACATTAATACCAGTTTATTCTATTAATGAGTCAATGACATGACATTAATACCAGTTTATTATATTAATGCACTGCTCTATATTAATTTATACAGATTTCAGTGTACACTGAATTCTTTCAAGTCCGTCATATTAATACTGTAAAAAAAAATGATACATCACCTACCTGGGACATAATATAAACTAGTACAAAATGGGATAATGGGAGTGTCCTCAATATATCATGCATCATTTTCCTTGCACACAACAAGCACTAGTTTTCTTCTTAAAAGTATGAAAAATAATGTAATTTTTTTAAAAATCATTTTAAGGAAGACATAATAATTATGCAAATTCTAACATAAAACAATTTTGTCATAGCTACTGATATTATCAATGCCATATTTCTCTTGTACATGGAAAAAATATTTGTTTCGTCTTAAAAGCATGAAAAATAACATGTGAAAAAAATTTATTAAGGGATCACTCTGGGCTTTGCCATTTTTGCAAATGCCTTTTTTGTCCTTATGACAACAAAATTTAACATCATTTTTCTTGTGACAACATTGTTAACTGTTTGAACTTGACTTTGCAATCTTGGGTTTGGAGTGGAGAAATTCAAATGCAGCATGAATGGAAGTTGCAAACTTGGATATAAAATGTAATGGAATATATTGTTATGTAAATGAATCCTTTGTTCACATTGACAAACTATCGTAACAGTGCATTGTACATCATAATCCTCTTACGCCGACATCTGGCCTGAACAATGTATGCTGTTGACCCACTCAAACAGTCATGCTATTAAACTGGCTACAATCGACTAACCATTGAAGGCAGGAACAGAATCAACAACAATCAAATAAGCAATGGTTAAAAATTTTTTTAAATCTACCCCCAAAAAGTTTTCTGAAACTAAAAAAAAAGTGATTATCATTTAAACAAAAGCACATGCTTGTGCACATACTTTTGTTGCCACCTCCACCACACCATCTTTCTCGGTACACACATCATTTTCTTCAGGTAACTGATCTATAACAATGTTTGTCAATAACATGGTCGGGTTCTAAGGACCTCAACTACTGTGTTATAGTGGGGTCATACTGTATGCATGTATGTGTATATATATATATAAATGTGTATATATATATATATATATATATATATATATATATATATATATATATATATATATATATATATATATATTTCAGGTATAGGATGAACTTGAATGATATGGAGTACATCAAGGCTGTCAGGCCAAGACATGTTAACATGTAAACAATAAATTTGTACCTTTTCCAACAAATGTAAACAAAAATTATATAATATATTTGTGTGTTCCATTGATGTATTATGCAGGATTCAGTTTAATGTAAAAATGAGTCATTCAATTCATTTCCTATTTCTCAGGTATCTATTAGAGAATAGGCCTACCTTTATTTCCTGGACTGGACATTCTGAGGTAGAGATCAGATTTTTTCCTTGAAGATCTTCGTCCCAAGCACTCATGGTGGAGATGGATTTCAAAATCAACACCATCCACATTGTGTGACTGGGCAAGAACTCTATCAATAACTGAAAAACAGTTTAGACTTACATAACCTGATAGAGAATTCAGAATTAAAATGTTCCTTTATATAAAACGATATTCAGCATTAAATCTGTTTCAATATAAGTTTCTTTTAAATATGCAAAATATTTGTTTCAATAAAACACCAAATAAAACATATAATCCATATTAAAAAAAGCAAAGCCACCTATATAAAACATCAGGACAAACAGAACATAATGAATGCACTGAATTAGTTCTCTTTAGTATCACATGTTATCTAAATCTTGAAAAAGTAGCAACTGTTAATTGACCAATACTTTTAAGGATGATTTTAGCCATGAGGTATTGATTGAAAGGTAATAATAAGCACATGCTGTTGTTTACAGAATTGATTTGTATTGATAACTAGATTGCATTAAAGACTGGAAAGAAGCATTTATTACTTCTGTAGTACCTCTAAGTTCCATTAGGCTTGAAAAATATCCCTGTCTCCTTCCACCATATGATCAGTTATTTTATCTCTAAAGATGCAATGCTAACTAAGTTAACCTCAATTCTGACCAGGATTCATTCAGAGAATGCAGGTAGGAGTTTGAACAAAAGTTCCATGCAGTCATTAATGAAGGCAAAGATGAACACTAATGACTCCTGCATTTCCTTCAAAAGCCAGACTTGTCAACTAATGACAATAAAGACTGTATATCTCTCTCTCTCTGTCTCTCTGTCTCTGTCTCTCTTGACCTCTTAACACAGTTTAATAGAATTCCCAAATGTTAATTTGATGTTAATCAAGAAATCAAAATCGGTGACCAAAGTGCAAGATTACTATAAAATTTGCTTTCATAATGCAGAATCTGTCCCAAAATAAGAAATTGGAAGAATTGTAGATGTAAATACAGTCTGTCAACACTGATTTACCTACACAAATTTGGAAGTGTATCAATTTATCAAGGTCTGACATGTCAAATTCTAGTAGCTCGTAAAAGTTATAAATTGATTATGTGACCATGTGTGTGGGAAGATATGACTATATTGTAACATGTAATTATTGCTGATTGCTGATGGGGTTATTAATAACAAAACACCCTGGGATCAATCATCCACACTTTAAGCATGATATACAGTTAATACATTAAGCATCTCATAAAGTCTCTTTCTCGTTTACCAAAATATGTAACATCATTTGTTGATGGCTGTACAAATAAAGTTGATTGATTTAAGCTCTTGGGACAGTACAGAATACAGAGTAATTATCTGCTCATCTGCAGCTATAAAAGTTGTAAAATATGACTTATAAACTTTCGGAAAGATGGCCGCCATCGCTAAACTGCTCGAGATAGACTCTTCCGAATTTGTGCTATATTTATGATATTTGTGCTTGTTCTCTATCATCGTGTACATTACCGGTATTGTGTTTCATCATGCACTGGCTGTTCCGTTCGTATATGTTAATTCATCTCCTTGTTTTGGAAACGAGAACAAGTAGAAACTCAGCTGTTTTGTCCCAATGTTAAGATTTCATTTTTTTTTTAATAAACCGCCATCACGTGACCACTTACAATACGACGGATCCTCATTAATTGGATTAAATGACCACACCTTGGTTCTAGATACAACATTGTGCTCAAGACTAAACAGACTGGAAATACATTCATCATTTCTTAAATGTAAACGGAAGCAAAAAAAGAAACGTTCTTTCAAAGCTGGCCGGCGTAGAACAGGAAGATGAATTCCAGTTATCTCCCTTTCACCCGTAACGGATAAACAACTTAAAAATTCTGCAGTTAATTTTAATAACCTTGTTCAAACTCCTCTTAAATCGTCAATCGTTGTGTCAACTATCCCAGGGATACCACTACGTATTGCATTATTCAATGCTCAATCAGTAGGATCACTGGAAAAGCGCACAGAAATTGTTAATTTTATCAACGACCAGAATATTGACGTCTTCTTCCTGAAAGAAACTTGGTTACATTCCGCAGGTGATGAATCTAAGTATGCGGATTTAAGACCCAGCAATTACTCCATCAAGTCGTTCCCCCGCAACTCTTGCAGAGATGTAATTGTTGTAATGACAAAGAATTCCATGATCAAGTGCCTTAAGTACAACACAACCTTCAATTTCTGCCACACATCGTTTGAACTAGTCCAAACAACACTCACACTGGAACAAAGGTCAGTCCATTTTTTCTGTCTCTACCGTCCTCTTCCTAGTAGAAAAAACAAGCTGACTGAATCTCTCTTTTTGGAGCAGTTTCCAAATCTTCTAGAGTATGGAAATTCGATAGGTGGCAACCTAATTATTCTTGGAGATTTCAACTTTCACTTTTACTGTCCTGGTAAACCATACATGTCAAAACTCCAAGATTCCATTCATGTTTTCAATCTTAAACAGTCAGTTAACCAACCTACCCATAAACTTGGTCACATTTTAGACTGGTTTCTTTATAGACCTGATGATAATATTCTGCAATCCACCCTTGTATCCCACGAACGTGCATCGGATCACCTCTGCATTGTATGATGCCATCTCGACGTATCAGTCCCTAACCCTCCACCTCTATTTGCTACTAAGAGAAACCTTCGTATGATAAATAGAACCAAATTCATGCATGACATCCAAGAAAACCTAACAACTTTCTTACATCCAACAGCGGAACAACTTGATAACTGCCTGCATTCATTGCTTGAAAAACATGCCCCAGCCACCAAACGCAGAGTATCAATAAAAAAGTGTTCTTCATGGTATAGCAGTGTTAGGGACCAAATTCGCACTGCTAAAAGACATCGCCGAAAAGCAGAGAGGCTTTGGCTTTCCACCAGACTAGCTATTCATAAACAAATCTATGAAGCCGCTAAGAACGTCACAAACATAGTCCATTTAGCCAAATCATCCCACTACAGTACTAAGATCACAGAGAGTTCCAGCTGCAAAGAGCTCTTCAAGATAACTAACAAACTAATGTCAAGGAACAAATCTACACCATTTCCAACAACCTTCTCTCCACTAGACCTACCAGACCAATTTGCAAATTTCTTTGATGACAAAGTACAAACCATTAGAGATTCGCTTGACAGCACAATTTCAACTGATTCGTCACCATACAGTTATGATGCAGAATTTCAGCGAAAACCGTTAGGAGCATTTGAACCTGTTTCTATTGATTTAGTACGGACAATCATGATGAAAAGTGCACCAAAGTCTTGTGAACTTGATCCAATTCTGACATCACTGCTGTTTGAGTGCTTAGACCCAATATTGCCTTCACTAACTGATGTTATTAATATCTCTCTCTCTTCAGGGGAATTCCCATCATTTTTCAAAACTGCCATCGCAAAGCCACTGCTGAAGAAACCAACACTGGACCATAATGATTTAAAGAACTACCGCCCAGTTTGTAATCTCCCATTCATATAAAAAATCTTAGAAAAGGTTGTTCTAACTCAACTTGTATCTCATTTGAATTCAAACAGTCTTTTTTTGCAATGTACAGTCTGCATATCGCCGTTGCCACTGTATGGAAACTACTCTTCTGAAAGTATTTAGTCACATTCTCTCTGCTTTGGATAGTGGAAGAATTACAGTCCTCACTCTCCTGGATTTATCTGCAGCATTTGACACTATAGACCATGATATATTACTTCACCATCTCCAGCATGTATTTGGCATTCAGATTATAGCCTTACAGTGGTTCAAGTCCTACTTAGTCAACAGGACACAAATTATATCTGCAAATGGAATACACTCCAGCCCAGTTGACGTATGTTGTGGTGTTCCACATGGATCTGTTCTTGGACCTGTTCTCTTCATTCTGTATACACAGCCGCTCTCAAGTGTTATAGATCATCACCCAGTGTCACACCAATTGTATGCTGATGACACCCAAATATACAAGACTAGCCACCCAACTGAAGTTGATGCTACCATCCATGGAGTAGAGAAGTGCATTTCTGATGAGAAATCATGGATGACATGTAACAAGCTGCAGATGAATGATGATAAAACTGAGGCTATTCTGATCACAACACAAAGATTTTCTCATTCACATCCTTTACCTCAGACAATAAATATCAGCAACACCAACATTAAATTCTCACAGTCAGTACGAAACCTAGGCTTTACTCTAGACAGTACTCTCACATTGAACCAACATGTCATGAACATATGCAAGGCTGCATATCTTGAATTGAGACGCATCAGTTCCATTCATAAATATCTTTCAGTTGATGCCACTAAAACACTTGTGTGTTCATTAGTACTTTCAAGACTGGATTATTGTAATTCAATTCTGTCTGGTTCATCACAATATTTACTCCAGAAACTTCAAAAAGTTTAAAACACAGCTGCACAGTTCATCTTTAGAGTATCCCAATCAGAGCACACCTCACCACTGCTCTGTACCCAACACTGGCTATCAATTCGATTGTGCTATGTTTCCATGACAGACTCCAGTCCAACATACCTATCCAGCCTCAACCATTTGTATACACCAGTTAGTTCCTTATGCTCTTCTTCTGATAATCGTATACTCATTGTTCCCAATGTGAAAACAAAGTCATATGGACAACGTTCGTTTGCATACCAGGGCCCGGTGATGTGGAACGAATTGCCATTGAAATTAGACACAAAGACACAGTGGTCCCTTTCAAGAGTGCTCTTAAGACACACCTGTTTCGACTGCAGGGACAAACTTAGTGACCTAATCATGTTTTGTATCTTATATGTTTTCAGCATGTTTTTTATGTTATCAAATTTCATTGTTTTTGTCATTTGCTGTTCTGCAGTGTAGTCATATCATTATTGATGGTGTAAAACGCTTAGAGCTTTGAAAGATTAGGTGCTATACAAAGTCCTCATTATTATTTTAAACATAACTGCATTTTTTTAGATTACTATGACATATTTAACAGTGAGATTTAAGTTTGTATGAATGGTATGTCTTGCATCATTATGGCAATAATATCAAACAAGCATAGAAGAGTTGTGATACCAGCCAGCATAAAATATATGGACTCTATTGTTACGAGTCTTTGCTCTTAAAAAAAGGAACAGAAAAGAGTGGTGACAACAAGCATTGTACAATTTAACAAATTATTCCTTAGACTACAAAGTGAACAATGTGAAAAAGAACTTAGTTTTACAAATTAAATCCAAATTGTAATCCAAGAATTAAAAAAGATAAGTTGTATTAGTGAAAAGATCTAAGTGAACCTCAGTTCAAATCCTGATTAAATTCAAGATGGAAGCCGATGTCATCTGTAATAATCAGCATTGTACTGATGATGATCTCTTGTTGAGAAAATATTTCATGTTTTTAATTCCGTATAAATTCCAGTAAATGTCTTTGTCCAAGAATTATCAAAGCACTTTTGTATTTCCAGGAAAGCAATCACTCGATTTCAATAGTTTGAAGAAAAATAAAAACATCATAATACAGCTTAAAATGTAAAATGTTAAAGACTGACTGATAATTCTTTTATCAGAACATCAGTCATAAACCTAATTAAGACACAAAACAGATTCCTGGATGAAGGTCAAAAGTTCATCCTTCTGAAAAAATAGAAGTTTGTTTACCAATTGAGAAATGCCTAATGCCACATAGTCTAAGTATGACTTTGACTCAACTTACTGTTTCTTACTCTGAGAAAGATAATTATAAACAAATAAAAAACTTGTTTCCCAAAAGTGGGATTGACTTTAGAACAAGGTCAGCAACCAGATACAATGTTTTATTTACTTAATTCTGGACAAGGTCAAGTCCAGTAAGCAATGTTACATGACAACAGCATGAAATGGAATTTTTAAAAATTCAACCTAACAAACAATTAAATTAAATATACATAACACTGTAAAGAATCATTGTACAACAAAGCTGACAGATTTCAGTATATGTATACCTAGTAATTATATATATATATATATATATATATATATATATATATATATATGGAGCACATGTATACAATATGTTGACAATAAAATGAAAATGTGAATGATTCAAATATATTAAAAATTCATTAATCAAGCCATGTTCACTGAAATGAAGGTGTCTGGATTAACAAGGTTCCATTGTATATGCAAAACACATACATATATGTGTGGATGGGAGTATAGGTTTGTGAACTCCTTCCATCCTTTTGTAAAAAGTCCTACTTCTACACATGGAAAATAAACATTTTGTATCAAACAATGCTTTTACATTGATGGTTAACTTTATTAAAATTTATAAGGAACACAAAGCTACATGTGTGTGTAAATACCACTAGGATCCTCAAAATAAATCAGACAGTATCTCTCTTCTGTCTTCATTTCTACCCTCTCAACATCTCCACCACCACTCCTTCTCTTGTTCTCAAAGTAGTACAAAATAACATCATGTGATGTAGAAGGATGTAAGTTCTGTACAAGGATGCAGTTGGAAATGGCAACTCTTGCAACCTTAAGGAAAACTCCTTGAAGGCTACTTTCTTGAAATATTTTCCCAAGTTGAACAATATCTGGAAGAGATTTATATCTAGAACATACATAAAATGAAAGAATCAATGTATCACAAAATAGCTAGACTGCTTAACAATTTTGTTAGCAAGGTCTTAAACAGAGAAAATATGTCGGGACAAAAGTTATTACTGGCATATCCAACATTCACTGGCAATGATTCAAGTAAACATATAACTTTAGACGAATTTAACTTGAAATAAAGTAATCCATGGTACTCTGATGCTATAGAAACCTAAGTTTGAAACCATTGCAATAAGAACTATATGACACCCCTTACTAAATGTTAATAAAATGTTGATGCCAATCTTATAGCAATATCAAAGCTAAATCTGGTAACAAATATCCTTGGTTGCTTTATGCTGTTGAAACAAAGGTGTGAAAGAACAAATAATATGGAACTGAACTCCATTAATCAATAACAGATAGCTGAAAATTAATTAAATATTTGAAGCAATTAATTTGTATAAATGTGTTTACTGATTTTCACTAAAACCCATTATTCCTTAGTAAATATGTGATGCTAATACCATGTTATATTTGAGATTGACAGTTAGAAGTCATTATTCTATTAAATGATGGGTACAACACATGTGTTCAATCTATTTTTATATTTTATTAATATAAAGCCGTATGATTCCAATCCAATTATTCCTGGTTGAGCAATACTACAATTTTTATATATAGAAAGGATCATAAACAAGGACCAAAAACTCAACTAAATGATGACAAATAATGCTGTAAATCAAGTAAATCTGAGGGTTTATCAAATTAATAGAGTTTGTATTGAAAACTAAATCTGCTTAAAATAAAATTATCTTTTGCAAAGTTCTATTTCACAAACTAAATTTTTATATATAAAAAATAAATAAGGGGATATATCTAAAAGAAATGAACATTCACAATGCATAAAAGAAAACTCATTTAAGATCTCATCTATATTTTATGCAGTGTATCAACATTTTGAATGTGTCTTTTGGGCAATTAACTTTGCTTCAATAGCCATAGCATTAAATAACCAATCCAACTTAACCTAACAATCGTAGGTAAAGATGTGCTGAGTTAAAACACCATCTATAAAATCTATAATCACATCTAAAAATGAATTTAATGATCTGGAGATAGGTCAGGAACTTTTCTGTTTTCTTCACCTTTCTGACTTTAATATGCATAGCCTCATTTCCCTATTGTTAGCCTCACTGAGTTTATCTCATCTGTTGAATCTTGCACTCAAGGCTGAAACTGGAATAATCAGGTTAACACTTTAGACCTTTAATTAAGCCATGTGGCTCTTGTTGCAATGGATATCATAATTAAAACAAGCATGGATTGTTTATTTAGCTGTGTCAATTGATAGCAGAATATAGCAATGTCTTATACAGGAGTAAAATCACAAGCATGTTAGCAGCAGTGATGCAATTTCATGATTGCCGGTAACATGGAATATCATACAATGATACCATTAATATTCATAAAATCGGAAGTTACTAGTGTAAAATATGAAACCAAGTTATTGATATGACCTTGTCCTATACTCCAAATCAACTTATATATGGACAAAGGATGGAAAATTTATAAAATTAGTGAATTCGACTTGTACTCTGCATTGATTTAAAAGACGGAAAATACGGAATGTAAGATTAGTTACTATAGACATATTCATATATCAGAGCATGGATATTCGAACGTTTGCGTACTTTGAGTTGTAAGCTAAAGAAATGCCTCTAATTATCATGATATTGTTTAGTATAACGGTATTAGGAAAATGTACTGATGCTTGTATAAAATGTAATTGATACCTTGTTGTATTATGTTTGGTTTACCATAACAGAATTTACAAGAATGTCGATGTGAATGACTGCATGGCTGACGAAAGAATCTTGATTTAAATGAAGAAAGTTAAGAGCTGTTATCTGATGATAGGCTGTGTGTAGTGTGAGATGAGAGGGCTAAGGATAAAGACTTTACTGTCCTTGCATTTTCACAGGAAGTATTTAGGGAACAGAGAACTTCCTGTTCCGTTGGGTCCAAAGTCTTCAAGAGTTGGAGACGGAATTGAGACTGTAGCCGAAACAGAAGTGTAGTCATGGGGGAGAAAGTTGAGGAGGAGGAGAAGAGGTCTAGAGGAAGTCAAGGAAGGGATGGAATTTGGAGAAAGGTTGGGGAGGAAGAGGAGAAGTAATTGGGAGAAATAGGAGAGAGAAAGGATATAAAAGATGAGTAGAAATACAATGACAAGTGGAAATCAATCTCACACTGCTAATCAAGCAATGCAATAGGCTAATTAAAGGGTTGAGCAGAATGAGTATAATTGAGAATTTGAGTCACTTGATTATTGAATTGTCACTAATTTGTTATTCATTGAATTTCAACCTTTCAACCATCTGCATTGTTGATTGGGGGCTTGGAGCTTTACATCTTTCACTAAATTTAACTTCCAATGAAACAGAACCTGAGTTTGACATCTATAATAACTTCAATAAAATATTGGGAGATAACCCCATATATATACATGTAGTATATCACACAAACACATCTGAGGAGTGATGCAAAGGAAATATGTGAACCAACAATTGACTGATGGAAGAACAGCTTCATGGACAAAAATAAAACCCAAATATCCATTTATAAATCGACAATGTGAACATTATAGTGAATTGACTATGGGTATAAAGATGGCAAGACAAATGAAATCCAAACATAACTTATAAAGTAGTACTGTGGAATTCGATGTATTTAAGAAAACTGGTAGATCAGTTACAGGCAACATGAATACTTTATACACAGCTTTGTCAAGCAGCAAACTAATAATTAAAACATATGAATATTACCAATATTATCTGAAAATGTCACAACAACATTCCCATCCTCCTCCCCATACAAGAATTCAGTAACTTGTGCTTTCGTCTTTGTCTCCAGGAAGTTTCTCAGGAATTCTTCTATTATAGCATTATTAACCCCCTGGATCAGGACTCTGTTTTGATAGCATGGCTTTGGTGGCAATGGATGGAACAGTGTCACAGTCAATGTATGGCCATCCACCTGATGGTTACTATGGGAAGCTACTCTCTGGGCAACTACAAGAATATAAGTATTCATTAATACTTTAACAATTATACTCGCTGGAACACAGGGGAAGAAAACAAATGCTTTTACGTAACAAACAGCTATATTGAAAATAAAATAATTACTGATTTTGATTTTTAATTCTTAGCAATAAATACAGAGCTACTGAGTTTTCCTTGTCACCAAACAATGAGAGGAGTGGGAGAAAAATGTAGGGGGAAACTATAATTAAGCTAACACTTCAATACACTGTGATCCTGTTATAGCACACTACATTATATGTCAAATTCATATATAACACAATTATGTAGTGGCTACAAACATTTCATAATCACTGGAATCTATATATTGTTACAAATTCTCTGTTTATCTTGACAAACAATGTTAATGGTGCATTGTTATATTATAATCTGCTTATGCTGACATCTGGCATGAGTACTAGATGCTGCTGCTGGACTAGCTACAACTGACCAACCGTTGAAGGCAGGAACAGGAATGACTACAATTGACCAAATTATGGCTAATTCCTTCTTCAAATTTACCCAGGAACAAAAGCTTTGCTGAAACTTGAAAGATAGCTGATTACCTTGCAAGCACCAATTGTTCTGTGCAAATGGAAATGAAAAACAAATTCTGTCTTAATCAATATTCTACAATTATTATTATTACCACTAGAATAACAAATGTGCTTTAGTTTGGTCCTCCAAATTTGTTCTTTAGAAGAAATATTAACAACACATGCACTCTTCATTAAAGCAAGTTTCTTAGTTTCTTATTTCCTCAATTTATCTGACCCCTTAGAGTGCTATGTAGTTTTGTAGCACAAGATTCTTCAGAAATGAATATGTTTGCATACATACATTTGCAGCAGTCAACTTTAAAATTGTCTGCATTTGAATTAGGTTTTGTATTATACCTTTTTCTACATTAATTTTGAAATATGGAGTTAAACTAGCATGCCTAAAAAAAGTTTCCTCTGATCCTTCCTAGTATCCTACTCCAATTTAGAAATGTTTGACACCTCAAAATAAATATCAAAATAACTAAACCAGAGGAAGAAATAATCAAAGAAACTCCAACTAGGGAACTGGTTTTGTCAATCCAACATGTACATCTGATTTGTATTCGACATCATTTTCAGGTTCAAACTCACTCACTGATATTTCCAGTAACACTTTAACATCTCCAATAATCTGATCTACTTCAAAACTTTAAAAAATCATTGCCATCATCATCTACAGATGAACCGTTTTGGGAGCCAGCCATTGGTATTTTGTTGGTAATCCATATTTTAAACAAACATATGTAAAAGTTCCATGATAAATGAAAGGTAAAGACTACAACAGAATGCCAATCTAATTTACTTTAACAACCGTTCATGTGAAGCTGAAGTATCGCAGATGTGTAAAGAGCTTCTTATATATATTGCAACAACCATTATGAGACCTCTACTGGCAGAATGTCCTATGTGTCAACAATCACTTCAAAGATTAACAGTTTTTAAAAAAAATTACATTGCACAGATCCAACTTCTTGATGTTTTTAAATTATGAAGAATGGACATACTTTCATTACAAAAGAAGGGTCAAAATTAGGTAATACCATGAAATAGAAAATTAAATGTTCACAGATATGCACCTTCAGCCTCCTTAAAAGTTATGTAAGCAACCTCATCTCTGATCTTGACCTCCTCCAGATCGCCTCCTCCAGACCGCCGTGAATTCTCAAAGTACATCTCCATCAGTTCCTGACTTGTTTTCATTGAAAAGCCTCTAACCTCCACAGTGTTGCTAATTCCTCCATCACCAACTTGCAAGTTACCTTCTGAAAATAAAGAAATGCTTGTATGCATTCCTGTCAAGCTTTTCTCAATCCACCTTTACGAAAACTCCAAAAGTACTGACTAAAATCAAATATTACTTTTATTTATGTGGTATAGTCTTGAAAAATGAAAAAGCAGAAAAAAGGAAAAAATCTCATGAACAGAAATAAATTTCTGCAATGATGAGACCTTATAAATATGAGAAAAGTGTTATCTGTTCATATAGTAAACTAAAACACTTGCTCCCCTTCTTATGTAGCTGAAAAGCTTGGTAACATCTCTTGAGCGGGACAACATTTACTACAATCATTCTATTTTAAATTAAGCATGAGGATTTTAATGTTTTGAAATATCATTCAGCCGGCCTCAGGCATAAGACTGGAAAATTTATCTCTTGGGGGTCTAAGTTTGCCCCCATCCTATCCCACCACAAAATGGAAGGGCCTGAAATGTATAATAAGTCAGTTGGGTATTAAGACATACATATACATTACAGATTGAGGTATATGGATAGATACACATATATAAGGGTTCCGGAAATACCTAGACTTTTAAATATGCGATAGAGAGAGAGACAGAGACAGAGACAGAGACAGACAGAGACAGAGAGATTTAATAGAGACTAAACTTAAAAATGAAACAATAGTTTTTCTTTTGAAACATGTTCTTAGATTTATTCGTGTAAACATTATCAAAATATTCCTTTCTTGCCTAAATACTTTAAGGGACTGAACTCATTCAAACAAACTGTATTGCAGGCATTTTTTACTTTATTTATTTATTTATAATCAGACCTGAATTTTTATGGATTTTTCTGCCTATCAACTGGTAGCTAGATAGTTGCTCTGAAATCAGCAACACACATCAAAAACAATCTCTAATATGCTGGGCAGTACAGGGAGATAATCTGTAAGAGCTGCTTCCGTTTGTCATTTATACTGAAGATTATATAAAAAGTTTTTTTGTTGTAATGACAACCATCATTTGATGGTAAATCATCATCACTTTCACAAGTCTGAAATGCCCTTATAATTTTCAAACTTGAAGTCATTTAAAGATTTGTCTATTTTTGGTAATAGTTCAATATTTGATGGTGTATTGGTGTTATCTCAATATAAACGTGAAAGACTTTTTCATGTTTCCATTTATGCCTTTGCCAAGCTTGGTCTCAAATAGATTAGGGTGTTCTGGTAAAGTGACAGAATTAGTTGTTGATGGGTACACAGTGGAAGATATATGATGCACACAGGATCATAACAAGTAGCAGCTCTTATCAAATGCCTATGATGTTGTTGTTAATCCATCGATTCAGTGAGAACCTCTCTAGTCATCTGAGGGCTGGAAGGGTTGGATCTGTTATTTTCATGCACAGGTGGCTGATGAGGCCAACCCTTGTATGGAATGTTTGTTTGCAACAGGGGACTACATCTTCAGAAGGGTTGATGACACATGCTTTTCTGGCTTGCCTCATCAGCTCTGCAGCTGCTGTCCTACTAGATTCGCATAACTTGGAGCCTTTGTGCACAGCGGAATGCTAAGTTACTCAATTGCTTGCTATTTGCTCCCAGGAATCAGGGTTAATGTTGAATGCTTTCAATGCAGCTTTCAGACTGTCTTTGAATAATTTCTTCTGACCTCCATCAGATCGCTGTCCTTGCTGTAGCTTGCCATATAATAGTCTCTTAAGCAGCCGGTTGACTGGAATGTGTACAACATACCCTGCCCTGCATAGCTAGAACTGCATCAGCACAGTGTGGATGCTGGCGAGACCTGCTTGGGCGAGTACCTCAGTTTCTGGAATCTTGTCCTGCCACTTAATATTGAGGATTATCCTGAGACTTGTGTTGTGAAAGTGGTTTAGCTTCCTGGGGATCACAACTACCCTGTAGGCCTTTAGTTTGGTCTCGATACTGATGCCTCTTCTAAAGTTGCACTGGCTCTGGCAATGCAAAGGTTCACTTTGTTGTTAATAGTGACTCAATGTGACAATTAGCTGCCAAGGTACTTGAAGCAGTTCACTACATTGAGATCTTGGCCACTGATGGTACAGTTGGGCTCAACACAGGCTTTCCAGGCAACGGCTGATGCAGGACTTCAGTCTTCTTGGTATCTTCTTGGTACAGATGGTGAGAAAAAAGCTTCTGCAGGAGCTGGAGAACTTGTCAACACTGCATTGCAGGTCGGCTTCTGAACCAATATTGAGGGCACACTCATCAGCAAAAAAAAATTCCTGATGGTGTCTGTCATAAGTTAGGTTTTTGCTTGAAGCCTCCTGGGTTTGAATGGTCTTCCATATATATGGTACCTGATGCTGACTCAAACTTCTCCATCTCTGAAAACATAGTCAGCATAGCGAAAAACATCCCATCTTGATGATATTGGTTACTGGGAATGGCACAGATGTCTCTCAGTTGTCCTTGACACATGCCATCATGGAAATGCTGCACAAAGGTTATACATTTTCTCGGGCATCCATACTTGGCCATTACCTTCCAAAATCCTTCTCTGCTGAAATTATCAAAGGCCTTTTTCAAGTCAACGTAGATAGAGAAAAGGTCAGTGTTTTGATCTTAAAGTTTTCTTGTAGTGGCCTCACAGCAAACACCATGTTGATGGTCCCATGTTCTTTTCGGAATCTATACTGGCTTTCTGACAGTACTCCCTCGTCAAGGTGTGTAGTCAGGCAGTTCAGTAGGATGCTATCGAGTATCTTTTCTGAAATTGAGAGTAAGGATATACACTGGTGGTTGTTTTAGGCTTGGCGGTTCTCTTTGCACTTATACAGGTGGATTATGGAAGCATGCTTAAATTCCTGGGTAATAGTCTCTTACTGCCACATCAGTAAAAACAGTTGGTGGAGCCTTTTTATCAGGGCTGTGCCTTCTTCCTTGTAGACTTCATCTGGGATGGAGTCTGAACCAGGTGCTTTGCCACTGGATTACCGATGTGGGTTGGAGGTCATCTAGTGCTTCATTGATGGGTAATTGGGGGAGACTGATATTGAGCTTGATGATGATGACACGGTGGTCTGCCCAGCAGTCAGCGCCACACAAGGACTTGGTCACATGCACATCCTGCCTGTCCCTCTTCCTGACAATGATGTAGTCGATGAGGTGCCAGTGCTCAGAGCAAAGGTGCATCCATGACATCCAGTTTTGGGTAGGGAGGCAGAATACTGTATTGGTTGTCAGCAATTAATCTTGACGCAAGACTGGACCAAACAGAGATCATTGTTGTTACAGTGACCCACTTCATGCTTTCCTAGCACTCCATCCCAGGCAACGTGATCACGGCCTACCCTACTGAAATTGCCAAGAATAATGAGCTTATCTGCCACTGGAACATCTGCAATGATGGAGTGAAGATCCTTATAAAACTTGACAATCACTTCATCTAAGATGGTCATGGTTGGAGTATAGCAACTGATGATGTTAAGGTACTTTTCCATACATGAGAGGAAGTTTCATGGCATGAGTCTGTCGTTTACTCCCTTGGAAAGTCCAGCCAATTTGAGAATCAGTGGTGTCTTCACTGTAAAGCTGACACTAGCCTCGCGGTGCTGTTCTCCTTCTCCTGCAAACTGGGTCTCACTCATGGCAGCAATGTTCACAATGTATTTGGCGAGTTTCTTTCCTACTAGGGCAGTTTTCCTCTGGGGTCTTTCCACATTGTCTTTGTCCAGTAAGGTGCACACATTCCATGTGCCAAGTGTGAGAGGAACAATCCTCAATTATTTATTTTTTTGTATTTTGACTGATAGAGTAGGCTTTACACCAGCCACAGTATGCTGGCTAGGGAGGGCACATTTTCTAGCCTCTAAGCAGTGCATTCCTGAAGAGAGCTGCTCAGTCGCTCAGGTAACTGCCGGACTCCACTTCTGCTCCATGTCCGTGTGAACGACCCTAATGGCCTGAACCTGTATGCAGGTATGGCTTCGGATGCCAGTGTACCCACACTTGCCACTTCGTCACTTGCATTTTGCCATGGGACTTCAGTGGGTGATGAAATGGGATGGGTGGATGAAAGGAATGACTGCTCGGTGACTTTGTTTTAAGAGAGGAAAAGTTGCATAGTTTGTCAACCTCACTCTCTCGCCCCAAATCATGAGTCCAGCATCAGAATGTTATCAAAATAGCCGGAGATGGAGGTGAGTGCAGTGGATGACCAGGATGTCTTACGTGTCTCATCGAGCTCATACTGCTTCACAACACTTTGCTGGGAATCGCCTTTCTGCCTGCTGACCAGCTGGAGGTTCCTCCATGCAGGCTGCCAAATCCAGTCTTCACATGCTAAGTAGACAAAGCCTAACTCACCAAGGGTTGAACAAACATACCCTCAGCCTAGTTTAGAATGCCAGTCGAGGCAGTTTTCCGGGAAGTGACCACTGTGCATGCCACAGTGTCTTGGAGCCACAGGTGAGAGCTGAGTGGAAGGTGGACAAGCTACACATGAAGGAGTATGAATGCTTAGCCAACCAGAGCTGTTACCCCTCTCAGGACACCTCATATACCCCATCAGTCCTATGGTTTAATCAGGATGCTATGTAATGCAGTTATTAATGAATAAAAATAAGGATGTTCAAAATATGCACTGCTACAGCATGAAAATTGCTCAACTCCACTCAATAGGAATTGCACAAATATATGTTGCATGATTGGTTCACATCACGTAGTCAAGGTATGTCCTTAACTGAACTTTATCATTCTTACTCTGAGAAAGATTTTTCTTTTAAAAGTCACTGATTTAATATCAGCAACTAGGTACAATATTTATATTAAGTATTAACATAAATGAAGTATTAAAAAAAATCAATCAAGTCAAACATGACTGAACTTAATACTATTTTACAAAAATCAAGTCCAGTAAACAGTATTACATTACAACAACTTATAATGGAATAAGAAATATTTAAAAATAGACTAACAATTAGTTTAAATTTACATAACCCCATAATATAGCAGATTTCTTTATTTTTAAGTTATTTATTCTCTATTGCCAGTCCCAGGTTTTCCCATTATTCAATTATGACTGAAAACTTTGTCCAGCTTTAACAAAGGTGATCTAGTTGGTAATTTGCCATGTTTATTAAAGTTGACAGATAAAAAGCTAGTTATTTTGAGCATAATATTTCCATGTCCTTATTGTTTTGCTAAATATTAAACCCACTGAATACTCATAACATTTTTAATTTACACTTACACTTAATTAAATATTGTCAGCATCTTTGTGTTTTGTAACATCATGGTGTATGTTTTTTGTAATCATGTCATTGTAGATGTTTTTCAATTATCTAATATTGTTATATTCTAAAGATCAGGTGCTGTACTACAACATTATTATTATTATTATTATTATTATTATTATTATTATTATTATTTTGTCAAAGTGGATCACATTTTTCTAAATAATTATAACAGAATTTAGGGTTGAAAAAATGACAAAGAGATGTTACTAGTGTCTCTGAAACTGGTGAACTCTAAGATTGCGACGCAGTTCTCTCTTTCATCTTCAATGTACCATTGTTCTGTATTGGCTTTAAATAAAGCTTTGAAGATGAGAAATAAATAAGTTTTAGAATTACATTTAGATGGCACTTCAGTTTTTATTTCCTTACAATTACAATCACTGGCCTGTGAAAATTTGCACATCTTTCTTATGTGAACTAGAGTGTCGAGGTGTGATATACTTCAAACATCATAATATAAATATAAAAAAATATATTCAAATATAAAGTTACATTTCAAATACATACATGTGATACTAAATGAATAGTCTGCAAGAAGGAAGAAAGAAAATTATTTTTCTGATTTGTATGAAGTGCAAAAATGATTATGTAACATGTGAAACAAAAAGAAGATCACACAATTAAATA
The DNA here is from genome assembly GCA_029339505.1 of Unio delphinus. Classification (NCBI taxonomy): domain Eukaryota; kingdom Metazoa; phylum Mollusca; class Bivalvia; order Unionida; family Unionidae; genus Unio; species Unio delphinus. The sequence goes on from JAQISU010000459.1 coordinate 71,341, forward strand.
ATAGGTCATCTATTTAAGCAAGCTTCTAGAAAATTTACTGTAACTTCAAACCTGAATAAAATAAAATAACATAACTGTATTCTTTGAGGAACATAACAAAGTTACAAAAGAACATAGCTGGTAGACTTAACAGTCAAATATCATCTATGGTCTATACATACATATTTAAATGTAAAATAGTCACAACTAAAAAAAGGATCTGCAAGTTGCATATTGTGCACTGCAACAAAACTACATAATAGCTGAAGTGCTCTTTTGACTTGCAATGTCAATGATTTTTTTTAAACATCTTGGTTACTTTGCGGACGGAATCATGCATTGTCCACTTGCTGGGAGATGTTGCAATGTTGACATATGTTGAACACTCCATAACAATTTTATCAATTTGGTATTTATTGAATGTGCAAGGAATAAGATGATCCATTAACTGCTGTACTTCACAAAGTAATAATCTGTCAACCAGAAGTTTTAAAATGTTGTTTGCCGGAGCCATTTAAAGTGGAGGGGTATACTGTTACAATTAAATAAGCTACTCCTTTTTTATGTATATTTACTATGAAGCCATCATTTATTTTTTTATTTAATAAATAAATATTTTATTTATTTATTTCATTATTATTGTTTATTCATATAGGGATTATTTTATTTATTCTTATTTGTCATTTAGTATATGACAACACTTTTGTTAGAGTGCCATCTTTTCTTGCATTCTCAAATGGTCTATACCCTAATATAGCTGAAACATGTAAATGGTTACCTGACAGGTAAAGCTATATTATTCACAGAAGCCCTAAGGCAATTTTACACTTCCTGCAATGTACAATATCCTACAGGATGAGATAAATATCTATATCAAAGTTACAATTAAGTTTGAACAGGAGTTTCTTATTAGGAAATAATGATGTCAAACTTAGGCAGATTATCACCAGTCAATAATTCTATATGAAAACCTTAAGTTTTTACCTCTCCCACCTTCTGCCATTGTAGCACAAATCTCCAAAATTTAGTTCTGACTGGGATCTGTAAAATAAAGATGATATGAAACAGTAAGCATATAATAATGTTTCCAAAATACATACATATTTGGAATATTTACAGTAAGCAGATTCTCAGGAACTGAAGTAACTTACCATATTTATCTGATATAAGCCCATGCCCCATGATAAGCCCATGCTTCATGACATGACAAGCCCATGCTTAATATAGGTCATTTCTGATTTATTAGGTTATATTAAGCACAATGTATTAGTCCACACTTTTCCTTTATATGATCTGTTACAAAAATATTAGGATAAGACTTTGAAAGGAAACATGCACATTGCACAAGCTATATAAAGTTTACTTTACTTTTTCTTAAATTTCATACGAAATACAATGGACCCTAGGCCTCAGTAAAGTTTAATGTACAAGGGATTTAAAAATGTAGCCATAGTGAACATGGGGTTTAAAAAGGTAGCTATAGTGAAAATGGGATTTAAATAGGTAGCCATAGTGAACATGGGATTTAAAAAGGCAGCCATAATGAACATTGGATTTAAAAAGGTAGCCATAGTAACAATGGGATTTAAAAAGGTAGCCATAGTGAATATGAGATTTAAACAGGTAGCCATAGTAACAATGGGATTTAAATAGGTAGCCATAGTGAACATGAGATTTAAACAGGTAGCCATAGTAACAATGGGATTTAAAAAGGTAGCCATAGTGAACATGGGATTTAGAAAAGGTAGCCATATCAAACAAGCTCTGATGGTCAGATTATTTACATACATAACAGTTAATAAGAAAAATTTGCTTTCTCTATGATTAAATATATTAAGACCTCATTTGGAGTATGCATCTCTCATCTGGTCACAACAATAAAGAAAATTAAAACACTGCCACTGAAAAGATTCAGAACAGAATACAAAGATGCTGAAAACAGTATTCATATTCTGGTAGATTCGTGATGTTTAGGACTTCCATTATTTGCATACATGACTTTTTAAGTCAACATGACTCACATCTACCAAATAATCCATCAGCTAAGAACTAAGCAAGTCTTCCAATGATGCCACAACACTCGCAACAAAACCCGAGATCATAGTCGATATTTTTTAAAAAGCACGGTGACCCCAAGTGATACTGCATGCTATATTATATCCATTAAAAATATTAGCATCTTTTTAACATGCTGGAATATAGCAATCTAACGGACAGTATATTAAATTGTGATTCCACCTTAGTGTATGAATACACATAGAAATGTTTTCAACAGTAAACTGTTGATCTACAATTTCTTTATCAAGGGTGAATTTCAGTTTATTTATCATTAATTTTCTTTACAAAAAGAATAATTTGAAAAAAAATCAATAATCCCATTTTCTAAATAAATTAAATAATTTACACAATTTCATCTAAATACTGACTGCTTGGTGCACTCTCTCTCTCTCTCTCTCTCTCTATCTCTCTCTCTCTCTCTCTCTTTAGTAATACATATGGTACTAAAATGTGTGGAAATATGTGGAGTAAGGGAAGAAAAAGAATTTGAACTGGATGAAAACATTGACCTCCCACATCAGAGGTGGAAGCCCTAAGAACTTAGACCAGCCAGTGGTCATACTTCAGAAATATTTTATGAACCATTAGCACAAATGTGACTATATTATACTGTTTAAATATGACAAGATTACAACTGACTAAACCAGAGAAAAACAGTCATAAGACATAAAGGGTTACAACTGAGTGAGAGTCTGATCTCAGGTGACCTGTAACTGTTAGATCTTTTGTAGCAACAAATGTTAATGCCGTATATTACCACAACCCCCACCCACCCCGCAAATGATAAATACTGAATATAAATATAACGCGGAAATATCCTTCTGACTCTAGACACAGCGAGATAAACTAAATTCGACCACCATTCGATTATCGTTCGTTCAGAAAGAATTGATCATACACAATGAGTGAGTAAAAACGTGAGACGATCAATCGATAAAAGACTGATTCGACTTACTAAGTTAATCAGTTACTGTGCGTGAATAAAGGTCAGTAAACATGACTGAAATCGTTACGACCTCCCATATTCCGGCATTTTTACGGGTAACACGGCCCACCGTTTAATGAGCCTTTTCGCAGTTCTTCACCTCTACAGCATGTAATGTCAACAATAAAATAAATAGCGGGTAACAGCCAGCACACCATTATACCGTGTATCAGAAAAAGAAAGTAGAGTAAATGTCAGGTGATCGACAAAAAGTACCTCCAAATAGAAGAGTCATTTTCATCACCAGATCAATACTACCAGGTATCACGGTACCAATTGTTTTTCCATAGACCTCAATGCTAATATTTGGAGAGATAAATATATTTTCTATCCTAATTTAGCATGCATCTCACACACTGTTATAGAGATCAATGTTAGATTGTCATTTTAATGATTACAAAACCAGGTACTCCATTGCATTTAAGAGAGATAACTCTGCTGGAACTAGACAGGGGTATGAGTTATCTAGTCACAACATGCCTATTTTCAGTCATGTGTATCACATTTTCAAAAAATCATAAAAAAAATACAAAATATGATCTATATAGGAACTAGCATAAATTCACATGTTGCCAAGAGGCTAAACTTTTTTTTAAGCCTAACAGAAAGTACAACTCTTACATAATCCACCAATCATAGCTTGTGTTGTTCTTTATTTCTGAATGGTATGGAACCCTACACCATAAGCTCCACCCACATGGACTTGCGCAATTGGTACCGTTATACCTACCATGACTAGATCATGTAGATACACTTTGACTTAAACCAGGGACCATGTGCTTTAGTTATATGTGTAAAAGTAAGAATTCTCCGTAATTCCAATCACATTTATATATAAACTGGAAAAATATTCATCTTCATATAACAAAGGCTGAGTTTTGTCGCTTATTTTTAAGAAAAAGATTTTTAAAAATACATATTAAGCAGGAAAACATTAATAGTATTACTTCTACTGACACCATGTGCGATATTGGTTACGTTATACTTAGAATGCGCTTGCGCTACAGAAAGAAAAAGAAAAATACAAAATGGAAAAGAATACTAATATCTGACATCGCTCACTTGTTTCACATGACAGACTTCACTATTTCACAAAGCAGGCTTGTAGACAGGGCCGTATCATAGCTGCCAACTGTCCCGTTTTTTCCGTATTTGTCCCGTATTTTGGACCTGAATACGGGTGTACGTTTTTTGGGCAAAAAATACGTTTTCTAATTAAAAAAAATAATAATAAATTTTTTTGGAATTGTCAGTTTAGAACGGGCATTTGGTTCTATTTTGATATAATTTATCACTTGTGTATACTAATAAAGTTCTATAATACGATTTCGATTATAATTCGAAATCGAGGTTACCATGCCTGTCGTTATCCGCCATATTGGATTTCGCAATAGTTACCGCTGTTGCTGTATCTCGTTTTCGTAATATTCAGCTTCTAGCCATGTTAAATAGGAAAGCGGAATATTCAAAATTTTCTCCAGGAAAAATAAAAGGAAACAACTGGAAAGACATTTCTGCTGTCTTTTAGATTTGTGAAAACATAACAGAAAAGGAGAAAACTTGACGTTTTGCAAAGTGTGTAACGTGATTTCGCTAATGGGCATGGAGACGCCCGTGAAATGCAAGAGCACGAAAAAGCTAATAAACATCTGCTTCCTGTTTCATTACACACAGCTCAGCCTGAACTTACGACGTAGATAAATGCCAGAGAGAACCTTAATGTACATCGATCAAAATTTGATTTATTAAATTTCTTTTAGAAATAAACCTTACTTTTTCAGTTACTATTGTTGCTGGCGATTTATTTTTCACACGTTTTTCAAACATTAAAATCGCAAGGATCACTCTTATGCTTGAACGAAAACAGATCAATAAATAAATCTCAGAATTGAGATAATCAATGAAAGTTGGTACATTGGAATCAATGATTGAAAAAGAAACAAGGCGTGGAAAGGGCTCCTATAAACAGTTTGTATTTGAGTGTGTTACACTCCTGCACCTTCCGACTGGGCACCCGAATGGAACATGGTGCAACTCCAAATCGTACAAGTGTGCAACACGTGCATCTTTGACATTAAATAATTATGTAAGGCACAGTTACTGATGGTTGTATACGTAAAATTGCATATGCATTAAAATTTTAAAAAATCAGTATTTCTTCCTAAAAATCAGTATTTTTGTCACAAGTAATCAGTATTTTTGTGCTCGGGGGTTGGCAGCTATGCCGTATTATCCATAAGGCTGACTAGGCTGAAGCCTAGGGGCCACCAAGAGCAGGGCCCATGCAACCTTTAGCCATGCCATGGCAATGCTGCATAATCTAAAATTCCACATTAAAAAAAATCCTACTTCATGCTACAACAATCAGACTGCTGCTAAATTCCACCTTTTTATATCATTTTTGGCAAGTTAAATTAATTAAAAGAGCGAGAAATTCGCGGGTGGATGTCGAGGGGCCCAAAGAAGCTCGAAGCCTAGGGGCCCTGCCATTGGTTAATACGGCACTGCTTGTAGTCGGAAACATAATATCTCTCAAACCGTATATCATGCTGATTTTGCCTATTTTCTTAAATAATAATTTTAGAAAAGAAAAAAAAAGTTTTCTCATTATTTATTTCATCGTAACTTGCAGTCGCTTGGATGGGAGAAGGTACGTCATTTCAACTTTTCTCAAATGGGGGGGGGGGGGGGGCAAAACTTCAAAACATGATGGACTTGCTAATTTTCGTATATTGGCTACACAATTTTTACAGCACATGCAAATTCGAGGGGGTTGTTAAATTACGTCGCGGGTTGGGGGGGGGGGCACAATGTGTGGGTCTAGACACAGATCTGTCTCACGCGTCAATCTAACAAAAACATCAAACATATAAAAATGTCTGGCAATAATACCATAGAATAGTATGAGAGTTATGTCGCAAAGCCACTCGATCAACAGCAAGAATATTGATTACAAATTTGATACAAAGTCACAAAAAGGTCTAACACGTTACAATGCGTAAGAATGAACGTTAAAATATCACATCGGGCTTTCAATGAACATTTGCGTTGTTGATTAAACTCACAAAAGAAATAGCTGAAAGTTCCGAGTGTATTCAAATGACTACTAAGGCCACCATGGATATCAAGAAAGTCACAACAGCAACTAAAAAAACTATGGTGCGTTTGCTAGAGACAAATGAGTGTATGTAAGAAGACGTTGAATAAACTGTTGGTGAACTTGAGAAGACTTGAGAGAGAGAGAGAGAGAGAGAGAGAGAGAGAGAGAGAGAGAGAGAGAGAGAGAGAGAGAGAGACACGTGCCAGAAGACCAGACGTGCAACCCGAATACAAGTCTGAGTTAAAAACTCGATCCCAATTCTTGAACGAAGACGCTTGCCAGGATATCTTTATATATCCTATACATTTCGCTCATAATAGAATCGACATCCGAACTGAAGATACTACAGAATAAAACAACAAATACAAATCCTAAACATATGGATAGTGAATAGACTAAACTAGTATTCAAGGAGTTTACTGGAAATAATCGAGCTACCAGTATTCAGTAGGCACATTTCGATCAAATACTCAATCCATATAGGGAATAAGAGTTTTACAAAGGTGAAGCGTCATAGAGAGATACTTTTTTTAAAAGCTCAATACCTCAGCCAATGATGCAAGAAGAACCACAGCTTAATTTACCACGCCAACATACAACAAAACAAAGTCCTGGGGCACTAATATATCGCCCAATCACTGAATACGCAAGAAAAATGCCAGCGTAAATTTCGGGAATTCGGAAGCAAGTTACGACAACAACCTAAAAAGGTATATAGAGCAAAGGAAGAAAGGATGGAGTGGCATAGACAACAAATAAAGAGGTTCTCTCAGGAGATAATAGTGGGATAGACAACACAAAGATGTTCTCTCAGAAAAGATGGAGTGGCATAAACAACAAAATAAAGAGTTCTCTCAGGAGATAATAATAAGGATGGAATGCCATAGAAACAAATAAAGAGGTTCTCTCAGGAGATAAAAATAACGGGCTGTAACCTGTGCCTTAATCAACAAAACCCAATTCGGGAAACGGTCTGACCAGACCTATAAAAAAAGGAGTTACACGAGAATGACACAAACAAATATCTTCAGCACCCTCACAACATGAAGAAGAACAACATATGTGGTATCAACAACTTTCTAATAAGCATACAGAATCCGCAATCACTGGCAGAAGAACGAGCTAAAATGAAGAGGTACAGGAAAAAGTATTTAAAAAACTATTAGGACAGAATTTTTGAGCAAAAGTATTAATATTCAAATTTTCGCTAAACTGTATTAAAACAAATTTGTTATTACATGTCAGATTTCGGGTGTTGGCGCGTTATCCGTTTATAGTATTGTATAAGCCCCACTTGTGAAAGGGTAAGTGTTAAGTCCCCCTTTGTCAAGGGGTATTGTACAATATATAATAATAATAACTATAACCTACTCCCTTTTGGTACTCGTTTTCTAAGAGATGACCACCCTCGATATAATTGTCCGGTTCGAGTATGAGAATAGGTAGAGTAAACTGAGCAGGTATATTGAACAAACAACTACGAGCCCCCTTAAAGATAAACAAACAATTTAATCAATTACATACACAATTATGAAACTTCCTTTCATTAGGAATATACTGTTACGTGCTTAGGCTCGAATAAGCAGCAACACAGAAAGAAGTGAAAATAACAAGCTTGTAAAATTTAACAAACAATTTATTAAATACAAATATTTTCATGAAAGAAAAAAATAAACTTACGATTTTAGAGAATCAAGTCCATAAATTAATCCAAAAGAGAATTCACAATATAATCCACTAGTGGACTTGCAAGAGTCCTGATAATATAATATCGTAATAGTTCCCGGTTCGAATCTTGACGATGTAATCCAATACGATGGCACGTGATGAAGTCAGTTTTAGTTTTATAATAATAGTTCCAATGAAAATCTATGAGCACATATTCTTTTCCAGATAAATAATGCAATAATTTCTCTTGCTCCAAACGAACTGACACAATTTACAGTGCACGGTAATTAAAATTAACTCAAAAAGAAGACACAACTTAATATTATAAAAGCCCAACTTCTACTGAACTGTTCTCTCCCAAACAATAATTTAAATACCTATTTTTACGTAAACAGGAAAGGGGCCACGACCTTCCAGAATCTCTCAGAACACATCATGATCTAGAAAGATGTCCATGGAATCAACTCAATTATTTTTAAAATAAAGCTCTAATGTCCTTGGAATCAACCAATCATTTTAGAAGCTTGTTTACACTCTGAAGCAAGGTCAGAAAATGAGGTTAACATCTGTTGTTTACTTGTAAAGGTCCTTCTACTCCCCCCTTCAATGAACGAATCTTAAAACTTAAAATGCCAAATTTTAATCTAACAAACAGACAATAAAAATAAATAACACCTTCCCCCATAAAATGAAAAGAAAGGTTTATATGATAAAACTTTCTTTTTATCACAAACCAATTTACATCTGAGGTAAAAAATAAAATCTCGTATAAATTATACAGTGTATATGATATAATATATTTATACACGGGAAAGAGCATCTACAATTAAATTACTATTTTCAGGCACATGGAATTTAGAAATAGCCTTAACCTTAGCATCTATTGGTTTAACTTGTCCATGTCCCACAATTGTCCTAAGAAAGTCACACTAGCACGACAGAACTCACTTTTAGATAAATTAATTGTCAAACATGCATCAGTGAGTCTGTCAAAGAATTTTCGAATTGTTGCTAGATGTTCTATCCAGGTGTCGTTGGTTGTAGATGATGACGTCATCTATATAGGCATCACAATTTTCTAGACCAGAGGTGATCATATTCATGAGACGTTGAAATATACTTTCTTTATATTGATAAAGTCCATCTGGAGTCACAAATGCCGATATTTCCTTTGCACTTTCCGTTAGTGGAATCTGCAAAAATCTTTTCAGAAGGTCAAATTTGGTGACATACTTGGCATTCCCAATTTTATCAATACAATCGTCAATTCTTGGTAATGGGAATGAATCTGTTTTTGTCACACTGTTCATCTTCCTCTAATCAGTGCACATACGGAAAGTTTTATCTGGTTTTGGATCAAGTATGCATGGTGAACTCCAATCACTTTTACTGGGCTCGATAAAATCATTCTCCAGCAAATAATGAATTTCCTTTTATAAGAATTCCTGTTTGAGTGGATTCATCCTGTATGGATGTTGTTTAACAGGTTTGGAATTTTCAATTTCAGACAGACTCATGACCATGAAACTCCCTCTCTTGTCTGTAAGACAGCACATTACAATCATCCGTTGCAATGTTCCAACCATGACCAGCCGAGGTGAATTGAAGGTCATGTTCTATGAGGATCTTCACTCCGTCATTGCTGACATTCCAATGACATATATGCTCATCCTTCTTGGCAATTTCATTTCACGCAGTTATTCACTGTAACAGCAATGTTCTTCTGCTCCAGGCTTGCGCCGAGCATGAACTGCTGATTACCAATACATTCTTCCACCTCTCTACTTGTAACTGGATGTCTCATCAACTACATCATTGTCAGAAAGAGGGACTATCAGGATATGCATGTGACAAAGTCCTTGTCTGGAGCTGACTGCTGGACACACTACCATATCACCAAACCCAACATCAGCATTCAGCCTAAAAGACACCTCATAGGGAAAGAAGGCTCCTAAACAAATGAGCATCACCAAGCTCAAATGCACCAGTACCAAACAGTCTCTCATAGAGGCTCTGGAAGAACGTCTGGAAGTCCACCCCTCTAGAAAATCAGAATGTGGAGACAAACTGGGCAGAGAATGTGGAGACAAACCACGCAAGAAAACTGAACCACTTTTACACCACAGCTCTCACGAAAATCATCAACATCAAGTAGCAGGACAAGGTTCCAGACACTGAGGTACTCGCCAAGCAGATCTCCACAGCATCCACACCATCCTGATGCAGTGGCAGCTATGCTGAGCGGGATATGTTGTACACATGCCAGACCACCAGCTGCCTCAGAGACTGTTCTTTCGCAAACTACAGCAAGAACAGCGATCCCAAGGAGGTCAGAATAAACGCTTCAAAGACAATCTGAAAGCTGCAATGAAAGCATTCAACATAAACCCTGATTCCTCTGAGCAAACATTAAGCAATTGAGTCATTTGGTGTTCCTTTGTGCACAAAGGCTCCAAGTTGTGCGAATCGAGCAGGACTGCAGCTGAAGAGTGGAATAGGAAAGTGAGAAAAGCACGTGCCATCAAGCCTCATGGAGATGTCCCACGCATCTCCTGCCCCTTGTTCAAATTAACATTCTGTGCAAGGATTGGCCTCATCAGCACTCTTCGCACGCACAGAACAGAACCAGTCCATCCAACCCTTGGATGACTATAGTGGTCCTTGCCGAATCTACGGGCGAAGAACACACACACACACACACACACACCGTGTCTCAGCAAACATCCCAAGGACAGGTCCAGCAAGGATATGTTCTTTACAGCTTTCCGTGAGATGCCCCACAAGGTCATGTAATTGTGTATCTGTCCACTAATCCTGTTTATTTACGATTTCATAATCCTTTGCTGTCACAATTGCTTTTGTTGGCGTTAATTATTTTAAAACAATCTCTCTTTGTTGGTGCCACTGACATTCATATTCCAGCTAAGAGGATTCAGGAATCCTAAAAGATTCCAACGCAAGTTTCTTTAGCTATCCTGCATGCGCACCTACAACAGCTCGTGTTCATATGGACATGACAACACTGCTCGTATTTTCTAAATGGCGCTTGCCAGGGGAACAAATTTAGCTATCTCACGTTGTTCGTGTAAAACCGCCAATGCCGCTTCCATTTCGCGCTGGAGTAATTTGATAACTCTGTATTCAATCGCTGTATCTACCCTCTTCACATCACTGCTGTATCATCTCAAAATCATCGTTGATTTGTTTCACTAATGAGTTGAACCACGAGACCATCTTGCTGTAATTATTGATCTCAGTGTTAATTTCATTAATATTTTTTGGCTCGTTACACAGTGAGTACAATTTATTAATAATAAACGATTTTATTGAGACCTATTCGATACCATGCTTCTGGGTCGTGTAAACTGATTTTAATGAATCCATGCGTAGTCTTTTTTTAGTAATGTGCGAAGTTTATGAAGTTGTTTATGTCCATGTCACCGGGACACCAATTCTGGTAAATATTTCGCACTGGATTGTTGTCACACCATTAAAAATATCCTCCAAATTATTGTTTTCTCATCATGTGAAAGTGAAATCTAGGAGTTTCGCTGATCTTACTTTTCTTATCTTTTTCTATTCATCTCAGACCAGTCGTCCCAGTCAAGGTGTCCACGTGCTCATAACTACTTTAAAAAAAGTAATCATTGTTGTCTTCTGCTGCGCCTGACGTAGTTGTTCTAAACTCAAAATTGCAAAAAATTTATAACAAACACATAGCAACTTAAGGTCAGTCAATCTTTGAGAACACACCATACAAACCATTTTGAGAGACAAAGACACGCATGCATACATATCGAGCTTATGACAGTTCGTTCCACAAAGTATGGTAAATTTTATCCAATATGCATCCCCATCGCAGAACATTTTCAGGTCAGCGTCAGCGTTGTTTGCAAAAAAGTACAGTAGTATGGTGACGAAAGCATAAAATTTACACAGATCTCGAAGTCCTTTTTATTTTTATTTACACTCTTTGGGTTATTTGTGTGGCAATTGTCACCTTGTTGCCATTTGCGCTTTCTCTCTCTCTCTCTCTCTCTCTCTCTCTCTCTCTCTCTCTCTCTCTCAAACACTCAGTTGCTTTAATGCAATTTCATATGTGCATTCACATTTATTACTTATGATAAGAACCCAACAAGAAAATTAAAGTTATAATTACCAACTTTTCTTGCTAACATGGCAATACCAAGTTTTGGTATTATTGTATTATGCAGGCAATACATCATCCAACATAATTTTGCACAGACCTTCAAAATGTGTCCAATTACGAATCTTAAAGATCTTTCTTGGTTTAATTTTTCATGCAATATTTCACTCACATTTTTATTGTTTGTTATTTACTGTGTATGGGCTTTTCTTTTTTTCCTTTTGTCAATAGCATAAACATGGTTATAACTGATGGTAGTTTTCATCATCATCATCATCATCATCATCATCATCATCATCATCATCATCGGTCTCTTGACCTAATGTTGTCGTCGAGGCACTGTGTTGCTGAACATTTGACAAGATACCTCCACTTGTCTCTATCATGTGCCAATGCATTTGTCTCCGCAAAACTTTTCCTGGTCCATTCTGTGATGTTGTCTGTTGTTTTCTCCTTCTGCCCTGCAGTACTGTTGTGGATAGAGTGTTGGCACTAGTGACATGGCCATACCATTTCAGCTTTCTCTTTCTGACGGTGGTGAGGAGGTCTTCATATTGGCCTACTTTGCGCATGATGCTGTTATGCACTTCTTCATTTATGACAGGGTCCATATTAGAGATGCCAAGGATGGTTCTTTAGCATGGATTCTTTATTGTAATTCTGCTGTCAGGGTCCAGGCCTCACATGAGTATAAAAAGATTGTGATGACTAGTGCTCTAAATTTTAGTTTTCAGACATATTCTTGACTCTCCAGATGGGTCTTAGATTTGATATAAACGCCGTTGTTTGTGCTGCTTTTGACAACATTTCTGCTCTTGATCCTTCTTCGATGATTATGGAACCAAGATATTTGAACTGGCTGTTTCCAGTTTCTGTCCTCTGACTTTAATCTTGGCTGAGATTTGTTTGCCACTATTTGTCATCAGCTTTGTCTTCTCTGCGCTTATCTGCATGTCAAATATGGAAGATGTTTCATAAAGGTTCTTCACTAAGGTGGTAAGCTCGTCTTCACTGCCCTCCAATGTTGACTATCCCACAGTGGTTTTCCAGGGCTTTGCTCATAAAGTGCTCTACGTAGATGTTGAAAAGTGTGGGTGACACAAGACAGCCTTGACGTACTCTGTTGTCTGGGACCAGTACCCCACAGAGCCTTGAGCACTTATTGCTATGGTAACCTTGGCGTACAGCTGCTTGATGGTATAGGTCAACTTTTGACCGATGTTGTACTTCTTCATTGTGGCCCACAAGGCCTCATGCCACACTTTTTCAAAGGCCTATTGGAAATCTATAGATGTCTTGTTGATGTTGCGGGTACTTTTTACACAGAACCCTGAGATCTAATATTTGCTCTGTTGTGCTTCTTCCACTCCGGAACCCTGCCATTATTCAGCAATTATTGTTCTGTTTGTGGTTTCAGTCTGTTCAAGATGATCTTCAGCATCACCTTACTAGTATAACGGTACCAATTGCGCAAGTCCAGGTGGGTGGAGCTTAAAGTGTAGGGAACATTGGATTCAGAAATAAACAACAACACAATCTATGATTGGTGGATTATGTAAGAGTTGTTCTTTCTGTTAGGCTTAAAAAAAAGTTTAGCCTCTTGGCAACATGTGAATTTATGCTAATTCCTAAATAGATCATATTTTGTATTTTTTATGATCTTTTGAAAATGTGATACACATGATTGAAAATAGGTATGTTGTGACTAGATAACTCATACCCCTGTCTAGTTCCAGCAGAGTTATCTCTCTTAAATGCAATGGAATACCTGGTTCTATCATTGTCAAATTGACAATCTAACATTGTTCTCTATGACAGTGTGTGACATGCATGCTGAAGTAGGATAGAAAGTATATTATTTCACAAAACATTAGCAATGAGGTCTGTGGAAAAACAATTGGTACCGTGATACCTATATCAAAGGAGAGTCTCTCATTGTATCGATAGAAACGCATACATGTGGGCAGCATTTATGAACAGTACAATTTGATATAGGAAAAAACAAATGGATGCTGAACATTTTTGGTCACATTTTGAGAGTTTTTTTAAGAATAACATCTCTAAAATCTTCAGAAAATAACACAAGTTAGCTTTGGAATGGGGCTTTTGTAACTATATCTATAACATATATAGACTGATGGCTTTGTGCCTGTGTAGTGAGTTCCAAAATTAGCATACAGGCCAAAAAAAATAAGGTATGAAAAGTTAATATAGTTAATTTTAGCAAAAGATGAAAAGTCATGGATAAAAAACAACTTTGTTGTTCTTGTAAAGCATGTCATAGACCAGGATAGAGGACACTCATGGTCCACTGGTAGATAGTTCACTTGTATCATAAAAAATATTCTGGTATGAGTATAATACCGGTAGGTAATTTATTAAAGATATGGTATTCCTTCCTATTTTGATTTTAATTGTCCTGCTCTATTTGTCTATCTTTTTTGGTAAACTTTTGTACTTTGATATTGAACATGCGATTCCTTAGTTAGTTAGATAATCATTTTTGAGGTCTCCACTAAATATAGAAACCTGGATTTTAGGTTCTCACTTTATCAGTAATGCATTTTTAGATAATTTAATTGCATTGAAGTTAATACATGTGTTCTTGAACTTATCTTTATTACATGGATAATATACTGGAGGAAATAAAAAGACCACACCTCATGTATATCATTCAGTTATTTCCCTTAGACCAGACATAACATTTCAAGAAATAAAACCCCACATCTTTAATGATTGTGTATGAAAATAAAGAGAAGATTTGTGAAGTATCATATTACCCTTGGTCTTGATGCAAATTGAACTAGAAGTACATTAATAATTTCTCCCAGTAAAGTTAACAAGTCTGAAAACTGATCAAACATGCTTTGTTTGGTTTCAGTATTTTTTCTGTCTAACTGAAGCCCATTATTGTTAATTTCTTATTTAGAAGAAATATGAATTACATGCAATTATATTATTTTCATTATTCACCCTTTTATATTAGCTAGGAATGAACACCATGTCACCTGATATTTGGTGCCTGTAAGGGATATTATAGCACAGGTGCCTTTTTTATTGTCCCTGCACCTATGGTCCACTGCCTCCAAATATTGTCCAAGGTAATGTCATCAAGCTCTCGCTTCTCATTTTTATCATTGCTGCTTTTGTCTCCTTTCATTCCAGTATCATTAGCTACATCTCCCATTTAGATACACACTTTCCTCCTGTTTTTAAATCCATTGGACTCACAATACACATTGTTAAATTTTAGCCTTTTTCTGTATTTTAGTCCCCATTTTCACCCCCAAATCCAAAATAACCACTTAGAAAGCTGCTATCTACTTTATTTGGTGTCAGATTGGCTTATTGCATCAATTGTATCCACTACACAAAGGAGGGAAGTTTTCTATTTGTATGACAAAGAGGCGGGGTAGCTTGACCCTTGTGTGAAGACTGGGGGTTAGTGACCTCTTGCATATGCTGACAGTGTAAAGTGTTCAAAGCTAATACTTTATAATTAGATTGGGACATGTCCACCTGTTCATGTTGTTACTTTCTGTGTTCATGAAACAAATAGAAGTCTTTTATTTTAGATCAAAATGTCTCCTTAAGAGTAGAACTGGTGCATGCTAACTAGTGTGTTGACCTTTGACATTACTATTAAACAATATGACATAATGTGATTTTTCCCATATCACCAAAGTGAAGTTCGATAAGTGCTAATATGAATAAAATACAACTCATAGTTAAAAGAATTCATTTTATTTCAAAAGATGAGTTTGATAGTGAAGGAAAGGTATGAAAACAAGAGTTCAAACAGTTCAATAACATTTCTATACACAATCATATAGTACATAGCTTAGTACTTCATAAAATAGTTTTAGACAAGCGAGACTAAGTACATTTGTTACTTATATAGTCCTGAGCTATTTCTCAGATTATTGGAAAAATCAAGGTTTGCTATAGGTATAACGGTACCAATTGTGCAAGTCCAGGTGGGTGGAGCTTAAAGTGTAGGGAACATCGCATTAAGAAACAAACAACAACACAAGCTATGATTGGTGGATTATGTAAGAGTTGTACTTTCTGTTAGGCTTAAAAAAAAAGTTTAGCCTCTTGGCAACATGTGAATTTATGCTAATTCCTATATAGATCATATTTTGTATTTTTATGATTTTTTGAAAATGTGATACACATGAAAATGGAAAAACAATTGGTATCGTGATACCTACTAGCATGGTAGGAACTGGAGATTGCCTTTTCTGGAAAGTGTAATAATGAGTGACAGGCCATTCACCTGTGTGCCTGATGTTATTGCGGATTTTTGTTAGTAGCTCTGTCACGGATCCCCCCCCCCCCCCATTCTTGACAAGTTCAGCTCGGTAATGAAGGGAAAAAAAATGCGTGACAAAAATAGCTTAGATTGCGCCTATGACCCCGTCTGACACATTATAAAACATGTATGATAGAGAGGGTCCTATGTCAGAACGGGTCATAGGGGCAATCTAAGCTATTTTCGTCACTCTGCACGATTTGTCCCCCTTTAGGGTATTGCTTTATTTTTCTCTCAACATCAAGCTCGCGTCGGGTTCGCACTTAATCTCGCAAAAACATACAAAGAAGCGGAAAGAAGAAAAGAAAATAAACATACGGACATTCCTCATTAAATGGCAATGCACCATACTTTTCATTTATTTAAATTGTTTATGCTCTGTGTTAATAATTTGAGATATTGCTAAAAAAAAAAAAAATGTTGATAACTATTGACGTTACTGTACCAGAACACTCTTCGTTAAAACGGGAGTAGGTTACTAGAAACACCGAAATAGACTGAAAAAAAAAACGAAATACACCGAAATACAAAATGTATTTACATGTTTTCTCTGTATATATCGGTTTCCTCTCAAACGTTATTTTAGTTTTAGTTTGTATAATACTATAAAGCAAAAAATATATGATCTATATTTTTGTACGACTTATTTACTTTTTTCCTATTTATAGCATAATTCATGTAAAGATGTCACTTGGTCGTACTTGATTCGACAGACCTAATACATGGAGACTATGCCAACATTATATATATATATATATATATATATATATATATATATATATATATATATATATATATATATATATATATATTGGTTATGATGATATGACAGTTGATTGTAAGGGTGTTAAGAAAGTCTGTTGTTGGAAATATTTTCCGAATTAAGCGACTTACAGAAAAAGATTGTTTCTTAACTTGAATAAGAAATGCGATCAACGGGAGAACAATAAATTTGTGTGCAGTGCAGTGAATTAAAACATTAATTAAGCGACTTAGAACAATATGAATTAAGCCGGCTCACACCGTCCGTTCCGGAAGAATCAGTCGTTAGCATACCACCCTTCCGGAATGATCAATTTATCCAATAAAGTACGACTAATTGACAAATAAATAATTCGTATAAAAATATAATAAATCATATTTTATTTGGTTTCATATTATTATACAAATTAAAATTTAAATAATGTGTGTGTGTGGAAACCGATATATACAGAGAAGACAATTGCGCCCGCATTAACATGCAGTCACGTGATTTTATAGCTTTGATTCATTGGTTGGCAGGCACATCATGTGTCATTTCTTGATGTTCGGGCTCTACTTTCACTTTTGAGGAAACGGAGGCGGACAATAAGGACGGTTAAAATATGATATGTATGTGATATTGGCAAATAATTTTATATTTTGCATGTGGACAAGAATAAATTAATATTCATTTATCTTAGAAAGGGCAATATGTTTTAAAGTCGCGATGGAATAAAGTGAAATACAATTTAAGAAGAAGAGAAAATGGCGAGACATCTGTATAGTTGGAAAACCCACTCGTTGGTTTTTTAAGAGAGCAAATGACACATAACCGTCCTTTTAAAACGGAACTGATAATGAGAGTTAATAAATTCTGTTTTTTATAGTGACAAGGCGAATTCATGTTTGATTAGGTGCCGTTTTTATCGAATACCAATTTTACTTTCGATATATGTGTAATATGGAGGTGGCTTAACATTTTTAAACAGATTCCAGCAAATGTTTTTAAAACAAATTAAAAGGAAAGCCTAAAAGATGGCTAAGCTAATGCTTAGGGAAAAGGGAAAAGGGAATGGATTGTAGAAGCTGGAAACAATTTGACTTAGATTGAAGCAGCCATTTTGATTGTCTATATATAAGTACGTTGACGCACACTTGACTATTAAGCATTTGTGTGGCACGATTTACCCAATTACTATCAAGTATTGCCCATATACATCAATATACAAGCACGTGATTCACTTTACATTAAAACATTTTATTTACCTCGTTATCTGCTGATGGGATGACATTGTATAATAAAAGGTTCAATACTGCAGCTAAAGGTAAATTATTATCAAATTTATACTTTTATTTGTATAATTTTGTTAAATTCATTGCAAAATTAGGTTCTGGGTTAAAATGAGATATATTACCAATTAGGCAACAACAAAAACATGTAGTGTTTCCCATCCGTAGACCATCCATGTTTCTCTTTTTTTTGTGCATTATGAAACAAAAGCAATCAGAAATTCTTTGTATAAAACATAACAAATATACTGTCTCCATATCTACCCTTTGGTCAGAAATTAACTGTAGAGTCTGGAATGACATATGCCTGCAATTTTGCCAGCTATATTTGGTAATGTTTTGGTATATTGATTATCTGAGAGTATTTGTATTTGAGTTATATATGTATTACGTTATTTTAATAAATTTTGCTCCTTTAATAAAAGATAATGTATCTAATCTTACAAAACAGAATTTTTTTATGTTTTGAGCATTAATTTTGACATGATAAATGAATTAATCAACTTTATACAGTGTCAAAATTGACCAAAAGAATGTTCAGTATTGTGCATTTGAGTATTCATTACAAAACAAGACAACAAAATTACTTATCCTTTATGACAGAAAACTAGACAGTTTGTTTGATGTCATTAACTGGATAATACCAGATACATTCAGTGATCAGCAATTATAAAGGAGTTTGTGTCTTTAAGTTATGGAAAATCTTTTTGGATAATTTCAGGGACTCTTGTTATTGTTTCTTCTTCACATATGTTACTCAGTCATATTATTTTAAGAGAACATAATTCTACCTTACAAATCCAGCTCTGGAATCTAGACAAAAATGATTTTGCTAAAATTGAAAATTATCTTCCAACCTTGCTGGTAGTTAGATAAAGTGATCTCCCTGAGATTGATAGCAGATCATGGGAATACTTCAGTTACTACTTCCCCTCATGCCAAGTAACACTCTGTTAATGGAGAGGTTTCATAATCCACAATTAATCCACAATCAAGCATTTTGGAAGTTTTCAATTATAGGAGTAGAATTGTTCTCTTTGAAGGGAAGTAAACTCCAATTGTAAATTTCCCATTTTTCTTTTCTTTATTCGGTGTTGATCACTTTGTTGCCCACATTACTTAAGAACTCTTGGTAAATGGTGTGTTGTTATGTACAGACACTCTGGAGTTTATAAAGCAGGAGGTGTGCTATACATGTATATATTGTCTGCAGGTACTAAAGACTAAGATGCAGAAGTGTCCCTTGAGGGATGAGGACATCATCAGTTTGTACGCTAGGGTTCAACTTCAACACCACATCAGTTGCTAGGGAGCAAGATTGAAAGCAACAAATAGTCTCAGTTACTATCTCACATATCAGAATTATGGACCAGCTACATTAAATGTTTTATCTTTAATGGTCAGGTTGACAAAACGTTGCCAGTCACCAAGGAAACCAGTGCTCGGACCTTCCTTAAATTCTCAGCAACAGTGGAGGGATTTTTAGAGACATTTAATTGCAGGGATGCCCATAGAACAGAAGCTACTGAATCTACAAACTTATAAAACTGCAGTTTTTCAGAACTCAAATAGAAAGAAGCAGAAAGAGGTTGATCATTTTTGCCACACTATCTTCATACCACCATAGATCCTAGTTTGGGGAAGGTTCAGATTCTTCACTGTTAGATGGGTTATGTTGTTTCCATTGCCACAAGACACTTTTGTGGGTTGAAGTTATTTAGACTCAGAACACCATTTCAAAACATATAGTTACTTCTTTAACATGGCAATAAATTTAAGTCTTTGCCAGCATCTTCCTAGATAACAACATTGCCAGAAACTTTTCTTATGGAGATATATAAACTTCACACTTTCCCTATATCCTTGAAAAAGGCTTTAATTTTGTGAAAAGATTTGCTGTGGACATATCATTTTGAAACCTTCTCATTTGTGGAGGGAAGATCTACCTGGGAGGGGAGCTATCATTCTGTCTGACAACGTTACAGATAGCAAGGTGGAAACAATTCCCAGACCTTTTTATTCTTGTTTGGGATTTTTTAAATGGTATCTTCAATGACAAGTCCACCTCCAAGTTCTTCATATGTCAGGCCAACTTCATTATTAATGGGTTCATTCAAATCAATACTACTGTAGGCATCAATACCCTTAAATGTCTTACTGTGGCTCTGTATAATGAGAAAAAGTATCAATTGCAATCAAAGGCTACCATTCCACAATTGCTGACACCATGCTTCATCATGGAAAAGAGGGTATGGAACAAAGTAAAGGCTAATCTGATCATCTGTTTTAGTTTGATTACATTAGTTGAAAGATATTTGCTCTTTAACCAAAGTAGAATCTGTCATAGGGTTAGTGTTAGCCTGGCTAACAAGATGCTATTATGCTCTTACTAGTTTCATTGGTCTCATTTAAAACTTGACCAGTGTTGTCAGTGAAATAGATGCTCTGTAAGTGAACTACCTGAACTACTTGCAGTTATGATAAGATAAGTCACTTATGAAGGCTTCTACTATCATGACCAAAAACAGGCTCTCATTCATGGGGATTATTTTTATAATGAAATTCCTGTCTTGTCTGGGCAATTCATCTACAGGCTATCTAGCAGACCCAGTGTGATCTCTAAAGTAGCGCATAAGGACTGTTCCATTGCATTGAGGGAGATCGTTCTTCTTCTTACCCCTCATAGAGGGAAAGTACAATATATCGGCACATGCACCTTTGCACTGGATATAATGAGTTATTCATTCGGCATATAAGAAAACAACCATAAACCAATTTAATTTAATTTCTTTGCATCTGCTTCATATTACTAATATTCAAAGACAACGAAAATATATCAAACAAGTAAACTTCCAGTCAGTTTATATGCTTCTTTGTTGCTCTTTAATAGCAATGCAATTTTATAGTTGCTATGCCTGACAGCTTTATTCCAGAACAGGTCTTAAATTCTGGTATTATGGTATATAAATTTACATTATTCTTTCCTCATATCAAGACAAAATAGTTAAATGAAAAAACTGTTGGGAAATGAAATGAGCAGGTTGTATTTTTCCTTTAATTGATAACTTTTACTCTGTGTTGCAGATCTATTAATCCAAGCGAAGGTAACAGAAGCTGCTCATTGAAGATAAGTTACAGAACGGAATATATATACATGTAATCATGGCAGATAGTGGGGCAGGTTCCCACACTGAGAAAGGTATGAAAACTTCAGAAATTATGTTTTGTATATACCTGCC
The DNA here is from genome assembly GCA_029339505.1 of Unio delphinus. Classification (NCBI taxonomy): domain Eukaryota; kingdom Metazoa; phylum Mollusca; class Bivalvia; order Unionida; family Unionidae; genus Unio; species Unio delphinus. Next base: position 92,863 of record JAQISU010000459.1, read on the forward strand.
TTGCATGTATTCCACATATTTACCAGAGATTACTAGCCATTTACAATTAACATTTTAGTGGCCATTACAATTTAGTTTGCCAAGCCTTAATAATTTGGTCACCATATTGAAATGAACCACACCCCCTCTGCAGAAAGAAGACTAGTCCTTTATAAGCAAGAAATGGCATAGTCAGCAAAGTGAAGAAGTTCCAAAAAGTTTTAAAGTTTCTATTAAAGCCTGAAAAGCAGATCATCAGTAAAGTAATCAGTACCAATATGCATATCAACAATTTCACTGGTTGGTTTTTCTTTTCTTGTGGGCTAAAATGGTTTTGCTTAGAAACAAATACAAGACAAAACAGTTAAATGTGTAAGAAACGGATGTAACGACCTTAAATTTAAATCAGATCTTCACATTTTTCTTAGGGGTGAATTTCTTTTGGTACATAACATTCTTGATAACTTGCGAATCCACTTATAACACTAGGTCGGGGTTGGATCCCATTTTTGTTACATAGAAAGTTCCAAACATTCGACTCGTATGAAGAAAATTGTGTTCAAAATTGGTAACTGAAACCTTGATATATTGCTCGTTTTAGCGTCAAAAATGGTTGGTGTGATCTGGAAATTTGAATCCACATTATAAAGTTACTAACTTTTATTAGGAAGTCATGTATTTTCTTAAAACAACATAATTTCTTTCTATGTCATAAATAACAATATGCAATGAAATTTTGATTAAAGAAAATGTCAGTAATGCCTACTTTATGCTGCATTTTAGTAAATAAATACCAATTCAATAAGTTTTTATATCAAGTGAAATTCATGTTTTAGTTCAATCTTTGAGTTCATTTTAAGTGTAATGATAAATGTGCCCTGCTGTATACAAACACGACAATCTACCATAACAGCTATGTCCATGAGCATTTATGTGAGAACTTAATTAAATGCTGATGATGTTTTGATGCCCAATTTAAGTATTTCTTGTATTGTGAATTACGTATTTTGTATCAAATATTGGGGGTTTACTAACTGAAAGGGTAAAAGGCATGAAAATGCAAACATGGTCCTAGCCGAGTCTACGATCAACTCATTTCAAGTGATCGATCAAACCATGGTTTTAAAAAAATTGTGAATGTAGTATAATTAAACTACCTTAAATTATTATTAAGAAATGTGGCAACTTTAGTTTTTATATTAATTAATTAATTATTAATTATTAAGTTACTGACTTGTGTAGCAATTATCCAGTGACATCTAATATGTTTCCTTTGTATAATGTATAGGGTTGTAATTGTAGAGGATTATAGTTGCATGAGAAATAGGTTAGAGGATAGTTTATAGAACTCTCTTGAAAAATGAACTTCAGATACACTGAAACTTCTGGGGGTTATAATAATGTTTATAGGTGAAGTTACTGACCCATTCTTTTCAGCTATACATGTTGGTTTGGCATTGATAAGAAGTTAAGTATTCAGAATGAAAACAAACATCTTCATGTTGACAATGATTTTTCACAACTACAAAATGGCTAGAAACCAATTTCATTAACACTTGTATGAGTTTCTTGTACATAATTATTATATTCCAATGGTAGATGGAGCACAACTGTCACTGACATCGAGTGAAAAGGCTGCTGCGACACCTGTCCAAAATAAAACTGGATTGCCTCCAGCTGATTGTTCACAGGCTGTGGGAATAACACCAGAATGCAGAATGATCGTGGTTTGTACAACTTTGTCAGATTCCTAAATCAGAGGAGTTGCCTTGAAAAATTTAATTCTAAAAAGTTTTCTCTTTGAAAAGTCCTTCAATTTTACTTAGAAACTCCTTGATTGTTTTCCTTAAACTCCTTGAAATTATTTTAGAGAATATGAACCAATAAAACAGATTAAAACATTTTGCCTTTTCAATTTAGACTTTGCATTGTTTATATTTTTTTACAGAAAGAATAATCATTTCATCAGATGATATCAGATTCATTTAATAAATGTGCTAATTGTAGTTTTTCTCATTTCTTATATTAATTGATTAGGAAAGTAACATAGAGAAAAGTTCTGTAACAAAAATGCTCCATGAAAACTTGTAAAATCCTCAAAATGCAAGCCTTTGGGCAATTTGAACTATTGCCTGAATTGATAAAAGCAGTTGATAAAGAGTACAAAGAGGATTAATTTGGTCAAATTAAACCTGGTGGCTGAACAATCAATACAGATCTTCGCTTGACCTTTGATGCAGAAGATGACATTAGATCCCAAAATCTTATTATCCTTATGAATGGAAGGTTGTATTTACATGAGAGTTTCACCAAAAGGCTTCTTATGATCGAGATGGTAAACCAGTCACCTTCTTGAAAATCCTATTATTGCAACTGTCATATCAGGGGAATTTACTGAAAGACTTGGTCATAAATTACCTGATTGGTATAATCATTATCAAACAAAACTCTTTATGGCTTCTTGTCCTGAATGGCTGGTCACATTTATATGGTACTTTAACTACAAGACTTTTTTTGATATCTAGTTGGCCCTACATGGAAATCATATAAGTCTGATTTCCAATGGCAGCCATTGGTATTGTTACTTTTACAGCACAGCTACTCGTATGGACATAGATTTTAGCTTATAATGATGCTTTGTTGGTCTTGAATGACCAACCTGACCTCCTGAGCAGAATTCCTGGAAATTTGTTATGATTATTAGGGTGCTAGTCCCTTTGGGGACTCCATGCTAGAGATGGTGAAAATTATTTGATGAATATTAATATGTTGTACTGATATGATGTTGAAATGAAACAGCTTCTTGGTATTTACAATTAGAAATCAGTAAAGCATTAACATTCTCTCATTTTTTCTTAGTTATTCATCTTCCCCTGCCCTTGTTCCATCCCTAACACCACCTAATGTAAACCGTATTTTCAAAAAATATTGTTGACACAGGCAGATGTCGAGATATCTGTTGGGGGTCTGAAAAAAGGTACAAGTTAAATTCGTCAGTAAGGGGTGACCTGCCATCAGTGAATAGCATTTACACTTTGAGAAAACAAACAATGGAAGACAAAACATGGTGAAATACACTTGTATATTGAAAAATTACATTTTGGTTACCTTCGTGTGATAAATTCCACAATAAATATTGCATTGGTCACATCCTGATATGAAAATCATTCAGTATGAATGTCAGCATCAGCACATGTTTGCATAGTTGTTATTTACATGCTTCAGGTACATGTACTTAAATTGGCCTAGATTTTGGTCAATCTGTTCCCATGTTATTGAGGCTACCAAAGGGATGTCACTATTCACTGAATATTCAATGAAAACCTGTCAACAAGTTGGTTTAAACAGTACATGTATTTACTTACAGAAGTCATTGTGAATATAAATAAAGTTTAAAAGCAACTTTCACAGCACAGTAAATTTGTTTTAATCACTGATCATTTTGGAAAATGCAAGAATCTGTCATATTTTATTGCTTTATTTAAGTTGCCACAAGAGGCCAACTGTATAGGACCAAACATAAGCCATTTGTTGTTTTTTTAAAATCTGATTCTGACCTTAAAGCCTGGTAGCAAGTTCAACTAATTGTTGAACAAAGTATATGTTGGAACTGGCAGCTGGTCGACATAAATGATTAGGCGGGAAAATTAAAGCCTGGTGGCATCATCATCTAAATGTTGAACAAAGTATAGATCGGAACTGGCAGCTTGAGTAGAAAATAAAGAATTTGTTCAAGCTGAGACCAAGGGCTTCTGACGACATGTATGTTGATTATTTTTTTTTATCTCAACATCGACATAAAACATGACAATTTTGGTTATAATAGTAGAGAAGGGACTGGGACTTTGTTTATTTGTTGAAATAGGTGGCTTATTGACATAAGTGGGTAGGACTATATAAGTCAATTTGGAGTATAAAATGAGGCAAGGTTATTAACATGGCTTTGTATCTTAAACTAGTAACTTCTGGTTTCATTAATATCAATGGTATCACTGTATGATATTCCATATTACTGGCAATCATGAAATTGCATCACCATTTCTAACATGCTTGTGATTTCACTCCTGTACAAGGCACTGCTATATTCTGTTATCAGTTGTTATACATTGCAGCAAGAGCCACATGGCTGTGCATGCTATGTTAAGTAAAGGTCTAAGGTGTTAACCTGATTATTCCAGTTGAAACCAGTCTTGAGTGCAAGATTGAACAGATGAAATAAACTCAGGGAGGCTAACAATGGGAAAATGAGGCTGTCCATAAGGAAATCAGAAATGTGAAGAAAATTAAGAGATGAAAACAAAGCTACAAATAAAAAATAAATAAAAATACTTTTTATTATACTTTTACATATCTGTGAAAGGCAGTATAAAATTTACACAAATGAACAGTTTTATAATATTTATATTTAACATGACAATTATAATTGAAAGCACATCGATGTTGTAATAAATTTTATTACCTGTAGTAGAACTGTTCCACATTCTAATTAAGAAATAATGATTAAGAGATCACTTAATCATCAAAAATTATATCTGAAATCCCCTCAAAGTCTTCATCTTCCGCATCAGAATCAAAAATGGCAGCTATCTCAGTGTTCCCACAACTTCCGAAGCTCAGTTTTGAAACAACTATTATTAAAATGTCTAATGATTGTATGAACTTTGTCATACAATCTGGAATGATGCCTAAAGATTTCTTTTTGGTTTAATCTTAACATTTGTCTCAGCACAGATGTGTGCATGCATATAATCTAGAATGAGAGGTGACTTCTTAGTGAGGAAAATCGCAACAAAGATTGATAATACTGTATTGCCATATTGTTTTTACAAAAGTTATTAATTTATTGTTTGTGACAAAATACAATGATTGATGCATAAGCTCTCTTATTGTCATTACAATATCTACTGGTGTTAATTAACAAATAGACAAAGGACTTCACAGAACATACCATTAGATATTATCTATAATTAGTTCTTATAAAGTCCATCACTGTATAAAACACCACGTGCATTTTAAAATGAGTTCAGAAGCCTTTTGATGTTTTCTTATACAATATAAATTACATTTCAGTACATGCTAAAGTGGTCAACTAGTCTTATTGTTTCATTATAGTCATACAAACGTAAAATATAAAAACCATGTAATTTTCTACCGTAACTTTGAAAGTTACTGTGTTAAATTGATTCGTATATATACATATACTATCTTTTAAGTGTTTGTTCTGTTTTGACTTGTATATAATTAATTTTATTAAAACTCTATTCAACGATATACCCCTCCATTATCTTTATTGGCGAGTTCGAGTAACAAAGTAATGTGTATGATTTGTCCTTATAACAAATTATATAATGGACAATGGCTTCACTGACAGATTTTCATTCTCCTAAAGAGAGCCTCATTTACCTACTGGCTGCCTCACTGATTTGACCTATCCTATCGATACTTGCCCTCAGTCAGGTTTTATTAATAACCAAAGTGCTAAGCATGTTTAATTACAGTGTAAATAATGTAACAGAATTGTTACCGAGTGGGTACCGGTATTTTATTAAATGAATAATTCAAACTCAATGTGTGAAAGATGAAAATGTATTACCTTAATAAGTAAAGAAAAATGTTTGATGTACAAATACAATGATCCTCACACATGTCCAATATACAATTGATTCAATCACTCTATACTATCACACATTGAAAATAAACCAATAATATTATATACAGCTTCAAGAAACCTCAGTTTCAAATAATAGTACACACTAAGATAATCATATAGTTTCACGTATAGACATGGCATGGGATTCAAACAATCTCAAGTTTTCAAATAAGAAGAAAATGTTCTGCACTGTCAGTTAAGATTCACAAATCTCCTGAAATTCATCTAAGATTCAAAATAATCTTATGCAAATACAAATATACCAATTTAAACAACAATTGGAATAAACATGCTTCTTAACCCTTGTACAGTCACATGATTCATCCACCGATAAACTGCACAGTTTCACCACGTTCCTCGGGTTGACACACTCTTGAATTGGCTGTTCACACCCTTCACGGATCCACTACATGTACAGTCAGTCATACTTATACACGTACAGACAGCATACAGCACCCTGGTATTAGCTACGTCTACAGTCGTGGCTTCACCACATGTACAGACATACGTACATACATATAGACATCTAGATAGCTCGTTACATCACCTCGTAACCATGTAACATCATAACCACCTTGTAATCTTGTACGTAAGCTACAATAAAACCAAACTGGTAATAATAATGATTTCTGGAAAATACTTATACATTAAACTCTATAAAAACAACTAGAAGTAATTCACAGTTCACAACATTTCAAATATGCGTTGTATTAAGTGAATAATTACACGATATTGCAATACAAACTCAATTAACTTCACATATCAAATGAAATAAATTTAACACTCACCCCTATGGTTTTTAGAAATAATACGTGAAAATACGTCTTCTCTTCACTAGATCCAATGATCACTGCTTCGATTAAACCATAATCATGCTTAATTCAAAGGACAGTGAGTAATATTCAAGGTAAAATACCAGTGCATATTGTGATAAAGTTGTTTGTAGTCAGTAGTTTACGGCTGCGCGAGACATATGTTTGTTCCGTCACTCGTCTGGAAAAATACACCTGTTCATTCTAGATAGTGCTATAAGTGTGCACAACACAAACAATCAAATACCTCTCAGGCAAAACAAAAGTTTTTTTTTCTTGCTAATTCTGTGACAAATAACACTGCATAGCCATGTGGTTATTGTGACAATGCTTATTGTAATTAAAACATGAATGATTTGTTGATTTAGCAGTGTTTATTGATTACACTGGACAACAAATTTTTACAAAAGTCATGTTACTGAAATAAAATTAGTCAATTCTTATCAATTTTTATGTGATGAACACGAATATGACAGTCAAATTGCAAAATTGGCTCTAGTTTTTTTGTAATCTGCAAGAAATTAATGTTTACATAACGAAATGCATTCCAATAGTAAAAGGTCAACTGTAATAGCCTACCTATAAAAAATCAAGTCATTGACTACATCTTAGGTTTCTTCGCCTGTCTCTTGTACAGCTGTTCGGGAGCATCTCTGAGGAGTGTCTAGCAGTAGTCAGCCAGCATTGTAGTGGACCATTTTCCTTGGTATCTTTGTTCCATTGTTGCGATATCTTGATGAAAACGTTCGCCGTGTTCATCACTAACAATACCACAGTTGCTAGGAAAGAAATCCAAATGGGAATGAATCCTTGCTGCAGTCCCATTAAAAGGGCAACTACCTTCAAATCACCACAGAGGTGCCAGCTGTACTTGTTATACTCAATGGAATTCAGTAGCTGCCTTAAGTTATCGTATGTCTCTTTCATGTGGACAGCATACGCTACTGAAATAGATGGAAGAATGTTTCCATTGTGCAAAAGCACAGCCTTGAGACTCAGTTTCGAAGAGTCCACAAATAGTCTCCATTCTTGTGGGTCATGAGTGATTTTTAAAGCATTCATGAGGCCCTCAATATCGGAACAGAATATCAGATTATTTTTCTTTCTGAAGAAAGGCTCCAATTGCTGGTGGCGCTTTCGATATGCAGTAATTGTGACATCTTCTTCTAGAAGATTCCATTGTTGGAGTCTTGATCCTAGCAATTCTGCCTTGTTCTTTGATAAGTGCAAATCACGAATCAGGTCATTTAGTTCTTCCTGTGTTATTCTGTGTGGGGTTGATGATGCACCACAGTGAAAATCTGGATCACTGCATGCTGATGGACCAGGAGAAGAACAGGTCGACTCACCTTTGTCTTCGTCAGATGAATCAAGAGAATATTCTGCTGGAGGTTCTGGAATAGGAAGTCCCTCACCATGTGGAACTGGTCTCAATGCAGACGGAATGTTTGGGTAGACTATTCTCGACCTCTTTCGCTTCGTTATTCCGCCGGAAAGAGGAGGAACCAAGCAGAAGTAACAGTCATTTAGGTGGTTGCTTGGCTCTCTCCACACCTTTGGGACTGCAAACGGCATTGATGACCTTTTGCAATTCAACCACTGTGAAAGCTGTGTTGTACATGTAGCACAGCATATATGCGGAGCCCAAGGCTTGTCTTGGTCACCAAACTTGCATCCGAAGTAAAGATGATATGCCTTCTTCACTTGAGAATTGATACTTTTCTTCTGGTTGGCAAATGTCACTTCCCCATAAATATAGCAAAAATTGTCCGCGGTATTAACACACTTTCGAGGCATTACTGTTCTTTATTGTACGTAAATGGATAAAATAATAACTTTTATGTAACAGTAGCTTGAACTGTCTCGCACAACGTCTAAAATATTTTAAATGCTGAACCTATCTGATTGGGCTTTATATAGTACACTGCTTACGTCAGCTTCAGCAGCCGCCTGGCATTAGTATAATAGGCCTACACATGTATAGTACACAACTGACGTCAACTTACTTCAGCAGCCGCATGGCATTAGTATTGCATTGCATCTGAAAATGATGCAATCAACTGTGGATGATGTGAGCATGATGGTATTATGCAATGTTACATCATTATTCCGGATGTTGCTGCAGTCCTACTGGAAAAATTTACACAGTGAAACATAGAAAATGAGGTATAAGAATATCTTCAAAACGAGAGCCAATAAAAAAAATTCACTGTTATATTCGTGTTCAGCACACCAAAATACTACAGATTAGGGCCTTTTCAAGTCAGTAATGATTTCACTGTTGACCAGTGTAATGGAATATAGTAGGGTCGTAATACATAAGGATTATCACAATCATAAGGTAACTTTAAATAGTGTTTTTTCTCTTTGCAACAAATAAAAACCACCCTGAATAAGAAATGATCTTGTACATGGATATTTTTTTCCCCCATTTCTCTCTCTCTCACACACACACACGCACACACACACACACACACGTGTGCGTGCACACCCTCACTATATATATATAAATAATATTAGTTTAGTTTTTTTTTTTTATTTTTATAAAAGTTTTGTCAGATACATGTACAATTATAAACATGTGATTTGGGAGGTTCATTAGAAGGCATAATATATGGTATTTTATATAAAAAAAATCATAGAATGCTCATATTGATTACATCCAATTGTAGGATCAATTAGATTAATAAAAAAGCTATGCCTGTAATCGCTTGCATGTTTCCAACAGTATACTGGAAAATCAAATATCAATGGACCAGTTGCTAAAATGTGATCAGGATGAATTAGGTATTGTTAAAAGAGATGAATAAACCAAAATAATTTGATATCTTTTTTAGGAACAAACAATATGCTTTGAAATAGCACAGTACACTAAAGAGTATAGACCCAAATGTGCTATGTGGCCTGGTGAATTATTTACCAATATGTGTTTTCTTTTATTTCAATTTTGAGAAATAAGAAAATTCATGCAGAATTCAAACTAAATAATGACAAAAGCATATAAATATAAAGTAGTCATATTAGTTATAACAATTTATTGACATAGTAATTTAACAAGAATTTGTACTTCTGTGTGACCTGTTTTCGATAATGCCGATTACCGTATTTTGTTGTGTATAACGCGCACTTTGTTTACCTAATTTTCTTATCTTAAGTCGGGGGTGCGCGTTGTATACAAGAACTAAAAAAAAAAGATTTTTTCCAGGTCGATCTGAAGAGGATGAAGGCACTCACTACTTGTGAAATATTAAATCCATTGTACATTGCATTGTAACTAAAATGTTTACCGGTACTAGCCGTATTAAAGAAATAAATAATGCTTACAAATAGTCTTGTTCTTTGATTGCTTATGTTAATAAACTGGTTTCATTTCACGTAACTGTGTCAAGTTTTGTTCTGTGCCACGGCCGGAAATACATGTACATAACGACTTGCCTTTGTTCAAAAGCTGTGCAAAGTGCCGCATTGGAGCGGAACAAATACCACTGTGTGGATTACCGTACTTGTTTCGTAAATGTTCAGTACCGTATTCCATAACTGTTGATCTAATCGAATTTTTCTTCATTTATTATTGGTTGAATTGAAATATAATATGTGTAGAATTCAACTAGTGTTAATGTTCTCATCAGAGCATCTGTTGTGGACATATATATTTTTGCGATTACGGGTTCTTTCTTACGGGAACACTAAGTGGAATTTGAGGGATTTGATGCAATAGACTGCGTCAACTAGACGAACATTTAAAGGGCCCTTTTAAGGGCCAACAATAAAATCGGAAAGATACAATATCAATATTGCCACTTTTTCATTCACTATCTAAAATGACCAACTGTTGTTGCACTATGAAAACGGAGCAAAATAGCGGTAGTCAAAATTTTAAAATGCATTATATCACATGCGCGTTGTATGGCAGAACTACGTTTTTTCCACTTATTTTGGGTCGAAAATCGGGGTGCGCGTTATACACACCAAAATACGGTATTGAGCAATTTTAATAGCATACTGGGTACCATAAACCATATATAATTCAATGCATTTTTTCATTGATTAGGAGTATAAGGTGAAGCCCTAACTTTCAAGTTAAAAAGTATCGACTTATAGGCTAGAAAATACAGTATATGTGTGTAAATTTAACTAAACCATATTGTCTCATTATCATTATCATTCTACAGATGTATCTGTCTGTAATCAATGTCAAAATATTTCTGACAGTAAATATCTGGGATGGTTATAATATCTGAGCATGGGCAGTTGACCCATTAACCACTGCGAGGTCTTTTTACAGTGTATTTCAAACACAGTATTAGCCTAACACTAATTAAATGTTGGAACTGTGTATGTTGCCTGATCTTGTCATGATATCTCTCTCTCCCTCCCTCTCTCTCTCTCTCATGATACAAAATTTCTTTAATTTTTGTGAGGCTATTAGTCCTTTACATACATGTTTTTTTATAATATTCACTTTTCTATCTTCTAGGGAAAGGAAGAGTGTGAGCATGCAGAAGAAGAATGCATTGGAGGAAATGAGGTAGTGATTCATGGAGACCATCAGGCAGGGATTGTCACATGGGAAGAAGGTGATTTTGCATATTATTATGATACCAAGATATGGGGTTAAAAGTGGTGATGGTGGTGATAGTAGTGGTGCAAGTGTGGTGACAATGTTGTTTTTAATAGATGATGATGACCTTGATGACAGAATGGTGAAGCTGTTGAAGATGTTTGTGATTGTTGTGAAAATGGTGTTATTGATGATGGCAGTAGTGATAATAATGAAGATGATGATGGTTGTTGTATCTTTAATTTAGATGATTTTTGAATATTTAAATTATTTTGTATGCCTGACTGTAGTCCATGATTGAGGAGAGTGTTGATGTGTTCCTGCTCTCAGTCTTGTTATTAAGCTATAAATAGGCCCATTACTTCTGTTTCACTTAAAGATTTAGCCTTGAGTATGACCTTAGACACTTCTAGAAATGATTTTGTTAATGAATTTCCAAGTAGAGCATTAATCCTCTTAACCTTCGACATTTCAGTTTCATTTGGCTTCATAAAAAAAACAATGAGAAGACTAGTAATAAGAACATAGTTTTCACAAAAAGACTTTTTATGATAGTTAGCTGGTCCTAAATGAATAATGAGCTAATAATACAGGTATCTTGTGACTGATAAAAAAATACTTTGTTACCAAATTAAGTATGTTGGAATTTGTCAGGAATATCAAAGATGGTCTCAATACTCAGCACTTAGAGATCCCAGAAAATTGAATGAAAACGTCACGTCTAGTGTAGAGTGCTCATTGGTACTTAAATACCAAATAAATAATTTTTGTTAAGTGAAATTTGTGTTTTATTTTTTTAAAAATTTCTTTTAAGTTTAATCATAATAAATGCAATGTATATTTAAATGTAAAATGTGTCAATCTGCCATAACAGCTGTGTCTGCAAGCATTTCTCTGAGAACCTAATTAAGTGCCAACTGTGTTTTTTGATAACTGGCTTGTGGAAGTTTTGTTTAGTGTTGCACTGAATTAACAGCTGGTTCATTTGTATTATTATATTATGTCTTTTGAATCAAATAATGGAGGTGGATTAAACAAAAAGTTAAAAAGCACACAATCCAACAAACTTAAAATATAGAGTACCAGACTCAAGTTTTTCTTGAAGTTTAAACAAATTCTTTCCATTTTTGGAGGTCCCTTGGTAACTCGTGCCCTCGGTTATGGTGTGGTGAATGTTTGTTGACCCCCTTATGTACAAGTTATCGAGGGAGAGGTGTATAAATGTCTCTAGTACATTTTGTGTACTGCATTTGATTGATTAATTTCATGACCAGTTTTATCTATTTCAGAAACTTTGAACAAAAACTGGGTACCTCTCTCTACTAAAGTAAACCACATTCTGGAAGAAAATTTCAAAAATGATATAAATAAACAGTTTGATTTTGAAGAAGATGATGTCAAGCTATCTTTCAACCTTGCAAGTTGCACTAAAGTTGACAAAGAAACCCAAAATGAAACCAACATTCGCAGAGTGGACAGGATTCAAGGTAAGCATATTCAGTTGTTTATGTACCTACCATATGGTGGTTATATTTTGACTTCAAGATAAAACATTGTTTCTGAACAATAACAGTTTTTCCATCATCTACAGTTGCAAAGTTTTATGGATAGCTAGCCTTTGAATTGAAGCAGAATCTGGAATCAAAATCAAAATGTCAACTATCAAGGTTACTGTGAAATGTTTTCTGCAGAATTGCTTGATTTCTCAATCTTCTATATCGATGTAGCCTATCAGAGTTGGGTCATAACGAGAAATTTCCTGGTCAGACTAAAAGAGGTTTCTACCTTTTATAAATAAGCATATCTAAAGGCATATACATAGAAAATAATAAAGTCTAATTGACTTGTCTGCCATCTTTCTTATGAGGTACTAAGCAACAATTTTGAATGGGATTTGTATCACCTATGCAAAGTGGAGAAAGGTAAATGGGGCATAATTTGTACATTCTTGGTTGTTTTTGTTTTTTAACTTATTCGACCCCAATCCCATCTGTATGTGTGATCCTGTTTCTACATTCAGTGGTCAATCCCACCAGTAGTTGAAGTTTGTTGACTGAATTCAATGGCCAATCCCATCTTTAATCATTTTGAATGTGTGTTAGATACAACATCTCTGATTGGTTATAAAAAAAAATTCTCCAAGAATCAGACCAATATTAATCAAAAGGAAATGATTTTACTTTCCTATGTGCAAATTTGAATTGTTCAAGAACCAAGGGTTACTAATGGAGGGTAGTATCACTACACTTGTTCTGTTCATGAAAAAGCATAAATGATGGCAGATGTAAGACTTTTGATGACGATGAGAGTGAAAATGAGTTTTTCTGGAAAATAAAAAATCTCGAAAATATTGAGGAAGCAGATGAAAGATATGTTTGGCAGTTGGATATTTTGCAAGATATAGATTCAGACGTCAAAGTTTCTGAGACTGAATCATCATCTGATAGTGATGATAATAAGAGTTCTTGTGGATCTAGCAGACTGTATTGATCATTTTAACTTTGTGAATAGTGTATAAATAAGTTGTGAAAGACTTGAACAATTAAATAAAAAATACACCACTGTGTAGACAAATTTTATTGGAATAATTGGTGAATGCATGTGCATGATATTTACAAACTTGTCCAAACAGGTAAAACTATATGGGGCACACACAGCTAGACACAGCTTAGTGCTGCTGGAGCAGAGCAGCAGTGACATTATTAATAGTGCTGGGGCTGAACTTGTTTTTTTTTCTTCACACTTTATAACTCTTTACCACTTTGGAGTACCACATGTATACCCAAATGATGAATTTTGACTCCATTATGTAAGATGCCAATGAAAGATTTGACACAAATAAAATTGCCTTATTTAACCAAATTAAAAGCCTGCCTCTTAACACCAGTCATTGCCAACTGATGGGGATAACTGGAGTTCCAAATTCAACAATTGCACATGTGCTACAGCAGCAAGATAAACTAAGAGAGAAATGGGCTGTACACTAAAGACATCATGGAACAACCCAAAAATGGAAGTATGAAGGCAAAGATCCAGACATTGAACAGGCCCTCAATCAGTGGTTCTCTATTGTAACTGGATAAGATGTATGTGTCAGTGGTCCACAATGATTTCAAAGCAGCAGAAGGCTGGTTGTCTTGATGGAAATCTAGGCATGACATTAAATTCAAGAAAGCACATGGCAAGAAGGACAGTGCTGATGCTGTATGTACTGAACAAAGAAATTAACAAAACTGAATGACTTGAGAAATTTTGTGCAGATGATGTCTACAATGAAACAGGCCTCTTTTATTGTGCCACACCATACAATCCCCTGACCTACAAACATGTCACACTGTTGGGGTCAAAGAAAGCAATGGATCACACAACTGAAAAACAAAAGCTGTTGGTTATTGGGAAAAGCACTAAGCCTCGATCATTGAAGGGACTTAGAATAGACAGTTTACCAGTTGTGTACATTGCAACAAAAAAAATGCATGGATGACTTCTGAAATGATTAAGAAATGGCTAATGAGTTGGGATGTGGAACTTCAACAGAATTCAAGAAATATTTTTCTGTTACTTGTCAACTATGCAGCATACCTGCATTTAGATTGTTTGAAAAACATCCATTTGGAATTTTTGCCTCCCAGCACTACATTCTTGATGCAGCCAATGGAATCGTAAAAATTTGAAGTCTTTGTATCATGCAAAGCTGCTAAAATAACTGCATTCTTGAAGCAATTGAAGAAAACCTACTGACATTATCTTCAACAGCGAAGGGGATCAATGTAAGGATTAACATTTTATAAACAATACAGTTTGTCGCTGATAGTTGGCGAGAAATAATCATTAAGACCATTCATGCTTTTCTCACTGCGGTCATAAGGATATAATATAGAAAATGACATCATTTTGGATGTACAGCATGTCACAAACTATGATGAATTTGCGTGCATCAATAACAATCTTCAATGCTGCAAAGAAGATGAAGATTGTGTGGACAGAATTATTGAATGAATTGCAGCAAAACACCATAAGACATCAGATGACCAGAAAAGTGAGGAGGAGGAGGATGCTGCGTCTCGGATGTGTGACTAACCAAGAGTCCATAGAAATGATTGCTGAATTACGACACTACTTCATGCAATGAAGGCAGTCCAATATCAGCTATAAATACATGCGCTGATTTTGTTCAGCTACAGTCAGTTAAGGGAATATGGCAGGGGACATTCAACAAATTCATCAAACATTATTAACTGTTAAGAACATTAAATTGAAATTGTTTTAGCTTAAAGAATTTACTCTGACCTATACCATTTGTTTCCAGAATTAATTTACATTACATGTATTACAGTATTTTTGTTGCTTAGTAAACGATAGTTTGTATTTTGTATTATTCATATTTATACATGTACAGTATATGTTTACCTTTATGTACTTACTTCATATAATTTGGGCAGCCATTTAATTGAAGTGTCCCAATTAACTGGAATTCACTCTGTGTGTGTGTGTGTATCTGGCAAAACTTTTATAAGAATAAAAAAAAACTAAACTAATATTTTTTATATATATAGTGAGGGTGTGCACGCACACGTGTGTGTGTGTGTGTGTGTGTGTGTGTGTGTGTAATGATATTTACACATCAAAGATTAGCTGATGCTAATTTTCCTTTCAGAAACACATTGTTGAGGAAATTAAATATTGCTCACTGTATTGTAATGTAAGAAATGTAAATACATCAGAAATTTACCAAAGAGATGTATTGTAACTATTAGACATGATTTTTCTTCGTTTTAATGTGGAATTCAGCTTTTCTCCTGACTTTAGTCAGATTTTTTTTTATATAGTCCATTTTTTATATCATCTCTGATCCTGTTTTTTTTTAAAATGGTCTGTACACTCCCATTTCTTTATGACCCTTGTAAATTATTTGTTCTATATAGTAGCAATTGACTTTTGTAAAGAGTATTCTGATTGGTCAAAGGTTTAAATTCATCCAATCAATCTTTGTGTAATAGAAACTGATAGTAATAGAAAGAAGCAGCATGCTTGCAAAAGATGGCCTCCCGAGTTGTTAAGAGAACATGACATTAATAGTTTTGATAAAGGTTTAAAAATCATATGGAAATAGGAATGGCTGGAGCGAAAATCTGTCCCTGTCAGTATGAGAGAATGGCCTCAAAAATGAACCTCCTTAGTCTCATGCAATAGTACAGTGGCGGTATGAACCCAATTTTTAGCTCCTGAATCTTCCTGTTCCCTCAGGCTTTGGGGTTCACTCATCAACAATCCCCTCACCCCTCAACAGAAATACATTTATCAGATTGGGAGATAGATACTTTTTAACAGAAAAGCAAGGGAGAGAACCTGTGGCTGTGGTTGGCAATAATGATGCATTGGGGAATATTCCCCAAGTGTAGACAGCCCAGGTGGCAAAAGCCTTCTTGCACGTCCTTCGGGTCTTTCAGTCTGGATGCATGGGGTTCATGAGAGATCTGTTGGATCCATAACATTGGCACTGGCAGTCCAGCCAAATAGTTCATATGGGAATCTTAGTGATAGATCTGTCCATCTAGTCAAGTCATCGGTACCTTTGTCATCTGTCTGTATCTTATCATTACTATACCCGAGATTTCAGTGAGAAAACTGTCTGTTTAAGCAGGCCTTTGGTGCAGCTGGTACTGGTTATTGCTGGACCATTTGTATACTGCCATATACATGTACTGTTATAAAAGGGGCAGAAAGGCAACATTCCCCAGTGTTTTATTTAGGGCTGTTGCTTTTTGGAATGCAAACAGCAGGTGAAGGCCCATCATTGGCTTGTAGTCTCCTCAACATGTTCAGATGAGGCAAGTATGCTTTCCACCTATTGCATGTTTCCTTGTTCACACTGCCTCACTGTTCACAATTCACCATTCATCCCTTCCGGCTTTCACTCAGACTATGGACAGCATTGTCAACAGCAGTGTGTATACCAGGGCGACATCTTACAGAAAGACTTGGTAAGTTTTATCCTACTCCAAGGCATGAATGATCTTCTTTTTCTTTTTGGTCATCTAAGCCTTTTAACTAGCAGGGAAAGTCAGACCTCCATCTATTCCAGAATTTCATCCATCTTGGCATGGACTTTTTAACCAACTGGAAGCTGGTGTTCTGTTACCAGAAGTGTTGAACTTATTGAGTCCATTTCTAATAAGACTTAGATTTCATAAGGCTGTGGACTTTACCACGCATGGCCATCTCTTTATGTGGGCCTTGCCAGCACATTAGTGACCTGTTTTATGTCCTTTTAATCAAGAAGTCGTGATCACACCCAAAATTCATTCATTCCCACATCAGGCGGGCAGTCCAGGTTGGCTGACCATCCCAATCCCACTGAGGTGGATTAATGTAAAGTACCATGACCAGTGCACATGGTGGGAGTGTCCACCTGTTGCTGATATTCATTGCCATTAGCAACACCTGAGGAACAGCCTCTAGGCATCAACATGTTAGAAATGAAGGCTTTCGTCAGTGCCTTTCTTTCTGTAAAGATTACTCATTTGGCCAGATAACTCTGGTGATGACCTATTTCCTCAAGCATGTAGGTACCAAACCACTTGTCCAGTGTGTTTTTACTTGGCTTTTTCTATGGGAGTGCAATAACCTCAGTATCAACACACAAATCACACCTTCTGGCTGCATCAGTGGTTTGGCTGAGAATAAATCCATAGGTCATCATGTCCTTCATATGGAATGGTCCCTGCATCATTTGGTTGTCACTAAGATTACACACTTCAAGGTCATCCAGCAACATGTTTGGGGTTGGGTTAGAGTCCTATCGATCTTTGCAAGATCCTGTTCATGCTGATCTATGATCTTGGACACATTTTGACATCATGGCAAATTTGACAATGGGCATAATAAAGATCTCTCAGATTGATTAGACAGATTTGAACTCTAGTGACCAAAGTCTATAACATGGTTTCCAAAATGGAATTTGTCTTGGTTTCTAACTTGGCTGAACTCAAGCAAGTTTGAACCTATCACTCATGCTTTGCAAACAGTTCCTATCATATAAGATATATTTCCAGATATCTTAGTTCCTCATGCAGGGTCAGTGAGCTACATGATTTTTTTCAGTTGATCCGAACTGTCTAATTCAGTTCATTTTTGGATGGTTTGGTAGTTCTTATTACACAACCAGCCTTAGTATCCAAGAATTGGTTGCTATTGTTAGGTAACAAACATGTCATTTATCCTCCGTAGACAAGTTAATAATGGCAGCCATGTAAGATTCTGTTTGTACCTTTAAGCCTTATGGCACACATAAATATTTCTTCTTCTCAGTTGAGGCATTACCACTCAAGACCTTGCTTCAAGATCCAATTCGCCTCATGCGGATTATAGCTCATGCTATTTCTGCGAGCCTCACTTTTGAACTCAATGTTTTGATCCAAGGAATTATAGAAGCTGTTGGCTGGCATACAGTTTGCCTTCTCAAATTGTTACCTCGGATACTTAGAACCACAGAATCTGATACATGTCGGTTCTTGTAGGGCTGGAGACAGAAGCACAGATGTCCACCAGACCCAACAGATCAATCAACACAGCTTGTTAGCTTTGCTGTATTTGCCAGTGAAAATTGTGTAGGTGAGAAGATTTGAACATCTTGTCAACCATATATGAGTCCAAGATCAGAAGATTCCGTGTTGTGTTACTTGTGGGTTATGAATGCGTTATCTGTCATATGAAGAATCCAAATACTCATTCCAAGGTAGAGGTTGGATGCTTAGCATCTCCTTCTCCTGTTACTTATTTCCCCAATAATATATTCGAAGGAGAAAGCAAATTTTTAATGTAAATTATTTTTCTCTGGAAATACTTACCCAATCACATTACTTAAAAACCCTCCCAACTTCCCCGCCTTGTGAGCATCCACATTAGAGTCTCACTCAGCTAAAAACTGATGTCAACTAGACCCAGAACACATCTGCTGAAATTTTACTAAATATATTTTATGTTTATTTATCACTACTGAACTTTCCACTGTGTGACAATCAATATAAATCATATGTTGATCTAAAATACCTTCAAAGATGACTTCACAGTGAAGTTCTTTTCAAAAGTTCACCAGCATTTCTTTGTACTGTAAACAAACTAATGTTCAATGGAACATAGATTTCACTTCAAGATCATCACTATTACTTGCTTTTCACTGTCACCAAAACAGAAAATCTAACTGTTGTATCACCACCAAAATAAGAAAGAAAAAAAATAGCTCTAAAAATAGTCTGGGACTACATTTGTGGGTATTAAATCAGAACTATTCTGATCTGATTCCACCTAGTGGTATCAAAGGGAGGTAATGCACAAGAGCTACTGCCCCTAATGTCTATCTTGAAAGAAAGATATGTTTTCGTCCTTTGTAGGGATGAATTCACAATAAGGTAGCAGGCTAATATTTCTAACGTAATCTGGTTTAGTAAGTATTCTCAGAGAAAAATAATTTACTTATTTTATAATTAATTTGCATTTTAATATATGGCTTGGCAAATTAAGATAGTGATGATTACAATAATATTTAGTTATAATAAATTTTAAAGTTATTAAGATTTGGAGCTGGGGACGTGTTAATGAAGATACCAGTGAGTGATTTGGAACTGAAATTGTTATTAAGCACCAGACGTGTGCATGCTAAGATGCACACAAATAGGTGACATGCTGGTCAGTTTGCTCTTTCAGTGATTGTTGTTGTTGTTGTAGGGTTTAACGCCATTTTTAAGCACATGATAGGCTATACATGGCGGCCAGTATAATTGGTGGAGGAAGAACCCGGGAAAACCCCAAGAAAGAACCACCGACCCACAAGAAGATACTGGCAAGCTTTCTCACATAACTACATTAGCCAAATCTTAGACTGGAACCCACACAGACAGAAGTGAGATGGCAGTGATCCGTAATGGAGAGTGCTTGAGACCACTCGGCCACTCAGGGCCCCGCGCTCTTTCAGTGATATTTAAAAACTAAATTTATAAAAGGCACAATATGGAGCTGAATTAAAATATAGACAATTTAAGAAGTAGCTTGTAGCTTCAATTCTCAGACAATTATCCCTGTGCTGTGTGCATAAGAAACTATATCTTTAGCAATCAAGGTTAACATGAAGTGAATAAATAAGAATAAAAACAATGAAATGAAGAAGTAACGAGATTTGTTTGAGCAAAACAACTCTGTCAAAACAAGCAAACTATGGCAATGATGTACTTAAACCCTTATACAGCATTATGAAACAAAAGAAATCTTCGATGCTAAGTATATGTCTGTAATCCACATACAGGGAATACAGCCAGTATGTCAACACACAGAAAAGAGCACCATTTAAAAAGACAGACATTCTAAAAATCAATGGAAGGGCTATCATGTTCATATGTGTATCAGTGTGTGTCATATAGATTTTAAATGTTGCTTTACCTTTTTTCGAGTGATATCACTACAATGTCTACAGTGAGGCAGTTTTAAGTTATGTCTAGCACTGGAGCATCTTGCTGCAGACAGTAATAATAATAATAATAATACATGTAATAATAAAATAAAAATACTAATAATGCTTAATTTACAGAGGGTGATTCATTAGTCAAGGACTATTTTCCCTTGAGGCTCTTTTATGAAGAGTATAATAATGTACGTGATATGAAGATAGCAATAATTACTGTTTATTTTAATGTGTTTAGTATTAAAATACTAAATTCCATTATCGACTATTTTAAATATAGTAGAAGCTTGTTTCACAGAAATGTATCAGAGTAATGGAAGCTCTTTTTAAATTGCTCTGTTCTTGGTTTTGGTACTAGAAGGTTTCCATGTGATATTGATCTCAACTGGTATTGTGTTGAAAAAGGCCTTAATAAGTCATGAAGATACTCTGGTGCAGTTCCATGTAGACATTTATATATTAAAAGAACTGCCTTGTGAAAATCTATCCTGTCTTATATTGTGAACCATTTGAGTTCTGTAAATAATGCTTTTGAGGGATGATCAATAGATTCATCTTAAATTACACATGCTGCTTGTTTCTGGAGTTAATAATTCCTGTCAAACTCAGATTTAGCCCAGTTTCCCCATATATTTGAACAATAATCCATTATTGGAAGAATATATGACTTGTATAGATTTTGTGTTTCCATAGGTAAATATTTCTGGATTCTTTTGAGTAGGGCAATTTTTTTATGGACACGCCTACAAACCTTTCATATTTGACATTTTCAAATGGATGATTATTTATTGCAAGAGACAGCTTTGGGTTCAATGACTTGTGTAACTTTTGTGATGTCCCCAAAATCATACATTTTGTTTTACCTTCATTAATTACCATCATATTTTGTTGTGCCCAGTTTTGGACTCTAATAAGATCTGAGGTTAATTTTGTTTGGATAACTTCAGTATCAGGACTAGATGTATACAAGGTTGCATCGTCTGCAAACAAATCTATTTGTGGATTCATTATTGGACCCCAGAATGAATAGTGTGAGCTTGAGAGCTAATATTATCAATGCTGAGACCTTTGGTTTAGGTCTGACAAACCTTTAAAGAAAAGTATTACTACTAAACTAACATTGCTGAATTAAATTTGGTTTGTGGTCAGGTATGGTAGAAGTTTGAACAAGGTCAAAAATGTAATTTATTGCAATGGATTTAAAGTCATCCTAATTCTCTTAATCAGGCAATTTTTATTTATATAAATGAGGAAAGATGTGCCTTAATTTGGAGTCCAAAATGGAATGTTCATGGTGTTAGTGACTCTATGAAGGATTCACATGATATCTAGAGTTCTTTATCACCTGCAGTGATCCAGCTTTTTACTTAAATCAAAGAAGATTCCTATTTACATGTATTTGGTTTTAAAAGGTCAAATGTTAAGGTCACAGGAAATGATAGGAAAAAACATGATTTCCCCAAAAATGATTAAGTTTATACCATGTGCTCTGATTAAACATTTGTTGATGGCTTGCATTTGAGACACGGAAAACACAAATTTATTTTAGGGTTAAAAACATGCCAAGGTAAGAGGGAAAAAGAATGAAAATAGTTTGCATGAAATAATTCAAGTCCTAAGCCACAAGCTATGACCAAACTTTGTGATGGTGTGCATTTGAGATAAGAAAGGTACTTAAGGAACATAGGGTCAAATATCATGGTCACAGTGGTCAATAGAAGAAGAATAGTTACTGGAAAAGAAACAGCCTTGAGTTGACATATAATATATCATATGTGGAACTCTTATTAGAAAGAATAAAATCATTTGATTGAAGAGTGTATATAACTTGAAGTTCTTGTTATGTCAGTATTGATGAAATGCATGACATGGCAAATTAAAGCATAGACTCCAATTGAATTAATGCACCTCAATGCACTATGTAGATCTGAAATAATTTTGTCCTTTTTTTTTTCAGTTTATGCTGGATGTTTTGATGAGAAATCATGTGAACAAATGAACCCAACTGAGGCTGAAAACCAGCTTTCTTTCAAAAATGATTTGGATGGTACAGTGAGAGATTCAATAACAATAGGAAAAGACAGTAAGAACATATTTGACTCACCAACAATAAAAAGTTTTATAGTCTGTGGAAATGGGATATGGTTGATTAAAATAAAAGGTGGAAAAGTGTATAGTTTGCCTTTTGTGTTTGCCACCACACCAAAAGTAGAATGTTTTGAAGGATTTCAACATATAAATCATCAAGATGTATGGTACAGATTAAATTACTCATCTCTGGGTAAACTCTGTCTACAAACTCTACAAAAGAAGAATTATATTGAACTGTATGAATTTCCAGAATCTTTGCATGGTAGAAATGAAACAGATAAAATATGTAGAAATGGCAGACATTCTTTCTCAAATGAGTGTGCCATGGCAGAGACTTTGACAATGTTGGAAGGGTTTAGAAATTCATCTGCAGATACTGATCACAAAACTGGAGGAGAAATCGTTACAAAAACTGACAAAAAAGCATGTAAGAGACATGAAAATGATCGAGGTGAGACAAATGAAAGAGATACTGATGAGAAACATAATGAAAAGACAGAAGAAAAATCTGAGACTGGTGCAAGCATATCTTTTGGAGGCAACATTGTTAATAAGTTGCAAGCAGAAACAGGACTAGCACAAGATTTAAACTTTCCTCATACACAAATGGGCATACATAGTTTCATGAAGGGATTTAGTGGAGGAGAGGCCAGTCATTTATCTGGACATACTGATAAAACCAATGAGAAAGACCCGAGTCAAACTACTAATGAAGAAGTAAATCCATTACAAGCAAGATCCATGAATTTTGGACCATTGGGAGAAACAAACAAGACAATCTTGCAAGAGACATCTGTTGAAAACTCACAAGAAAAACAAGATCATGCAGCAAGAAATGAAAGAGGTCAGACACTCAGTGGTGGGACTAGTCAGATGAAGAAAGAATATATGAGCTCGGACCAAAAAGTAATTCCTGAAGGAAACTTGTCACAGGATGCCTCAACACATTACCAGTCGCATGCTCATGAAGCTGATATTGCTGGGAACTTCAAGGATACCTCGGGTCTGACAGTTGCAGAGACTATACACAAGTTTTCTGAGGAGGAAACAGATCATACTCTTGAGGGTCAAGGGGAAACTTCAGAAGTATCTTTGGATCATATTTATGAAAAGGAGAAACATCATCAGTCTATCAGTAATGCAGAAGAAGCTGAAGATGAAGATGGGGGAACATCTGATGGAGACAGTGCGAGTAAAGATCCTTTAGCAGCGGAAGATCAAGCTATGCATGGTAGAGATAGTATTCCAGAAGGAAGAACTGGGTTGGAAGGCTCTGACAAAATTCCAAAATATGTTGACAAGATCAGCTTATCATGTGCATCAGCATCTGAGATAATCTCTGGTAATGAAATACCCAGCTAATAGGATACATTTTTATTTGCTCTTGGACAACTCAGATGATTGCCTCTTTGATAGAATAGTTCTCCTCTTGCAAATGGAATCACTTATTGTTTCTGTGACTGAATTATTGCATAAATTGTTCAACGATGGTATTGGCTCATAATTATTACTACCATCCATGACCTATTCTCAGATCAAAAGAGCCTTTTATGTGCCTTGATCATGTGTAGATGCTGAAGCTTATCAATTTGGATAAAAACAACATTCAGGGTTAAGGTGACAAGAGCAGAAAATGATTTTCCTTTCAGCATTATTAGTCAAGTCTGCTTTGGTTAATTTTAACCAAACTTCATTAATTTGGTAGACTATACTTGGGCTCCCTAATGATTCTGAAGCAGAGAGCTGAAAGGTCAAAATCACTTGAGCTGATATTGTAATATTTTCATGTGATTTGTTCTCAATAAGCCATTCATTTCTAATTTTTTTAAAATTTCATATTTTGGTAGTTTTCTCAAGATCAATTTTAGTATGTACAGGTCAAGGTTACAATTATTAAAATTGGAATTGTGAGGTCCTCAAGACAAATCCAATTTCTTCAGGTTTCCTGCACCCAGTTTTATCAACTTTATAGTTGCATTACATTTGAGGAAGGGCAGTTTGTAATTGATAGATTAAAATTTGTAATAGGTGTGGTCACATTGTGTGTGGAAGGGTCAGCTTTTCCAAAGATAGCATTTTTTTAATAATCCAAATGTATTTCTTGTTCCTCATGGGAGGTATTGTTTGGACCCTTTATGTGTCACATCTTTGAGTGGCTAAAATATTAACTATGCAAAGAATTGCAATTACATTCACATATTTGAACACTTCTTTACAAAGGTTTATACATTTTAAAAATTTGTAGCAGGATTACAATACTTTTGATGAATTTCAGGTTATGACCCCAGGGTCATGGCTCAGAAGAGGAAGGTTACGTTTGGGTGGAGGAGAAAAAAATATATGGTACTAAAAAAGTGTAATAATTTCAGATCCCTGGCCAAAGCAGCAAAGTACTTGATCACGCTGTGTTTAATATCACTTTGTACACCAGGTTTTACAGAAAAATTAGCATCAAACATTATCCAAAATATTATTTGTCAACCTCAGTTGTAATTTTCTGTCTTTAGATATTGTGAAATTCTTATAAAACCCCATGTTGCTACATTGATTTCTCCCTATTGGGGCTCCAGCAGTGAATTTAGCCATTTTTCGTTAGTGATAATGGCAGACGACAGATATAGAGTTAGTGTACCAAACAAAACATGCAACTATTTTTTATAAAAAGTTGGCAGACAGTTTTTGTTTTATAATAAATTACACATAAAAGTAAAAACATTATTGCAATAATTAGTTTCTCATATTTTATAAGTAGACTGTTATTGAAATAGTTCCATGTTGGGTGTGCGATACAGAAATTTTAGGTATGCAATATGGAATCACAGATTAAACATATGTATTGAAAGCCAGATCAGCCATGTAAGACTAAATAGGTAAGTAAAAAGAATCCTTTACTTCTATATTGTACCTCTTGTAATCCCAATTACAAATTTATAAAATAAAATGTGTTTAAGCTATGTTTTGCCTCTTTACTAAATCCCAAGAGAGTAACTGGATGGACATGGAGGCCAATATGTTAGCTGCATATGCATTTATATGTTCAGGTCCCCTGTTATTAACAAAACTCGTTAAATGCTCACTTGGGTTCAAAATTACCTTTGTCATAGGTATTTTATTGTTCTCAGTTCTTAGACTTATATTAATAGATATAAGTATCTAAATGTAATGTTGCTTTTAAATATTTTAAGAAGTTTTTTGTAAATCATCAAAGTTTCATTCAGCTTGATGAGTTCTATAAATCCTGTATTCATGTAACTCCTCAAGATCCAAGATTTCCACCAAATACCTTAGTTTGCCTAAAAATTGCAATTCACTTATTCAAGCTGAGGATTCACTCCAATCATCTTTTCATTCATTAGATTGCATGCTATCTTACTCAAAGAATGCACGAAAATGGAATATGCACATTGCGTTCATAGACACTGGGTCCCGAAAAGCTTTCCTTATAAGATGTGAATGATTGAGAATGCTTTCAATTTAAATCTGGTTTCAGTTTTGGAATGTTACTTATCACCATTAACAAATTAGATCACTTTCACTACAATGTCAGGTGCTCTGTGTCTTTTCATATTTTGTAAGTGGAGCCCATTTTGAGTTGAGTTTCTAACAGGACTTTCATGAATACATACTCATTACCTATAAGTACACACCCAAAATATTGGAGATACATCTAAGGGTCATTTTCAATCGAATGATAACTGTATTTGAACAAATATTTTTGAGAAAGGTTAGACTTGTGCACAAAGTTTCAAACAATATGGTTCCATTATATCTCAAGGAACTATTTCTTACTAGTAAACATGGCAACGCTCCCTATTTAACATTAGCATCAGCTATCTTTACAATCCAAAATCAAATCAAGAAACTCTAAGAAACATTTACAATAATCATAATAATTAGTAACTGAATCTGAAAGGAAGTTAATAGAACTACAGACAAATGCATTTAATTATAATCTAATTCAGTGAATGTAAAGTGGAACCAGTTTGATTTGACCAATATATTAAAACTTAAAGCAAACCTGTTGCCTCATTATTTCTGTTTTGCAAATACCTAGCTGGACAATTTTCAGTTTTATGTTCATATATAAATTTTGCATCTTATTTGTTTTTATTAATTTTTTTCTCACTATGAATTTTTGTTGTTGTTGAAAGATTTAAGTTGCATGTACCTTTATTTTTTAGTGCTGTAAATATGCAAATTATAGAGAACCACAAGGAGGATTAATTCCATACAAATAATTATGTTACTGTCTTGAAATAAAGCTTTTATTATTATTATTATTATTATTATTATTATATGTGCAGGAGACTTCATTTCCAGTGAGTTCTAGGCTGGAGATCTATATAGCAGTTTAAAAGTTGAGTACTCAGGGCAACATGTTTACAACTGTGTCATCATAAATTGGTTTTTGATTAGTATATACTGATTGCTTATTTAATCAAAGAGTGAAAGTACTTTAAGTACACATCAGTTTGATCCCTACATTTGCAGATGAAAGACCACCAGATCCCCCTTTGAGAAAAAGAAAACACTCCACCAAGTCTGTAACAGAGAAAAGTAAACAGCTAGACACGAGATCTAATGAAGGTAAGAAGGAAAGCTGTTATATTGTATAGATGTGTTCTAATAGTTTTCCTTACTGTCAGGCAATAAAGTTTAAATAAAGCTTCAGTGATGAATCATTGGGTTCACTGCTATTAGAAGGGTCACCACTCCGGTGGCCTAGTGGTTTGAGCATCCGTCTTGGCTAAGGGAGGTCATGGGTTTGATCTTGGGCCAAGTCATACTAAATACTTATACAAATGGTACTAACAGCTGCCTCGCATGGTTCTCAGCATTAAAAGGTTAGTGTGTTAGGACAGGTCGGCCTGGTGTCAGGGTAATGTGACTGGGTGGGACATCATGCTGCATGTATGCAGCATGATATCCCAGTGCTAGACATTGCTATTAATAGCCCACTGTAGACATTGTAGCAATATGACTGAATGTTTTTTAAAGCTATGTTAAAAAACCAAATCTCACATGCACTATTAGAAGGGTGCTACTTATCATAGTCAAGCCCCCTACTTCGAGGTCAGAGTCACAGTGTGAAAAAAAAATGGGATTCTATTACTTGTGACCTTGTCATGAGTATAATTTTTATCCATAGAAGATATTCCAATGAAACTAGCTATATATCGTGTATCACATAAAACTAAAATCCTAGTTGCAAGGTCAGAGTCTCTTCATGGGAAAATGCAGTTATGTGACTTGTATTGTAACTTTTCAAACACTGAAGATTTTTTAAGGATACTTTTAAGCAGTTATGTTTCATGTTGACAGTGTTTCACATATCCTCAAGGTCAGTCACATCAAGGGGAAATAAAAATCAACAACTTCTATTAATGTACATGTATGGCTTTACAACTTGAAAATTATATTTTAATGAAACTTTATAAATCTTGACATTGTATTATATATTTGTAGTCTTACCACCAGTCTGAATCAGACATGGTCACAGCAAGGGATAATGTAAGTTAGTGACCAGTTTCTATATCTAAGCTGTCACATTTTAACCTCAGATGGTCTGATGATGCTTTACCCAGGTCCACACATTAGCATGTAATAGACACATCTTTGGGTCAATGTCATTAGTAAGACAGAGGTAATGAGATACATATATCCTGTGCTGTTTGTAGTACACTTGTTTCGTATGTCTGTTCATGTCTCATACAGCTTAAATGTTTTGCTCTACATTCATTATTAATGTAAATTGCATCAATAATTTTATTGAAAGGTTCATGTTTTATGAAAACTATCACAGTGACGGCATTAAAGTTTTAAAACGATTTTGCCATGGTCTGTGTTTGATATCTCCATCAAACTTAATCATAATTTTGTACTTTCTTGGCTCTTAGATTGCAGTGATCCAAGATGTCATATTACACAATCAAAGTATCCATACATAGAGATTTATTTATACAGTGCTGATCCTGTATTGTCCATTCATGCAGGATTTGATCCCTATTGTTCTTTGCATTTTTATTTAATTTATATTTCCTGGCATAATTGTTTCCTATATTCTGTCAACCATTTCAAGGAAGAGTGCACTTAACCATGTAATATGTCATTATTTTATGTGTACTCTTTTGACAAGAAGAAATAATGGTGGAGGATACACAAATGCAATATCATGTACTGACAGCTTAATTCTTGTGTTGTGCTTAACATCAGCACATCATAGGCTATACATATGCTCATTATAAATGGTGGAGGAAGAACTCTGGAAAGTCCCAGTAAGAACCATTAACCCATTGAAAACTACTGGCAAGCTTTCTCACATGCAATACCCACATTGGTCTAGCCCAAAACTCAGACCCATCAAAACAGAGGTGAAATGTCAGTCATTGTGAAAGGTGCAGACATTAAGTAAAACAAGAAAATAGTGTGGACACTAAGGAAGCTGGAAAATAGCATGGAATTTTACCACATTTTCTAATCAACATCATGCTATAGTCTTGTGCACTTATATTATGTGCATTCAAATACTGCTATTAATAATAATACTAATATAAATTTGCAGCCTTATGTATGTTCATTACATGCTGTTGTATTGAGGGCATACTGTCGAGAGTTGTTTCCTAGGTTTCATACTGTGTAAATTTAATGTTGGCATTGCTGATAGCCTTTGTTTGAGGTAAAGGATGTGAATTAGAATGTCTTTGAATGATGACCAGGATGACTTCAGTTTTATCATCATTCATCTGCATCTTGTTATGTGTCGTCCATGGCTTTACATCTAAAATGCACCTCTCTCTGCCTTAGATGATACCCTCAACTTCACCTGGGTAGCCAGATTTGTACATTTGAGTATCACTGAATGTTGATCTATGACACTTGAGAGTGGCTGACTGTATAGGATGAAGAGAATAGGGCCAAAAACAGAGCCTTGTGGAACACCAAAAAACAGATTAACTGAGCTGGAATGTTTGCAGTTTACAGACACAGGATTTTTTTTTAAATATTGTTTACATGGCATATTAGTATGCAAATAAACATGATGAAGAGAAGCTGAGATTTTCGCTGTTTAAATGTTATTTGTTTTTTTTTAAAAATATGCTAACCATTGGTTAGTAACCATTATCTTGTTTATTTAAAAACATTCAAACACATATTGTTACCAGTGAGCCCTGCCAGAAACCTCTCATACCAGGATTTTAATGCTTATTCCTTGAACAGTGAAAGCCCTTATGAAATTTATTTTAGACATTTGTGTGTACATTGCTTTTTTCCATTAAACTGCTTTGAACATTGTATGTAGCTGCATGGGAAGGGCGTATATTTTACATAAAGCCGTCTGACTTGGCGTGCTCAGATTATGGTTCTGTTATCATCAATAGCAGAATATTGGTAATTTTTTCTAATTAATCTGACCTTGGTATATTGTTGAAATGAATAATAATGTGGAAAATTGTCAAATCTTAAATGTCAAAAAAATGAAGGCATTCTGCATGGTTGTATCCATATGTGTATGATTATTTGATTGTACTTGTGAGGAAAAATATAAAAACAATTTATTTTTCATGATAGAAAAAACTAATGAGTCATATGGAAATTTCTTTTAATAGCATTTAGCCAATTTCTACCTTTAGCATGCTTTGCAACTAAAATATTTCATTAGAAGACATGGAATTGTTCAATCAATAAAATGACAGCTGTCACATTAAAATTTCTTTAACCTATTGTAATCATGTTATGCATATATCAGTAGAAATAATCAGAAAGTTGGGTCTCTCAGTAACATTCAAGTTAAATGATCATGATCTCTTCTAATTTCTTTTTAACAAATATGCCCTTTATTGGTGGCAGACCTGCCAACTCTTACGATTTTGCAGTAAGTCTTACAAAAATTACCCTTAAAATACCAACTTACATCATATAAGCAAGAACTGTAGAAAAATTATTGTTGCTGAAAAATCTGAATAATTGGTTCATCTGTATTTTGTTTGGATCCAGGTTTCATATTAGAATTAGTGAAATTAGTCCGGGAACCAGACTAACATTACAGCAGCAACCCAGATGCTTTGAACTGCACCTATTTGTTCATGCAAAGCATCTGCATGATCAAACATTATTATGGACATAGAACACAATTAATTTTACTATATATTCTCTGCATTTGTTTCTCACTACCGATCTTTGTGACAATCAATACAAATCATATGTTAAAATAAAATACCTTCAAAGATGACTTCACAGTGAAATTCTAGTCAAAGGTTCACCAGCACTTTTTTGAAAGGCTGGTTTGGAAAGAAACTAGTGTGCAATGGAACACAGATTTCACTTCTGAATCATCACGGTGACCTTATTATTCACTGTACATTGTCGCCAAGACACACACAACCACACCATATGTTCTTATTCTAAAAAACAAACAATTACTTTTAATCCATACCAAGAATGCCTAAATCTTAAACTTGTGTATCACCACCAAAAGGATACAGGAAAAAATGCTCTAAAAATAGACTGGGACTATAATTATGGGTAGTGAACCATAACTAGTAATTGTGACCTGATTCCCAATTTTGTATGGCAAATTTTAGTCAGA
This sequence comes from Unio delphinus, assembly GCA_029339505.1. Classification (NCBI taxonomy): domain Eukaryota; kingdom Metazoa; phylum Mollusca; class Bivalvia; order Unionida; family Unionidae; genus Unio; species Unio delphinus. The sequence continues at coordinate 124,000 of JAQISU010000459.1, forward strand.
CTTCTATATTTGGCTTCCACACCTATTTCAACTTTATACATGAAGTCTTTTGGAATTTCATTGCAAACAATTAAAACGTGTATACTATAATCTGAAATAGTTTTCTTTGCTTAAAGTCCTTGTTGACATTCCTTTGTCATTGCTGGCTTTACATATCTGCTACTATTGTATTGCTACCCTATTATCTAGTCTAAGCTGACTATTCCCTCCTCCAATTAATAATTGGAGGGTCAGAGAGATAAGAACACAATCCCAGTCTGCCATTCTTTAGTAATATCCAATATATGGGATATCTCACTGTTCTTTTTCATAGATATCAACCCAGCTGTAGATTTTTCATGGTATTCCAGAAAAAAACATGTAAAATAATGGAAAACTCCAGCATGGAATACCATGGAGTATTTTGATCAATATTCCAGGCTGTTTCCTGCATAGGCAGGGAAAAAAGACCTGAAAAAGCATGGAATATTGGTATGGAAAACTCTGGACAATTTTAGCATGGACAACCCTGGAATATATGGACTAATATACCAGACTAAGGCTGTTTAGGGTAGTCTGGAGAATCCTGGAAAACTCGAGCATGGAAAACCATTGTGTACTTGGACTAATATTTCAGGCTATGCTGGAAAGCCAGTGGAATATTATTGATTTGCCATCAAAATTACTTTTGGTGCTCAATTAGTCTGATAGTCTAACACCTAGGGTCCCTCAAATTTCTGAGATCAAGCCCCTACTGTATTCTAAGTTAGGTGTCCATTGGTGTTGTCAAAAAATCTCATTCATCTGAGAAAACATCGATCACACTGATGAAATGTTGAAATTTAATTTCAGTATGTTGGACGACTTGTAAATTATTAATATTTATCCATACATACTTTGGTTTAAAGTGGTAAACTTGAAGCATAATTATTGTGATCTATAAATGGAGAACATATTGTCTGTGTTTTTATAACTAGTGCTCACATTTCGTTCATTTGCGTACCTGTAATTTCAGAGTATTGTTTAGGATATTTACCAGATAGCAGCCAGAATCAGTCTAGTGGGGATGGGAACTGTTACAGCAATTGTTGCAACTGGTGCAGTGATGCATTGTAGCATATTAAGACTAAAGAGTTATACATGACAAGTCCTAACTGATTACTTTATTGTTGTAATCTGAAGAATTTAAGCCAAATGCAGGATGTTTTCTTCCAGGTATTACAAGTAACAAATGTGGTTGTGTTGGCTTTTCATCTACGATTACAAAAATTTACTGACCTTGAGATAATAAGAAAAAAATGATTTTGGCTAGAAGTCGCAGCTTGTCTAAAAATTGTCTTTGAGCACTTAACATTTAACACTTTCTTCTAAGGAAATCGTCGAAGAATAAAATCCTCAACCATTGCTATTTTATGATTAGGTACCATCCACTGATTCAGAAATAGATTACAACAACTAGGCATATTATCCTGAATAACAAATCTAACTATATGTGGAACCCTGCTATAACGCAATAATCGGGGTCCAAGAAATTAGATCATGTTAAAATTGGGGTTGCTTTATCGCAGGGTTTTACAGTATTTTAATTTTTTCATCAAACACCACATTGGCGTATATACGTGTACTCATGTCTAATGTAAAAATTCAGAGTATTATCAGACAAATATTAAATGGAATGCAGTAATAAGACTTATTCAAAATAGTGGACGGATAATATATTTATAGGTTATTACTTTGCATTAGATAGTTTTACTAATTTTGATTATTTTTCCCCTCAAAAATACATGTTGATCGATAACACCCCGACTGACGTTATATAATGAATAGGGGGGTATTAACATTGTTTACTATCGTGCTGTCGTGGCACGCAGTTCATCCATAATGCATGCAATTCCATTGCACAGATATTTAAAATATTCAATAATTTTGTCCAAGATCGTTGTTTCTTAATTTAATATCCAATATATAGCATGAACAGAGTATTAACACCGTTTACTTACCGTCTGATATAGTACCTTCATGGCATGCAGCTAATCCATAATACCTGTAATTCCATTGCAAAAATTGCAAACGTATTGAAACTATTAAATATTTTTGTCACAAATCATTATGTCTGTGAATTCAATGAGAAAAATTAACAAGAAATTAGGTTACAAAAGATGAAGCAAGTCTACGTTCATTACGTTCCAGGGTCTATGAACGGTGTCTATAAAAATTGTAAACTTGATTTTCCATAACGGTAAAATATTTTTTTTATATACTAAAAATAGGAAAGTAATCTCGAGTTCATTAACAAATACCATACACATAAAGTCTGAGAACCAAATCATAGCATGCAGTGAGTCTGTAATAGTCACGCGCCACTGATATAAAGTTTTTTGTCTCCAGCTGAAGCAAACATTATTTACTAACAAACTGATTGCATCTAATAACACCGCAAAGCCCAGAAAACATGTTGGCGGCTTTTATCAACCACCGCATTACCACATTGTCTGTTGCTTGGTTATGTTTGCAGTTAAAGAAAAAATACACTTCGGCTATTGTTAGAGCAATGATTGTATACAGAATTAATTGAAGACAGCCACAAAGACCACCACATGTTTATTTTGGCATAACACCTCATGAAGAAAAAAATCATGTGCGAAAATAAATATACAAAATTTTGGGAGCCACGCCCATGTTATATCCGAATTCGCATTGTGGCGGGGCACGTTATAACAGGGTTTCACTGTATATACTTGGCAAAAACATTTCATTTTTTTCATTCATCACTTGAAAATCACTTCACAAGCTTTAGAAACATCTCCAGGTGTTATTCACAACTGTCCTTTAAAGAAATCCTAAATTTTAGTTTTAGCATCCATTTTGAAAGGTCAAATGATTGGTACTTAAGGTTATATCTGTAAACATAAAAAAGCAACAAAATTACTTACTTGATACCTTTAAAACAGAATGACTTCATTCTTGTTTAAAAATGAAAAAAGTAGATGAATGAGATATGAACAATTGCCAAATTTGAGAAGAAATTAGATTAACTCACTTGCATGGAATTTTGCTAATTTCATCAATCAGTTGTTGAAAACTGAAAAAAACTGCAGCCGTAAATAATGTTATGCAAAGTTATCATCTTGGTGATTACATGAAGCAAGATTACAAAATCTCATCTAATGTATTATGTCAGAACTGCTTAGCAACAAATATAGATATAGGCCCTGACATCTTCCAAAACATCCTGAAAACCGACAAAATTTAATACTGGTATAATCTTGATTTTACTCACCAACATGATATGGTAACTCCATTATTTTAAATTATTTCCAGGCTTCTGGGATCAGTTGCTGCACATGTATTGGTACTGCTTGCCCCAAAAAAATCCTGAATTAATGAGCTAAATTGTGGCAGTTCAGGTTGCCATTGGACAGTTTTGTAAATTGGCCCATGGCAGATTTCTTAACTTAAGGTTATGGTGTGACTTTTTCAGGTACTATTGTGTAATCATTAAAGATAAATTCATGAAATTTTGGTCTTTTCTTGCAATTATCATGGGGCTTGTACACCTCATGCAATCACTGCACAGTAAGTAGCCAGTGAAATACCAATAGTTGGCTAGGAAGCAGAGCTAGCCACTTATAGCAGTTAGCCATGTTAGTTGAAGGCAAGTAGAATATCTCAAAAACTGATTGGATTTGAATTGCATCAAGCTGTTAAGTACACACTGTTTTTAAAAATTATCACCAAGGAAAGAGTTTGTGTTTGCTCCGAGCATATCATGTACAGTCGTCCCTTGTTTATCGCGGTTAATAAGTTCCAGACACTACCACAGTAAGTGAATTTCCGTGAAGTAGGATTCTTTATTTATAAATCAAATATTTTCGTAGTTAGAGCATAGAAAACCTGTTCACGACCCTCTAAATACAGTTTTCAACATATTTGAAAAAAAATCGTGATAGAGTGAAGCCGCGAAAGTCAAAGTGCGAAGTGGCAAGGGTCGACTTTATTCTCAAAAATGGCCTTTGGGAACCCAAGTGGCTGAGTTGGCTAAATTGCTCACCATTACGGATCACTGCCATCTCACCTCTTTGGGGGTACAAGTCCCGGGTTTGACCATTGTGGGTATGTGAGAAAGCTTGCCAGTTGATTCTCGTGAATCAGTGGTTCTTACTGGGGTTTTCACAGGTTCGTCTTTCATCTTATATACTGGCCGCCATGTATAGCCAATTTGTGCTTCAAAATAGCATTAAACCCTACAACAACAACAAATGGCCATCAGACCTAAAAATTGCACGTGTAAATTTGTGTGTGAAAAATCAACTTTTTATTCTGTGAATTTCCACTGACTTATCAGGTCAAGTAAATAATATTCTTATGTGTTGTTTATTATACCTATCCAAAAATATAGACCTTTCTGACCTCACTAGTTTTTTTTAATGAATTTCTATATTACGCATGTGTATGCAACATTAAAAACTCTCAACTTGCACCCTCAATATCAAAATGGCACTTTTTTCAATTCAAAACAAGGCTCTTATGGCAGATCTGTCTTCTAGCTGATATCTCAGATATATTGTATTCATATTTTGAGGTTCATAAACCTGTCTGCAGAACTGTTAACAAGGGAAATAACTGCCATTATACCGAACTAGATGTATGTTGCAGAAAACTCATTTTATCTTGTGTGATTGTTATTTAATTTTTTTTGAAAGCAAACTTAATTCTTTATTGAATGTTGACAGAATTTGTACAGTTATGTACATTTGTCTTGGGGGCCTTGACTCGAATGACAGAATGGTCTAAAGCACTCTCTGTTATGGATCACTGCCATCTCACCTCTGTCTGTGTGGGTTTGAGTTTTATATTCAGACAATGTGAGTATGTGAGAAAGCTTGCCAGTAGCTTCTCGTGGGTTGGTGGTTTTTTCTGTGGTTTTCCCAGGTTCTTCCTCCACCATTAATACTTGCTGCCATGTATAGCCTATCATGTGCAGAAAAATGGCATTAAACCCCACAACAGCAACGGCTAAACTTGTCTTATTTTTTGTCTGTGAGGAAATGCATTTTGGAACTTCACAGAAAGTCACCGCACTTTCAGATAAGGGAAAAAGGTTCCCACTTTCTTCTCTTCATCTTTGGATGACATTTTCATTTTCAAGAGGGGTCTAGATCAGGTCTTGTGTACCTGCAGTGAAGAGAAAATTCTTCAGAAATTGCCTAAACTTAGTAAACGCCTTGAATTACTGACACTTAAACTGATGCAGTTAGTTCCTGTTAGATAAATATCCTTGGTCTCCTATAAAGGAGGGCACATGCTAGTGCCCAATAAAAGTGAGTTTCACCATTCCAAATTCAGAAAAGAGCAGCGGTCTCACTCTAACAGATCTGGTACTGACTCAGGTTCTCCAAAATTTCTTCTCTTGAAGGAGGATAAGTGGACCAGTTGTTGACTGGTGACTGGGCACCTGTCACTGACAACTAGTCACTGAGCACTGGACTTTGGGTCTATACCTCCATGTTCTTTCATATTAACACTTAATCCCTATCGGAATGAGTAATTGAGTTTTGTACACCTATCTTGGGAAGGAAATAAGATCAGCATTGCCCCCTTTATTTTAATACCAATGGATTTGGGGGATCCACCACCAGGTAGTGAGTATACCTTTCTTTTCATGATGTCTCTTAGTGAATTCCAAAACAGCAGGTAAAGGATAACAAAATCCCATCTTCATTTCACTTCTCTGGTCAGGTAATGGATGAGGCAGTCAGGATTTTTATAAGGTAGAAAGTGAGGTTTACTGCTCTTTCCCGCAGAGCTACATGTATCCAAAAAATCTCCAAAGGATGAGGACACTAAGATTCTATTCAGTGTGGAGAGTTTTTCTGGGGTACATTATTTTTATAGATCGTAGTTTGCTTCTGCACTTTACTTCACTCAAGTCTTTTCTGGGCCGATTGCCTTCTGAACAGCACAAATGGATGTCTGACCCCTCTTCTGCATTTTGGATTCCTCCTCTCATTAGCAGGACTAATTCCTTGCTTCCTGATCCCCACTTCTGGAGACCTAGAATCTCATGGTAAAATCATTAGAGGCCTGTGAACTAAATGCCAGAACAATGATTATGGTAGTTTCACATGCGGTTCTGTTTTGGGATGCTTTCTTAGTGTATTAATGGAGGAAACAATGTTTTCAGCAGCTTTACATTGCTTGCTGGAGGCCATGGCTAAAACAGCCAGGCTTACTTTTGATGTCCATGGTATTCTCAAAAGAGCTTCTCCACCACTAGATCTACAGTTTTGGAAACTTCCAGTGTATCACTAGACCACAGCAAAATCCTGTTGATGGTTACAGATGGGGAAGTGCAACATTTGAGAGAACAGAGTCACAGGCCCTAACCATAACTCTGGACCCATCAAAATCAGCCAAAAAGTGTACTCCAAGGTTTTGAACAGGGCCAGCTTTAGTTGCTACAAAGGTAGCCTAGTTCAATGTAGCTGGAAAGGGAATGATGCAAAGTGAAGAATCTTCAGTGATCAGTGCAATAGGAAATATGCTGATCCTAATTGTCCCCCATAAAGCACAGTTACAGATTTTCTTCTCCATTCTGAGGAAAGAGAATGTTCGATGTCCACTATTAGGAGCTATAGGACAGTTGTTTTTAACACTCAAATTCTCTGTTAGTTCAGCTATTCATCGTTCTGATCTATTTGTGTATCTTGCTCACTAATACCTAGATGGAATTTTTTGGTGTGTGAATTATGTGGGCAAATGGCAGTGATTGAGTGGAAAACCTGTACTGTTTCTGCACATATATTTTGCTGACCCCCACAGATGTTTGTCATATTAGCAGGCAATGTGACTTCCAGAAGGACACAAATTTCATTCAAGTCATTAAAAATGTTCCTTTCATTTTCCATTGGAATGATTTAGTTCCATTTGAGTGGCCATTTGATGATGATTCAAGGATTTGTCTTGAGAAGATAAGATGATCTGAAGACTGTTGACAGCTGTTCAACTAAGAATTGCTACTGACTTGGTGCTACCATTAATGTTTTGTTTTGGAGGATTCTGGATTGAATTTTACCTGGGTGTGTAGAATCAGTGCTTTACTCTCTGTTTATGGCAATGTTATTTCAATTGTTGTTGTTGTTCATTTGTGTTATAGAAACAGAAAATTTCAATTTAAGAGACAAATTTCAAACTTTAAATATTTGTTGGAAAAGCTATTTCTCCAGCAGAAAGTTCATTTTTAGCTATACTTGTCATAGACCAGAAGAGCTTATAGTTTCCCTGTTTTCTCTCATCCATCCATCAGTTATCATAAGTTTGTTATCACAACCCTCTAAACTACATAAAGGATTTCCATGAAACTTTACATCATTCATCCAAACATTTAGATGGTCAGTAATGAAAATGGTACTGCAAGGGTATCTAGTATGGACAACTACCATCTTAAAACTCTTGTTAATGCTCATTTTAAACTTTTCCTGAATGGATCAACATCAGCTTTCACTGAAAGATTTCTGAAGATGTCTACTGGTAGTTGGTCCTACATGAAAAAGGTGCTGATCCAAAAAGCTACCATGATGGCAGCTACATGTATTTTGAAAAATATTATTGCTACTTCTCCTTGAATGGAAAGTCCAATTTAGATGGATTATAATTCACTGGAAGACTTCTGTGGTGTCTAAGTTAGTCATAAATTAAAATTATGTTTGTCTGACATCCAATATGGCCACCAGAGTTTGTATTATTGGTACTCATCCAAAATTGAGAGTCACAATACTTAGGGTTTTCTTATGATCTGGTCAGAAAGAACATGATGCTTATATATGCAATATGGTACTCCTGAATGGATGGTTATATTTTAATGGATTTTTCACTGAAGTCTGTTAATTTTGTCCAGTTTGTCTCAAATGAAAATATTGCCAATCTTATAAAGTTATATAGTTGTATATGGATGTAGCATATATATGTAAAGAAGTGTTTATATATTGCCCTATCAATGATGATGTAATTAATATAACAAAATTAAATGTTGAATTTGTGTGTGTGTGTGTGTGTGTATATATATATATATATATATATATATATACAGTGGAGCCTCGTTAATCTGGACACATTCATTTCCAGTGGATATGTTCGGATTAATGAGTTTTCTGGATAATTTAATCATGATGCACATTTTTTTTTTTTTACGATATCATCACACCGTATATATGTACATGTATATGCTAGATTCAAATGTAATGTACTGTAAAGAGTACAATGAATACAAATTGTTATCTCGCAGTTTAATGTATTATGGTAAACTAATAAAATGTATTCATTTTTATAAGTTGTATTTTACAGCTGTTATAATGAAAAGTTTAACGTTATTTCTGTATTTATCATGGTATAAACTGTCAGTTGCCGACTCACACCGCAAATAACTCCCGAAATTTCAATTGTTTGCAATGGGTTTTTTTTGTTTCCATCATTAAGAAATATAAATCTTAATTGAGCGTAGTAATACATGTTTTGGTGGTTTTTTTACGTAACTATTTATAGCACTTGGGGTTGTCCTGCTCGATCGTAATAAGGTCATCATAATACCAGTCCTTGATTCAATGGAAGCCTATGTATGGAATTTGAACACTGCTACCGTGATTTTGATATTTTAGCTTCATGGACACGTGTATTCAAAGTGGAGCTCAATATTTAAAGTCACGATTCATGGCCAAGGATGTTTTTTATTCAGAAATGAAGCCCAATACTGTCCACACCTTAAATCATTCAACTTTGTTTGTACAGCCATCAATAATATTTTGTTACATACAATTGGTAAACAACAAAGAGGCTTAATGACACTTTTAATCTATTCACCATAAGTTATGTCAAAAAGTGTGGACGATTAGATCCCAGTGTGTTTATATAATTATTAACACCACCGTCGCCAAGTAGATAAAACAGACATTGTTTATACAATCGCTGGTTACAATATGGTTATGCTACTTAGTTATTGATAGTGGCCATAGATTCTCAAGGGCTTCACTATTGTGTTTTATGTATTATTTTACTGAATGTATTTTCATATGATTCTTCGAATTTTCTTATTTTTGGACAGATTATTTCCGGATTATCGATACAAGTTTAATGTAATTTTACACTTTGGTCCCTGATTTTGATTTCCAGATCCAGAACACGGATTTCTGGATTAACGGAGCAAATTAAAGTTTAGGAATTCCGTTTCCGTTGAATTATGTCCGGATAGCGAGGTTTCCGGATAAACGGAGTCCGGATTAACGAAGCTCCACTGTATATATATATATATATATATATATATATATATATATATATATATATATATATATAGTCTAGAAACAAATCAACCCAATCGATTACAGGTGGTATACATTTACTGAATGCTATTATGACATGGAATAGATTTCATTAATTAAAAGATACTGACAACTAAAGATTATGGAGAAACATAGTCAAGTCATTGATTCAGAATACCAGGTACGTGTATTCATCAAGAACCTCTTGAAATTGCAAATGCACACAATGATTACTTTGTGAATAATAATAATAATAATAATAATAATAATAATAATAATAATAATAATAATGAGGACATTGTATAGCATCAAATCTTGAGATGCTCTAAGTGCTTACATCAATAATGATATGACTACCAAAAAAAACCCCCCCAAAAACCCAAACCATGAAATTGGAAAACATAAAAAATGTGGAAAATATTTAAGGTAGGAAACATTATTAGGTCTTTTAAGTTTGTTCTTGCAGTAGAAAAAGGTGAGTTTTAAGAGTACTCTTGAAATGTATCCCAGTGTCTTTGTGTCTAATTTCAAAAGGCAATTCGTTCCACATTGCTGGACCCTGCATGTTATGCAAAAGAACTTTGTTCATATGACATCATCATCCATATTGGATTACATCGTCAAGATTTGAACCGGGAACTATTAGGACATTTTATTATCAGGACTCTTGCAATTCTACTAGTGGATTATTTTGTGAATTCTATATTGGATTACTTTTTGGACTTTATTCTCTAAAACCATAAGTTTATTTATTTTCTTTTATGAAAATATTTGTACTCAATAAATTGTTAATTTTTACAAGCTTGTTATTTTCACTTCTTTCTATGTTGCTGCTTATTCGAGCCTAAGCACGTAACAGTAGTGGTATCCCTGAGACAGTTGACACAACGGTTGACAATTTAAGAGGAATTTGAACCAGGTTATCAAAATTAATGGCAGAATTTTCAATCGTTTATCTGTTACAGACAAAAGGGAGATAACTGGAATTCTTCCTGTTCTATGCTGAGCAGCTTTGAAACGTTTCTTTTTTTGGTTCTCTTTACATTTAAGTAATGATGAATGTAGTACCAGTTCGTTCAGTCTTGAGCACAATGTAGTATCAAGAGCCAAGGTGTGGTCATTTAATGCAATTAATGAGGGTCCTTCATATTGTAAGCGGGTTGACTGGCGATCATGTGACAGCGGTTTATTCAAAAACAAATGACGTCTTAACACTGGAACAAAACAGCTGAGAAAAATTCTAATTGTCCTCGTTTCCAAAACAAGGAGATGAATTAACACATAGGAACTGAACAGCCAAATTGCATGATAAAACAAAATAATGTAGATGAAGATAGAAAACAAGCACAAATATCATGAAAAAAAGCACAAAATCGGAAGAGCCTTCCTTCCGATGTGAAATCATGGATGATATGTAACAAGCTGCAGATGAATGATCATAAAAATGAGGCTATTCTGATCACAGCACAAAGACATTCTCATTCACATCCCTTACCTCAAACAATAAATATCAGAAAGAGCAACATTAAATTCACAGCCAGTACGAAACCTAAGTGTTACTCTAGACAGTACTCTCACATTGCACCAACATGCTATGAACAAATGCAAAGCTGCATATCTTGATCTGAGACACATCAGCTCCAGTCCCAAATATCTTTCAGTTGATGCCACTAAAACACTTGTGTGTTCATTAGTACTTTCAAGACTGGATTATTGTTACTGAATTCTGTCTGGTTCAGCTTAATATCTACTCCAGAAACTTCAAAAAGTTCCAAACACAGCTGATCATTTTAGTCATAGAGCACAACGATCAGAGCACACCTCCCCTCTGCTTTGTACCCTATACTGGCTATCTATTCGATCCATAATGAAACATATAAATATGTTTTCTTTGCTGATTATACAATGGATTTAACTTCATACGAGGATACTAATTTTTTTATCTTTCTATTCTATCACCTATAATAGATAATAGCAACAGAACCTTTTCCTTCGCGGATAAAGATGATATGTCCTGGAATCTAACAATTGAAAAAGAAGGTAAAAGGGAAACTTTATTTATCATGTTAAGTAAGATTATCGGTGCTTTCAGAGAGATTACTCGCGAATATAATAATTATCTAACAAAGCTTCGACAAAGTTTTCAAAATTATCTTCTAGATGTAACAGGACCCTGTGATGAAATTATCAAACACGTAAAAAATTTAAATCAATTATCTTATGATTTGTTTATTTTAAATTTTAACGCTATGGCATTTTTAATGAGAAATATCACGGAAATGGATTTACAAAAATTTCAAACTGAGTATAATAAACCTAATGCTGCTGATTTATAAAAATTTAAACTACCCGAATATAACGTCCATGCGTTGAAAAAATCTCTCGATCTCATCGATGAATACTTACCTAAAATTTGTGATGCATGGATAAAAACGACAACGCTACCAGCTGTTTATCCAAGTTTAACAGAGCCTAAAAAATCCGAAAAACCTGTCCCTGAAATTAAAGTCCAATACAGATATGATTTTGATTTTCTACGCATAAATAATACTAGTTTAAAATATACTTATGATGTTTATGGTGGTACAGAGACTGGTGAAATCGGAAAAGACAGCTATAACATATACGGTAATATATTATGGCGTTTTGATCAGGGTCCTCAAGGTTTTTTTGTTTACTCGTCAAAAGATTTACTTGTTTATTTCAACGACATGAAAGAACAATTTTAAACAAAATTATATCAGCTACGAGAATTTCTTCAACGGTCCCTCCTTGTTGATTTCACACACACACACACACACCCGCGATAAGATTAGAAAGCAGGGACAACAATTAAATCAAATTATCACCGATATGAATTTCATCAATGATAAATTTCTTTCGTTGATCTATGATGATAAGGGTAGTCCCAACCATGATAAATTAAAAAAATTGTTTGAGATTTAAGAAAATTGCTTAATGATCTCATCAATGAAATTTTTCCTCAAATTCACATGCAATGGTTTAAAATAAATCCTCCAAGGGAAATTCTTAAATGGAATAACTCAGTATATAAAAACAGTAGACACGTTTCACCGGGTAACGTTGATATATCATCAACGATCGCGATACATCTTATTTGCGATATCGTACTAGGTATTTATAGCGTTGATACATCATCGTCAAATGAAGTAGATCAAGGGTATATCCTATACATGTTTTCTCCTAATGTTTCTCCGGGAAGTTTAATCGTGCAGCATTCGAGTAATTTAGTATATCTGGCAACAATTAATAATTTCATATCGAGAATAAATTTCAGATTAGTTGACCAGGATTTTAATTTGATCGATTTATCAGGAGAACAATTAAAAATTACTCTCGATGTGAAATCGTGAATGGAAAATCTCCAATTTTCAGGAATTAAAATAATTTATTTTCAATAATGTACACTCACACACAGGTCTTCATCTACGACAAGGATAAACTCGAGAGCGCTATTAGAAAATCGTTCTCGGAAACCATCGTATGTAACTTCGAATTCTACATGGACAGATTCGGTGATGAAGATTTTTTACTGATGGATCATCAACTAAAGCAACTTCAGCATGATCCCATAGGGATGATTAGTTGTAATCGTGATCAGATCATGAACTATGTTCACTCTGGTATGACCGTTGTTTGTCTTAAGGAAATATTGAACACGGATCTAGAAAATTAAAAAAAGAAAATCTGAGGATTTTATACAGAAAACTAATTTCCGAGTATAATTTTCGAGTATTATTTTTTTATTCCTGTGATTTTCAATCACGATTTCTGATTGCCATTTCAAGTATAATTTTTTTTCTGCAATTTTTATATATGAGAGCACCGACTTACTTACCACTGACGACGAAAAAAAATATTATCTTTGCGAGGAGTTAAACGTCCTCGAGAAGTGTCCCTGGAATATAAAATCGGATTATCATGGTTGTACAAAATATGGTCAAATTCCTAAAGTGTTCCGAGATAACTGTAATGTGTTAGGGATGTTTAACAGGGTTGATACTCATACACTCCGAAATATCTGGCAAACATGGTGTTCCGATTTCGATTTCAATAAATTAAAAAATTTCTTTAGTCGTGCTCAGGCAACTCCTCATGGATTTGTAACGATAAATTTATCTGATCCGGTAACGCGATATCGGATAGGATTACATAGACTATACGGCTAACCTTTCTCTGTTAAATCTAATAATCTGCGCTTCTCCGATATTTGCCATATATATCATACGTTACATTAATTCAGGGATATTAGATATAATGTTTAACAATTTTAACAAAATAAACATATTTTTTTATGTAATCTACAAAGGCTTCTTTCAGTAAAATAATAAGGTGGGCACACCTTCTTTGCTGCTCATCCTGATGCAATCCTTTGTTTTCTCTGGGAGTGAATTATTATTACACATGACACTTTAAGCTAAAGCTGGTTAGTCTATTCTAAGAAATCCCATAGAGGAAATGAATTGTACACAACATTGTTGGCTTATAACTATTCCTCTTGCCTGATTACTTTTATCTGGACCAGTCATATGGAGGGGTAGATGGGGGATGTATTAATGTCTTTTGGATAATGTGAAAGATGGTTTTTGCGTGATTACTTCAGTTTCATGAGGTTATTTTTATAAATCCGTATATGTGCTTTATCCATTGGTAACGATAAAACCTTATAATTACTTGGTGTGGTCCATGATTGCATGTTGTTTGGTGGGTTGGTCCATGCATGATCAGCCTTGACTGTCCATGTTTCATAGACAAAATGATCCTTTTCTAATCAGGTTTCCTGCATTTATGTTCCATGATCATTCACCTTCTCTCCAGTAGACCTTCCAGACCAATTTGCAAATTTCTTCCATGATGAAGTACAAACCATTAGAGATTCGCTTGACAGCACAATTTCAACTGACTTGTCAACATACAGTTATGATGTAGAATTTCAGTGACAACCATTAGGAGCATTTGAGCCTATTTCTATTAATTTAGTACGGACAATCATGATGAAAAGTGCACCAAAGTCTTGTGAACTTGATCCAATTCCAACATCACTGCTGCTTGAGTGCTTAGACCCAATATTGCCTTCACTAACTGATGTTATTAATATCTCTATCTCATCAATGGAATTCCCATCATTTTTCAAAACTGCCATCATAAAGCCTCTGCTGAAGAAACCAACACTTGACCATAACGATTAAAAGAACTACCACCCAGTTGCTAATCTCCCATTCATATAAAAAAATCTTAGAAAAGGTTGTTCTAACCCAACTTGTGTCTCATTTGAATTCAAACAGTCTTTTTAGCAATGTACAGTCTGCGTATCGCCCTTGCCACAGTACGGAAACTACTCTTCTGAAAGTATTTAATGACATTCTCTCTGCTTTGGATAGTGGAAAGATTACAGTCCTCACTCTCCTGGATTTATCTGCAGCATTTGACACAATAGACCATGATATATTACTTCACCGTCTCCAGCATGTATTTGGCATTCAGAATATAGCCTTGGCATTCAGAATATAGCCTTACAGTGGTTCAAGTCCTATTTAGCAAACAGGACACAAATTATATCTGCAAATGGAATACACTCCAGCCCAGTTGTACACTCAGCTGCTCTGAAGTGTCATAGATCATCACCCAGTGTCACACCAATTGTATGCTGATGACATCCAAATCTACAAGTCTAGCCACCCAACTGAAGTTGATGCTACCATCCATGGAGTATAGAGGTACATTTCTAATGTTAAATCATGGATGACATGTAACAAGCTGCAGATGAATGATGATAAAACAGGCTATTCTGATCACAACACAAAGATTTTCTCATTCACATCTTTTACCTAAGACAATACATATAAGCAAAACTAACAAAAAATTCTCACACTCATTACGAAACCTAGGCGTTACTCTAGACAGTACTCTCGCATTGCACCAACATGTCATGAACATATGCAAGGCTGCATATCTTTAACTGAGAAGCATCAGTTCCATTCGTAAATATCTTTCAGTTGATGCCGCTAAAACACTTGTATGTTTATTAGTACTTTCAAGACTGGACTATTGTAACTCAATTCTTTCTGGTTCGTGACAATATTTACTCCAAAAACTTCAAAACACAGCTGCATGGATCATCTTTAGAGTACCTTGACCAGAGCATACCTCACCACTGCACTGTACCCTACACTGGCTATCAATTCTATACAGAATCAAACACAAAATTTGTTCTCTGTGCTATGTTTCACTGACAGACTCCAGTCCAACATGCCTATCTAGCCTCACCCATGTGTATACATCAGTTAGTTCCTTACGCTCTTCTTCTGACAACCATATACTCATTGTTCCCACTGTGAAAATGAAGTCATATGGACAATGTTCTTTTGCATACCAGGGCCCAGTGACGAATGAATTGCCTGTTGAAATTAGACACAAAGACACAGTGGTCCCTTTTAAGAAAGCTCTTGAAACTCACCAGTTTTGACTGCAGGGACAAACTTAGAGACCTAATAATGTTTTGTATCTTATATGTTTTAAGCATGTTTTTATGTTTTCAATTTCATTGTTTTTGTCATTTGTTTTTCTGTAGTGTAGTCATATCATTATAGATAGTGTAAAGCGTTTAGAGCTTCGAAAGATTAGGCCAGCGGTTCTCAACCTGTGGGTCGCGACCCCGTCAGGGGTCGAACAACGATTTGCCAGGGGTCGCTTACGACCATCGGAAATATGCATTTTTACAGTTATGAACGAAAATAATTTTGGGTCGCCACAACATTTGGAATTGCATTAAAGGGTCGCGGCACTAGAAAGGTTGAGAACCGCTGGATTAGGCGTTATACAAAGTCCTCATTATTATTATTTAAAGGCTGGTTGGGTCCATGTCTAAGTTTTATGGTTGTTGTCTCTGCTTTTCCATGTTTACCAACAATGGTTCTGAAAGACATACCAATGTATATACCAATATTCTTGCCAGTTTATGGTTGGGTCCAAGGTAAAGGTCATTGAAAATGAAACTGTGATTTTCCTTGCTTGTCAAGTCACTTAACAGTAATGGAGATGAACGTTTCTTGTCAGAGAGCAAGAATTAATCATTTTGTAAATACAGTATTGAAGCTGGGTTTTGTTAGATTATAAGAATATAAGTTTTTGATCCATTGCTGTTAGTATGAGATATGATGGTGCTAGTTAGGGTTCCTTATTAAAACACTACTTCAATATACAGTGAGACTAATCATTGATTTTATCTTTCTAAGTATAATTTAAAACATGCAATAACTTGAGGGAGTATGATATTGTAAAAGTATTTACAATAATTGACATTGAATATTATAATTTTAATGTTTTGACTTGAATACAAAAATCATAACAAATGTGGGTGTTAGATTATTAATGTTCAGAACATGTCTTGCAAAACAGAACTGCTTTCATCTCACTTATATAAAAACTGCAGGCATCTGAAGTGATATTCAGACATTCTTCAAACCATGTTGAAATTATCCCAGCGACAAAATTATCAGGTGTACTACATGAAACATCTTACATGATGTTGTATACTGATAGCCTGGGAAGATCTTACTGATTCAACTGATTACAGCTTCAAAAGATTAGGCAAAAGATTATACAAAGTCCTCATTATTATTATTATTATTATTTAAAGGCTGGTTTGGTCCATGTCTAAGTTTTATGGTTGTCTGTGCTTTTCCATGTTTACCAACAATGGTTCTCAAAGACATACCAGTGTATATACCAATATATACCAATTTCAACTGATTCGTCACCATACAGGTATGATGCAGAATTTCAGCGACAACCGTTAGGAGCATTTGAACCAGTTTCTATAGATTTAGTACGGACAATCGTGATGAAAAGTGCACCAAAGTCATGTGTACTTGATCCAATTCCGACATCACTGCTGCTTGAGTGCTTAGAACCAATATTGCCTTCACTAACTGATGTTATTAATATCTTTCTCTCATCAGGGGAATTCCCATCATTTTTCAAAACTGCCATCATAAAGCCACTGCTGAAGAAACCAACACTGGACCATAACGATTTAAAGAACTACCGCCCAGTTTCTAATCTCCCTTTCATATAAAAAATCTTAGAAAAGGTTGTTCTAACTCAACTTGTATCTCATTTGAATTCAAACAGTCTTTTAGCAATGTACAGTCTGCGTATCGCCCTTGCCACAGTACGGAAACTACTCTTCTGAAAGTATTTAGTGACATTCTCTCTGCTTTGGATAGTGGAAAGATTACAGTCCTCACTCTCCTGGATTTATCTGCAGCATTTGACACAATAGACCATGATATATTACTTCACCGTCTCCAGCATGTATTTGGCATTCAGAATATAGCCTTACAGTGGTTCAAGTCCTACTTAGTGAACAGGACACAAATTATATCTGCAAATGGAATACACTCCAGCCCAGTTGACGTATGTTATGGTGTTCCACAGGGATCTGTTCTTGGACCTGTTCTCTTCATTCTGTACACTCAGCTGCTTTCAAGTGTCATAGATCATCACCCAGTGTCGCACCAATTGTACGCTGATGACACCCAAACATACAAGTCTAGCCACCCAACTGAAGTTGATGCTACCATCCATGAAGTAGAGAAGTGCATTTCGGATGTGAAATCATGGATGACATGTAACAAGCTGCAGATGAATGATGATAAAACTGAGGCTATTCTGATCACAATTATCAGCAACACCAACATTAAATTCTCACAGTCAGTACGGAATCTAGGTGTTACTCTAGACAGTACTCTCACATTGCACCAACATGTCATGAACATCTGCAGGGCTGCATATCTTGAATTGAGATGCATCAGTTCCATTCGTAAATATCTTTCTGTTGATGCCACGAAAACACTTGTGTGTTCATTAGTACTTTCAAGACTGGACTATTGTAACTCAATTCTGTCTGGCTCATCACAATATTTACTACAGAAGCTTCAAAAAGTTCAAAACACAGCTGCACGGATCATCTTTAGAGTACCTCGATCAGAGCACATCTCACCACTGCTCTGTACCCTACACTGGCTATCAATTCGATACAGAATCAAACACAAAATTTGTTCTCTGTGCTATATTTAAATGACAGACTCCAGTCCAACATACCTATCCAGCCTCACCCATGTGTATATACCAGCTAGATCCTTTCGCTCTTCTTCTGATAATCGTATACTCATTGTTCCCATGGTGAAAACAAGGTCATATGGACAACGTTCGTTCGCATACCAGGGCCCGGCGACGTGGAACGAATTGCCCATTGAAATTAGACACAAAGACAGTGGTCCCTTTTAAGAGTGCTCTCAAGACTCACCTGTTTCGACTTCAGGGACAAACTTAGCGACCTAATCATGTTTTGTATCTTATATATTTTCATCATGTTTTTATGTTTTCCAATTTCATTGTTTTTGTCATTTGTTTTTCTGTAGTGTAGTCATATCATTATTGATGGTGTAAAGCGCTTAGAGCTTTTAAAGATTAGGTGCTATACAAAGTCCTCATCATCATTATTATTATTATTATTATTATTATTATTATTATTATTATTATTATTATTATTATTATCCTTCTGATGTTTCTGAACCCTGATTCCTTAGTTATGAACTTTTTTGAAGCCTTGCCTCCAGAGATGGATTGTGCTGCATTTGATAATTGCTTTCTTTAGCTTTTTTCCCAGCAGCCTTTCGAGGTCCATTTTTTAATCTTAGTTACTATCTGATCATTTGAGTTATCTCCAAAACCAGTTTGATGCAGCGCAGATGGGATGGTACATGTCAGTTTGCTTTGATTTTATGACCCAATATTTTTTTTTAACTTTTTATATATTTGGTAATTCATTCATTGCACTTTCAGAAGCTGTTATGATCTAGTATAGCAAAATTCATTTTTCCTGTTTAAGTACTTTAAACAAATTCAGGCTGAGTTTTTTAGCACAAGGGAGCATTCATTTTAGTTAGCAGTTTGCTTAGCTCATTTGAAATTTCCAAACTTACAGTATCTAAAGAAATGTCAGCCACATTATATTAGAATAGCATATAGTAGCTTCTCGTTGGTCGGTGGTTCTTTCCGGGGGTATTCCGGGTTCTTCCTCCACCATTAATGCTGGCTGCCATGTATAGCCTATATTGAGCTGAAAAATGGCGTTAAACCATAAAAAACAAAACAATAGCATATAGGTATGCCAACATTCTCGCCACTGTGCATGTTTACATGTACACCAGTCTCTCAAACATATATAATAACTGGTGAGCACCCTCATAAAGAGAACATATGTTCTATTATTGCATGATTTAATTTTAATTGTATGGCTGAAAGATTTTAGTCACAAGCATAAAAATAGTCCATCTGAATAATTCTCCTTAGTTCCCCCCACAGAACAGTTTTTCTTAATGTCAGTCTCTAGCAAGTCCAGCTCTACCGCTTCATATGATAAAAGTGAGCTCTTTTAAAAATGCACAGTATGTTTTGTCAACATAGCAACCGATGTTTTACTGATAGACAAAAACATGAAACTAGCCAGTGAGTGTCCCTAAAGCCAGACAATTTCATCATGTTTTCTTGTTGTAGTGGCTGACTTGATGTCGCCTGTGCGAACATGTGCCTCGCTATGCCTTGCATCTACGGGGGCATATGCTGATAGCAAACACACTCAAAACCATGGCGAAAAACATACTTACATTATCTATGATCCTTTCCTTGCTTTTGCAACACTTTTTGAGCATTAGTTTGGGAAAATACCTGCAACACTTTGTTTCGGAAAGGTGCAATGCAGTTTGCTGAAAATACTGCTTTCGAATAAATAAAAAATGCAAACTGCAATACATTTACGCAGAAATGGTAAATTATGCTGTTATATTTGACGTTTTGTTCTTTATGATATTGCTCCCACTTTCCCACTGTCATTGAGACCTTGGCCCTCGATATCATTAGCCACGTGACGAATGTCATTTCATGGGATCACTAGATACTTATGAGGGAAGTGAAATTTAATATTTAAGCCATAGGTGGGTTACATTTTGGCTTTTGGTTGTAAATAATTTTGTTGGTTTAGTGTTATTATAGCTGATTTTTCAATTTACAGAAAGGATACACTTATGTAGCTGTTGCCTTTTAGTTTACTTAATTTTCATTTGCCATAATGCCAACACATTAGATGGGGGGGGGGGAGAAGAAACAAATTGTTTCAAACTAAAAGTTAAAAATTTTTGTCAGTGTTTTTTAGTGCTATATATTTCTTTTCTTATGAATGCATATAATATTTTAACAAAAACTATTAATAAAGAACAAAATATGTTTGCATTAATAATGGGTGATTTTCCATTGTAAACACATTTGTATTGTGACGTTGAAACCTGGCACATGACCAGACCTGTTTTAAGAGACAACCTTTTGTGACTTTCCACTTTTTGTTGGCAGCTAAGGTGGTCACTCAAAACAGGTTTTCTTTATATATTCCTCTAATAATATTAATAAAGACTCTTTCTTATTAACATTTTTAAAATTATAACCACTTTTAGAATTATTTTTAATATTATGCCTAATATTAATTAATCGTGTATTTTTTTTTAAATCAGAAAATATGTAATAAAATAATCGGAGTAGTACGCATAAATGAAGTTTCCAGGGTCATGGATTTTACTTGGCTTGGATCATTCAAATCCAGGGTCATGGATTTTACTTGGCTTGGATCGCGTATCATTCAAAGGTCTCTGTTAAAAATCAGAGTGCAGCTATTATGGAATATGATAAATTTACAAATGGTGGGTCACCATTTGTTGAGGAAAGGTTTAAAGCCTTTATATTCACTTACATGTTTTTTTTTTTACTTCAGATGAAACCACTTTAGCAAGGGAGATTGAATGCCAAGAGACAGATCAAGCTGAATCCTCTCCATCTAATGACAGTTCAGAAGGTGGGACATCCATTATTTCATATCTTTCTTAGTCACTAAATACAAACTAATCGTCCTCATTCCCATATTTTCTGGCTATATAATGGTTGATCTTGAACTTTCATGAATATATGCTGTCCACCTGTTTTGTCCATATTTATTCTTGGTCATTAAACAGACAGGCAAGGATACCATGTTTACCTGTGAAAAACCTTTTTGGCAAAACATGGAGAATCAAGAACAGGTTAGAACATAATAAGCACATTGATAAAGCCAGGAAACATGATTAAACATGGACTGTGAAACATAGACCATCAGATTAAACTTGGACCAACCCACCCAGTAAACACCGATGCATAACTCCAATTAATTGAAGCATGATCAGTTGGTATTAATCTACATCTGGAAGAGATTAAATATTTTTAAGAAAAAGAAGATGATGACATATGTATTAAGTTAAAGATTAGAGGAACATGTTCACTAAAGTAATGTATAAGACATGTATGTTTTAAATCACAAAAAACCATTTAAGTTTTGATCTTGTATCTGTCTGGTTCATCACAATATTTACTCCAAAAACTTCAAAACACAGCTGCATGGATCATCTTTAGAGTACCTCGATCAGAGCACACCTCACCACTGCTCTGTACCCTACAATGGCTATCAATTCTATACAGAATCAAACACAAAATTTGTTCTCTGTGCTATGTTTCACTGACAGACTCCAGTCCAACATACCTATCTAGCCTCACCCATGTGTATACACCAGCTAGTTCCTTATGCTCTTCTTTTGACAATCGTATACTCATTGTTCCCACTATGAAAATGAAGTAATATGGACAATGTTCTTTTGCATACCAGGTTCCAGTGATGTGGAACGAATTGCCTGTTGAAATGAGACACAAAGACACAGTGGTCCCTTTTAAGAGTGCTCTTAAAACTCACCGGTTTTGACTGCAGTGACAAACTTAGAGACCTAATAATGTTTTGTATCTTATATGTTTTAAGCATGTTTTTATGTTTTCCAATTTCATTGTTTTTGTCATTTGTTTTTCTGTAGTGTAATCATATCATTATAGATGGTGTAAAGCGTTTAGAGCTTCGAAAGATTAGGCGCTATACAAAGTCCTCATTATTATTATTTAAAGGCTGGTTTGGTCCATGTCTAAGTTTTATGGTTGTCTGTGCTTTTCCATGTTTACCAACAATGGTTCTCAAAGACATACCAATGTATATACCAATATTCTTGCCAGTTTATGGTTGGCTCCAAGGTAAAGGTCATTGAAAATGAAACTGATTTTCCTTTCTTGTCAAGTCACTTAACAGTAATGGAGATGAACGTTTCTTGTCAGAGAGCAAGAATTAATCATTTTGTACATACAGTATTGAAGCTGGGTTTTGTTAGATTATAAGAATATAAGTTTTTGATCCATTGCTGTTAGTATGAGATATGATGGTGCTAGTTAGGGTTCCTTATTAAAACACTACTTCAATATACAGTGAGACTAATCATTGATTTTATCTTTCTAAGTATAATTTAAAACATGCAATAACTTGAGGGAGTATGATATTGTAAAAGTATTTACAATAATTGACATTGAATATTATAATTTTAATGTTTTGACTTGAATACAAAAATCATAACAAATGTGGGTGTTAGATTATTAATGTTCAGAACATGTCTTACAAAACTGAACTGCTTTCATCTCACTTATATAAAAACTGTAGGTGTCTGAAGTGATATTCTGACATTCTTCAAACCATGTTGAAATTATCCCAGCGACAAAATTATCAGGTGTACTACATGAAACATCTTACATGATGTTGTATACTGATAGCCTGGGAAGATCTTACTGATCCTTCTGATGTTTCCGAACCCTGATTCCTTAGTTATGAACTTTTCTGAAGCCTTGCCTCCAGAGATGGATTGTGCTGCATTTGATAATTGCTTTCTTTTGCTTTTTTCCCAGCAGCCTTTCGAGGTCCATTTTTTAATCTTAGTTACTATCTGATCATTTGAGTTATCTCTAAAACCAGTTTGATGCAGCACAGATGGGGTGATACATATCAGTTTGCTTTGCTTTTATGACCCAATAATTGTTTTTACTTTTTATATATTTGGTAATTCATTCATTGCACTTTCAGAAGCTGTTATGATCTAGTATAGCAAAATTCATTTTCCCTGTTTAAGTACTTTAAACAAATTCAGGCTGAGTTTTTTAGCACAAGGGAGCAGTCATTTTAGTTAGCAGTGTGCTTAGCTCATTTAAAATTTCCAAACTTACAGTATCTAAAGAAATGTCAGCCACATTATATTACAATAGCATATAGTAGCTTCTCATGGGCTGGTGGTTCTTTCCGGGGGTATTCCGGGTTCTTCCTCCACCATTAATGCTGGCTGCCATGTATAGCCTATATTGTGCTGAAAAATGGCGTTAAACCATAAAAAACAAAACAATTGCATATAGGTATGCCAACATTCTCGCCACTGTGCATGTTTACATGTACACCAGTCTCTCAAACATATATAATAACTGGTGAGCACCCTCATAAAGAGAACATATGTTCTATTATTGCATGATTTAATTTTAATTGTATGGCTGAAAGATTTCAGTCACAAGCATAAAAATAGTCCATTTGAATAATTCTCCTTAGTTCCCTCCACAGAACAGTTTTTCTTAATGTCAGTCTCTAGCAAGTCCAGCTCTACCGCTTCATATGATAAAAGTGAGCTCTTTTAAAAATGCACAGTATGTTTTGTCAACATAGCAACCGATGTTTTACTGATAGACAAAAACATGAAACTAGCCAGTGAGTGTCCCTAAAGCCAGACAATTTCATCATGTTTTCTTGTTGTAGTGGCTGACTTGATGTCGCCTGTGCGAACATGTGCCTCGCTATGCCTTGCATCTACGGGGGCATATGCTGATAGCAAACACACTCAAAACCATGGCGAAAAACATACTTACATTATCTATGATCCTTTCCTTGCTTTTGCAACACTTTTTGAGCATTAGTTTGGGAAAATACCTGCAACACTTTGTTTCGGAAAGGTGCAATGCAGTTTGCTGAAAATACTGCTTTCGAATAAATAAAAAATGCAAACTGCAATACATTTACGCAGAAATGGTAAATTATGCTGTTATATTTGACGTTTTGTTCTTCATGATATTGCTCCCACTTTCCCACTGTCATTGAGACCTTGGCCCTCATTAGCCACGTGATGAATGTCATTTCATGGGATCACTAGACACTTATGAGGGAAGTGAAATTTAATATTTATGCCATAGGTGGGTTACATTTTGGCTTTTGGTTGTAAATAATTTTGTTTGTTTAGTGTTATTATAGCTGATTTTTCAATTTACAGAAAGGATACACTTATGTAGCTGTTGCCTTGTAGTTAAATTTCATTTGCCATAATGCCAACACAATAGATGGGGTGGGGGAGAAAAAAAAATTATTTCAAACTAAAAGTTAAAAATTTTTGTCAGTGTTTTTTAGTGCTATATATTTCTTTTCTTATGAACGCATGTAATATTTTAACAAAAGCTATTAATAAACAACACAATATGTTTGCGTTAATAATGGGTGATTTTCCTTTGTAAACACATTTGTATTGTGACCTTGAAACCTGGCACATGACCAGACCTGTTTTGAGAGACAACCTTTTGTAAGTTTCCACTTTTTGTTGGCAGCTGAAGTGGTCACTCAGAACAGGTTTTCTTTATATATTCCTCTAATAATATTAATAAAGACTCTTTCTTATTATCATTTTTAAAATTATAACCACTTTTAGAATTATTATTAATATTTTGCCTAATACTATTAAATCGTGTATTTTTTTTAAAATCAGAAAATATGTACCGTATTTTCCGGCCTATAAGTCGAGACTTTTTGACTTGAAAATTCGGTCTTCGTCTTATACTCCGAATCGACTTATATATGGATTTTGTCATTGAAATTGCATCGACTTATATATGGATTACAGTATCCGGTATGCTATTGATATTGCTCTATAATCGGCATAATCGAAAACAGGTCACATAGAAGTACAAATTCATGTTAAATTACTACCGTATTTTGGTGTGTATAACGCGCACCGATGTATAACGCGCACCCCGATTTTCGACCCAAAATAAGTGGAAAAAAACGTAGTTCTGCCATATAACGCGCATGTGATATAATGCATTTTAAAATTTTGACTACCGCTATTTCACTCCGTTTTCATAGAGCAACAACAGTTGGTCATTTTAGATAGTGAATGAAAAAGTGGCAATATTGATATTGTATCTTTCCGATTTTATTGTTGACCCTTAAAAGGGCCCTTTAAATGTTCGTCTAGTTGACGCAGTCTATTGCATCAAATCCCTCAAATTCCACTTTGTCTTATTCACTTTCGAAAAGTCGCTGTATGTCCTGAATCAATTAAATACTGCTCACCGAGACAAAGCATTGTAACTATGTTGAGCGCATCAAAGCTTACATGGCGCCGATTACCGTGAAAAGACCACACCGAGTCGATGAAGCATTGAAGCCATTGATCACTGTATAATCGCAAAGATATCTCAAATACTATGATTTAAGATGAGAAATAAAACTAAGTAACAAGCTTATTTTCCAAAGAGGAAAAAAATGTTTCCCGACTTCATACATTGATTATTTTGTTCCACAACGTATCAGTGTTCCCGTAAGAAAGAACCCGTAGTCGCAAAAATATATATGTCCCCAACAGATGCTCTCATGAGAACATTAACACTAGTTGAATTCTACACATATTATATTTCAATTCGACCAATAATAAATGAAGAAAAATTCGATCAGATCAACAGTTATGGAATGCGGTACTGAACATTTACGGAACAAGTACGGTAATCCACACAGTGGTATTTGTTCCGCTCCAATGCGGCACTTTGCACAGCTTTTGAACAAGTTGCCAGTCGTTATGTACATGTATTTCCGGCCGTGGGAGAGAACAAAACTTGACACAGTGACGTGAAATGAAACCAGTTTATTAACATAAGCAATCAAAGAACAAGACTATTTGTAAGCATTATTTATTTCTTTAATACGGCTAGTACCGGTAAACATTTTAGTTACAATGCAATATACAATGGATTTAATATTTCACAAGTAGTGAGTGCCTTCATCCTCTTCAGATCGACCTGGAAAAAATCTTTTTTTTTTAGTTCTTGTATACAACGCGCACCCCCGACTTAACATAAGAAAATTAGGTAAAAAAAGAGCGCGTTATACACAACAAAATACGGTATGTCAATAAATTGTCATAAAATAATATGACTGCATTTATAATTGTAAGTTTTGTCATTATTTATTTTGCATTCTGCGTGTTTTTTCTTATATCTCAAACATAAAATAAAAGAAAACAATTACCGGTAAAAACTTCACCGGGCCGCATAGCACACTTACGATCTATACTCTATAGTGTACTGTACTAATTCAAAGCATATTGTTTGTTCCTAAAAAAAATAAAATATGAAATAACTGGTCCATTGATATTTGATTTTCCAGTATAATGTTGGACACACGTGAGCAATTACCGGCATAGCTTTTTTTATTGATCCAATTGATTCTACAAAGTGATGTAATCCATAGTAACTCGAGCGTTCTATGATTATTTATAAAATAATGTACATCATGCATTCTACTGAATCCCCCAAATCATATGTTTCTAATTGTATTTGACAAAGTTTCTCAAATAAATTACCGTAGGTTTAAACTACACTAAAATCAGATATATAGATGGACTACCAGTACTAATAGATCATCAGTGATCCATGATTTTTAGTTTCGCAATTCAGTTTAAAGCAAATTGTAATGTCAACACTTCACCTATATTCATTCTTAACCAGCTGACGTTTCGGTGTCTCTCTTTGATTATACCGGTTGTTGATAAATTTGTATTTGGTTTCCAACAACAATCAAAGCCAGTTGCCGCAATTGTTTCGACCTTGATATTGGCTTTAGCTACCGATACTAGTTACCATATTGCCGGTACCCCATTGTTCTTTATCATTAATCCGCATCAATTACGCTACTCGTGTTTAATATCAATGGGATTAAGTACAACAATAAATGATGCCCACTTCCTCCTCTAGATCTAAATACATGTAATGAATTTAGCCATGGGCATTGTTTTCATTGCTTTAGTACAGGTTAAAATGCAACCAGTTCTGCCTGCTGTATTTATTAGAGTACATCAAAAGAACATGACGCAATAGCTGGGCTAGCTGGGCGGCAAGTTCAAAGGACTTTGACTAGCAGCTTGGGTGGGAAAAAGTGCTGAAATTTACAAAGACTGATCTCTCAGAGACAAAGATCCTGAGACGTACATGTAGTTATTATAAGAATACACTTTAACTTCCATTATTTAATATACGAACAAGTACTACTTCATCATTCGTTACGTACACCCGTTACGTAATTTTTGTTATTTTCTTTTCATTGAATTCAGTCACATAATGATCTGTGACAAAATTATTTAATAGTTTACATCCGTGTGTGGATATTTTTGATGGAAATATTACGTATTATGGATTCAATGTATGTTACAAGATTCGCTGGTGAGTACACGGTGTTGATACTCTTTTCATGCAATAGATTATACATGTATATATAAATTAGACACGTGTATGTACCAATGCATGGTTCTCTGAATAAAGTACCGTAATTGTATTTGACAAAGTTTCTCAAATAAATTACCGTAGGTTTAAACTTTCAACTGGAAGGAATGATCATAGCTCTTGTTGCAATGGATATTGCCGGTAATATGGAATATCATACGACGATACCATCAATATTCATGCAACCGGAAGTTACTACCGGTAGTATAAAATACAAAGCCAAGTTATTGACCTGCATCATTATCAAGATTCAAGCAGCGGACACAGAGCAGGAAGGACCGGTCTCCACTAGGCAGACGGCGACTCAGCGACAGCAGATAAATGAAGTCCATAGGCGTGATAACAAAAAGAATAAACTCACCCATAGGAACTTCAAGGGACCTGTATGACAAACTATAGCTCTACAGAAAAAAACCACTGCGAGTACAGCGAGTCGCCAAAACAGCCAACATGGAGAAAAAATTCTACGACTGGACTGGCACATAGGAAAATGGCGACTGCAACGTGGCACCAATATGGCGGTCTACACAAGAGGCCAGAAGGCGTCACTACTGTGAAGACTTAAATAGAGGGACTACGGAACAGCACCACCTGAATAACACGCCAGGAGCCCTAGAATATAAGAAAGCAGAATGGGTAAATACCATACAGCGGTAGCTTGGACTAGTAGCGCCCATGAGTAACTCTGGAGCAGGGAACGACAAGCTACACCCTGGTGCCCGCCTGCGCAAAGGAAATGATAATTTTCATATTTGCCGTCACTTGCTTGAATAATAGGGGACTCATTTGGCTTAGAGTACCCCTCTTTGACTAACTATTTGGCCCTGAAAAGACTAATTTGACCTTATTGGCATTACTGCAACAAATTTATAACCAAAATCCCCTACCATTGACTACACTTTTATGTGTCGCTTAGACACTTTAGCTTAAATACAATAGGGACTTACACATGTACACTCTCGTACTAGTCCCTATTTTTGATAGGATGTTAAGTAATATTTTACAACTCCGATATTTGGTTAATTGCACAGGTGGCTTACACATTATTGGTTGTTAGGCTGTCCATTAGTATAACTAGACTGAATTTGATAAAAAGAGCGTGCTTGGCTCTTCGCACCACTGCTTCCCGCTGCAGTAATTTCTCGTGCTTGCACGACCTTACTATGCAGACTAAGGCGATATGAGTTAAACTATTTTACTCTCGCTTTGCTTCACTGCTATTGCAGATTGGATAGGCATACAGAATACTGATTGGGTGGGTGTGTGTAGGTTCTATTCCTACCCACCCTACGGCCTTACATTCACCCAGAGGCAGTTCAATAATTGTCCCGTGGTGACGGCCAAATTAAATAAGTGATCCTTTGATCACATAAACGCCTGCAGGGTGCGCGGCACCATTCCCACCCTCAGGACAATTAAATAACCTTCTATTGAAGGACAAACCAGTGCTAAGAGCCTCACGGACGAAGCACTTAAAACACATTATTCAATTCAATTGACCTGGCCTCGCCTTATACTCCGAATCGACTTATATATGGACGAAGGATGGAAAATTTACAAAATTGGTCAATTCGACTTATACTCCGCATCGACCTATAGGCCGGAAAATACGGTAATAAAATTTTCGGAGTAGTATGCATAAATGAAGTTTCCAGGGTCATGGATTTTACTTGGCTTGGATCATTCAAATCCAGGGTCATGGATTTTACTTGGCTTGGATCATTCAAAGGTCTCTGTTGAAAATCAAAGTGCAGCTATTATGGAATATGATAAATTTACAAATGGTGGGTCACCATTTGTTGAGGAAAGGTTTAAAGCCTTTATATTCACATACATGTTTTTTTTTTACTTCAGATGAAACCACTTTAGCAAGGGAGATTGAATGCCAAGAGACAGATCAAGCTGAATCCTCTACATCTAATGACAGTTCAGAAGGTGAGACATCCATTATTTCATATCTTTCTTAGTCACTAATACAAACTAATCGTCCTCATTCCCATATTTTCTGGCTATATAATGGTTGATCTTGAACTTTCATGAATATATGCTGTCCACCTGTTTTGTCCATATTTATCCTTGGTCATTAAACAGACAGGCAAGGATACCATGTTTACCTGTGAAAAACCTTTTTGGCAAAACATGGAGAATCAAGAACAGGTTAGAACATAATAAGCACATTGATAAAGTCAGGAAACATGATTAAACATGGACTGTGAAACATAGACCATCAGATCAAACTTGGACCAACCCACCCAGTAAACAGTAATCATTTTGGTCCGGAGAAGAAATCAAAAGAAGCTACATGTCCCCCTTTCTGTGACCCAAAAAATCTTTTGGCAGAGTGGTCTCTTGCTAAGATTATCATTAAAAGAGAAATGTACCCTAGAGACAAAATGTGCAGACTCTGGCAGATGTACATAAACATCATGCAGATGCATTTCCAAATCTTAAATTAGCAGCATTGGCCATGCTTATGCCATACCAAACTGCTGACTTTGAGTGAGGATTCAGCAATCAAAATCAGACCAAAACTGCAGGAAGAAGCCATCTAGAAGAAAGGGTTCTCAACAGACTCATGATGATTTCAACTGAAGGACCTCCTCTGAGAGACTTCAACTTTAACAAGAGATTGGTAGAGTGGAGGATGAAGAAGGATGGGAGGCTATTTAGAAAATAGTATTCATATTTGCAGAATAATGCAGTCACAATTACAGTCAGTTTGGATGCAGATCTGAAACTTATATATGTTCCAGTTAAGAGTTAACTTTTATAGAAACTGTGTATATACTTTCCCTAATTAATTTTGAGCTTTGAATTTTTTTAAAAATTAAATTATATTTTGTCATCCATGAAAGGAAAGTAAGTGCTCTTCTGATCTTTCTTAGTGTGCATTTGTAACCAATCAAAATTAATTAATTAATTGCAAATTAACTACCAGTATAGCCATCATGGAAAAATATTGTTGTCTTTACTCCTCCCAACAAGCAGCTTCATCAGTAGACATAACTTGGCCTTGAACTAAAATAAATGGGATGAATCATATACATCTTGTATGGCTGCCAAAATGACTGCAGAGGTCTTGGAAATGCTTATTCACGCTTATTTGGATGCCAATTTCTTTTAATCTGAGATGCAGAAAATTACTTAAGCGGAGCCTTCCATATGCATGTAATAGGTTGGTGGCAACTGTCAAAGACTTGCCAGTCCTGCTTCAGCCACCTGCTTTGTGGGACAATATGTTGATCAGTTAGCTGTGCTGATATTTACAATGACAGAATTCAGTGGCTGTTGTACATGTTGCCATTATAAGAGTACATCAATAGAATATGATGCAATAGTTAGGCAGTTCAAAGATTCTGAATGTAGGTTGTGTGGGAGAATATACTGTTATTTATATTGGCAGAATTCAATGGCTGAAAGACCCCATGATGTACATGCTGCCATTATAGAGTACATCAAAAGAACATGAATATCTGGAAATTCATTTTGCCCAGTAGAGCTTCAGCCACTTTGAGGGACTAGCCCCAGTCCAGATTAATTATTACCATCTGTCAGTAGTATTGGATGGAAAGAATTGAAAATAACAGTCCTAGTCAAATACCTTAACTACAGCCAAATATCGAATTCCATTTGTCTTTTTTGAGGGACTTCAAGTGGCCGAGTGGTCTAAAGCGCTGTCCGTTATGGATCACTGCCATCTCACCTCTGTCTGCATAGTTTTGAGTCAATGATTTGTTCAAAAATGGGTATGTGAGAAAGCTTACCAGTAGCTTCTTGTGGGTTGGTGGTTCTTTCTAGGGTTATCCAGGGTTCTTCCTCCACCAATAATACTGGGTGCCATGTATAGCCTAATTGTGCTGAAAAATGGCGTTAAACCATTAAAACATCCTGTCTTTTTTTATGACATAAATATGTGCTATATTGCTCATCAAAATTTGCCTTTGATTCTTTCTTTTAATGTCGTTTCGGCATATCACCTATCTATTTGTATCCTCCTTGCATGCTTTCGTTGAATGTTGTCTGTGTTAGTAATTTTTATGTTTTTTTTGTTTGGATATTCAGGTGTGCTTCATTACATTTTTTCTCCCTTCACTGTTCCTGTACTTTTTAGTTGTTGTGTTTGAAGATGGCCATGACATCACTAACTGGTTTGTTTTCTGCGAGCACTAGAGCAGCTAATCGGACCAACTTGTGCTAGCGTGTTCACCTTTATTTCACTATGGATGTTTGTGTATTTTTGGTAATCTTTCAGAGCTTCTAATGTCCTAAGATGTGTGTAAGTCTTGGAACAGGAATGATCTGTGTAACAAAGCCCTAAACTGCTTGATGTGCACAAGGTGTATTCGCACATATTTCTGCCCTGGCTGAGTTTGTTGTATTTGTTGTGACCAGATGTGGAACTTTGCAGAGTCGCTGAACATACAGAAGGACCCTTTTTATTTTCATGTCCAGTGAATGATTATGACTCCTCTCATCCCAGGTTCTGGATCCATTTTATTTGTTTGGGAATATTACTTCTTCTGTGGGGCAAGAATCTTCTACAATCTCCATGTTTTGGAAATCGACCTCAGGCTAAAGATCCCTTATTTTCATTATGATGCCATTAGTGCTGATCAGGGATTGATCCTTGCCCTCTTCCACAAGAAAAACCATTTGCGAGTGAGTCATGACTTCAGTTTAGGGATGAGCAGCAAGGTCAGTGTTAAGGTGACTGAAATTAGCAAATCATGGCTTTTTTAGAGGAATGTGCAGTGGTCTCATTTGGATTTTGTTGATTAGATTGTTGTTGCTGTTGTTGTTGTTGTTTGACTGCTGATTGGTCACCTGTAATTCACTGGACATCAGTCATCAGGTTTTGATTATTGCTTTCAGAGCAGGAAGTAGGTCAGTACCCTCCTTCCTTTATTAGTATTTACATATCCAGCAAGGATGGAAGATCAGATTGGCAACCCATTTCCCTTTCATTCCCTTTTAATCTTTATGTATAAATCACTCTTTCAGGGAAGAGAGTCCCTCCCCCACGTCATCCGTAATGCCCGTAATATTTAAGGTAGGGCAGACATGAGAGGCTGTATACTGGATTATCTCCTCTGGAAGGTCCACTGATAGGGTTAGTCCTTTTATATCCCATGAGCATCTTCACATCTTTTGGATGTAGACAATCCAGTTTTGATGTCTCATTCTGTGAAGAAAGGTGCTGGAAGGGCTAGTCCTGCCCCTGCTGCAGGCGTGTGATCACAGTGCATCCCCATCTCGTGGTGATGTCTTGAAGGTTTATACAGAAGTCTTTTGGGGGAGAGAGTTAAACAGGCAGCAGAAATGGTGGTCTGTTCCATCTGCTTTTTTTGCTGGTTTCTGCTGGTAGCTATTAGGTCCATTCATGGGGCTTGGTCTCATAAGTCCACCTCCCCTTGCTTAGACTCTGGCATACAACAGGTGTGAATATTACCTGGGGCATGTTCCCGCTGCCCAGTTTCAACCTTAAAGACCTCGGTGTTTAAGACATACGTCCTTATGATGATATAATTCACATACAGATATATTTTGGCAGCCTTTTTTTGTCTTTTGAAGGAAGAATCACATCAGTGTTTATGTTGCTGTAGAAAATGTGTCAGGTCATGTGCTTTCCATGGCAATTGTTCTGCCTTTGGAAATTCTTCACTTCTGGACCACAGCAAGAACCTTTTAAGATCTGCACCTCTTGAGAAAGATGTGATCTTTTATGGCATCATCCCAGGATTTTAGAGACCAGCAACAAAGATCAGAAACAGGTTGATTAGCACACCTTGTCAAGTTCTTCAAGCAAATGCAGCCTCATCAGTCTCAGAAGCAGCCACAAATTTAAGCTCTCTCTTGCATATCATTCAGTGGACAATGTAGTTGGAGAGGCCAACAGAGAAAAAGCTTTTGGACTACTAATCCTTCCTCATTGATGGAGGTGGGTCAGTCTTAGGTAGTTGGACCTTCTACGCTTTCTCCTCACAGCATCCCAGTAGAAGTTTGTTTGGCCTCTTTTCCATAGGTTTGATCAGGCATCATGGCGATGAGTCCATTCTTAAATGATGGCAAGCAGCTTTTCTTCAAGGAATATTCTCTCCTTTAACAGTCCTCGATCTGTCCAATTAAGGAAAGAGGTACACACTCTTCCATACAATGATGCAATTAATAGGGTGGATAATAACCTCCAGTTTTCAATTTTTAGATAGTTCTAGTGTCAGAAATAGGCAGGTTTAAACTTATAATTGACCATTCTACTTCAAACAAATTTCTTCAGAAAAGATGATTGAGGAAAACTACTGCTGCTGTGAGACCCTGTGACTGGGCATACATGGTCAGTTTTGAGGAATCATACCTTTGCATCCATATCTTAAGGGTTTTACAGATATATTTGCTGACTTCTTTTGAGAAAGAGAGACATCTTTATTTTGTATATTGGAATCTTAAAATACATACATTTACTTTTGTCTATCAATCCTTTATTTCACAAGATATACTGTCATTTCCTTCCCTTATAAAAATGCAATCCTAAATCAAGCTTGCACGAGCTTGTGATAGCTTGTAGCACACTTCTTACGATCTTAACTGTAGCTCGCAGACTACATGGGAGCTCGCACTGAGGTTGTAGGAGCTCGTAGAAGTAATTTGGCTACATTCAAGTAAAGTTGCTCATACGATCTTGTTAGCAAACCCAGCAGATAAATTAATTATCTATAAAATGGATATGGTGAAAAATTAAATTACTAGAAAACGTAACATTTTGTGTATAAAATCATTAATTTGCATATCAAAACAATAATCTTGACTTGTTTTGAAAAAGGTATTGAAATTCCACTTCTAATAGTTATTTGCTAGGTCGTCTAGTTGGCCACCCCATGTAAAATAATAATAATAATAATGACTTTATTAAAAGAAGCTCATTTGGTCAGGCCTTTACATTTGTACATGTATAGATATATATATATATGATGCACAGATTTTTACAAGATGAGGTGTCTTTAGACAACAAATGTTATTAAAACTAGATAATTGATCTATTGCAATAATAAAATATGTACAAAGCTTTAAAGATAAGTACATACAGGATTCATACAAAGAGTAGTAGTGAAAATGTGTAAAATATTATATATATATATATGGTTTATGTCTTCTATTTTGATGTACATGTCTGCATGGTCCAGACTTACTACATGAATGTATATTTATCAATCATATTCAACAGAATTGGGGGGCACACAATCAAAAGCAGTGTTCTTGCCATCATTTAATTGGATATACACACACAAGTCTTTGACATTTGTAATTGGAACTATTTTGTACTGCACATACTTAGATTTCAAAGGGACTATATTAACAGGATTTTCATCAATCACGTGATTTTCAATTGAAACTTCAGTATTATTTCTCAGTTCCTTTATGACTGCATAATATTGTGCTTGACACAAACAATCAGTGGTACAATTTCTGTGACACTGTGTATAAACTTCAATATATTTCTCAACATGGCCAAATTTTCTTGATTCATCATTTTCGTAGAAAATAACAGTGTACGAGTTTCATTCTGAAACTGACAGAATTCCATCTTTATACATCCTGTAGAAACAATGCGCTTTTTTAGGTTCATTAATGCCAAGGATTGAAGTTAAAAGGTTGAGCTGTTCATCTGATAGCCTGTGTATTACTCAACTGCCTATAACACCAATACCGTTTTTTTTTTCTCCATATTTTGAACCAGAATAAAGAATTAAGAATTTCAGACTACAAAGTCCATACCTTTAAATTAAAAAAATATAAAGTTTTATAAAAAAAAATAAAAAATTTAAAACTCAAAAGTACATACTTGTATATATATATATATATATGAACGTCTACAACTATTACGCGTGTACGTTTATTGTGCAAAAAATGTTTTTTTAATTTAAAAATAATTTTAAAAACTTCATTGCAATATTCAGTTTAGTATGGGCACTCTGTTCCATTATGATAGCAATGTATCGCATGTATATAGGAATACAGTTCTTCAATATGATTGGTTCATTCAAAATTGAGGCTACCATGCCTGTATTGACCCGCCATATTGGATTTTGCAAACAGTTACCGCTGTCACTGTATCTCATCTTCGTAATATGCAACTTCTAATCATGTTGAATAGGAAAGAAGAATAATTCAGAATTTTCTCCATGAAAGACAAGAAAACAGAGCTGGAATGACAATTGTGCCATCCTGTTTAGACTTGCGAAACAATCTGGTAAAGGAGAAAACTTTCATAGTTTTGTTTCATAATTTGTATTGCGTTGCATTTGGTAAGAGTTCACAGTATTTATTTATATGAAGCTTGATTTTCCCCACTGTTCGACCAGGGAGTGCAAAGTTTGCTGTGTAAAGGTCTCAATGTAAGTGTGACTAGCTTGTGTGCTTATTGCTAGCTGGCGTGAGCATAATTTGAGCAAGCTTGCTATATGCACGCATTGAGCGCGTTTAATGCTTGTACGAGCCTTGTCACGACTTCGTAATCATTTCAAATCCGAACTCTACATGCATAACCGCAAAGTTGTGGGCTCGCACGTGCGAAGTTGCAGCGAGCTTGTATACTGTCTTGAAATAAGCTCGCCATTTTTGTAAGGGTTGGAGTCATTGTTGGTTCAGTCTCACATTTTCTTGTATAGGGATGATAATGTGAATGTACAATTTTAATGAGTAATGGTCTAAAAATGTTGTTTACATAATTTTATCAGGAGAAATCATTGTTCAAAGACTTTAATAGTCAGATTATTTTGATGCATTTGAAGATGAAATTGGATGATGTGGGAGCATAAGCAGACATGGGAGTTGATATCACAAATCCCAGAAAGTGAAAGCGTTTTGTTTGGACCTTGTATACAGTGATGACACATGTGAACACTTCTACTATAAGGGTATTACATAGTTTTATTTACCAGATTTGATGAAGTCATCATCGTTCCTACTAATTGATGAATTCAGCAGGTGATTGGTATTGCTTTATTCAAATGTAATTAGAGTGGGGAATTTTAGTTGACATAGTGCTTATCTGCTACTACTGCAAATATTACCCCCTTCCACTGAGCTCTACTGTCCCATGCTCTATCTCCAAGTCAAAAAAAGAAGGGATTATGTATGTTAACTATGACTAAGTAGTCAGGCTGGGACTTTCCTTCTATTATGGCTCTCAGTTCTAATTGATGTGGAGGGATTAATTAGCTGTACCTGTAGGATTTGAGTCCTTGAAATGAAAAGCAATGTAGAAGTAATAGAAGGTTGAGTTTTATATAATTCAGATTAGTTTTACTAAATTGCATAAGTATCTTTGAGAGAATTTATAATAAAAATAATTGGCATGTTTTGGATAATAATACTATTTTTAAAAAATAATTTTTTTTTCCAGTCATTATTTATAGTCATAAAAAGTTATTTATCTCCAAACTATGAATAATGAATGTTAGTACTGTTACTAGTCCTAATTATTATTACTAGTTTTGAAATCAACAGCATTACAAAATACAAATGATTCTTGCAAGTTATGGTTAAAATGAAACTAATGACCCAAAAATAATTATCTACAGGTTAAGTAAAATAATGCAAAATTTGAAAAGAAAAGATTTCTTCACATAGATTTAGAGTTACCTTACTTGATTAACCTTCTTGTCATGCTCCAATTATTTCTGAGTGACATGCTTATTTAAACTATATAGCTATAAGAACCATTCTTAAAAACATTATTGCCAGAAATTTATGTTCTTGAGATTTCATGTTTTCTTTCCTGATCTAAATCTTCAAATCCTGGCATATTAAGAGGTCACGAGAGGTTCTGATTCTATTTAAATCCTTTAAGTAAATTTTTCCGATTTTAAAAGTCTTCGTTCCTCCTGATTTATCTTGATCTGGAGTTAAGGACTTATCAGGATTATTTTTATCTTAACTAAAAATAACCCTGTTGCAAATGTTACAGCCTTGTACATTGAGAAAATGCTATTTGATGGAATATTTTCTGGTTAATATACACTATCTGTATCCCATATTCTGCAGAAGACAGAAGAGAATTGTATGCAAGAGTGACTTGATGATTATTGAAAAATTAGAAAAGTTTGTTTATCAAAATGGAACAGATCTTAAAAAAAAGGTTCTAGCTAAGTTTGCCTGTCCAAACAAGACTGACAAGTACACAATGTGTGTTGAAATTCTAAATGTTCAAGGTTTTCATTTTCATGGATTTTCACTGTAAAGTTTTATTGAGTCCAATGTTATTTCCAAGGTCTTTTCACAGTAGTTCTCAGGCAGTTTCTCATCACACATTCATCCATTTGGACAAATGCTTGTATCCCATGGATAATCTTAGAAGCATTCCAATAACTAAATCCAAGTCTTTAGACTGCATTCTTCATATATAGTCAGATAGCTGCTCCATTTATTAATGTTGCAAAAACAGAGACAAATGAAATTTTCTATGATTGCATAGATGCATATATCGAGTAGCCACTTTGCAATGTTCAGGAGTATGAGGGGATTTTTTAAAATATTTTTAGTTTCATATATCTTCCTTGGCAGAGCATGTCACATTGTGATGTCCATTTATCTGTTACCAATTTTGTTCTTGCACAATAACTTGAGTTTTGGCTATTTACATGCACCAGACATTGTAGATATTTGCACTTGGGAAGTCTGAGATCATGGCCATTGTTATTGAAAGAAGAAACATGGTTACCACATAATAACTTGAGTTTTCCACCATTCATTGCTGCTATAATTTGTGGATGGGTTTTGTTCTTGGAAGAAGAATTATTTCGATTTTGGGTAACATGATCATGGTCATTGATTGGAAGAAAAATAATTTCAGCACAATAATTTCAGTTCATCATGAAAAGTTTCAGTGTTTTGTGGATGGCTTGCACATGGGATAAGTGTTAATACAAGTCATTTATAATTATTTTTATTCTCTGTTAGATTTAAATTTGGCATTTTAAGTTTTAAGATTCGTTCATTGAAGGGGGGGTGACTTGTACTACAGAATAAACACCAGGTGTTGACCTCATTTTTAACCTAGTTTCAGAATTGTAAACAAGCTTTTAAAATGATTGGTAGATTCCAAGGACAAAATGGAGCTTTTGTATAAACATCTTTCTATTTTAGTTGGGTCATAAGATGTGTACGTGATTCTTTGAACGTAAATTTGTTCTGATAGTTCTAGAAGCTCACGTAACCCCTTGGGATATAAACCATGTTTTGGGAGTGAGCTATTTAGTAGAAGTTTGGGATTTTAGAATACTATGTTGTGTGTGTCATTTTTGAGTTATTTTTAATTGCCATGTACTGGAAATTGTGTCAATTCGTTTGGATCAAGAGGAATTATTTTGTTAGTTATCTGGAAAAGAATATGTGCTCATAGATTTTCATTAACAAGAACTGACTTCATCAAGAGACATCGTCTTCCATATTGGATACTTCGCTGGAATTTGAACTTAGAATTATTTGGACATTTTATTGCCAGGACTTTTGCAATTTCTCTAGTGGATAATATTTTGAATTATTTTGGATTAATTTTGGAACTGATTCTTAAAACCGTAAGTTTATTTTTCTTTTCTGAAAAATATTTGTACTCAATAAATTGTTTATTAAGTTTTACAAGCTTGTTATTTTCACTCATTCTATGTTACTGTTTATTCGAGCCTAAGCACGTAACAATAAGGAAGAATTATTTGGATTCTGTGGTGAAAAACTAAAATGTCAAGGTCACGTTAAAATATGGAAGATATTTTCTGCATGATAACTCTGGTTATGTACCATCCACAGTCTGTTATAAAGCTAAAACCATGAACAGAGCAATTGAAAAAGAGTTTTCAATACTCTGGTATAGTTCTGTGGAATAAGCTTCCACTACATGTCAAATCTGCTGAAAATATTAGAGTATTTAAGAGGAGATATCATGAGTATGCATATCTTTCTAATAGATAATGGAATTTAGTACTTTAATACTAAACATGTTTTAAAAACAACACTAATTATTTCTATCTTTATATAATGTGCATTGTTATACATGTACTCTCCTTAAGAGGGCATGAACAATATGGATTATATACACAATCCTGTCTGCCAAACTTTCTGGGTGATTAATGTGGAATGAATTGCCCATTGAAATTAGACACAAAAACACTGATTCCTTAAACTTAAGGACTTGATAATGTTTCATACCTTAAATATTTCAGCATTTTTTGTTTTCCGAATTCATGGTTTTTGTTTTTCTGTAGTCGTATCATTATTGATGCAAAGCGCTTAGAGCTTCTAAAAATTGGGCGCTATACAAAAGTCCTCATTATTTTCATTATTATTTTTTTGCAAATGAGTAGTAAAGTTTGTTTGTCTGATATTAAAACCCCGATCTCCAGGGGTATCTTTGTTCCAAACCTTTCCTCTGATGAGTGAATATTTGCATGACTTCATCATATAAAATTTGTAGACTGAAATTATAAGTGTAATGACAGTCATTTTTGATGAAACATGACTTGTGAGTCTGCATTGATTGGCTGATTGTGATGATACTAAGATGGGGACATCTGTGAAGTGCATGAGGTAACTGAAAACAGCATTCATTTTGGATGCAGATTTTTAGTGGCAATTATTGGCCATTATTGGGAAGCTATCCTGATAAGCAGTATATTCTCCATGATACCATTTTCTAAAATGCATTGTTCAAATATAACTTTAACAGTTGTAATTTGATTACAATTGATGTAACCTTGAACAGATAAAAGACTATTTTAAGTTATAATTATGTATACCATTATTTCAGTAAATGGTCACATACATACTCATTGTCATCAATTGTCTTTATTTTATTTTAGGAATTGAACCAGTACTTAAACTATTGATCAAGTATCTCAAGATACATGTACAGGGAAAGAAAACTGAAGCTGATCTGTCAAAACACACGGTGCCATGCAGCATGAATTTGCAGCTCATGTGGAACTTTTTCATGCTAACAGACTGTGGAAAAAAGATGCTAGCTGTGATAGCAGCAAATCACCATTGTAAGGTGTCATTATCTGCTGATGATAATTTTAAAGAATTCTTCATTTTTCAAGTCTTAAATAAACAGTTTCATGATGAATCGGATGTAAAGCTCTTTGTTGATGAGGTGCTTCACAATATTGAAATATGTGCAGAGGAGTCTTTGTGCATTGACACAATTGCAATTGATCCTAAAATACAAGATGAAGTCAGAGAAAGAATCAAAGATGGACAAGAATTAGCCAATGTCTGGGTTGAATTTGTTGGTGATGATAACCCAGTAACTGTATATACAGTATGTCCTAAGGATCAGCAGCAGCTTGTGATGCCAAAAATTACAGAGGTAATAAGAGATGCTACAGAATCTTTCAACAGTCACAAAGAAATGGTTATGGCAGACTTCATGTGGCAGATTGTGATGACAAGATTTGAATATCTTAAGGAATTCGGTCTCAAATTTCCCAGTACAGAGATCATCCAGGATAAAAACAAGAATGCCTTTCTGCTAAAGGGTCCTAGGGATGAAGTCAAAGCTGTTGCAGGACATCTTGAAGAACTCCTCAAGATGGCTCATAAAGAGGTCCATGAGAAAGTCTTCTCTCCAGGTTACCAGTTTGAAATTTTCACTTCTTCAGAAATGTGTGACTATATTGACAAGTCCTTACCAAAGCTTCCAGTGATCTGGATACCAAACCATCTGACTAAAGAAATACATCTCTTTTCCAAAGATCCTGAACTGTTTAAGGGTATGGATAAGAGTATCAGAGGTTGTATTGAAGAAAGACCTTATCCATTGTCAAACAAACATTCAGAGTTGTCCTCTGAGCAAATCCAATTATTAAAAGATCTAATGAAGAAACATGGGGGAAAAGTTGTGATTAATCTATCACAGTCTCCTACAGGCTTACTT
This sequence comes from Unio delphinus, assembly GCA_029339505.1. Classification (NCBI taxonomy): domain Eukaryota; kingdom Metazoa; phylum Mollusca; class Bivalvia; order Unionida; family Unionidae; genus Unio; species Unio delphinus. The sequence continues at coordinate 165,766 of JAQISU010000459.1, forward strand.
TTGACTACTGCAGATGACATTTTCAAAGATGTTGATGCTGCAGTGCAGACAATTATCAGTAGTGAAATAGATGAAGTTCATCTTGAGACTTTTGTCCCAGAGAAACTTGATGGAAAAGATGAACAACCAGGCAGTAAATCTCAGATAAGTAATCCTGGTACAGAAATGGAATATTTGTCCTCAGAAATAGTTTCTGATGTGGTTCAGAAAATTACAAGGTCACTTGAAGTGAAAGATGAGAATATTTTTAGAAAGCTTATTATAATGGAACATATGGAAAAGATTAATCAAATCGCAAAAGAACATTCTGTCAGCATTAAGGTATGTGAGACACAAAGCAAAGTTGGGTTTGTTCTCAAAGGCTTAGAAAAAGATGTGCATTTTATATATAATGCCATTAGGTTGCAAGAGCAGCAATTCCAACAAGATATCAGTGTCATAGCTGGTGCTACTGGAAAGGTTCATAAACAGATGTTACCAAATTCAGATGCTGCAGGAAAGTCAGGGGGTAGTGAAATGTCAGGTAAGAACTATTATATTTTCTTTTAGAGGTACATGCTTAAGCTGATATATACATAAAGGCAAAAGCTATGATTTCAGTAGCTAAATAACAATCAGGACTCCAGAACATTTATCCTTAGATGAATTTTTAAAAGGAGGAAACTTCTCCCCCTCCCCCTCAACTTTGCTGGGTAGCTTATACCCCACAAATTATGCAGTGCTCATGCCTGATAATTTAAAGTCATATAAAATGAGGTAGGAAATACAAGTGAAACATTTCAAATTTAGTAAAGTAGTTAAACTTTGTATCTATATTCAACTTAAAACACTTTCTTTACATATCATATTACTATCACAGCAAATAACACGATATAAATAGCCCTCACGTTTTGTTAAAAATGATATTTTGAAACTTTCATGTTTGTCTTTTGTTACGTATATTTGATATAAGTCATTCATATTTATTTTTATTTTTGTTTGTTTGTTAGATTTAAATTTGGCATTTTAAGTTTTAAGATTCATTCATTGAAGGGGTGGGGGTGACCTGTACTTGTACAGAGTAAACACCAGGTATTGACCTCATTTCTGACCTGGCTTCAGAGTTGTAAACAAGCTTTTAAAATGATTGGTTGATTCCAAGGACAAAATGGAGCTTTTGTATAAACATCTTTCTATTTTAGTTGGGTCATAAGATGTGTACGTGATTCTTTGAACGTAAATTTGTTCTGATAGTTCTAGAAGCTCACGTAACTCCTTGAGATATAAACCATGTTTTGGGAGTGAGCTATTTAGTAGAAGTTTGGGCTTTTAGAATACTAAGTTGTGTGTGTCATTTTTGAGTTATTTTTAATTGCCGTGTACTGGAAATTGTGTCAATTCGTTAGGATCAAGAGGAATTATTTTGTTAGTTATCTGGAAAAGAATATGTGCTCATAGATTTTCATTAACAAGAACTGACTTCATCAAGAGACATCGTCTTCCATATTGGATACTTTGCTGGAATTTGAACTTAGAATTATTTGGACATTTTATTGCCAGGACTTTTGCAATTTCTCTAGTGGATAATATTTTGAATTATTTTGGATTAATTTTGGAACCGATTCTTAAAACCGTAAGTTTATTTTTCTTTTCTGAAAAATATTTGTACTCAATAAATTATTTATTAAGTTTTACAAGCTTGTTAGTTTCACTCATTCTATGTTACTGTTTATTCGAGCCTAAGCACGTAACAATAAGGAAGAATTATTTGGATTCTGTGGTGAAAAACTAAAATGTCAAGGTCACGTTAAAATATGGAAGATATTTTCTGCATGATAACTCTGGTAATGTACCATCCACAGTCTTTTATAAAGCTAAAACCATGAACAGAGCAATTGAAAAAGAGTTTTCAATACTCTGGTATAGTTCTGTGGAATAAGCTTCTACTACATGTCAAATCTGATGAAAATATTAGAGTATTTAAGAAGAGATATCATGAGCATGCATGTCTTTCTAATAGATAATGGAATTTAGTACTTTAATACTAAACATGTTTTAAAAACAACACTAATTATTTCTATCTTTATATAATGTGCATTGTCATACATGTACTCTCCTTAAGAGGGCCTCAACAATATGGATTATATACACAATCCTGTCTGCCAAACTTTCTGGGTGATTAATGTGGAATGAATTGCCCATTGAAATTAGACACAAAACACTGATTCCTTAAACTTAAGGACTTGATAATGTTTCATACCTTAAATATTTTCAGCATTTTTTATGTTTTCCGAATTCATGGTTTTTGTTTTTCTGTAGTCGTATCATTATTGATGCAAAGCGCTTAGAGCTTCTAAAAATTGGGTGCTATAAAAAAGTCCTCATTATTTTCATTATTATTATTTTGCAAATGAGTAGTAAAGTTTGTTTGTCTGATATTAAAACCCCGATCTCCAGGGGTATCTTTGTTCCAAACCTTTCCTCTGATAAGTGAATATTTGCATGACTTCATCATATAAAATTTGTAGATTGAAATTATAAGTGCAATGACAGTCATTCTTGATGAAACATGACTTGTGAGTCTGCACTGATTGGCTGATTGTGATGATACTAAGATGGGGACATCTGTGAAGTGCATGAGGTAACTGAAAACAGCATTCATTTTGGATGCAGATTTTTAGTGGCAATTATTGGCCATTATTGGGAAGCTATCCTGATAAGCAGTATATTCTCCATGATACCATTTTCTAAAATGCATTGTTCAAATATAACTTTAACAGTTGTAATTTGATTACAATTGATGTAACCTTGAACAGATAAAAAGACTATTTTAAGTTATAATTATGTATACCATTATTTCAGTAAATGGTCACATACATACTCATTGTCATCAGTTGTCTTTATTTTATTTTAGGAATTGAACCAGTTCTTAAACTATTGATCAAGTATCTCAAGATACATGTACAGGGAAAGAAAACTGAAGCTGATCTGTCAAAACACACGGTGCCATGCAGCATGAATTTGCAGCTCATGTGGAACTTTTTCATGCTAACAGACTGTGGAAAAAAGATGCTAGCTGTGATAGCAGCAAATCACCATTGTAAGGTGTCATTATCTGCTGATGATAATTTTAAAGAATTCTTCATTTTTCAAGTCTTAAATAAACAGTTTCATGATGAATCGGATGTAAAGCTCTTTGTTGATGAGGTGCTTCACAATATTGAAATATGTGCAGAGGAGTCTTTGTGCATTGACACAATTGCAATTGATCCTAAAATACAAGATGAAGTCAGAGAAAGAATCAAAGATGGACAAGAATTAGCCAATGTCTGGGTTGAATTTGTTGGTGATGATAACCCAGTAACTGTATATACAGTATGTCCTAAGGATCAGCAGCAGCTTGTGATGCCAAAAATTACAGAGGTAATAAGAGATGCTACAGAATCTTTCAACAGTCACAAAGAAATGGTTATGGCAGACTTCATGTGGCAGATTGTGATGACAAGATTTGAATATCTTAAGGAATTCGGTCTCAAATTTCCCAGTACAGAGATCATCCAGGATAAAAACAAGAATGCCTTTCTGCTAAAGGGTCCTAGGGATGAAGTCAAAGCTGTTGCAGGACATCTTGAAGAACTCCTCAAGATGGCTCATAAAGAGGTCCATGAGAAAGTCTTCTCTCCAGGTTACCAGTTTGAAATTTTCACTTCTTCAGAAATGTGTGACTATATTGACAAGTCCTTACCAAAGCTTCCAGTGATCTGGATACCAAACCATCTGACTAAAGAAATACATCTCTTTTCCAAAGATCCTGAACTGTTTAAGGGTATGGATAAGAGTATCAGAGGTTGTATTGAAGAAAGACCTTATCCATTGTCAAACAAACATTCAGAGTTGTCCTCTGAGCAAATCCAATTATTAAAAGATCTAATGAAGAAACATGGGGGAAAAGTTGTGATTAATCTATCACAGTCTCCTACAGGCTTACTTTTGACTACTGCAGATGACATTTTCAAAGATGTTGATGCTGCAGTGCAGACCATTATCAGTAGTGAAATAGATGAAGTTCATCTTGAGACTTTTGTCCCAGAGAAACTTGATGGAAAAGATGAACAACCAGGCAGTAAATCTCAGATAAGTAATCCTGGTACAGAAATGGAATATTTGTCCTCAGAAATAGTTTCTGATGTGGTTCAGAAAATTACAAGGTCACTTGAAGTGAAAGATGAGAATATTTTTAGAAAGCTTATTATAATGGAACATATGGAAAAGATTAATCAAATCGCAAAAGAACATTCTGTCAGCATTAAGGTATGTGAGACACAAAGCAAAGTTGGGTTTGTTCTCAAAGGCTTAGAAAAAGATGTGCATTTTATATATAATGCCATTAGGTTGCAAGAGCAGCAATTCCAACAAGATATCAGTGTCATAGCTGGTGCTACTGGAAAGGTTCATAAACAGATGTTACCAAATTCAGATGCTGCAGGAAAGTCAGGGGGTAGTGAAATGTCAGGTAAGAACTATTATATTTTCTTTTAGAGGTACATGCTTAAGCTGATATATACATAAAGGCAAAAGCTATGATTTCAGTAGCTAAATAACAATCAGGACTCCAGAACATTTATCCTTAGATGAATTTTTAAAAGGAGGAAACTTCTCCCCCTCCCCCTCAACTTTGCTGGGTAGCTTATACCCCACAAATTATGCAGTGCTCATGCCTGATAATTTAAAGTCATATAAAATGAGGTAGGAAATACAAGTGAAACATTTCAAATTTAGTAAAGTAGTTAAACTTTGTATCTATATTCAACTTAAAACACTTTCTTTACATATCATATTACTATCACAGCAAATAACACGATATAAATAGCCCTCACGTTTTGTTAAAAATGATATTTTGAAACTTTCATGTTTGTCTTTTGTTACGTATATTTGATATAAGTCATTCATATTTATTTTTATTTTTGTTTGTTTGTTAGATTTAAATTTGGCATTTTAAGTTTTAAGATTCATTCATTGAAGGGGTGGGGGTGACCTGTACTTGTACAGAGTAAACACCAGGTATTGACCTCATTTCTGACCTGGCTTCAGAGTTGTAAACAAGCTTTTAAAATGATTGGTTGATTCCAAGGACAAAATGGAGCTTTTGTATAAACATCTTTCTATTTTAGTTGGGTCATAAGATGTGTACGTGATTCTTTGAACGTAAATTTGTTCTGATAGTTCTAGAAGCTCACGTAACTCCTTGAGATATAAACCATGTTTTGGGAGTGAGCTATTTAGTAGAAGTTTGGGCTTTTAGAATACTAAGTTGTGTGTGTCATTTTTGAGTTATTTTTAATTGCCGTGTACTGGAAATTGTGTCAATTCGTTAGGATCAAGAGGAATTATTTTGTTAGTTATCTGGAAAAGAATATGTGCTCATAGATTTTCATTAACAAGAACTGACTTCATCAAGAGACATCGTCTTCCATATTGGATACTTTGCTGGAATTTGAACTTAGAATTATTTGGACATTTTATTGCCAGGACTTTTGCAATTTCTCTAGTGGATAATATTTTGAATTATTTTGGATTAATTTTGGAACCGATTCTTAAAACCGTAAGTTTATTTTTCTTTTCTGAAAAATATTTGTACTCAATAAATTATTTATTAAGTTTTACAAGCTTGTTAGTTTCACTCATTCTATGTTACTGTTTATTCGAGCCTAAGCACGTAACAATAAGGAAGAATTATTTGGATTCTGTGGTGAAAAACTAAAATGTCAAGGTCACGTTAAAATATGGAAGATATTTTCTGCATGATAACTCTGGTAATGTACCATCCACAGTCTTTTATAAAGCTAAAACCATGAACAGAGCAATTGAAAAAGAGTTTTCAATACTCTGGTATAGTTCTGTGGAATAAGCTTCTACTACATGTCAAATCTGATGAAAATATTAGAGTATTTAAGAAGAGATATCATGAGCATGCATGTCTTTCTAATAGATAATGGAATTTAGTACTTTAATACTAAACATGTTTTAAAAACAACACTAATTATTTCTATCTTTATATAATGTGCATTGTCATACATGTACTCTCCTTAAGAGGGCCTCAACAATATGGATTATATACACAATCCTGTCTGCCAAACTTTCTGGGTGATTAATGTGGAATGAATTGCCCATTGAAATTAGACACAAAACACTGATTCCTTAAACTTAAGGACTTGATAATGTTTCATACCTTAAATATTTTCAGCATTTTTTATGTTTTCCGAATTCATGGTTTTTGTTTTTCTGTAGTCGTATCATTATTGATGCAAAGCGCTTAGAGCTTCTAAAAATTGGGTGCTATACAAAAGTCCTCATTATTTTCATTATTATTATTTTGCAAATGAGTATTAAAGTTTGGCTGATTGATATTAAAATCCCAATCTCCAGGGGTATCTTTGTTCCAAACCTTTCCTCTGATAAGTGAATATTTGCATGACTTCATCATATAAAATTTGTAGACTGAAATTATAAGTGTAATGACAGTCATTTTTGATGAAACATGACTTGTGAGTCTGCATTGATTGGCTGATTGTGATGATACTAAGATGGGGACATCTGTGAAGTGCATGAGGTAACTGAAAACAGCATTCATTTTGGATGCAGATTTTTAGTGGCAATTATTGGCCATTATTGGGAAGCTATCCTGATAAGCAGTATATTCTCCATGATACCATTTTCTAAAATGCATTGTTCAAATATAACTTTAACAGTTGTAATTTGATTACAATTGATGTAACCTTGAACAGATAAAAAGACTATTTTAAGTTATAATTATGTATACCATTATTTCAGTAAATGGTCACATACATACTCATTGTCATCAGTTGTCTTTATTTTATTTTAGGAATTGAACCAGTTCTTAAACTATTGATCAAGTATCTCAAGATACATGTACAGGGAAAGAAAACTGAAGCTGATCTGTCAAAACACACGGTGCCATGCAGCATGAATTTGCAGCTCATGTGGAACTTTTTCATGCTAACAGACTGTGGAAAAAAGATGCTAGCTGTGATAGCAGCAAATCACCATTGTAAGGTGTCATTATCTGCTGATGATAATTTTAAAGAATTCTTCATTTTTCAAGTCTTAAATAAACAGTTTCATGATGAATCGGATGTAAAGCTCTTTGTTGATGAGGTGCTTCACAATATTGAAATATGTGCAGAGGAGTCTTTGTGCATTGACACAATTGCAATTGATCCTAAAATACAAGATGAAGTCAGAGAAAGAATCAAAGATGGACAAGAATTAGCCAATGTCTGGGTTGAATTTGTTGGTGATGATAACCCAGTAATTGTATATACAGTATGTCCTAAGGATCAGCAGCAGCTTGTGATGCCAAAAATTACAGAGGTAATAAGAGATGCTACAGAATCTTTCAACAGTCACAAAGAAATGGTTATGGCAGACTTCATGTGGCAGATTGTGATGACAAGATTTGAATATCTTAAGGAATTCGGTCTCAAATTTCCCAGTACAGAGATCATCCAGGATAAAAACAAGAATGCCTTTCTGCTAAAGGGTCCTAGGGATGAAGTCAAAGCTGTTGCAGGACATCTTGAAGAACTCCTCAAGATGGCTCATAAAGAGGTCCATGAGAAAGTCTTCTCTCCAGGTTACCAGTTTGAAATTTTCACTTCTTCAGAAATGTGTGACTATATTGACAAGTCCTTACCAAAGCTTCCAGTGATCTGGATACCAAACCATCTGACTAAAGAAATACATCTCTTTTCCAAAGATCCTGAACTGTTTAAGGGTATGGATAAGAGTATCAGAGGTTGTATTGAAGAAAGACCTTATCCATTGTCAAACAAACATTCAGAGTTGTCCTCTGAGCAAATCCAATTATTAAAAGATCTAATGAAGAAACATGGGGGAAAAGTTGTGATTAATCTATCACAGTCTCCTACAGGCTTACTTTTGACTACTGCAGATGACATTTTCAAAGATGTTGATGCTGCAGTGCAGACCATTATCAGTAGTGAAATAGATGAAGTTCATCTTGAGACTTTTGTCCCAGAGAAACTTGATGGAAAAGATGAACAACCAGGCAGTAAATCTCAGATAAGTAATCCTGGTACAGAAATGGAATATTTGTCCTCAGAAATAGTTTCTGATGTGGTTCAGAAAATTACAAGGTCACTTGAAGTGAAAGATGAGAATATTTTTAGAAAGCTTATTATAATGGAACATATGGAAAAGATTAATCAAATCGCAAAAGAACATTCTGTCAGCATTAAGGTATGTGAGACACAAAGCAAAGTTGGGTTTGTTCTCAAAGGCTTAGAAAAAGATGTGCATTTTATATATAATGCCATTAGGTTGCAAGAGCAGCAATTCCAACAAGATATCAGTGTCATAGCTGGTGCTACTGGAAAGGTTCATAAACAGATGTTACCAAATTCAGATGCTGCAGGAAAGTCAGGGGGTAGTGAAATGTCAGGTAAGAACTATTATATTTTCTTTTAGAGGTACATGCTTAAGCTGATATATACATAAAGGCAAAAGCTATGATTTCAGTAGCTAAATAACAATCAGGACTCCAGAACATTTATCCTTAGATGAATTTTTAAAAGGAGGAAACTTCTCCCCCTCCCCCTCAACTTTGCTGGGTAGCTTATACCCCACAAATTATGCAGTGCTCATGCCTGATAATTTAAAGTCATATAAAATGAGGTAGGAAATACAAGTGAAACATTTCAAATTTAGTAAAGTAGTTAAACTTTGTATCTATATTCAACTTAAAACACTTTCTTTACATATCATATTACTATCACAGCAAATAACACGATATAAATAGCCCTCACGTTTTGTTAAAAATGATATTTTGAAACTTTCATGTTTGTCTTTTGTTACGTATATTTGATATAAGTCATTCATATTTATTTTTATTTTTGTTTGTTTGTTAGATTTAAATTTGGCATTTTAAGTTTTAAGATTCATTCATTGAAGGGGTGGGGGTGACCTGTACTTGTACAGAGTAAACACCAGGTATTGACCTCATTTCTGACCTGGCTTCAGAGTTGTAAACAAGCTTTTAAAATGATTGGTTGATTCCAAGGACAAAATGGAGCTTTTGTATAAACATCTTTCTATTTTAGTTGGGTCATAAGATGTGTACGTGATTATTTGAACGTAAATTTGTTCTGATAGTTCTAGAAGCTCACGTAACTCCTTGAGATATAAACCATGTTTTGGGAGTGAGCTATTTAGTAGAAGTTTGGGCTTTTAGAATACTAAGTTGTGTGTGTCATTTTTGAGTTATTTTTAATTGCCGTGTACTGGAAATTGTGTCAATTCGTTAGGATCAAGAGGAATTATTTTGTTAGTTATCTGGAAAAGAATATGTGCTCATAGATTTTCATTAACAAGAACTGACTTCATCAAGAGACATCGTCTTCCATATTGGATACTTTGCTGGAATTTGAACTTAGAATTATTTGGACATTTTATTGCCAGGACTTTTGCAATTTCTCTAGTGGATAATATTTTGAATTATTTTGGATTAATTTTGGAACTGATTCTTAAAACCGTAAGTTTATTTTTCTTTTCTGAAAAATATTTGTACTCAATAAATTATTTATTAAGTTTTACAAGCTTGTTAGTTTCACTCATTCTATGTTACTGTTTATTCGAGCCTAAGCACGTAACAATAAGGAAGAATTATTTGGATTCTGTGGTGAAAAACTAAAATGTCAAGGTCACGTTAAAATATGGAAGATATTTTCTGCATGATAACTCTGGTAATGTACCATCCACAGTCTTTTATAAAGCTAAAACCATGAACAGAGCAATTGAAAAAGAGTTTTCAATACTCTGGTATAGTTCTGTGGAATAAGCTTCTACTACATGTCAAATCTGATGAAAATATTAGAGTATTTAAGAAGAGATATCATGAGCATGCATGTCTTTCTAATAGATAATGGAATTTAGTACTTTAATACTAAACATGTTTTAAAAACAACACTAATTATTTCTATCTTTATATAATGTGCATTGTCATACATGTACTCTCCTTAAGAGGGCCTCAACAATATGGATTATATACACAATCCTGTCTGCCAAACTTTCTGGGTGATTAATGTGGAATGAATTGCCCATTGAAATTAGACACAAAACACTGATTCCTTAAACTTAAGGACTTGATAATGTTTCATACCTTAAATATTTTCAGCATTTTTTATGTTTTCCGAATTCATGGTTTTTGTTTTTCTGTAGTCGTATCATTATTGATGCAAAGCGCTTAGAGCTTCTAAAAATTGGGTGCTATACAAAAGTCCTCATTATTTTCATTATTATTATTTTGCAAATGAGTATTAAAGTTTGGCTGATTGATATTAAAATCCCAATCTCCAGGGGTATCTTTGTTCCAAACCTTTCCTCTGATAAGTGAATATTTGCATGACTTCATCATATAAAATTTGTAGACTGAAATTATAAGTGTAATGACAGTCATTTTTGATGAAACATGACTTGTGAGTCTGCATTGATTGGCTGATTGTGATGATACTAAGATGGGGACATCTGTGAAGTGCATGAGGTAACTGAAAACAGCATTCATTTTGGATGCAGATTTTTAGTGGCAATTATTGGCCATTATTGGGAAGCTATCCTGATAAGCAGTATATTCTCCATGATACCATTTTCTAAAATGCATTGTTCAAATATAACTTTAACAGTTGTAATTTGATTACAATTGATGTAACCTTGAACAGATAAAAAGACTATTTTAAGTTATAATTATGTATACCATTATTTCAGTAAATGGTCACATACATACTCATTGTCATCAGTTGTCTTTATTTTATTTTAGGAATTGAACCAGTTCTTAAACTATTGATCAAGTATCTCAAGATACATGTACAGGGAAAGAAAACTGAAGCTGATCTGTCAAAACACACGGTGCCATGCAGCATGAATTTGCAGCTCATGTGGAACTTTTTCATGCTAACAGACTGTGGAAAAAAGATGCTAGCTGTGATAGCAGCAAATCACCATTGTAAGGTGTCATTATCTGCTGATGATAATTTTAAAGAATTCTTCATTTTTCAAGTCTTAAATAAACAGTTTCATGATGAATCGGATGTAAAGCTCTTTGTTGATGAGGTGCTTCACAATATTGAAATATGTGCAGAGGAGTCTTTGTGCATTGACACAATTGCAATTGATCCTAAAATACAAGATGAAGTCAGAGAAAGAATCAAAGATGGACAAGAATTAGCCAATGTCTGGGTTGAATTTGTTGGTGATGATAACCCAGTAATTGTATATACAGTATGTCCTAAGGATCAGCAGCAGCTTGTGATGCCAAAAATTACAGAGGTAATAAGAGATGCTACAGAATCTTTCAACAGTCACAAAGAAATGGTTATGGCAGACTTCATGTGGCAGATTGTGATGACAAAATTTGAATATCTTAAGGAATTCGGTCTCAAATTTCCCAGTACAGAGATCATCCAGGATAAAAACAAGAATGCCTTTCTGCTAAAGGGTCCTAGGGATGAAGTCAAAGCTGTTGCAGGACATCTTGAAGAACTCCTCAAGATGGCTCATAAAGAGGTCCATGAGAAAGTCTTCTCTCCAGGTTACCAGTTTGAAATTTTCACTTCTTCAGAAATGTGTGACTATATTGACAAGTCCTTACCAAAGCTTCCAGTGATCTGGATACCAAACCATCTGACTAAAGAAATACATCTCTTTTCCAAAGATCCTGAACTGTTTAAGGGTATGGATAAGAGTATCAGAGGTTGTATTGAAGAAAGACCTTATCCATTGTCAAACAAACATTCAGAGTTGTCCTCTGAGCAAATCCAATTATTAAAAGATCTAATGAAGAAACATGGGGGAAAAGTTGTGATTAATCTATCACAGTCTCCTACAGGCTTACTTTTGACTACTGCAGATGACATTTTCAAAGATGTTGATGCTGCAGTGCAGACAATTTTCAGTAGTGAAATAGATGAAGTTCATCTTGAGACTTTTGTCCCAGAGAAACTTGATGGAAAAGATGAACAACCAGGCAGTAAATCTCAGATAAGTAATCCTGGTACAGAAATGGAATATTTGTCCTCAGAAATAGTTTCTGATGTGGTTCAGAAAATTACAAGGTCACTTGAAGTGAAAGATGAGAATATTTTTAGAAAGCTTATTATAATGGAACATATGGAAAAGATTAATCAAATCGCAAAAGAACATTCTGTCAGCATTAAGGTATGTGAGACACAAAGCAAAGTTGGGTTTGTACTCAAAGGCTTAGAAAAAGATGTGCATTTTATATATAATGCCATTAGGTTGCAAGAGCAGCAATTCCAACAAGATATCAGTGTCATAGCTGGTGCTAGTGGAAAGGTTCATATACAGATGTTACCAAATTCAGATGCTGCAGGAAAGTCAGGGGGTAGTGAAATGTCAGGTAAGAACTATTATATTTTCTTTTAGAGGTACATGCTTAAGCTGATATATACATAAAGGCAAAAGCTATGATTTCAGTAGCTAAATAACAATCAGGACTCCAGAACATTTATCCTTAGATGAATTTTTAAAAGGAGGAAACTTCTCCCCCTCCCCCTCAACTTTGCTGGGTAGCTTATACCCCACAAATTATGCAGTGCTCATGCCTGATAATTTAAAGTCATATAAAATGAGGTAGGAAATACAAGTGAAACATTTCAAATTTAGTAAAGTAGTTAAACTTTGTATCTATATTCAACTTAAAACACTTTCTTTACATATCATATTACTATCACAGCAAATAACACGATATAAATAGCCCTCACGTTTTGTTAAAAATGATATTTTGAAACTTTCATGTTTGTCTTTTGTTACGTATATTTGATATAAGTCATTCATATTTATTTTTATTTTTGTTTGTTTGTTAGATTTAAATTTGGCATTTTAAGTTTTAAGATTCATTCATTGAAGGGGTGGGGGTGACCTGTACTTGTACAGAGTAAACACCAGGTGTTGACCTCATTTCTGACCTGGCTTCAGAGTTGTAAACAAGGTTTTAAAATTATTGGTTGGTTCCAAGGCCAAAATGGAGCTTTTGTATAAACATCTTTTTATTTTAGTTGGGTCATAAGATGTGTACGTGATTCTTTGAACGTAAATTTGTTCTGATAGTTTCTAGAAGATCACGTGACCCCTTGTTTACATAAAAAACAGAGATATAAACCATGTTTTGGGAGCGAGCTATTCAGTAGAAGTTTGGGCTTTTAGAATACTAAGTTGTGTGCGTCTTTTTTGAGTTATTTTTAATTACCGTGTACTGGAAATTGTGTCAATTCGTTAGGATCAAGAGGAATTATTTTGTTAGTTATCTGGAAAAGAATATGTGCTCATAGATTTTCATTAACAAGAACTGACTTCATCAAGAGACATCGTCTTCCATATTGGATACTTTGCTGGAATTCGAACTTAGAATTATTTGGACATTTTATTACCAAGGCTTTTGCAATTTCTCTAGTGGATAATATTTTGAATTATTTTTGGATTAATTGGAATTGATTCTTAAAACTGTAAGTTTATTTTTTTTTTCTGAAAAATATTTGTACTCAATAAATTGTTTATTAAGTTCTTACAAGCTTTTTTTTTTCACTCTTTCTATGTTACTGTTTATTCGAGCCTAAGCACGTAACACTTTACAGAATGTAAAATCTGTATTTCCTTCATTTAAATGCCTAAAGTAACAAAACTATGTAAATTTGTATAGTCCTATCATAAGTTAGATAATTATGTTATAATGTCCATCTTCCCTTTTAGTTTCCTCACAAGATCTCCTAATTCTTCATCATGTTTTATTACCTAAGCTTGGTTTGAAAAAGAAGTCAAAATATCAGTGGACAAGGTCACAATAACTAAATGAATAATATTGGTTCAGTAACACTGACTTTACCTAACTTTGTAGTGGTATGCATATGCAGTTATGCATTCAGAGTAAACAAAATAAGCATATCACTTGTGTGTTTAGAAAATGGAAACACCAATTCTCTACTTAGCACACCTGGACTTAACTTTGTTGTAGGTTTATATTTGAATTAAGGTAGAAATCAATTGGTGTTGAGGTCAGTATGTCTATGGTCAAGGTCAAATAAAAAATATAATAAGTACATGTATTATTCTAGACAACATACCTTGACCAGTAGTTGTGAAGAGTTTACCCATTGATTTTAGGATTCAAATGTTAGGGTCAATGTTACTGAAAGAAATAATGAGAATAACTTTTTTTCAAAGTAAATTCCTTAAGCAAACCTTGTATGTGGCTTGCACTTGGGATAATAATGAGACCTAGTGATTCAGTGATCTAATGGTTGAGCAAGGGTACACATTCTGCAACCATGGGTAAGCTAGATTGCAGTGAATGAATAATCTTGAACAATGAAATTTATCATAATGTTTTTGCTGAACAGATTTGTTTTCCACTATAAGATTACATTATTTAATCATTAAATATGCAGGTAGGTCAAGGAACATTTAACCTTCTCAGCCTTTAGTAAGTCATAATTTAACTTTGCAATTCCACAAAAAAAGGCATATAAGAAAATCAACTTGTACCAGAATATGAGGTATACATGACACAGGGTCAGCTGCTGTCCCAGGCTATCCACACAGGATCAAGCCAACCCCAAAAAACTACCAATTTCATAGCTGCCAACTGTCCTGTTTTTACCGTATTTGCCCCGTCATTTGGACATGAATACATGTGTAAGTTTTTTGGGGGGCAAAAATATGTTTTTTAATTTAAATAAATCATAATTTCTTTGGAATTTTCAGTTTAGAACATGCATTCGGTTCTATTTTGTTTTTTTATAGAATGTATCGTATGTATATAGGAATACAGTTCTACAATACGATTGGTTCATTTGAAATCGAGGCATGTCCTTATTTGCCATATTTGATTTCGCAAATACCGTATTTTCGTGCATATAAGACGCACCCAATTCTAACACGCACCCATATATAAGACGCTGGTTTTGCCGAACTGTGTAAAAAATATTTTACATAAGACACACCCATATATAAGACGTGGGTTTTGATGATTTGTGTAAAAAAAAAATTTACATAAGACGCACATGGCCTAGCCATCTGCCGCACTGAGCAATTTATTTCCAGTGGTTTCCTTTCCTTTATCATAAATGAAAATTTGTCCATGTTTCATCACCCGTCGGATGTAAATAAGGCTTCATTACCATTTTAAGTTTAGATCAAATAATTGTCTGAGGCAGGACCGTAATGATTATTGTTTATTCTTATCTGTCGCCGGGCCAATAGTGGATGGGTTGAGTACCTGGTATCTAGATTCTAGAACAAGAAACGCCTGATGTAAAGGCGGCTTCATTGATCTGCTAGGCCAAGTCTTCAGCGAGTGGGATTTGTACCGTACATAGACCAATAAATACCCGATGTATGCGGTTAGCATATATAAATGTGGGAATAGTCTCTTGTTACCGGTATATATAAATGAGTGATCAATTTGCTTAGCATTTTTAAAATTTATTAAATTGTCACGATGCCGAAGCAAAAATCATATACGGCTGACTTTGGAATTATCACGCCAGCTGGTCGACAACGTCGTGCAACGTACATAGAGGCATGTAATTGGGTTCTTCGGGCATGGGAGAAAGTGAATCTTACGTCAATCGTCAATGGCTTCAGAAAGCTTCTTTGCCAGATTCTCCAAAAGATATGGGATAGTGAGAAAGCACCAAATGACTGGAAAACCGGAATCATAGTTAAACTTCCCAAGAAAGGATATCTGGGAAACTGCAACAACTGGCGAGGAATCACATTGCTATCCCTCTCCAGTAAGATCTTTAGCCGCATCATTCTTCAACGCATCACAACAGCTGTGGACGGCATCCTACGCCAGGAACAGGCAGGCTTCAGGAAAGGCAAATCTTGCATCGACCACATCTTCACACTGAGACAGATACTTGAGCAGTCTCATGAGTGGAATGGATCCCTTTATGTGGTCTTTGTGGACTTTGAGAAGGCTTTTGACAGCCTGCACCGAGCCTCTATGTGGAGGATCCTACGACATTATGGCATCCCCAAGAAACTTGTCAATGTCATCAGGTCCCTGTACAAGAACTCTGAGTGCAGAGTAATCCACAACAACCAACTCACTGAACCATTCAAGGTGGAAACCGGAGTGAAGCAAGGATGCATTCTCTCTCCAATCCTCTTCTCACTGGCCATTGACTGGATCATGCACCACACCACAGAGGACAGGAGGCATGGAATACAGTGGACGTTGACCTCAATGCTGGATGACCTGGACTATGCCGACGACATCGGGTTGCTGGCAAGCAGACACCAGGATATTCAACAGAAGACACAACAGTTGGTACAGACAGCAAATGAACTATGTCTAACATGGAAGGATAAAAATTTGCAAATGGTCTGTCACGACAGACTACTTGGTGTTTTGGTAGATAATAATCTATCATGGACTGATCATATCAAACATATCAGTAAAAAGGTCAACTCAAGTTTATGGCTTCTCAGTAGGATAAGACATTTTCTCCCTGAAAGGCACAGAAAATTATTTTATAACAGTTACATACAACCGTATTTTGACTACTGTAATACAGTATGGGGTAATTCAAATGATAAAAACATATCAAAGTTGGAAAAAATTCAGAAAAGAGCATTAAGGCTAATATCAAACCAGAAAGAAAGCAAGGAAACTTTAGCTGGTAAGTTAAAAATATTACCTATTAAAGACCGAATATGTTTAAGAAAAGCCAAATTAATGTACAGGATATCCAATAATAGTGCTCCTGAATATTTACAATCCCTATTCCAGTATAGGCTACCTGGTAATACACCCAACCTGCGATCAATATCTACAAAACAGTATAAAATTCCCAAACCAAATAAGGAATTATTCAAGAAAAGTTTCCAATACTCTGGAACTTTGCTCTGGAATAGTATTCCAGTTGAGATTAGAAATGCCCACTCTATTTCCATCTTCCAAACCCAATATATCCAGTGGCTTCAGAGATGCTGTTGAATTAATTAAATTCCTTGTATGAGGGCCTCAAGGTAGATTAGTTCTTAGCTAATTGTGTTACCCTCTTTAAATAAAGTCATTATTATTATTAAATACCATAGGTCTTCGAGTCCACATAGGGAAGACAAAGGTCTTGAGGAATAATACTAGAGTGGGCAACCCAATCACCATCAACGACCTGCCCCTGCAAGAACTAGACAATTTCACTTACCTGGGCAGTAAGGTCGCCACGGATGGAGATAGCACAAAGGAAGTCGTCACAAGAATCAGCAAGGCCAACCAGACCTTCGCAATGCTGAAGCCCATATGGAGGACAAGAAACCTCAGCGTCCACACGAAGATCCGTATCTTCAAGAGCAACGTGTTGAGCGTCCTTTTGTACGGTTCAGAGTGTTGGAAGTCCACTGCAAACATAGAACACAAGCTTGAAGTGTTTCAAACCAAATGCCTGCGACGCATCATGAGGATCTTCTGGCCAAACACGATCTCAAACGAGGAACTTCGGCACAGAGCGGGTGCAAGCACCATCTCTGAGATCATATCAACTCGGCGATGGAGATGGCTCGGCCATGTCTGCAGAATGCCCCCTGACTCACTACCAAGGGTGGCACTGAGATGGACCCCACAGGGGAAAAGGAACCGTGGCAGACCCAAAGAGACCTTACGACGAACAGTGGAGAGAGACCTTAAGACCAGAGGCCTCACCTTTCAGATGGCCCCAGTAATAGCTGCCAACAGACGGAAATAGTGCTCCCTTGCTGTTGCCTCAAGCACCAAACAGAGCAGAGAGGATTGATTGATTGATTGATTGTTATAATCATAACAAGGTCAGCATAGGCTAAAAATAGATTTTGTACATTGGCACACACAGACAACCTTTCCTGCTTCATCACACACAACTCAGCCTGAACTTGTGACGTATATAAATACCAGAGAGAACCTTAATAAAATTTGATCGAAATTAGATTTATTAAATTTCTTTTAGAAATAAACTTTCCTTTTTCAGTTACTAGTGTTGCTGGTGAGTTATTTTGCACACGTTTTCCAAACATTAAAATCACAAAGGATAACTCATATGCTTTTGTTTTGAAACATTTTAAAAAGGAATTAGGAGGAGAGCCCTAGTAGCTGTCTTACTGAAACTAGCTTCAATGAAGTTATCAATAAATGTGCTACAGCTCCAGGGCATCAAGTCCAATTGATATCATGTACTGCATTTGTTTGTTGTTAACTTTTATCATGTTCAATGTTATTTAAATTGTGATGTTTCCACAAAGTTGAAGTTAATTAGCTTTATATTTGCAAAACATGGCATGTAGAGTTACTGACAGAATGGGACACAAAAAGTTTGAATAAACTTAAAAAAAGGTTTTAAAAATGTGTGGAAATAGGAATAGCCTGAGTGCATGGAAAGTTGATGTAAATGTAGTTGGTCAGTTCATAAGAAAACAATGCTAGAGGACTTCCTTTTTGTGATATTTGCAATAAAGAATTGAACTACGCCATTTGCAGTTGGGAGCATAAAACAATGAAACCTACAATGCAGTACAGGACATTCCCAGCCTTAATATTTTCAGGGGTTATTTTTTTTTTTTGGGGGGGGGGGACAACAATCGTGTCTGATTGTTTGAAAGCCCGCATACTTGTAGCAAGAAATCTGTGCAAGCTTGCCACAAGCTAGTAACAAGCTTGCAAAAATAAGCTTGCTGCAATGTTCCAAATATAAGCTTGCAAAAATAAGTATGCGCAAGCTTTAAAACAAGCTTGCAATTTTGGTTTGGGAGGTATGGTTGAGGTAAGTCTATTAAGTTAAACAGTGGTTTCTGGAGATAAAAGTTTACTTCAAGACTGTAGACCTTTTACAAAAGATCTAACTCATTGTGATTTGGTCTAATCTCTAGAGTCAATTAGCTCATCATTCACACTGCTATTAGGAGATCTGTCAAATGGTTTGAGGAAAGAGGAGATTTTTATCTGAGCTGGAAAAAAATCTTACATTTGACAAATACTGATCAAAATTGGGGGAAGCCAGAAAATTTTCAACTGCCACTTAATTCAGAAAAAATATGTTAATGCATCATAATTGAACTGATTGTGATTTAAATTAAATAATTTATTATGGAAATGTTAGAGGTTACAAAACTCGTGAGATATTTGAGGTATAGTGGCTGTATAGAACACCTAGCTGCTTGCCATAAACATATTTGAGGTGCTCAGATGAAAGTGGACTTGTTACCCCATAGTCAACTCTATATTGTTGAATTTTCTTTGTAGAAGGTATGATGACCAGTCTAGCCAGTGATGACCAGTCTAGCATCATAGTGACCACCCCGGTGGCCTAGTGGTTAGGGCATATGCCTTGGATGTGGGAGGTCTTGGGCTTAATCCCCTGGCTAAGTCATACCAAAAACTTATAAGATGGTACTAACAGCTGTCACATTTTGGTGCTCAGCATTAAGTGGTTAGTGTTAGGACTGAGCTGCTTGATGTCAGGATTATGTGACTGTGTGGGACATCATTCTACATGTCTGTGGGATGATGTCCCCATGCTAGACATCACTATAAACTGCCACACTGCAGACATCATAGCTAAATAACTGATTTTAAAAAAAACTACATAAACGATCCAAATCACATACACGAGTCAGATTTAAGTTTTCTCTGTAATAAACTCATGGTTAAACATATTAAATCTTCTAGGCATAATAAATATACCAGTACAGTGTGCCTCATATTGAAATTTTGGGATTTTTCAGGTATTGTGGACATGCATATCATGCTGTCAATAGAAGAATTACAGTCTTGATATAACTCAAAAACAGAGTTTTGACTAAAAAATTCAGAGGTTGAGCAGGCTCAACCAGACTGTTAGTGCCACTGCCTACCCTAAAAGTGTGTGTATGTATGTGTGTGTGTGTGTTTGTGTACGTGTGTGTACATATGTTTATGTGTATGTATGCATGCATGCATGTATGTATGTATTGACACCAGACTGAAAGCCATGGGCAGTGGTATGGCAGACTTTGTTGCCACTTCCATTATGGTTGTTCATGTAGATACAGCTCTTGCCTGCAGTCTGGAGTCCTTGACTATACATTTTGTCATCTGGCGTCTGCTCTGGAAGGCAAATAAAGCCCACAAGATCTTCACTCTCATATAAACCAAACTGGGGATGCCTGATATGCTGCATGGTGTCTGCCAAAACTAAGGTTATACAGTAGTCCCCTCATATACGGCCACCCCTTCTGCACCGGGAAAGTGGCCTTATAAGACGGGTGGCCGTTCCAGAGGGGAACTAAATTTATTATGAGAAGTACATGTATATGTAATGTACGTACTAAGAAAGCTACATACTTCAAAACATTATATATCTTCGTCTAAATGAAACATTAATCAATAAAAGTTTTTTTGTGGTTATAATAACAAATTTATTTCAACAGAATATACGTTACTATTTTTTCTTTCTTGGCGTAAGTGTGATATGCGAGCGTGTGATATGTGAGCGGGTATTGTTGTCATGCACATTGCAAATGGATTCAAAAACGTCATTTACATCTTGGTACATATAAAATTATGTTTCCATTTGCTCCATTTTCCCACTGCTGCTGAATAACCTTCTTACCGGTTATGACTTTGTTTATTCAAATTATTTCGACATAAACTTGTTTTTTCGAGTCTTTTCTACATAAAATTGTTCAGCAACCCCCACCCCCCTTCCCCGATGTCGTCTAGTAGAATAACTGACTTTCTTCTAAAATAATGTATCCATTAACGTGATGACATTATAATGTTTGGTAATGATTTCTTCGGTTATTGCTGACTATGCGATTTAATTATGCAGACAAAACTTGTGTCAAGTATACGAAATACAACCTTTGTAAAGGAAGCCATAATGTGTGGTCACGTAATTTTTCTGGTCTTTGTCTGGTACCCTGTTGTTTTGTTTAAGGTTGTCTGTGTGTGCCAATGTACAAAATCTATTTTTAGCCTATACTGACCCTGTTATGATTATAACAATTACGTCTGGTTATAATCATCAACGAGAAGAACTTGACATAGGTGTTAAACCCCAAACTCTATCATAACATTATTGAGCCCATTTCCTGTAAAAATTTACTTTTATAGATAATGATATACTATAAATCTTTAGTCGACACTTTTAACGGCGACTTGAAACTCTGAGACGTATATCTACCATAGAGATAATCAAACTTGTTTACCTTACGTCAAGATTTGAATTCATTATTGGTTCTGGATACATTTAAAGAAACAAAAGTGGCCCTTCATGAGGGGGACATTTTTCATTTTTTGTACTAAAATCCTGGCCGCTGGTCGCGTTAGAGGGGTGGTTGCTCTTGAGGGGTCCTTTTGAATACAAACTCATCGGTGCCAAGGGATTCTAGCTGTAAGAAGCAGGTGGCCGCTGGTCAGTGGGGCTGTTCAAGAGGGGGAGTACTGTATTAGTAGGGTGACAAAAGTGCCAGAGCAGCTGCATTCTTCTCAGCCTAGTCCACCATGCCTATGCCATATGATGGTATCTCTTAATAATGGAAAAAAAAAAAAAGCCGTTTGTGTATATGGTGTTTTAGCACATTTGAAAGAGCCAGCTGCCTCACAAGCAACCACCCTTTTAGATAGAGCATGCATATTTGCAGTAGGCC
Source organism: Unio delphinus (assembly GCA_029339505.1). Classification (NCBI taxonomy): domain Eukaryota; kingdom Metazoa; phylum Mollusca; class Bivalvia; order Unionida; family Unionidae; genus Unio; species Unio delphinus. The sequence continues at coordinate 187,459 of JAQISU010000459.1, forward strand.
TTGAACTATAAATATTTTCATTTATTATGGCTCTATGACCTTAAAATAAGCAATAGAAAAGTAAAGAGGCAGCAAGCTTGTAAAATTCATCAAATAATGTATGTCCCCAGAATACAACTGAAGATGTTAACCCTTAAAGTGCGTGTAGTCGCTCTGTTGTTTCTGGTCCTGTAGTGCGTGTCGCGACTATAGTCGCTTTCGAGTTGAGCAACACTGATCGCATTCTATAACTTCATCTTGGCATAAATGCCTGTAAAACTATATTTGATTGGTTTAAAAAGGCCCGGAACAAGCATTCTGCAGTACTTTACTATATTATTAACAATGTAATTTTACAAATTCTTGCTTTTAAACACATGGTACTTGTGCAAAGCTAAAATGGCAGACGCTGAATACAAAGGTGATTTCTTACAACAAATATTCGCTTCTGTTAGTGATACTAATAGTGATTTTGAATAATTTGAGAAAAATGACATTATTGGAGCAAGTGAGGTATTGATGGAAATACACATGAATGATTTTGAGCCAGTAATTTACGTGGAACTGGAGTCGGATGTACATGCTTGCCTGACGTGAAAAGATGGCGCGCCTGTCAACCCCCATTCAATGGTAATTCAAAATTAAATGTCGAGATGGTGAATAATGAACCTACGGACTATTGAAGACTTTTTCTTAGATGACGAGTTATTGCATCTGATAGTAGATCAAACAAATCGTAATGCAGATGAGTTCATGGGGCAGACTTGAACGAAAAAAGTCGCATGAAGAAATGGCGACCTGTTACACCTGAGCATCTAAAACGTTTTCACATCGATTAAAACAATGGGTTTGGTACATATGTCTGTTCTCGATTCCTAAGGGGCTATTGATGATGTGATATCAACCACATGCTTCAGCAAAAAAATAAGTATGGGATAGATTTCAAGCTATTGCAAGCAATTTACACCTGTCAGACAATGAGAACAATTAAGGTGACTCTTCACACAAAATCAGCCCAATGATTGAACAAAAATAAAGCCTTTGCTGAGGTTTAATCACCAGATATGGACCTCGGTTTGATGATATTATAATAAATAACAGGTGGTAGTTTTTCATGAACATTAATTGCTGACTGGATGATTTAAACTTACCTCTGACATTCATGGAGTGGATTTTTGCAAAACTGTCACCCTTCCTTTACCTGTGATTTTCACAATTTATATATAACATTGTGACAGACATAACATGTGCATGGTTGGACTACTAATGAATATAACATTTCTTAGATATATTTGAACTTTTCCATAAAAAACAAACAAAAATACTGGTGAAATACAATTGTAACTTGTTATTTTACCTGTATTTACACCTGTACCTGCAAATATGTTAAACCTACACACATGTCTTGATGCTAATCTTAAGGTATAGACATGCACCATCTATTTTCATATAAGGTTTGTCTATCAATAGTGTATATTTAATGAAATACATGCAATTTAAAGACTGTGCAGTTTTCTTCTTTTCTCCCCTGAAACAATTCAGCACTGAGGGACCTTGTACTGCAAAACAATGCAGCACTGTAAGGGTTAAAAGAAATTACAATATAGTGAATTAAATCCCATATAATCCTAGAATTACTAACACAAGTCCTAATGAATAAACTGGTTTCCTTCTTTAGATTCACCATAATTCCCAATTAATGTCTCTTTTCCAAGAATGTTATAGATGAGCACTTTGTATTTCCAGAGTAGAATATTTGAATTAAATAATTAAAACCCAAACTTGACACTATACACAATGATTTTTCCAACCCCACCATAACCAAGTTTTCTACTACCATAATTGTCAGATGCATGAAGACATCAATAAAAAAGCAGTTGATACACATTATAGAAAATGTGCATTCTAGAATATCTCTAAATATGCTGTGGGAAAGGTTAAAATTATAATGGTTGAGTTCAACCCCTGTACTGTTCCTAGAGTAAAATGAAATTTGAAATTCTGGAATATTTCCAGCTACATGTATACACACCATCATGTGTGTAAATTGAATCTCCAATGGAATTCTTTGGGCAAAACAAAACACCGTGGCATAAATACATTTCCACTTTTATTTTAATAAAAGTCCTGGAGTCTTTTGTAGTAGATGTCACTTTAAATGGTTATACTTGATAAAGTTTTGTATTAAGATGCTGAACAATTGCCCAAAAAAATGATTTTATTTCTGATAGAATGGAAGAGAGTGCTTAGATTCAGACAATAGGCATTCTATGTACAAAGCAGATTATTGGTATATATGAAAAATAGTAATTACTGTCCAAACTTGAATGGTCCCTGTTTTGAGGCCCTTGTGAAGATATTAATTTAAGAAAGTTCCTAGTGTTTACCAACAAATTATGAAAAACAATCTTTGGAATTTCACATCACGTGCTACATAATATACATTTTAAAAATACTAATTATTTTTAGATTATGAAGCAGTTTGTTAGAGAGTGAACTCGTTTATGTCAACTCACAAGAAGAAACAGCTATTTTCAGTCGGTCAGGGTCCTTGACAGATATTAAAAATATAAGTAACTGTACTTTAAGCTTTGGATTGGACTGGGGCATCTTGGGGAAACATTAAATAGAATGGATGTATGTTTGTTTTTATGCAATCCAAATGTTTTCATTCATATTTTGTATATATATGTGTATATATATATATATATATATATATATATATATATATATATATATATATATATATATATATATATATATATGTATAATGTGGTTTTTTTACAGGACAATTACTTACTGACCCTGGATTAGCATCTGAAGATGGAGCCACTGCCATGGTATCTTGTGAGAAAATCTTTTTAGTTGAGAACAGGAGTGTTTATGAATGCATGATTAAAGTGGTAAGATGGATAAAGAAAACAGGACTTGAACATACCATTGAAGTTAGAGAGTTGAATGAACCACCGAGGGTAGGATTTGTTGTGCAGGGTCCTTCTGACCGAGTGCTTGAGATGACTGACTATATGAAGAAGGTCCAGGAGAGCATCATCACACAAAAGTATTCAGCATTTAGTGTATCAGAATTTAGTTACCTTGGAACAACAGAGGGAAAACAGATTTTAGCCAAATTAGAAGAAGAGAACAATTGCACCATTGAAATCACATACCCAGGTAAAGTAACTTTGGTAGAAGATCTTTATTCTGGTAAACAACGTTTTATTTCTACTTTTATGTAATTTTAGAACAAATATTTCTGTTTAAACTTGTTTTGAATCTTATTAGTGAAAACACCATTACAGTCATTATATACAGTACGCTTAATATTTTTGTCATCAGTGACATCACATAAAAACGTAGCCAGTATCTTTAGGATTATATCTCATGTTAACACATTAACCCTTGGAGGTTTTTGCTGTTTTCGCATGAAATGCGAGTAGGAAACATATTTTGGGGACTATTTCTGAATACATCCTAATACATCAACTTCCAAGCAATTTTCCATTAGCCCAATGCCTAGTTGTGCTAAATGAATGTTTTCCATTGGTTAGTTTGCTGGTGCATGAGCAGAAGGTGAAGTTTTTTTATTAAAATTTTGCTTCATGGACCCATAATTTTCACATGGAGAAGATTCTTTATTCAAAATGTCCACCTTATCCTACTTTTTGCACATATTCACCAGTCTGTGTGCACTTCAGACCAATCTGCCTTAGATCTGAGGCCATAAAGTATCAAATCTGAACACAAAATCAGATTCCAACAATGAGCGAATTTTGGGTTGAAAAAAAATTAGGTTTTTCCCTCAGTATTTTGTAGTGCAACTAAAATGTCCAGATTATTTGGTATAATTGTAGAGCTAAATCAGTCTACCTTTCTATAATACCACCCACTTTAGTGTATCATATATGACCTTGATGCTGCAAAGCTTGGCAGTAGGCTACTACAACCTCCTGCCCCGTAAACGCGGTACCAGGGGTTATTGTGTTAACGAGAAGGTCCCATATACTCAGTCACAAGAAAATGTCCTTAATGTTTTTCTTCACAACTTTTCTTTTAAAACATTATTTTACTTTGATGAACTAACTTGATACAATATTATGTCTTGATTATTGACTGTAAATGACATAATCACCAGCTTTGAATTTTGTTGATTATTTCAGAATATATTCATTTGTATCGATGTAATTCTTATTTTAAGACCAAGGTTTCCATACCATATGAAGCTTGTAGTATGGTTTTATATCACTACATGGAACCACTCTGGTAGCCTAGTGGTTAGAGTGTCTGCCGCGAAAGTGGGAGGTTGTGGGTTCAATCCCTAGCTGAGTCATACCAAGGACTTACAAAAATTGAACTAACAGCTGCCTTGCTTGGCGCTCAGAATAAAGAGGTTAGTGTTAGGACTGGTCGGCCTGGTGTCAGGATAATGGACTGGGTGGGACATCATGCTACATGTCTGTGACATGATGCCCCAGTGCTAGATCTTGCTATAAACTGCCTCACTGCAGACATTGTAGCGATATGACTAAAACATTGTTAAAGCTATGTTAAAAATCCTATAATGACGCGCACACATATCACTGCATGGAAAAGGTTTAGAAATCACCTGAGTTTCTTGGGAGACAACTTCCCAATTGTTTTTTTTTTTTCAATGCCATTTTAACAGTTTATGACCAACATAATAAAATAAGGCTATGCTTCAGATGAAAAACAAAAGACTGTTGCAGAACCACTGTGTTTCTTGATGAATTTGTAACAGATTGCCTTCGATAATTGTGATACATATATTAGAATAAGATTGGTTAAATGTTTTCTTTTAGATTTGGATTTCATTTATTCTATGTTGTACCAGAAAGCTTTTTTAAATTGCCATCACTTGAAATATTTTTTCAGGAGGATCAATGGGATCATGCAGGATGGTTACCTTCATTTTTCCACACGATCATAGTGTTATCCTCTTTAATGGAGAAGTGGAAAAATGTACAACAGATGTAATTGTCACACCAGTCCTGTCACCATTCTCATCAACAGGTTAAAATATTATTTTATGTTATATATATTATGGTAGATATAACCCCAACCCCAAGAAAGTGTTATTTCCAAGCTGACTTTATTAACTATTTGTTTAGCCGTAATAATTTTAAAAAAATATTCATTTTCTGTTTATGTTGTGACAAAGTTGAGTGTCCAAGAGATAGTGATTTGACAGTGATGTAATTCACTATGTATGCATTGTTTCCATGCATATTTTCAGACGTTTTCTAAGATAAATTTAATTTAATTAAATAATAATAATTTTCTGTATACACCAGATAGAAAGGAAAGTTACTGCTATCCTGGATTCTTTTAAAGAATGCTTGATACTAGTAGGAAGAATTAATATATATAATAATAATAATACCCGGATTCTAAAAAAGAATGATTGATAATTGTAGGCAGAATTATTTTATTTACAAATTGCTTCAATTTCTTACATGTAGGACCTCAGAAGACACCATTCATTTCTGCAGAATCAACAAAGTTGAGCATGTTTGTTCCATTGTGCATTCCAAAGGCAAAACACTCTTTAATTCAAAATATTTGTGCTACACTTTGCTACACTGGGGACATGCAGTGTGGAAAAGTTGGGTTTGCAATAAGTCCAGTTGGTGGATGGGATTTGACAAAGTATATAAAAATCTTCTTGTATGCAATCAGTGATTTCTTCTGTAAAAGTCAGGGAATCACAGGAAGGAAAGTGTATCTTTGTACAAGTGATGTCGACATTTTTGCACGGATGAAAGGTGCTGCAATTTACTATTTTTCATCTTTAATCACCGGACAAAATAAAGCAGGAGACTCGTACACAGTTGACTTTGATGCATCATCATTCAAAGGTAAGTTATTGAGAGTTGGGTACAATGTTGCAATACAAGAATGCCAAGAAACCATTCATGTGTGTGTGTGTGTCTATCTATCTATATATATATATACAAAATGCAAAATTATTACAATATAGGGTGTCTTTTGACAACAAATGCTATAAAAACTAGACATTTGATAAATTGATATACTGTTATAATTAAATATGTACATGCATTAAGGATGAGTATATACAGGATTCATACAAACAGTATTAGCAAACATGTGTAAAACATTATAGGTAACAATGTTATAAAAGATAGTAGTACTGAATTAAACAAAATCATAAATCATTGAAATGACGAAGCTGACTTAATTTTTTTTAAAGCTTGACATGTGTCAGCTGACTTTATATAATGTTGTATGGAATTCAAAAGTTTGGGTCCAGAAAACGCAAAACTCTTTATATAATCTCTGAATTTGGTGTAGCTGTAATATATTTAAATATATTATTCAATTTCATGTAGCTTGTCCTTGGTCCTTAAAAAAAGCCATTAAATTCTGTATCAATAAACCTATCCATCAAAATTATTACAGTACTAACACTATTATGTTTCTCAATGACAGCTATACAGTATAATTTAAACTTTTGTTCGTCGTGGGCATTTTATTTGAACTTTTTATTTTAATAGCTTGATTCGGCTAACAAAAATATGATTGGTTGTCAGTGCAGATATTGTTACACATAAAACCACTTCAAACAGGTGTGGTAGTTATAGCTTTATTTAGAAACCATGACTCCTGCTTAATATCAATAAACAATACATCAGAGTCTGTATGGATTAGTAAAATTCATTGGCATTGTGCAGCAAAACAAACCCCTTATCCCTGAGGCATTACCGATATAAATCAAGGTTAAAACATAGTCATTGTTCTACAGGTAATAAACCTCTTTGTAGATGATAAATATTGATTGTGGGTGCTAAATGACCGGTATATTGTGTGCTCTTTTAATGAAATCCAGATGGCTACCTTTTATTTCCAAACACACGTCAAAGAAATCCCACAATTATGTTATTAAAAATTTTCCTATTTTGAATTTTCCAAACCAGTTAGTGAGGCCCTCCTGCCCTTATAGTGTTTTGCTATTTGGTCATATTGTTTTTAATGTTTAGTTTGTAATAATAGTATTTTTTTAAAATAATTTATATATATTCATCAACTTGAAAGAAGAAATCGAGCGCCATTTTGAAATCTTCTTCTCTTTCTCTCCTCCTTATTTTATCTCTGTCTGATGTTTCAATTTCTCTGGGTAGGTTTACTCTTAATTCTCCTTGCATTGCGACTTGTGTTTCTTTTGGTCTCCTCTCTGTTGATCGTTTCACAATAGTCATGGCTGTTGGGTTCGCTGTTTGTAATTGCTCCAGTTGTTGTGTTTTCCTATTGTTGTAATTCTACTTGCTTGTGTTCTTTCTGTTGCTGTTGCAGTTTACCTGGATTTGTAATTACGGCTGTTTTATCCTGGCATTGTTGGTCTATTCAATTTAATTCCCTGTTGTTTTGAATGATACTAATTTATTTTTTTTGGGGGGGGGTATTCGCTTTCTTTAGTGGTTCATTTGGCTGTTGTTTCTGTTGTTGCAACTACTTTTTATGGTTGTGTTGTTGTTGTTTCCATTGTATTCTTCCTTTGCTATGTCCTCCTTGTACTTCATTGTTTTAAGGGCGTTTGAAAGGCATGTGTCCTATTTCTCCACACTTATTGCATTTTCTGTCGTATATACAGCCCTTTAGACTAACAGCCCTTATACCAGGTTTTGGCCAAAAGTCCATACATGAAATATGACCTCTTGATTTCTTTTAATTTGGACTTCTCTATTTCTAAAATTCTTATTCCATAAGGATTGTTGTTGTCGGGATGGTTGACATTCTTGATGATAAAACCTTCACATTGAATTTTTTCTCGAAATGCTCAATCACGGCTTTTAAAGTAATTTCGAGTGGAATGTCTGATATATGTATCTCTCTTTGAGCAGTTCATTGTATAGAATTGGCTAGTTCTCCTCATTTTGAAGCTGGCTATGTGGGTAAAAAAGAAAGGAGAACCACAACAAATAAATTGCCTTTTATTTGTTTAACAGAATACCAACATATTAATCACATCGACTCGTATATTGCAATTTTCTTTGTTTTTTGTTTTTTTTAAAAATTATTTAATGCCATGGCATGAGTACAACACTCATCCCATATGTAAGCTCTCACCCTTGGTCCTCTAAGATTAGCCATCATACATGTACCTGTATTTCTACTCTCGATACTATAATGTTTCTGTCATAACTATTTTAAGAATTATATTATTATATAAGTATTAGCAAACATGTAAAACATTATAGGTAACAATGTTATAAAAGATAGTAGTACTGAATTAAACAAAATAAGCTTGACATGTGTCAGCCGACTTTATATAATGTTGTATGGAATTCAAAAGTTTGGGTCCAGAAAACGCAAAACTCTTTTTATAATCTCTGAATTTGGTGTAGGTAAATATAAATTGTTTGAGATGGATTGTAGTTCATACATATATACGGTACGTACATTTGTAACAAATTTTAAGTTACATTTAAATTAATTAGGAACCAATCCTTGTATGGATTTATAGACCAGTAAACCATTCTGTAACTGAACTGAATTGAAATGGTATAGTATTCTGTATCACTATTACAATTGTAGGTGTAACATGTTATAGGCAGTACAATATATCTTTCTCTGTTCTTGACGGAGATAGGATCATATTCCATTTTAAAGCAGCGAGTTTACTTTTTTAATGACCTTGTCAACTTGTACTATACAACAGAAGTTAATATATGTCATGATGACAAGTAGCTTTTCATTTTCAGACTGTTGTATGTATTTTCTGTATAGTATTACTTTGAAGAACTTTCTCAGCTTTTACTTTGGCTTGACTATCTGTGATCATGGCTTTTGGATGCACTTAAATTCAAATCATTGTTATCACACCTGTAATTTAAATCTTCATTTAATTTAGCATTAAGCACATGGACGGTTGATCCATTGTTATAATCTACAGACATGTTGGTGGTTGATAGCTCACTAAGATCTGGTAAATTGTGGTTATACAACAGAAAGAGTAGTGGTTGAAGAACTGATCCTTGTGGAACATCTGACTTTTATACTACATTAACATTGTTTTGATATTTACATTTATAAAAAGTGTGATTTAATGTTGTTTGAAAGTAAAATTGGTACATACATACATTTAATAGAACAAAGGCAGATACAGTAGAGTATGACGAAGTCATGTAACACAGATAGGGTTAGGGTTAATACCGTAACTGAATCATGACAAAATGCTTTTGATAAAGATTTTTATTTTTGGGCATTTTATAATAATTTACAAACTTAAAATGTCAGGTGTCATTTTATACTAATCTACAAACTTAAAATGTCAGGTGTTTAATCAGTCCGCTAATTGATGCAAACAATACAAACCTTTAATATAGCCCGAAATTATGGAAGCGTGACATTTCAATAACAGTACCTACGTTTGAGATTGCCAATGCCGGTATATAATTAAAGGTTGATTGAATAACTACTGTTTGAACAATAATGCATAAACAGATTTGTATTGTAAAAAAAAACAAGGAACCACGTTTGATTTTTGCCAATAGCGGCAGAGTAATTTGTTATTGTTTGTAGCATAATCTCTTTTTCTCATCATACGCTGCAAACACTTGTAGCAACAGAAAAGATTTTTATTATCGCTTAAGACAGTATAATGATTATTTTGAAACAAATTATGATCTGATGTACTGTATTTGTACTATTAATCTTGTCATGGTCGATCTTTTTTGATGAAAGTACATCATGAATTTTTCATTATGAATGTTAATATAATATTTAATATCACTTTCATAATATTACGTGTCTCTCAATAAGATAATTATTATATAAAATTATCAAATCTGACTTTGTCACATTGAGATTGCATTTGTCGTATGCTATCTGTGTTATATGACTATCTACACAACTAAGGGTGCGTATTTACCATTTTTTAAATTAAATATAAAAACAAAGTTAATATAGTATAATGTACACCGCTCCCTCGATAACTCGTGCCCTGATAACTGGCGAACCCGCTTATAACGCGGTGTCCAGCGTGGATCCTGTTTTTTTTTTTAAATATTTTTAAAAAATAACAAAAATCGTGATCAGAACTGGTGAATGAAACCTTGATATATCGCCCGTTTTATCGTCGAAAATGGCGGTTAGTACCCGAAAAGTTAGAATCAACATCGTGAAATTTTCAGGTTTTAATAAGGAATTACATAACTTGTTAGATTTTATCGGAAAAAATATTGTCTCAATTCACTGTAAATAATAATACTGTATATGTATACGGCGAAACAGCGATCGATGAATTATAGTAAATGCTAACAGGTGGCAACATTGAATGAAATGAACACTTGTTGCAGTGTAAGCAGTATAATTGTTACATGTTCTCTTCTATTCAAACACGAAAAAAGTCAATTGACCGTCACATCAATGCCTGTGAGCACATCTGTGAGAACCTAATTATGTGCCGGCTGCGTTTTGATCGACGACTTGGGGAAGTGTTTGTTGCATTGTAAAAATCAATTAAAATAGACCTGCTTTGTTTTATCACGTTAAGTCGGTATTTTGTATCAAATCAGGTAAAAGACGTACAATACAAAAGTTCAAAGGAATGCGAATCCTACATGCATAAACTCTTGTGGTCAATATTGTGTCTCAACATCAATTTAATTGGACCAATCGAACATGGTTTCAAATAGTATATACTTATTGTCATTAAGGTATATATTAATCAGTAATTTATCCTAATCATTTGTAAATGTGATCATGGAGAGCAAGGGAATCAAGCGAAAGTAGTGAACTTAAACTTGCCGAGTCGACACTCAGAGGTTGTCGACACTCAGAGGGTGGCTCAAGGATGAGCAGAAATTTCGGGATTATTTGCATGAAGTTGATTCTGATGATGGATTTAAATGGAAACGGGCATGCACTGCAAACGACACAGAATTAGATGATGCTGTGTACACCTCATTCACACAGCAACGTGAACAAGGTGTTCCGATTTTGGGAACAATTCTCAAGGCCCAGGCAGAGAAAGGCCCAGGCAGAGAAAATGGCCAAAACTATGGATACTGATTTAGATTTCATGGCAAGCCATGGATGGCTTTGGAGATTCCAGCGCCGACATAGAATAAAACAAAAATCGTCGTCAGGACCGAAACCTTAGAGATTTTGCTCGGTGGCAGAGAAATCAACTGACAACACAAAAAGAATTAACAGATTTTTTCAAAATGTGAATTTATATTTGTTAACTGTGTCAAAAACTGAAAATATTATCGTATTCTCACTCGCGTATTTGCATTTAAATATTTTTTTTTTTACATGTCTGACGTTTAAACTCATGGTTGGTAATGGTTTATCCTTGTGAATTTTTTTTTTTTACATTTTTCTCTATCAATCTATCTATCTATCTATCTATCTATCTATCTATCTATCTATCTATCTATCTATCTATCTAGTGATAGCCGATTTTTTTTAGAGCAACACAAGTTTGGACATTCTGTTTTTCGATATCAATGTTTTCTTTTTTGATAAAAGAAATCTTGATTCATTTTGAACAATAAAACTAGAATGTATCCAAATCAACACAAAAAGCAGTGACATAATACACAATGTGTTTAGCGTTACACATGTTAAGAGTACTGATACCTCGTGGAATAATGTTTGTTTTTACGATCTTTTCAAGATACTTTATCCAGAAATTAAAGGTAATTTATAAATAAAAACGAACAACACCTTTATAAAGAAATATTTATTTTCAGCACGATTATAAAACTAGTATTTAACAATGCAACAACACCCCCCCCCTTCGACTCTATCTGTTGATCTCCATCTCTTTATTAGTTTTTTTTTTATAGGTCCCTCGGTAACTCGCACCCTCGCTTATAGTGCGAGCGATGTTTTTGGACCCCGACGTGCGCGAGTTATCGAGGGAGCGGTGTATATGAAGATGTACAAATTAAACAAAAATAAACAGACTTTGCCTGCCTTTGCGGTGTTTAATAGGACCGGAGGGGTGTGAGGGTGGCATAAATTTATCTTTACCTGTATGTTTTTGGATACATAATTAAAAACTTTAATTTGTATTTGAACAACAAAAACGTAATTTTTTGTTGCCGTCTGATAACATGTGGTAACACATGGCATCCCTAAAGAGAGGTATATGCATAATTAATTTTGATATAAGTAGCAAAATCTATAAGCATAAAATGACTAGTTTATATAATACATGCCATAATTACAGAAAACTCTATGAAAAACATACATATATTTTTCATTTAATGTAAATTTATTTTGCTACTTAGTCAAAATTGTTGTGGAAATCAACTAAATCCATGTTGATAATACAAGAGTACAGACACAAAAGGTATGGAAAAATTATTTGTGCATAACACTCACTTTAACTGGTCTACATGTCTACAGTAAAGTCCACAAATGATGATTGTTGTAGTATCCTTGACCTGCCATATTTTGTCCATTAATGATGGTCCTGTGTGTCATGTTTTTTTTAAAAAGTTGAACAAAATTCCTCTTCTATAATATTTTTCAATCATATAACATCCAATAGTGACATTGATACAGCCCGCATTTTTTATGATATCTGGTGCCATTATGTTCAATTTAGTCTGTGCTACATACAGTATGTAGTATCGAACTAGAATGAATCAAAGACAAGTGGTTTGACATTCAAGAATCCCATCTGTTTTCTTGGAACTGTGTCAAGTAAAATTAATGCAAACATTACCATGTTTACACAGGTGGCCGATTTTTATTAGATTTTTTTTCAGTGTTATCAAACGACAATTTTTTTTTTTATATTTCAATGTTTCATTGAAAAATTTCATTATTATATAGTACATTTATGACAAGTAAACTGTAAGCATCCATACAAGTCCCAGTGATGATAAATAAATGTACACATGACATGAACATTGAACTGTTGTTCTATATCTTGATTTGGTTTTAATGGTTGTTCAATTTATTACATGGGTTATTATTCAGGGGTGTGTACCAAAATAACCAGGTATCCATAGACATCTTTAAGTATGGTATTGTTGCATATGATGGGAACAGATAGATTGACTGTAGTCAATTGGAAGTCCCATATATAGCTTACCATTTACACAAGAGCTTTACTAACCTTTGTCTTTTGCATGCAACTAAAAGGTAGTCCCCTTTCCACAAACGATTATGGAGTTTTACAATCAATTATCTTATTTGTTCACTCAATCAATCAATCAATCCTCTCTGCGCTGTCTGGTGCTTGAGGCAACAGCAAGGGAGCACCATTTCCATCTGTCAGCAGCTATTACTGGGGCGGTCTGAAAGGTGAGGCCTCTGGTCTTAAGGTCTCTCTCCACTGTTCGTCGCCAGGTCTCTTTGGGTCTGCCACGGTTCCTTTTCCCCTGTGGGGTCCATCTCAGTGCCACCCTTGGTAGTGAGTCAGGGGGCATTCTGCAGACATGGCCGAGCCATCTCCATCGCCGAGTTGAAATGATCTCAGAGATGGTGCTTGCACCCGCTCTGTGCCGAAGTTCCTCGTTTGAGATCGTGTTTGGCCAGAAGATCCTCATGATGCGTCGCAGGCATTTGGTTTGAAACACTTCGAGCTTGTGTTCTATGTTCGCAGTGGACTTCCAACACTCTGAACCATACAAAAGGACGCTCAACACGTTGCTCTTGAAGATACGGATCTTCGTGTGGACGCTGAGGTTTCTTGTCCTCCATATGGGCTTCAGCATTGCGAAGGTCTGGTTGGCCTTGCTGATTCTTGTGACAACTTCCTTTGTGCTATCTCCATCCGTGGCGACCTTACTGCCCAGGTAAGTGAAATCGTCTAGTTCTTGCAGGGGCTGGTCGTTGATGGTGATTGGGTTGCCCACTCTAGTATTCTTTCTCAAGACCTTTGTCTTCCCTATGTTGACTCAAAGACCTATGGTATTTGCTGTCTGTACCAACTGTTGTGTCTTCTGTTGAATATCCTGGTGTCTGCTTGCCAGCAACCCGATGTCGTCGGCATAGTCCAGGTCATCCAGCATTAAGGTCAATGTCCACTATATTCCATGCCTCTTGCCCTCTGTGGTGCGGCGCATGATCCAGTCAATGGCCAGTGAGAAGAGGATTGGAGAGAGAATGCATCCTTGCTTCACTCCGGTTTCCACCTTGAATGGTTCAGTGAGTTGGTTGTTGTGGATTACTCTGCACTCAGAGTTCTCGTACAGGGACTTGATGACAACCAACGACTAATTACAATCAATAATCAGAATAACACTTAAGTTACAGATAATAGACAGTCTGAGACTGGGAATGACTGGATCACCCCATCTAGAGTGCACTTAAGTTCCTCCAAAGAACTCTTGTTATTATTTGAGATTAGAGTGGATACATGTACTTGATTGTCAGTCATAACTCGTTATATGATCACTTCAGAAGAGTATTGTACAGAAGCAGATTGATGTGACCTATTTTTTTTAATGACGATTGCTTCTCTACACCTTTGATGTTAATTTGACCGTATCTTTTGGATGATGCTGTTTATGAAAACATCAAACCAGATATGAGCATGCACCTGGGGAGAACTGCATCAAGGAAATACCTTGTGTCTAACTATATATATGAGTAATCAAGTTTCATTTCTTGTTGTGCAATATCTTATGTTTAGACTTTGTACTAAAGAAGTATTTATTTTTCTTTTATTGTTCACAGAACCATCAATGCAGCCATCCGATCCTGTACTTCATTTTGAAAAGGTTGAAGTAAGAGTTGAGACTGGTGAACTGAGCCAAACTAAGGTGAGTATGAAGAAACCTGTGTGATAATATTTTAATTAAGTATTGCAAAAAATATACTTAAGTCACAATTTCATATTTATAGAATTTACATCTTTCAGTCAAGTTTTAAGAGATTGTGGACACCTTGGAGCCATCATCAAGTGTGACTGGTTTGGGTTATGTGAATGGAGCAGTTTTTGTTTTGTGACAGAATTCTTTTGTTATATTCGAATCATTCAAAACTGATCAACCTATGATCCAAAAGTCAAATTTCCTTTTTCGAGCTTTTAGGTATGCTGGAGTTCTGTTTTTACCAAATGTAATTATTTTTAAGTACATGTACATTTTATTGGATGCTGATTTTTATTGTATAGCATTTAGTTCAGATGACATTCTAAGCTATAAGCATGTTAATTATATTCTGTACATGAACTTGAATATTGTGACACATATGTGAAATCATAGCTATGTCCAATTGGTCAGAGTTTAATACCTGGATTATGGGGAGATTTGTTGTGTGATCATCCTTCTGATTGCTCGAGTTTCTGAGCTAATTAAGCTTGTTTAAAGACTAATTAAACAATGCATCAATGCATCAGCTGAGTTTTATTTTGAGTGAGATCTATGCATGTTAATGAGGTTATCTTGCATTTGATAGGCTGAGCTTGTTGCACTAAACTAATTTTTATAGGATTTTTGTCCCAGTTCTTAAATACGCTTTATATTATCTGGATTTTTGAGAGATACTATTATTTGTGAGGAAAAATCTGTGTGATCTTTTGCACACAACTCTATGTCACATGATCATGCATGGAAGGAAGATATTACATGTTATCTTTTTCACAGATGCCATAACTTGTACATGTCTGCCAAAACTATCACCAGAGAAATTATACCACAAATAAACAGTTTTCTGCACTTTATTTAGTCTCATTGTTAAAACTGTCTGTCTAGTTTTATAAATAAATGTATTGTAGCCTTTTCCCTTTAGTTCTTTAAAGGACTTCCAAGGCTTCTTCGTGTTTCATCTCTTAGGTGGTTACATGTTCCTTACATCATCATCATCAGTCTCTTGATCTAGTGTGGTCTTTGATGCCCTGTGCTGCTGAACATCTGACAAGTTCCCTCCACTTCTAGCGATCATGTTCGTTACATATGTATATGTAAATACATCTGCCTAAGGAAAATAACAATAGGCCCTAACATTTGAATGTTGCTATAATAAAAATAGAGTTCACAAGTGAATTTTATTATTGTTCAATCAGAAAAACTATAGGTAATTTCCATTATGTTAAGTCTGTTGTTTACTTTGTGCATAAACAGTACAGGTGTCTACATAATATGACAATGTATACAACCAAGTGAGTTTCAAGGCAACAATTGATTTCAGATGACATTCATTATTTCTTTATTACAGGATAATGTCAGTTGAATGTGGGGGGGGGGGGGTGCAGTTTGACCACAAGAAATACCCTTGTATACTCACAGTGTGTTTTGCCCTCCCATTAGGGAGGTAGAGCACAATGATAGCGAGTTGTGACATCCCATTAGAGAAGTAGATCATCGCAATAGCAGGCTGCACCCTCCCTTGAAGGAGTGGGTCGCTCTGTAACAGAATTGTTACCGAGAGGATGGTAGATTAAATGAACAACACAAACACAATATGTGAAAGAAAATATAAATTTATGAAATAAATTATTAATGAAAAATAATGATGTATCAACACAATAACTCGTGCGTTCAACCCACAATTACACTCACAACCATTCACAATACATGAATAAATTAAATATTAATACACAGATACAAAGGAATCTCTTGGACTATACACAGATCCAAGGAACCTTTACAAAAGTTATATTACCGCAAGTATAAATTACGATAACAAATACAAAACATCAAACTATACTATCGCACGTATGGATTGCGACAACTAGCACGAACATATACATGTATTTAATCAAGTTGCTAACTTTTATTGAGATTCATGTAATCCCTTGAAATACTACTGTGATTTGAAGTAACTATGTAAATATAACTTTGTATTCAATTGTACTACAATTGCAACACACACATGTGTCTCGACCCTGTATAACCGTACGATTCACCAACAGTTGAACCGCCGCCCAGTTTCTCTGAAGACCTAGGGTTGACACAATACTTTTATCGGTCACTTGCCTTTCATGGATCCACCACAGTTATACGTACAGACAGCATACAACATCTACTAGAACCAACGTTCCCAAATACTTAGATGCCACCCCGGATGTTTACACCTCTAGACAGCTCCGACACTCGGACTTCTAGATTTCCGGATTTTTACACGTCACGACAGATGTAGACGGACAGACAATCTGACAGACAGACAGTCAGATACTTCAATTCGATTGCACAATTAAACAGCACAATCACGGCACAATCAATCACATTCAGCTACAATTCAGAGACATTCAGAGACGTTCAGCTATAAATCAGAGACGTTCCGCTACAATATCAGAGACGTTCAGCTACAAATCAGAGATGTTCCGCAACAAATCAGCTACGATATCAAAGATGTTATCAGCTACAATAAAGAAAACCAGACTAATAATAGTTGTCTCAAAAAATAATCTAAACCTTAGATTACGCTATTGCATTTAAAGTCTAATAGTGACTAGTAATTCCAAATATTCCACGTTTAAAATCTGCATTGTAATAAAGGCATCATTATGTGAAATGATAAACTGAATAAAATTCACAATAAAACGAAATATAAATTTAACACTCACCCCTTTGGCTGGAGATAGTATGACGAGCTATCTTTCCTGTGATAAGATACTTTTGGTCCCGTAATATTTATCAGAAATATTCTGCCTTATATATCCTCAAATAGGTGAGCAGAATTCACGGCAAAATTACTGTGCACCCCATGAATCTAATGTTCCAGACTTCATGTGATTCGAAGTCAGGCACATGCAAATCATTACACGCCGCTTACCTTGGAGAAAACCACTTATTCACCCCAGGTAACGCATGTACGACGAAACAAAAAAAATGGTGAAATTAGTTTATAATTCAAGAAGAAAATAAATTCAATTTTCGCCTAATTCTGTGACAATACCTCCCCCCTAAGAATAAAAATGTACACATTTTTAAAATTAACACAGAATAGAAGAAAAATAACTACTGATGATATCTTACAACATTTACACTGGTTATACTACAATCTGGATTTTATTACTGGGCAAATTCATACAAATTTCCCATCATGCCCTACTCAAGTAGTCTGCGCCTATATTTTTAACTCCCCTTATTGCTTCTACATGGAAGCGATAAGGTTGTAGTGTTAGCGCCCAACGCATCAACCAAGCATTAGCGACCTTGGCCTTGTTTAAATACAGTAGGGGTTGGTGATCAGTTTCGAGAACGAAATCTCTCCCAAATAGATATGCATGATACTTCCCAATTCCCCATACTACGGCCAAACATTCCTTTTCTATAACGGAATAATTTTTCTCCCTGGGTAGCAATTTCCTACTTAAGTAAGCTACGGGTAACTTACTGTCGTCTTGCTCTTGCAGTAAAACTGCCCCCAACCCAGTTGCAGAAGCATCTGTTCTTAGAATAAAAGGTTTGCTGACATCTGGCAATTTTAATATAGGTGCACTAACCAGTTTCTCTTTCAGAGCACAAAATGCTTTATCTTGTGGAGGTCCCCATTCAACTTTGTTTGGTTGCCCTTTCTTGGTCAAATCAGACAGCAGGCTAGCAATGGCTGCAAAGTTCGGTATAAACTTTCTATAAAAACCTACTAGACCTAGAAGTGATCTTACCTGTGTTTTGTTGGTTGGCTTTGGTGCGTCTCTAATTGCTTCAACTTGCTTGGGGTGAGGTTTTAACTGACCCATACCGCTGACCCTATGACCCAAACAATCTAAATCTGTATAACCAATACTGCATTTAGTGGGTCTCACTGTGAGGTTCGCTCTGCGGAGTCTATTGAAGAGCTCGCTCGCTCAGGACGGACACGTGCTCACTCCAAGTATTCGTGTACACGAATATGTCGTCTACAAAGCTATCAACGTTTGCTAAATCTTTCAGCAACTTTCACATCAAACGACAACAGGTGGCGCTGGCTCCAACTAACCCGAATGGCATCACTTTGAATTGATACAGTCCTTTCTGGGTTGCAAATGCTGTCAATGCTCGGGATTCTGGGACAATGGGAACCTGCCAATATCCCTTGGCCAGATCTAATTTGGAAATCCATCGGTTTCCCGACAACTTTGCAAATAGACCCTCCATATCTGGCATTGGTTCTGCATTGAACACAGTGATTTTATTCAACTGCCGAAAATCGATACAGAATCGTTTCGTCCCGTCCTTTTTCCTGACTAGCACTACTGGAGAAGAATATGGCGAGTTGGAGGGTTCAATCACCCCCAGATCCAACATTTTACCCACCTCTTCGTCCACAGCTTCACGTGCGTTGTTTGGCACCGGATATCCCTTGATTCGAATAGGGTCAGATGTATTCAGTTTAATTTTGAGGTACAACAAAGTTGTACAACCTGGTCTGTCTGTGAATACATAGGAGTGTTTAGCCAAGAGCACATTAATCTGTTGACGCTGGTCTTTCGTCAACTCTGCACTCATATCGACCTTATCTATCCCTTCCCCCGCAACTCCCAAGGGACATTCAAGGGAACTCTTGATATTCAAATCTGCTTCATCATCGTCTACGACTGCCGTACAAACGACATTTAAGACCCCCTTTTCAACATTGTCGCTCTGTCTCTTGATATACAACTTGAGCATGTTAGCATGGAATGTCTTTATATTACCGTCCATGTCAATTTTATAATCCATGTCACCTTTTACCTCTTTAACTTCATTTGGACCTTTCCACTGGACTAATAACTTATTTGAGCTCGTTGGAAGAAGCAATAGAACCTGATCTCCTACAAGAAATTTCTATTTCGCGCTCTGCGGTTATAATACTTTGCATATCTGCGCCCTGATTTAATTAATTCGTCACGTGCCATCTGGCA
This sequence comes from Unio delphinus, assembly GCA_029339505.1. Lineage (NCBI taxonomy): Eukaryota > Metazoa > Mollusca > Bivalvia > Unionida > Unionidae > Unio > Unio delphinus. The sequence goes on from JAQISU010000459.1 coordinate 207,212, forward strand.
TGTACTCTCAAGTTTATTTCGTAGATCTAACACGTACTGGTAAGTTGTTTTTATTTCCTCGTTCGCGACATCACCAGTCCATAGTTCGCGTAGTATCCGCATCGGGCCTCAAAATGTTCTACCGTACAACAGTTCGAAGGGTGAAAACCCAAAACTTTCCTGCGGTACTTCACGGTACGCGAACAGAACAGCGTTTAAATAACGGTCCCAGTCTTGCGGACGTTCCGCGCACATCTTTTGTAGCATGCTTTTCAGGGTACCATTAAACTTCTCTACCAGTCCATTGCACATCGGATGGTTTGGGGTAGTGTTTAGCTGTTTGATGGATAACAGCCTACTTATTTCATCCATGAGGTCAGAGGTGAATTGGGCACCACAATCAGTGAGGATTTCTTCTGGCACCCCTAACCTACTGAAGATATCAACTAATGCTTCAGCTATCCTTTCCGTTTCAGTAGTTAGTAATGCTACGGCTTCGGGGTATCTGGTCGCGTAGTCAACCAGAGTAAGAATATACCGATTCTTTCTTTCGGTAACTGGGTGTATTGGTCCTACAATTTCTACTGCCACTCTTTTAAACGGTGTATCTATTAATGGCATCTGTCCTAAGGGCACCCTTGTGACCCTTCCCTTACATACGGTTTTCTGACATACGTCGCACGACCTACAGAACCGTGTGACATCGCCATTAACACCGGGCCAGTAGAATTCAGCGACTACCCAGCTAGTGGTCTTAGCCTTACCTAGGTGTCCTGCCATGCTTGACTCATGCGCCACCCTAAGTACTTGAGATCTATATCTCTGGGGTACGACCACTTGCCAATACTTCTTACCCTCCCAAGCGCTAAACTCCCTATGAATTAATCCGTTCTTGCGTACGAATCTCGAGCTATCCCCACCCTTGCAGTGTTTAATCGCGCCGGATGTGATTTTCTCAACAATTGTTTTGATGGATTCATCACGTTCTTGCTCTTGTTTGAAATCATCACGCGAAATTCCTGAGATCGATTCAGGGACTATTAATTTATGAAACGCGGTTTTCTCTCGCCGTGTTTGTGCTCGTGTTTCGATTGCCTGGGCCAAAGGTATTTTAAAATCGGCCATGGTTGGAAGACGGGAACCTTCAACATTACCAATCGTCAGATCGTAAATAGGATTTTCCATACAAAGGGCATCAACAGTTCCCATTAGGAAAGGTGTTTTTACCGTGATCCTTGCTACGGGAATGTGACCGATCGTCTGATCAAGTAACATACATGGGGACTCCCACCCGAGCATTTGGTTATCCTTCCCTAGACTACGTTTGATCACTACGCCCGTGCAACCAGTGTCACGTAATACTACGACTTCTCGACCGTTGACAAACCCTCTCGCGGTTGGTACACGCGCTTCGGGAAATAGACACATGCCAAGCGAATGAATACAAGGTTCTACCTGTACGATATTATCAGATATACCTTTACTTTGTATAGCCACTGCTACCTTATGTACAAGTCCCTTTCTTTTAGGACAGTCTTTTTGAACATGACCCCATGCATTACACAAGTAACATTGCAGACGCTGAATACCTGGATTCCTAACTGACCTATTTACCTCAGCTGATTTCACAAGCTCCCTAGGCATAGGTCTCGCAGACTGGTTTCCAGACTTAAAATCTTTTAAAACCACGTTCTGGGTTCCCCCATGAGCTTCGGCAAAGAAATCGGCTTGCTTAGCCATATCTTTTACGTTTGTGAAGACTTTCTCTTTCAGAAATTGATCCAATTCTCACCCAACTGAATTAAATAATTGATCTCTGAGCAAGAAATCAGTCAACCCTTCAAATGTTTTCACCGCTTTGCCACATTCAATCCACCGCTCAAAATAATTCGCAATTCTAACGGTGAACTGACCAAAGGTTTCTCCCTTATCGGGCTTGCTATACCTGAACTTTTTACGAAATACCTGTTCAGTGAGCTGGTACCTTTTGAGAAGTGCTTCCTTTAGGACGTCGTACTTAAACACATCGTCTCTCGGAAGTCGCGAGTATACATCCAGCGCTTTACCTTTTAATAGAGCACTGAGATGCAGTGCCCAGTCATTTTGACTCCACTTCTGGTTTTCGGCATACCGCTCAAACCGATGAAGATAACTATCCATGTTATCTTTTTCATCATCAAAGGGAGGTAATTTGGGGCCCCTTAATTTGCTAAAGGTAGAATCGTGTTCTCTTCCAGCTGTTGCTAATTCTACCTTACGCTCATGATCCCGTTGCTTAGATTTTTCTTCTAACTCTATTCGCCTTTCATCCGCTTCCCTTTCCCATCCTATCCTGTCCTTTTTGGCCTGCTTAAATTCTCTAATTCTATCTTTTCCCTTTGGGCCTGCTTCTCTAATTCTATCTTATCCTTCTCAAAGGCCCATTTCCTTTCTTCGGCTTCCCCTTTTTCCCTTTCGAATTCCCTTTCTAATTCCCGTTTCCTTTCTTCGGCTTTCCCTTTTTCCCTTTCTAATTCCCTTTCTAATTCCCTTGCCCTTACCCTTTCTTCCCTTTCCCAGGCTTGTTCTTCCTGAAAAAATTTCTTTAGACTTTCACCTTCATAACCAAATTCTTTGCCCAAGGCAACCAAGTCCTTAAGGGATGACATGACAATTGTAATACGAATATAGATATATATATCACAGGCTGACCTTATCTTCCTGATGAAGGTAACCAAACCAATGCTTTAAATACGTTTATACTGGACACACGGACCTAGATAGACTAAACAAAAATAAACCCCAACTTGAGTATTATCTTGTCAAGAAGTTCATGCTCAAATATAAACATTAAATGTATCCTTTCACAATGATTGACAGTTCACTTAATCCAGCGATCCCACTTCTGACACCATTGTAACAGAATTGTTACCGAGAGGATAGTGGATTAAATGAACAACACAAACACAATATGTGAAAGAAAATATAAATTTATGAAATAAATTATTAATGAAAAATAATGATGTATCAACACAATAACTCATGTGTTCAACCCACAATTACACTCACAACCATTCACAATACATGAATAAATTAAATATTAATACACAGATACAAAGGAATCTCTTGGACTATACACAGATCCAAGGAACCTTTACAAAAGTTATATTACCGCAAGTATAAATTACGATAACAAATACAAAACATCAAACTATACTATCGCACATATGGATTGCGACAACTAGCACGAACATAAACATGTATTTAATCAAGTTGCTAACTTTTATTGAGATTCATGTAATCCCTTGAAATACTACTGTGATTTGAAGTAACTATGTAAATATAACTTTGTATTCAATTGTACTACAATTGCAACACACACATGTGTCTCGACCCTGTATAACCGTACGATTCACCAACAGTTGAACCGCCGCCCAGTTTCTCCGAAGACCTAGGGTTGACACAATACTTTTATCGGTCACTTGCCCTTCACGGATCCACCACAGTTATACGTACAGACAGCATACAACATCTACTAAAACCAACGTTCCCAAATACTTAGATGCCACCCCGGATGTTTACACCTCTAGACAGCTCCGACACTCGGACTTCTAGATTTCCGGATATTTACACGTCACGACAGATGTAGGCGGACAATCTGACAGACAGACAGTCAGATACTTCAATTCGATTGCACAATTAAACAGCACAATCACGTCACAATCAATCACATTCAGCTACAATTCAGAGACATTCAGAGACGTTCAGCTATAAATCAGAGACGTTCCGCTACAATATCAGAGACGTTCAGCTACAAATCAGAGATGTTCCGCAACAAATCAGCTACGATATCAAAGATGTTATCAGCTACAATAAAGAAAACCAGACTAATAATAGTTGTCTCAAAAAATAATCTAAACCTTAGATTACGCTATTGCATTTAAAGTCTAATAGTGACTAGTAATTCCAAATATTCCACGTTTAAAATCTGCATTGTAATAAAGGCATCATTATGTGAAATGATAAACTGAATAAAATTCACAATAAAACGAAATATAAATTTAACACTCACCCCTTTGGCTGACGAGCTATCTTTCCTGTGATAAGATACTTTTGGTCCCGTAATATTATCAGAAATATTCTGCCTTATATATCCTCAAATAGGTGAGCAGAATTCACGGCAAAATTACCGTGCACCCCATGAATCTAATGTTCCGGACTTCATGTGATTCGAAGTCAGGCACATGCAAATCGTTACACGCCGCTTACCTTGGAGAAAACCACTTATTCACCCCAGGTAACGAATGTACGACGAAACCCAAAAAATTGTGAAATTAGTTTGTAATTCAAGAAGAAAATAAATTCAATTTTTGCCTAATTCTGTGACACGCTCCCTCTGATCAGGGAGGTAGAGCACTGCAATACATATCGCCTCTAGAAACTTGTTTTCCCCTTCTGTTACGGAGGCTAAATACCACACACATGATGCACACAGTGATAAACCAGTTGAATACAAGGTCTTTATTAATCATTTGCCTATGGTTTAATAATAACAATAATAATAATAATAATGACTTTATTTAAAGAGGGTAACACAGTTAGCTAAGAACTAATCTACCTTGAGGCCCTCATACAAGGAATTTATTTATTTCAGCAGCATCTCAGAAGCCACTGGATATATTGGGTTTGGAAGATGGAAATGGAGTGGGCATTTCTAATTTCAACTGGAATACTATTCCAGAGCAAAGTTCCAGAGTATTGGAAACTTTTTAAAATAATTCCTTATTTGGTTTGGGAATTTTATACTGTTTGGTAGACATGGATCACAGGTGGGGTGTATTACCAGGTAGCCTATACTGGAATAGGGATTGTAAATATTCAGGAACAAACGTTCCAGCTTTGCAACATTTTTATCATTTGAATTACCCCATACTGTATTACAGTAGTCTAAATAGGGTTGTATGTAACTGTTATAAAACAGTTTTCTGTGCCTTTCAGGGAGAAAATGTCTTATCCTACTGAGAAGCCATAAACTTGAATTGATCATTTTACTGATATGTTTGATATGATCAGTCCATGATAGGTTATTATCTACCAAAACACCAAGAAGGCTATCATGACAGAGCATTTGCACATTTTTTATCTTTCCATGTCAGACATAGTTCATCACTATCAAGATTTTTCTTTTTTTTTCCTTGTTGAGATAAGTAATATTTTAGTTTTACCAGTATTACCAGTATTTACTACAATGCCATTGCATGTGCACCAGTTTTCAAGCGTGTTTTATGCATTCTGTAAAGAAATTTCGAGTTCATGCTTTGTGTTTTGGATGTCTGACAATGTTGTGTTATCTGCATAGAGATCTGTAGATGATATTGAGTCTCTTAGTAAAAGTGGTAGGTCATTAGTAAATTAAAAAAATAGTAATGGACCTAGAATTGAGTCTTGTGGTACTCCATATTTAATTGTTTCAGGTTCAGACAGCCTGATTGATTAGGGTGTAACAGCAAGTGTTTGGTTAAATATGAAATGAACGAGTCATGGACATGTTTTTCAATCAATTTTGACAAGTTTGGTAGTAATTGAGATTGGTCGGTAGTTATCAGCATCATTCTTAGATCCAGATTTGTAAATAGAAGTTACTTTTGCAGTTTTCCATATTTTGGGGACAGATGAGGTTGCAATACTTAAATTGATTATGAATGTTATGCTATCTAAAATAGCAGAGGCAGAAGATTTAATGAGTCTTGGACCAATCTGATCAAGTCCTGTAGCTTTCTTGGTATCAAATTCACTGAGACATTTTTTAACAAAGTTTTTTGATACTGGTGGGATAGAGAAACATACTTCCTTAGAGATTTTGCTGCTGCAGAACTCTTTCAGTTCACTAAAGTTGTTTTCTATCACTGGTTCTTTTAACTTTGTGGAGATACTGGTGAAAAAATCATTGAAAACCTTTGCAATGTCAGTTTCATCAGTGTTTATGGTGTCATTTACCAGAAGTGAGTGAAATTTATTTGTCTCATTGTTGTGTGTTCCTCCAGTGAGTTCATTGGGCTAGTGGCCTTCCCACCATCACTACACCAGGGGGCTTCCTAAGGAAGGCTAAAGGTATTGCATCATCTAGATTAGTGAGACATCTATATCCCCTCCATCAAGAAACTCAGCCACTCTTCAACTCAGAGTGTTTTTGACTATGACTGATGAAGACAACAAGTTCTAGAGAGAAGCTGTGGCAATGACACCTTTTCTCAGGCACACCCCTTCATCTTGGATGGATGGAACAAAGAAGTCTGGTCCATTGATAAGGTGGTATTACCGCTGGACTTTATCCCAAACCATTGGGCATCAATGAGGAAATATCATGGAAGGTTTGTGCAAGGCAAAAATATCACTTGACAGCATAGAGGGGTGGTCTGTTCCTACCTCAATCTTGAGCCCCCATAATTTCCTCTTCCAGCTACTGAAGTAGCCTAACAACCAACTCTTTTTGACATCGAAAACATGTTTGTTTCTGCCTCAAAACGATTGATGCCATGAAGAAAAAAATTCATAGTTATGTAACCATAACTTTGCATGTCAACATTATTCTCAGCTACTTCCTTTGGGATGCTGAGAGAGGCCTCTTTGAATCCAGCTGCTTTGCAACTTTTGCTGGATGCAGTGACCAGACATCTTGGCATGTGCTGTCTGTTGCTGCCTTTGACCAGTGTTACAGTAGAGAGAAGGCATCAGTTGTATCAGCCCAGCCATTGGCTGAGTGATCCTTTAGTCGGCAGTAGAGTGCCCTACCACATTTTTGGTAAGTTAGTTTGTCTTTAGAACATCAGCCTCCCACATGACTGGCAAAAAAATTATTACTGCTACAGAAATATATTCTTTTGATGGATAAAACTTAATTATGCAATACCTGCAGCTTGGTTGAGGTCAGATAAGGATGATATTAAGAATAAATGGAAACAGCTAAGGAACCAGATAGGGATTGTGTTCATTTTGTCTATTTCAGACCTCCAATTACAAATTGGAGGAGGGAATATTAATATTGGACTGGAGTATAGCACCATGAATAGAGATAGCTATGCAATTATAGAAGGTAAATATTATATAATTAAAATAAGTTTTGGTATGTCCCAATAACTTGACTTTGTAGTTGTGAGTAATAGTGCTCAAACTTAGGCAACATGGATTTTGAGAGGATTGGGGTTCATTCAGTCTTTTCCAGGTAAAATAGTCATTTCACTGATAAAATTATAGAAATAATGCCATTTTAATGATAATTTTAAATACTTAACCCTTTTAGAAATATAAATGATCTGTATCTTTGTAGTGTCACTTTAATTTACGTTTTGAAATGAACAAATTGATGTTTTTCTCACACTTCTGCAAATTTTTTTCCAATCCTGTTATATGTTTATTTTATAGGCTGATGTGATTGTCAATACAACATCAGAAAATTTAGACCTGAATGGTGGTACAATCTCAAAGTCCATTTTGAAGGCTGCTGGACAGACGATTCAAGAAGAATGTAAAAAGGTGTATCCATATGGAATTTGTCCAGGAGAAGTAGCTAGAACCTCAGGGGGGAGAATGAAATGCAAGAATATTTTTCATGGAGCTCTGAAGCAACATACAAGCAAGGATTGGGACAAGGTATGTTTAATCTAGTATTATGCTAGTTGAGTGATTGTGTTTCAGGCCAAGTTCAGTCTTAATTTTACTTGACTGTTTTACATAAGTACAATCATGCCTGTAAATAGCAGCCATCCATGGAGAGAATCCAAATTGATCTTTGTGCACAGGTGACCTCTGTATGCAGGTTCTTCTTTCAAACGTGTTTTGAAAAAAAATGTCATGCACATACTAGTGTTATGATGATGCTGATATTGTGTCAAGATCATGAGTACCTCTGCTACTGACCGACTTCACAGTGAAAAATTATAACATTTTTAGAGCAGTCACATGTAGTAATAATTAAAGTATCTCCAGCATGCACAATCAGTTATCATAATTTTAGCATCCATTGATGAAAGCAAAATAATAATAAAAATTTGGGCTATGTTTATACTGCCATTTTCTTACATCATCATCGAGATTCGGCTAATGTAGTTATGTGAGAAAGCTTGCCAGTAGCTTCTCATGGGTTGGTGGTTCTTTCTGTTAGTTTTCCTGAGTTCTTCCTCCACCAATAATACTGGCCACCATATATAGCCTGTAGTGTGCTGAAAAATGGCATTAAATCCTACAACAACAACATCATCATCACTTTCCTTGAAGCAGCTTTATGTAATTTGTTGTACAGTTAAGAGCAGCAAAACACATCATTATGAACTAATTAAAGACAAAAATTCAAAGGCCAATAATACATGCCTATAAAAATGTGCAAACTTATTTTTTTTAAAATTATTTATGCATATAACTCATTAGTTAACTCTATTTGTTGTCCTGTATAATTGCAACAAAGAGACCAGGAAGAAAATAATAGACCACAGATAATAAAATGCTAAAACCTTTTTTATTACACAAATACAATCCATAATAAAAATTCATATTTTGAAGCAACAAGTCTTAATTTGAATCTATTGAATTTTGTTTCTGCAACTCTATGGAATCCAGTAGTGCATGTGTGGACCTATTATTGTGTCAATCAAAAAGTTCTCTATAGATCATGGCTGCATGAAAATAACGTAACATCAATAAAACGTCACGTTTTGCCATTGGACTACAGACACTTGCACATCATCGGTGTCCATAGAGTTCCAAAGTTGTTATATGCAAAAACAAACGTTTCTACAATCACGAGAGTGCCAATTTTGTTGAGGTAGCATATTTCATTTGAATCAAAGATAACATAATTAAATTAGATTGCTTGTAGTAATTTTAATGTTAGAATTGATGTTTCTGAAGAAGGGATGTTCTTTCACTATATATTTATGTAGGCTTGTTTGAATCCATAAAAATAATGGTTACATCCCACCCTGTACAGGAATTTGACTCTGGCTAGGGACAGTGACTGCAGTTGTTTGCTCCTGTTCACAGTTATACATATGAACCCTTTGGCCTTCTACCGTAGTCCATTATGCACCCATAGACTAGTGGATCTTTACCTTACAATTGAAGTGGTGCTGCATCTTGTGCCCACCATCACCTCACCAGGTGGCTTTCTCTCAGAAGGCTAAAGGTGTTACATCATCTAAGGTGGACAGACGTTCTTGACTCCCGTAACTCATGATGAACCCGGAACTGGCACGGTGATATCCAACTCAGACTATGATGATGATGATACACTCTATTGTTGACTCCAGTGAGTTCTGGACAGCTATAGCAATGTCACCTTTCAGTCCCACCCCTTAATATCAGATAGATGAGGAAGATAAGGTCTGGTCCTTTGATTAGGTGGTTAATGAGGTTGTTTCGCCATTGCTAAAAAAAATCCAAGAGTTCTAAACAGAAGCTAAGACAATGGTACTTTTCAGGCCCACTCCTTAATTTCAGGTGGGTGAGGAAGAGGAAGTCTGGTCATTGTATAGCCATTGTCCAAAAATATCCTTTCCATTTTGGAAAAGATATCCAGGGTAACAACTCAGTCACTCTTCATACTTCTTTCGTTCATTCATGACTGAAGAAATATCACAGAAGTTTTCACAAGGTCAAAATACAGTTTGACAAAGAAGAGGATGGTACTGCACCTCTTCACCATTAAGACCCCTTATTTCTTCTTTCAGCTATGAAATGACCTATCAACCTCATTCTTCAGACACTAATGAAGCTAAAGTGGGTGATTGTGTGTGAACTTTGGCATGCCTTCCAATTGAAACGGTTGATGCCATGGAGCAGAAAACATTGGTACTTGAAATCAAAGCTTTGCCAACTTATTCTCAGCTACTTCCTTTATTATGTGGAGAGGGGCCTGTTTGAATCAAGCCACATCACAATGCATACAGAATGTTGTAAGCAGATATCTCAACATGCACTCATTGTTGCTATGGTATCATTGGCAGACTTTCTGCATATCCTGGCACACCATCTTATCAAAATAATTGATGCCATGGTGCAGTAGACAGTTACCTCTAACCATAACTTCACATACCAACCATTTTCAGCTACTTCTTTTAGTATGCAGAGAGGGAGGTCTCCATGAATTCGGCTGCATTACAATGTCTTGGCATGTGCTCTCCATGGCCATGGCAACATTGGTGGATTTTCTGAACATCTGCCATGATGCAGCATTAGACTCGTCAAAGGTCTTGTTTAAAAGCAGTAAACACCTTCTAAGGGCTGCCATGTAGAAGCTCGAAACCTTTTTAGGGGGCCTCATTCCTACCATGGCTTTTCAAGACTTGCTTGATCACCAACATTGTGCTCTCATCTTCACTCCTGGTCCATCACAATTGACCAGAAAATGAGATCAGATGCAGCCTCATTCCAATCCCCAAACTCTTGCAGGGATGTTGTCTACTCCTGCTGCCTTCCCTTTTTTCAATGATTCACTGCAGCCTTTACTTCTTCTCGGAGGATGCGGTAGTTGTCAGTGTTGGTCATTGGTGGGGTGTTGAGTATGTCTGGGACCCCTGTAGGTCTGTGGTTGTACAGGTCTGAGCAGTATTCTGTCCATCCCTTTAGAATGTCTTGTTCTTCTGTAAGACATTTCCCTCCCATATCTTGAATGATGGAGGAGCGTCCTTGTTTTACACTGGTCAGGTCTTTCACCAGTTGGTATGCTTTTTTGCTATTATTTTTCTTTAGATTGTTTTCTATATCTTTACACTGGTCTTCAATCCATGTCTCCCTTGCCTTTTTCATGCTTTTCTTGATAATCTGGTTGATTTCACTGTATTGTTTTGCTCCTTCTACTTCTGACTTCTTCTTCTTTAGCTCTCGATGCTTGTCACACAGATCAAGTATGTCAGTTGTAACCCAAGATTTCTTTGGCCGTCGATGTTTGCCAAGGATCTCACTGGCTGTTTGGGTCACTGCTATGTTAAATGTGTCGATCAATGTGTCTATAACTGTGTTCTCTGCACTAAGAAGTAACAGTGGTGCAAATTTTCCTCCTATCCTTGCCTGGAAGGCTTCCAATACCTCTGGGTCTTTTAGCTTGTCAAGGTTGAACTTGATTCTTGTGGAGCCCTCTTTGTTGACTTGTTTAGACGTAGTCGGAGGGTCATCATCACTAAGTCATGGTCACTTCCAATGTCTGCTCCTGGGAAACTTCTTGTCTTGGCAATGTTTACGCTGGTGTGGAAACGTCTCTTCACCATGATATAATCAATCTGGTTATGGTGTTCTCCATTCGGGCTATGCCAGGTCCACCTTCTGGATGCTTTGTGTGGACCAAACGTGTTCATCAGTTTCAGATCATTGAAGCTGGCAAATTCCAGGAGCCTTAAGCCTCTGTCATTGGTCTCTGCATTGCAGTAGCATCCACATATTCCTTTCCAGTTATCAACGGCATCCTCTCCTATTTTGGCATTCCAGTCTCCGTGCACCACAAAAATGTCTTTCTTTGGGGCCTGGTCCAGGACTTCTTGCAGTTGGTCATAGAAATCCTCTAATTCTTCATCATCATGGTCTGTAGTTGGAGCGTAAGCTTGCACAATAGTGATATTGAGTGGTGTTGCCCTCAAGCGTATGATGATAAGCCTGCTGGAGACTGGCCGACAACTCATGACAGTGTTCACTGTGTCTTTGTGGACGAGAAATCCGACACCATGTTCATGTTTATCATCTCTGCCAGAGTAGTATAGTTTATGGCCATCATGTGTTGATGTTTCCCCAAGATTCTTCCATCATACTTCGCACAGTCCCAGGATGGTCCAATGGTATCTGTTCATTTTGTGTGTCAGTTCCTCTACCTTTCCAGGTGTTCTTAATGTTCTGATGTTCCACGTACCAATGCTGATGTTGTTTCTGATTCGGAGTTTTGGTTGTGATCATGCACCAGTAGCACACTTAACACCTCTGCCCTGGTGCAAGACAAAAGGCGTGTTCCTTGTTAAGGGTGACGACCAATCCAGTATGGGTGGAGGCAAAATTGTCATTGCATGTGGTATGTCTTGGGCAATGAACCTGGCAGAGCCCATCCCTCTCCAGGCTGTTGACCACAGCCGAACTCCACCTTACTAGTGGCTTGCCTTGGTCCTGGACACATGGCCGTTGAGTCCTTCTTGGGACTCCTATGCCCTGGGCGGTGACCTTATCGAGGAAGTTCATATACCCAATCAGGTACTGTGTCAGTACCCTAGCCTTTGGTTATCCAAAACCTAACCTTCAAGGCAGCGGGGGACTCGTGGATGGCGGGGTCGTCTATATCCCGTGCAAATGTGAACATCTGCCCACTGCCATAAACACTGCATTACAAACTTTAAAAGAATATGAGAGTTATGATGTACAGCACTCTGATAATTCAGGCATATAATATATAGTTTACACTTTTTTTGTCGTAATATCAATAAGTAATTGTACCTCTCAGGGGTTAGTAAGTATGAAAATGCATGAATATTTCAAACTAAAATGTAAAATTTAGCATTTTAAAAACATGGGCATTCTGGATATTTTTGAAAATTTCATTTGTGATGAACAAAATTTAAAATATTAATGTAATCATTTGCTTCATGATATAAATTGTTCATCTGCTGGTTCTTTATGCTAGTGGGTGTCCTAGGAAATCTCAGACTATGTCTGAGGACAATACGTCCAAGGACACCTCGGACACTAATCCTAGGACATGCTCGGACATCTAAGTATAAAAACCTTGGACCTTTACCTCGGACAGTAACCAATACTCCGAGGTTTTCCGAGGACACCTCGGACAATTCCAAGGTAACCTCGGACACTACGTCCTAGGACAAGCTCGTACATTTAAGTATAAAAACCTTGGACTCTTACCTCGGACAGTAACCAGTTTTTCTTAGGAACATCTGTCTAAGGTTTCCTAGGAAATATCGCAAAATGTACAGCCGGGGAATGCTTTTCATATGAGGTTACTCCTGTACAGTAGTCCCCCTCTTGTACGGCCCCCCTGACCAGCGGCCACCCGCTCCTAACGGCCAGAATTCGTTGGCACCGAAGAGTTTCTGTTCAAAAGTACCCCTCACGAAAGGCCACCCGGCTAACGCGACCAGCGGCCAGCATTTTTGTGCAATAATATAAAATTTACCCCTCACGAGCGGCCACATTTTATTTTTAAATGTATCCAGAACCAATAATTAATTCAAATCTTGACGCAAGGTAAGCAATTTTGATTATCTCTATCGTAGATAACACGTCTCCGAGTGTCAAGTCGCCGTTAAAAGTGTCGACCAAAAATTTATAGTATATCGTTATCTGCGAAAGTCGATGTTTACAGGAAATGGGCTCAATAATGTTATGATAGAGTTTGGGGTTTAACACCTATGTTGAGTTCTTCTCGTTGATGATTATAACCAGGCGTAATTGTTATAATCATAACAAGGTCAGCGTAGGCTAAAAATAGAATTTGTACATTGGTACACACAGACAACCTTAAAAAAAAAACAATAGGGTACCAGACAAAGACCGGAAAAATCACGTGACCACACAAAATGGCTTCCTACGAAGGATGTATTTCGGCAGACTCGACACAAGTTTTGTCTGCATAATTAAATCGCATACAGTCAGCAATAACCGAATAAATCATTACCAAACATTAAAATGTCATCACGTTAACGGATACATTATTTTCGGAGAAAGTCGGTTATTGTACTCGACGACATCGGGGGGGGGGGGGGATGCCGAACAATTGTATGTACAAAACGTCAAAAGACTCGTAAAAACAAGTTTATGTTGAAATAATTTGAATAAACAAAGTAATAACCGATAAGAAGGTTATTCAGCAGCAGTGGGAAAATGGAGCAAATGGAAAGATAATTATGTATGTACCTAGATGTAAACGACGTTTTTGAATCCATTTGCAATGTGCATGAGAACAATACCCGTTCGCATATCAAACTTACGCCAAGAAAGCAAAAATAGTAACGTATATTCAGTTGAAATAAATTTGTTATTATAACAAAAAAAACTTTTATTGATTAATGTTTCATTTAGACGAAGATATTTAATGTTTTGAAGTATGTAGCTTTCTTACTACGTACATTACATATACATGTACTTCTCATAATAAATTTAGCCCCCCTCTGGAACGGCCACCCGCCTTATAAGGCCACTTTCCCGGTGCAGCAGGGGTGGCCGTATAAGAGGGGGACTACTATAGTGGTTAATCAAGGTAATTATTGATGCATGAAAAATGTACTGCTTTCACTCCGAGGTTATTCATAATCTGTGACTTTCACCTAGTATATGACATTTTGGTGTGGACAAAGATAAAAGTTTTTCAAGAAGATTTTGAAAATAATGATATGGTGGAAGAAAAATAATATAAAAATAAGAGAAATTGTTGTATTGTAAACTTTTCCCCTATGCTTTAAAGTGATAATGACTTAATTTTATTCTTGTTTCTTTTTTATCACGATGGTAGATGTATAGGTCATTGATTAGGTAGACAGGTGGTTTCACAATGTCAACACAATACTGGCAACCGCTCCATTGGCCTATTGGTTCGAACGTCCGCCTCAGAAGCTGGAGGCCGAGTCATACCAAAGACTTACAAAAATGGTACTAACAGCTAACTCGCTTGGCATTCAGCAGTAAGAGGTTAGTGTTAGGACTGGTCGGCCTGGTGTCAAGATAATGTGACTGGGTTGGGACATCATGCTACATGTCTGCGGCATGATGCCCCAGTGCTAGACATCACTATAAACTGTAACACTGCAGACATAATAATAATAATAATAATAATAATAATAATAATAATAATAATAATAATGCTTTATTTATAGAGGATGACTCATTAGTCAAGGACTATTCTCCCTTGAGGCCCTCTTAATGAGAGTATAACAAATGCACATTATATGAAGATAGCAATAATTTGTGCTTATTTTAGCATGTTAGTATTAAAATACTAAATTCCATTATCTATTAGAAACACATGCATGCTCATGATATCTCTTCTTAAATACTCTAATGTTTTCAGCCGATTTTACATTTAGTGGAAGCTTATTCCACAGAATTGTACCAGAGTATTGAAAACTCTTTTTCTTTGTTTGTTTGTTTGATTAGGATTTTTAACGTAGCTTTAACAATTTTTCAGTCATATCGCTACGATGTCTGCAGTGAGGCAGTTTATAGTGATGTCTAGCACTGAGACATCATGCCGCAGACATGTAGCATGATGTCTCACCCAGTCACATTATCCTGACACCAGGCCGACCAGTCCTAACACTAACCTCTTTATGCTGAGCGTCAAGCGAGGCAGCTGTTAGTACCATTTTTGTAAGTCTTTGGTATGACTCGGCCGGGGTTCGAACCGACGACCTCCCGCTTCCGGGGCGGACGCTCTAACCACTAGGCCACCGAAGCGGTAAAACTTTTTTTTTTTTTTTTTTTTTTTTGAATTGCCCTGTTCTTAGTTTTGATACTTGAAGGTTTCCATTTGATATTGATCTCAACTGGTATTGTGTTGAAAAAAGCCTGAATAAATCCTGAAGATACTCTGATGCAGTTCCATGTAGACATATATATATTTATATCACATCATAGCGATATGACTGAAAAATTGTTAAAGATATGTAAAAAATCCTAATCACACATAATACTGGCCATAGGATGCCCAAATTTCATATTATGATTGATAGTTCAAAGATTAAAGATTGCAACAACAATATCTTAAGGATAAGGAGCCAAGAATTCTTCCACCTGAATTCTCTACATGATAATATTTACGGTAAACTACTCTTAATAATCATTTATTACACTCTTGTATTCCGTATTTGGATGGGATGGTGTTTCTTTAAACACAGTCAATGTTTATTTACTTTTCAGATATTGAAGAAGTTTGTGGATGCTTGTTTGACTCTGGCATCAAACATGAAATTCAAATCTATTGCCTTTCCAGCCTTGGGCACAGGAACGTTAGAGTTGCCTAGAGATAAAGTGGCACACATCATGACCAACTGTGTAAAGGAATTCAGTTCTAGACAATCCCACACCCTGGAAAAAGTTACATTTGTCATTTACCACAAAGATAAAAGTACTTTAAAGGTAAGAAAATATGATCTTATTTTGAAATTTTGTATAGAGTAATCTTAGGTCATGAATGTTACAGCATTAGTGTGTCACCTGTCATAGTATGACTCAAGGTCAAAGTCAGAATTGGTGTAACTCTGTCATTTACATTTCAATCACTGAAAATATTTTATGACTCAATGTCAAAGTCAGAGTTGGGGTAACTCTGTAATTTACATTTCAATCACTGAAAATATTTTATGACTCAATGTCAAAGTCAGAGTTGGTGTAACCCTCTCATTTCACTGAAAATATTTGTATAGACAGCATTATCCCAAGCTTAGGTCAAGGTCTTGGCAGTGAAAGATGTATCCTTGACTTTTGAACTACTGAAGATAGTTTAATGTTACTTTAGTGTCTAGATGGTGTGTATCATAATGTGCGAGAGAAAGTCAAGGTCAAGGTGAGGGAAAGTGTAACTATATGAATAGTATCCAAAATCCTGAGTAAAATGTTTTTAACTATTGGAGATATTATTAAAATAAACTCAGCACCATTTTTAATCATGATTAGATGTTCTTTTCTGGATCATAATCAAAGGTCACAGCAAGGAAAATGAAATTTTTTAATCCTTTTCTGATAAAAAAAAACATTTTTGCACATATTATATCTGTTTATTAATGTTTCATTTTCCACATATTAACTTCATTTGTACAGCGCATACATCAACCAAGCTTTTAGGATAGCTTACATTTCGGATGTGGATGAACCATTTAAATTGTGCAGTCAATGTGACTGAAGGTAGATAATTTTTTTTCTGCAATGCAAGAAATGTTTTCCACCAACAAAAAACTATTTGTATTCTTGAACAAAAACACTAAGAAAATCACGGAATTGAGATTGTCGCAGAATTGAAACCGAGTGGGTTTTGGATTAAATGAATAACTCAAACACAATGTGTGAAAGATGAAAATGTATTAACTTAATTAGTAAAGAAAAATGTATGATGTAAAAATGCAATGATTCTCACACACTCTCAACATACAATTGATCCAATCACTCTATACTACCATGCACACATTGAAAATAAACCAATAATATTATATCTATTTGATATACAACTTCAAGAAATCTTAGTTTCAAATGTCTCTCTGGGTAGCCCACTCTCTTGCATCGGCCACTCACACCCTTCATGGATCCACTACATGTACAGTCAGTCATATGTATACACATACAGACAGCATACAGCACCGTGTATTAGCTACATCTACAGTTGTGGCTCCACCACATGTACAGACATATGTACATATATATAGACATTTGGATAGCTCTACTCGTTAGCTAAACTCATCAGTCTCATTACACCTGTTAGACTGTTAGCCTCATTAGCCTCGTAAGCTACAATAAAACCAAACTGGTAATAATAATGAGTTCTGGAAAATTCTAATACATTAAACTCTTAATAACAACTTGAAATTCACATGTCACAATGTTTCAAATCTGCGTTGTAATAAATGAATCATTACACAATATGACAGTACAAATTCAATAAACTTCACAAATCAAATAAAATATAAATTTAACACTCACCCCTATGGTTTATAGAAATACCACATCAGGGTTCGTACGGTCTTTGAAGGTCTTTGAGAGTTTGGGAAAACTGAGGTAGCATTTTCAAGGCCTTGAAAGTTTGGGAAAATCGAGCATATTACCCTGAGGTCTTTAAAAGTCTTTGAAAATTGAAATAAACCCTCCAAAAATTAATTTCTTTCCAGAATAACAAATAAAATTATCCGAGGTTGTTAGATTCATATGTAATCTAGTTATCCAGGTTTCTTTCTTTTTATGACCCGTTCAGTTTATTGCCGCCCCATTAACAAAAGAGGCTTTGTTTTGTTTGGCCATCCAAAGTATGCCTCGGCGGCGACTTCAATCACACATGCACTCTTCATCAAAGCAAGACGGTGCCGCTACACACTTCATCAAGGGATGTCACCAATAAAATTGCCCAAGGTCGTTAGCTTTGGATATAACTGGTTTTCCTGGCTTTTTTCGTTTGACGAACAGTTCAATTTGATTGGACGAGTCCATCAGTTTTAGCCAATCAAAATGTTAATTACACTAATTCTACGTAGAAAGTTCGCGAAAGTTACACGCTCGAGAATTCAAAATTTGTTCATTCGATTTACATCTTCTTCAAGTTCAGTGTTTAAAAATGCCAGGTCTTTGGTCTTTCAACCATATCTGGCTTGAACAAGAGAAATACAAGGAATGGCTGCAAAAGGATAAATTATGTAAACGAAAGACGTTTTGTCATTGTGTAAAAAGACGAGCAACTTGGCTTCAATTGGAGAAGGAGTCCATTCAAATTAGTAACTACATACTGTTCATTTAGTGGAACGAAGATGCAGAAGTATAAGCTATTGGTAATTTTGGGCAAAATAATGTTAACTCATTACTCTTCGGGTATAAAATAAGATATTATTTAATGTGATGATTTGGGAGATATGGCAAAAGAGGGCCCGTTTAAATTTACTTATACCGTCGGTTTATTTAACACGTTTGAGGGGGAAAAAAATCATTTTCGAAAATTTTGTTCTACATAATAATGTTCCTTGGTTTAATATAAAAACATACATTGTAATAAATTCAATTCACGGATATACAGTTTCAAAGTGCGCATGCGTACACTATAGTAGAGTTAAGCAAGAGTTGTTCTTGAATTGTGAGTATATAAAAAAAACGTGTGCTGTGAAGCTTTAACTGTAAGAAGTCAAGTCATTTGATTAGGTAAATAAATAAAAGAATTAAAAAAACGTATTTCCAGTTGACGGAATATCCCCGTTTCGCATTGCCGACCCTCAACTTCTCCCCAATGGTATTATAAAAAAAATTAATTTAATCATTGCCGAAATTGATTTGTGTATCTATAATCTGACTATACATCCCCGTTTGTTTGTACCCCTATCGACTTCAATAACGAAAATAATTAAATGATAAAAAGTGCACAGAACTAAGGCAACTGAATCATTGATTTATAATTTCTAACCTGAATGTGACCAGAATGGCACTTATACTGCCATCTCCTGCACATTTCATGATTAACGGACTTTCCAAAGAAACAACGGGTTGGTAAAGTTAGACTATAATGAGCCCATTTTGCCCAGTACTTGTGCTTGAAATATTGCTAGATTTATAGATAATGTTTCTTTTTTAAAAGATTGGAGAGAAAAAAGCACGCCCAACCTTAATGAAGTGTTTTATTCTGTCCTTTCCAAAAGAAAGGAATATGTCGAACTTTGGTGTGGTCTCCAGAAAATGTTGTTGTTGTCACACGGGCAGGCAACAGTGGAGAGAGGCTTTTCTGTCAGCAAACAGGTATCTGTTGAGAACCTCAGCAGAGAAAGCCTCAGAGCTCAAGGGCTAATCATTGACACAATGAGAAAAGCAGGTGGACCTTTGGAAATCATCATTAGCAATGAAATGATGACACATGGCTCCTTTGCAAGACATAAGTACCATGCTTATCTGGATAAGAAGAAAGCAGAGAAGGATGAGAAAAACCAAAAAGGAAAGAAACGGGAGTTAGCCTTGGATGAAGTGGAAGAACTTAAAGCCAGAAAACTGCCTCTTGAAGCTAACATTGCCAGCCTACATGCTTCCTCTGTACAGAAAGCAGAAGAGGCAGATTTAAAAGGACCCATTGTGCATGTCACAGACTCAAATGCTCTTAGGAGAAAAGCAGAGGAAGAGATAACAGTGGTAGCGTCTCTTTCCAAAATGATTGAAAAGAAAAGAAAGCAAATATAATAATGCATTTAAAGCAATGCTGATGTCTGTTAAGAGAACAATTTATTTTCTATTAAATCTGACACGTATGTTACATATTTCTGAAAGAACAACGAATGTTAACCTATCTTCCAGATAATTATAACACAATTTTAGGAAATTAATTATAGTTTGACTTTAATCAGTAATCAATATTGTAGTATTTGGCATTCATTGTTTTATCATATAACCTGTATACACAATATTAGCAAAAATAGGTCTTGGAAATCTCTGTTTGTGGTATTTGAAAGTTTGGGAAAAGTCTTTGAATTTATCATCCATAGTTCAGTATGAACCCTGCACATGTACTCTCCTCGACAGATCCAAAGTGACCAGTGTCGGTTATACCTTAATCTTGCTTAAATTCATAAGACAGTGAGTAATATTCAGGGTAAAATACCCGTGCATATCGTGATTATGATGTCCGTAGCCGCAAGTAGTTTACGGGGACGAGACATGTTGGATCTGCCATTTCTGATTGATGTTGTTATAGGGTTTAATACCATGTTTCAGCACAAGATGGGCTATACATGGCTGCCAGTATTAATAGTGGAGGAAGAATTTGGGAAAACCGCAGAGAGAACCCCTGACCTATGAAAAGCTACCAGCAAGCTTTCTCACATACCCACAATGGCTGAGCCTGAGACTCAAACTGATGATTACAGAGGTGAGACGGCAGTGATTGTAATGGTGAGCACTTTAGACCTCTTGACCACTCAGGAGCCACCTTTTCTGATTGAGATTTCCAGACTAAGTCATGACTGCTGAGGATAATCCAGTTAGACTTTTATATCCAGTTAAATCTCTGCTTTTATTATAACAGCTTCTAAAGGAAGAGGAATGGGTAGGAAGCATATTTTCCTCCCCCATAAAAGGATTGGCTGATCTTTCCCTGGTGAAAATGTGGCTGAAATTCAATAGCAGTTTTAGCCAAAGTATTAGCAAGATTTCACTTAACCTTTTGGCAAGAACTCATAAAATTATCACTGAAATTTTGGTAAAATTTAACTGAAATTTTGTTGTTATTCCACCAAAATTTTGCCCAAAACTTTCACTGAAATTTCGGTGAGATTTTGCTTTATTGTTTGGTGAGATTTGAAAAAAGATTTGAAACAAGCTTAGACCAAAACTTATTTTGTAATTTCAATGAAATTTAACTGCAGTAACAGTAATGAAATTTCAGAGTTACTCTCTCTCTGTCTCATATATAGTATTTTACTGAAGTTGCAGTGTTTTTTCACATTTTTTTAAAAAATGGATAGGATATGAATTATACAGCACTTTAAATAAATATTTCAGTGTAAATACAACATAATTATAGGTATATGACATCCATGAGATTTGGGAATGTGCAAACTGTGATGCTGTTGTGATCTTTGAATGAACGCTCGATCCAACATTTTTCATGATGTAAGTACACTGATTTTACTCGCGATTCTAACACAACTAGAATATTTTGCTAATATAAAGAACAATATTGTGCCATTGAAAGCTGATTCTACTTGTTGACCATGGAAAGTAACTCTGCAAAGATATGACCATCTTCGGTAGACATCAGTATCTAGCTACAATTTCAACAATATCACCACCAGTGATCTATACGTTGCCCCTACTTAATTCTGGAAGTGAATTAGTTTGGAGTTGTATAGCTTTGAAATCATCCTGATCCAATTCCATCTCATTTATTAGACCACTCTGGTGGCCTAGTGGTTAGAGCATGTGCCTGAGATGTGGGAGGTTTAGGGTTTTGATCCTGGCCGAGTCATACCAAAGACATTTAAAAAGTGGTACTAATTAACAGCTACCTTGCAAGGCATTCAGCATTAACTCATTCAGCCCCAGCACACTTATCAGTAACACTGCTACTGTGCCCTAGCAACACTAAGCTGTGTCTAGCTGCTTGTGCCCCGTAGTGTTTTACCTGTTTGGAAAATTTTGTAAACATCATGCACATGCCTTCACACTTAATTTAATTTCTTTTCTTATATCCAACAGTAATCCATGAAATTTTCAACAGTTAATCCAAATCAATTTGTCTGCACAGTGATGATTTTTGTTTCCTATTTGTCCCAGTTTTTCACAATTTATTTATACACTATTTGCAAGATTGTTAGGAATATCACATCATCAGCACTTAATTCCATTAAAACAAACCAGGAAAATTTTATATGTGATATGGTTTGAAACAATTTGTACAGAAATTTACTTGGCAATGTTCACATCCAGTTTTTAATTCAGATCAAACGTTGTGCAATAAACACATTTTGCAGGTTGGATATGACGTTTTGTTCGGTGATACCAATAATGCAATATGCATTTTTGGGCATATGGATTGGTTTTGTTTGCAATGTCTGTGTACAGTTTCTCCAGAAATAATAATATATGCAAAAAACTAGATTTCTCGTTTTTCCTTGTCAATGTTTGTTGTATGTCCAGGATTTGGTCCACTAAAATCATAGATTTGGACAGGCAGAAGACAATCGCTCCAATCTGGTAGATCAACAGAAACTCTTTCATTTTCGCTATCAGCATCCTCTTCTGATGATGATTCAGTCTTTAGAAACTTCATTGTCCCATTCTAAATCTCGCAAATTATCCAACTGTTGAATATATATTTCCTCTGCTTCCTCAGTATTTTCGAGATCAAACCCGAGAAACTCATTTTTGCCCTTATCACCATAAAAAATCACTCGTGCATCTGCTATCAGAACACATGTAGTGAAACTGATCTCAATTAGTAATCCTTGGTTTCTGAAAATTTAAAGATTGCACAAATGAAAGTAAAATCATTTCTGATTGGTTACAAATGGTCTGATTCTTGGAAAAGCCCCATTTGTAACCAATCAGAGATGTATCTACCACACATTCAAATTGAGCATCACTGGGATCGGACATTGAATGCAGTCGGGAAACTTTGCGCTACAACAGGATCAGTCATTGAATGCAGAAACTGGATTGTGAGCATTGACGGGATCAAGGCCAAATGAGTTAACTGAATGAGGTTCATGTTAGGACTGGTCAGCCTGGTGTCAGGATAATGCGACTTGGTGGGACATCATGCTGTATGTCTGTTGCTTGATATGCCCAGTACCAGACATAACTATAAACTGTCACACTGCAGACATTGTAGCGATAAGACTGAAAAATTATTAAAATTGACGTAAAAGAAACCAAATCACACACAATATTAACATGTTGACCACTGCTGTAGAGTTGGTAATAGTAGTTCAAATCTTTTTGGCAAAAATCACAAAATGCTAGTCTTGGCTTTCAGTTTTCTTACTTGACAGTTTATGTACCTATTAATTTTGCATTCAAGCCATTCTGATTCTACACATTTTGCAAAACATTATTGAAAATTGTGGCCTGCTTGAAAATTTGAAATGCCATGTTTTGCTAAGCAATGCTCATACCCGTCAGTTTCAGTTACCTGAAGTTTCACTGGGCAAATACTAGGAAGTAATCTTGAATCTGATTGGTTGAATATTTTACCACTCTGGAAAGCAAATTTAAATCAGATTGATCTCCAAATCTGATTGGTTGAATATTTTACACTCTGGATAGCAAATTTAAATCAGATTGATCTGCAAATCTGATTGGTTGAATATTTTGCACTCTGGATAGCAAATTTAAATCAGATTGATCTCCAAATCTTATTGGTTGAATATTTTACACTCTGGATAGCAAATTTAAATCAGATTGATCTGCAAATCTGATTGGTTGAATATTTTGCACTCTGGATAGCAAATTTAAATCAGATTGATCTCCAAATCTTATTGGTTGAATATTTTACACTCTGGATAGCAAATTTAAATCAGATTGATCTCCAAAGATGTGTATCATCATTGCTTTTAGTAGTTCTATAATAGCTTTGATTGATCTTGTTACTGCATATTATGTTTCTCATCCAATTGAGATCAAACTTGGTAAATAGAGTTATATTATCAGGGTCATGGATATCTACATTTATGTCTTTTATTATTAATATTACTATTGCATAAATGTTTTTCTCATTGCTTTTCCAGGTCTTTCAAGATACCATTCTAAAATTCAAGCCTGCTGAGAAAGGTACTTAATTCTTGTTTAATTTTTATTTTATTTTTTAAACAGAAAGAAATACAGTATTGTGAATCTGTGACAGAGGATTCTAGCTGTTTTGCAAACCTCACCTTTCTGGTTGTTTCTAGGTCAGCTCATCAAAGTCATCCAGGTGTCCACATACTAGGAACTACCTTTAAAAAGAAGAAATGGAATTGGATGAGAAAAATAATCTATGATAGTGTTTGTTTGAAGCCATATGAAATTCCAGTCATGGGGTTACATGTTTACGTCTCCCCCTTGGCAGAGCCTCATGGAGAGACAAATAATATAACCTCTTGACTAGGTTTCCTTGTCTCTGTGCAAAACAATATAAATTGTTATTTGAATAAATCATAGTTCATTCATACGTACATTTTTAACAAATTTAAAATTGAATCTGAGATAATCAGGAGCCAAACCATATAAAGATTTATAGACTAGTAAACCATTCTGAATTTGAATTTTTTCTGAAATAGTAGCCACCTTAGGTTTTTAAAAGATTTGTTGATGGTGCATCTTAATCAGCATCAAGAATAACTCTAGCTGCTTTTTCTTTGAAATGTCATTTTTCCCTGATTTTCTGTACCTGTATTACCGCAGATAAAACAACAATACTCTAGGTGTGGCATGATATTTGCCTTGTAGAATATAATTTTGTTGTTGCTATGTGCTGAATCAAATCTAGCAAAATTGCTATTCTTTTATTAGCAGGCATCTCCCATGCTTGTTATTTAAAATGGATTGTATAAGCATATTTCATTATTCACAAATGTTTAAAGCTTAATAATGGCATCCTTTGTAAACAATTTTCAGAGAAAACAGAATCATCAGACTTTGAAATTCATGTGACTGGATTGAAGGACACAGTGAACGAAGTGATTGCTTCTATTAAAACAGAGCTGAAGGTATCTTTCCTAATACAAACCTAAGAAATTCCTACTAACCTTTAGCTTGCTGGATATAAAGCCAAATGACTTTATTGTATGTCATTATGTTTGTTTTTCATTATTCATTGTGCTATTATCTATCTGGTATTAATTGTATTTTCACCTTATTACAACTGTGTTTATAAACTAATCAACAGAAAATAGCAAAAACCAACTCGTTTTGTAACTTTCAACAAAAAAAGTATTTTTTTATTAGAAATTTTGTGTTGTAATTTCAATTCTTTTAATTTGATGTCGGAGTAAGATAAGGACTTACTAATCAGCTCTTTTATCCAAGAAATTCTTTTCCATCAAATAACGGACCAAAATATTTCTTTTTTCTTGCTTTGCAAATGAAACCTTTGCCAAAGAAAGATCATTTTGTCTGGGAAGCCTGACTCTAAATTTTAAATGATTTCTCAAATGTGTGAAATAATACCTGAAACTTTGTTTTCTAAGTCTTGGGAAATATAATCTAAGTGCAAAAAGGTTTCACCATATGTTCTGGGACAGGAAAAAAAATTATAATTTTATTGTGACCCGACATAGATGGTAAATACGGTACTACTTGTACATGTACTTAAATTGGCCAAGATAACTATGGCTTCAAAAGGTTTGAAATTTAATTGGCATTTATGCTGCCATAGGTAGCAGTCAGAAGCTTAAACTTTTTTCCCAGCAAAGAGAAAATTTTCTCAGCATAATAAACATATTCCAGTCACTATGGCAAATGCAGCAATACATCAGATTCCATTGCTTTTGATTACGTTTGATGCTGATTTCACCTTGGTGAAAGATTATTGTGGTATTTTTTAAAGATTGTAGTTGGTATGTATTGATGGAGGGTTGAAGTCACCAGTAAAGGGCAACTTGAGTGAACCAAATAAATCCCCCTTATTGTGGTGGCAATATCAAATAATTCTAGAACAGTGATTCGACTTTTTTTCATTTGCTTCAGAGGTAATCAGATTCCTTTGAAGTTTCAGAAGACTTTCTTTTCTGGGTACATTTCTGAAATAGAAGGAATTAGTTTGTAGCTAGTACTATTCCTGCCTTCAGAGATTGTAGCTGTGTATCACAGCATACACTACTCAGGCCAGATGTCAGCACAAGCAGATTATGTTATAACAATGCATTGTTAAGATGGTTTGTCAATATGAAAAGAGAATTTGTTATTTAACAATAGATTTCAGTATATTTGTAATCAAGCTTGTAGCTTTGTTTAATGAATTCTTCCTTTCCAAACCAAAGATACAAGTTTAAACAGCTAACAATATTACAAAATTAATCACCAAACAGTATTATTCTTGAAGCCCTGTGTAATCCATGAATAAACTTTTTAAATGATATGTTTTGTACTTTTAAAAAGAAAAAAATATCTTTTAGTGTACAATAAAAATACAGGTATTTGAAATTTTACAAGCTATGCCATGATCAGTAATCATACCTGATATTTTCCTACATGACCAGCATGGCAGCCAGCTTGAGCATCTTGTTAATGTTACTCCTCCAATCAAGACGACTTCTTTTAATAGCTTGGTCCTAAATTAAAATGGTGCTGATCTGATGTTCATTGTGGCCACCATAGTTGCCATCTTGAAAATTTTGTATTTGCTACTGTTATGTGCTTAGGCTCCAATAAGCAGCAACATAGAAAGAAGTGAAATTAACAAGCTTGTAAAAATTTAACAAACAATTTATTGAGTACAAATATTTTCATGAAAGAAAATAAATAATCTTACGGTTTTAGAGAATCAAATCCAAAAATTAATCCAAAAAGAAATTCACAATGTAATCCACTAGTGGAATTGTAAAAGTCCTGATACTAAAATGTCCAAATAATTCCCGGTTCAAATCTTGACAGTGTAATCCAAGATGGACGATGTTGTCTCGTGATGAAGTCAATTTTAGTTTTATGATAATTCCAATGAGCATAAGTAACTTCTGGATAAATAACACAATAAATTCCTCTTGATTCCGAACGAATTGAAATAATTTACACTCAAACAATAACACACATCTTTGTATTTTGAAGCCCAGATTTCTACTGACTTTTCTCTCACAGAACAATAATTTAAATGCCTGTTTTTCGTAAACAGAAAGGGGTCATGTGATTTTCCAGAAGGTCATAGAAAGAACCCATGCTCGCAAAGTCACGTATACAGTATGATCTAGAAAGATGTCCTTGGAATCAACCAATCATTTTAAAAGTAAAGTTCTAATGTCCTTGGAATCAACCAATCATTTTAGAAGCTTGTTTATCACCTTGAAACAAGGCCAGAAATGAGGTTAACAAGCAAGGTCAACACCTGGTGTTTACAGATGACCCCACCTTCTAGAAAATCTCTCCCAATTAATGAATTTTAAATCCAAAATGTCAAATTTGAATCTGACAAAAATAAATGTTTTAAATCAAATATACGTAACACTACTCTTTTTAAATAGTCGCTGAGTGATCGAAGATGCTCACCATCATGGATCACTGACATCTCACCTCTGTCCATGTGGTGTTGAGTCTCAGGTTTATCCAAGGTGGGGATATGAGAAAGCTTACCAGTAGCTTCCCATGATTTTCCCAGGTTCTATCTTTTGCTGAAAATATCATTGAACCCATAACAACTAACCAAAATCTTTTAAATAAAATACTATTTTTACATGTTTTTTCATCAGAATAGTTGTTATGGTGCGTGTACTTGGTCCCAAATGTAATAATGCAGATTGACCCTCAATATGGCCACCATGGTGACCATTTGAAAATATTTTTATTTATACTGCTCCCAAATGGATGGTTATATCAACTTGGGGTTTTCATCAAAAGACTTCTTACATTATGTTGTTGGTCCTATATGGAATGGTACCAGTCAGATATCCATGAACAGAAGAACTCGAAGAGACATCTTAAAATTATCATGAGAATATACTGACATCAGGGTCTTATTGATGAGCATGGCTATAGTCTTCATTTCTCCAAAAACATAAAAATGAATCATTAGTAACTTGAGTATTTTGGACATAGTTTAGAAAACTTTGATCTTCATATATGCTGACAGCAACGTATTCATGCTTTTGTTATGTACCAGTACCACAAACCACCATAAATATTTATGCTGGATATGATGTATAGTTATTGTTGCATTTTACAAAACATGAATAGACAGAAACTAAAGAAAATAATAAGATAAGATCTTGATGGTATTTTATAACAATTTCTCTATAAGACTGCTAATTCACAAAGCTTTCTACATTTCTAAAATAACTACCTTATGGCACACAAGTTGAAACCATGATGAGATCATTGATATTGTTTACATTTAAAGACAATTTCATTAAATATTTGTTTATTTAATATGCCTTATCTGACTTATTTCAGAGGCTGACATATGAAGATCATCAAGCAAGTGAGGATAAGCTTAAAAAAAATAAAGGAGCAATACCACCCACCATATCTCAACCCAGTAAGGGAGCAGCTGTAGAACAGAAAAGTTCAGGTCTCTGTGGTTTACAAATGATGTGTCAGTGGAACTGTACCAAGATAAAAATAATCACTACATTTTTCGTATGGCTTTGTCCTTGTTCTGATGCAACAAGTCCATCAAAAACGTTTTCTTATCTTAGCAAAAGAATAATGACATAAACTTCTAATCACACATTTTTTTGTATCAAGCAGGTTCCATTTTGTATCAATTCTAATGACATGCATATTATTTTGTATCAAGCAGGTTCCTTTTTGTCTCCCTATATCTATTGGAGCTGAAGTATGAACTAATGTTAGAATTTGTATATAATGTTACATGCAGATTAGCACAGTAAATATTTAATTTATTGGAAGAGGAGGTCTGAAAGTGCAGGAATTATTTGTAGCCTTCATGGTTAGCATTTTATGTCTACCTCATTGTTACTTGAAATCTTGTGCATACAGTATACATACTTGTGATTCTACCAGCAGTAGGCTAAAATACCATTTTAAAAGCTTTCTACTGCACATACCAATCTATAGTTGAAATCAACTACTCTTTAAATGAATAGAAATTTTAAAACGTATTTTCACAGTTAACAAAAACCTGTCTAATGCTGACCAATACTGTTCCACTAGTGTAAAGATGCATGATGATTCAAAATTGTTATGGCTAACATATTTACACAACAAGCTGTACATTGATTATCTTATTGTTGCATGTTGGAGAGTTTACAAAGGCATGACGTTTCTCAAGGTGTTAACCGCTCTATTTTTAACTAATCAATATTATTATATTACAGGGGCTTTCATGAACTTTTCCAGCATGTAAGTAAATTACAGTTTTCAAAAATATTATTTCATAAGTCTATTTCAAGTAATAGAAAGAAGGAAGACATTTTTGGTTTTTGCTGTCTCTTCATTTTCTTTGTCAGACTTAATTGTAAATAAGATAGATAAGAAAAAAATACTAAGCCAAACCAGACCAAATTTTATATTTAGAGACAGTAATTGGGTCCCAATTTTTGAGTAGGTTACAGTGAATGTGACCTTATTTTTCTATTTGTTTTGCATATTTTATAGCTGTTTGTTCTTAGTTTTAATTTTTTTGTAAAGCAAACACAATTAAGCAAAAGTTGAAATATAGTAGGCATTTGTGCATTGTTACACTTTCAGTTATCCCAGGGGACATTTTCCCACCAAACATTGCCCAAGTCATCATAAATCGTTCAAGTCCCCATATCTTGATCATTTTGGAAGGCAAATATTTAGAAAATGCCTTCTGACAGCTCAGCTCAAGTACAACACTGTTTTAATATAAATATGTACATGATTTTATTAGATTTTTAGGCCATTACATGCCATTTTATCAATTTGTATACTTCTACCATAAAACAGCGCAAATTATGCTATGGTATTGTCTGTCCATGTGTCTGCTACAAATATAATTTCTTCACTAATAAACACTATAACCACCATCTACAGCTGCCAGACTTGGCAGATACTCTTGAGATAAGTAAGAATCGGGGAACAGTGGTCAGTATAGAAGAAGAATAAAGCAAAATAACTTGAAATGTCCACAACCTCTAGCGACCAAACTTTGAGGATAGTTTGCTTTTGGGGTAATGAAGAAACCTGTTGATCATGGGATCAAATTAAAACTTAAATTCTCAAACAGCTGCAGTTACCAGATGTTAATGAAGGACCGCTTGCACTATATAAAATAAAAAAAAGCCTATTGATTACAGGTCAGAGACCAAGATCACTGCATTGCATATCTGGAACAAATGTTTCTATGGCTTGCACTCGGGGTGGGGAAGAAGTCATTTGGTTTCTGTGTCAAATGGTCAAAAGATAAGATCACTAAATTAAGAAAATTTGTTTTTGCACAGTTATATCAATAATTTGACCCTGTACCTTCACCAGAACTTGTGGACGAGTAAGAAGCATATTTAATATGGGTTGAAAATGTCACCAGTCACTTGGACTGACAAAAAATGTTTTTTTTGCATAATATTATTTGCTTAAGACGATATTCTTAGATCAAATTTTATGAAGAACATAAGGTATGGAAGAGGCCATTTGATATTAGGATGACAAGATCAAAGTCATGGTCATATTTTTGGCTCCCAGAAAATTGCTTTTGCAGAAAAACATTTCTCTAGAGTAAGCTTGAGGTCAGCAAGATCCATTCATTGCTATCAACTTCTTTAAAACCACCTGATTGATTTCAACCAATTTGACAAAACGTTTCCTGCAAAAAAGCTTTCAGGTTTATACAAATGATGCTGATCCACTATGGCCTCCATTAAAACCAGAAAATCGTTCAATTCTTTTTTGTGTAAATATGTTCAACATCATTTGACTTTAATTTGACACGTAGCATTCTGGCAAAATGGTCTTTTACAGAGCTCAGGGAAAACCATTCCATCCAGTCATGACTAGTCTCATCTTTGTACCCAATTACCCAATCATAGCCAGTTTTACTATAATACATTATTATGTTTTAAAATAAATTTTAAATGGAACCCATATATTCTCACAGTTAAATGTATCACAAAGAAATAATTATCCTTCTTAGATAAATTCTGAGGCCCTTTCTAAAGCCATATAAAGCTAACCCTGACTTATGTGACAGTTGCATTAAAGATAAGTTTGTGCATCAAAATCACACAAGTGAAGGATACTTGTTTTCTTCAGTAGCTATTTATTTTAACCCTAATTATTATTAATTACTTAACCCATGATGGCTATCTTGAAACTTGTTTTTTGCTACTATCCACCCCCACCCTCTGATAGGATCTCACCAGCTTTGGCCAAATTAGGAAGAACCAGTTTGCAGCCTTTGTCATCGACATAATGTTTGGTTGCTGCATTTTGAGCTTTTAAAGGATTTGCCGATCCCCATGAATTTATTTGCGTTCTTGTTTAGAATGCCCTCAGTTGGTGTACCTTGATTCTTTGTGGAATGTTCAGTGTATGATTTTGTTGCTGCATCTTGAGGAACCATAGGGTCTGCAATAGACGTACCTTTATTTGAGGGCATATTCTAGGGACCAGTCAAGGTATCCCCCACCATCACCATCCAGAGGGCAACATGCATGTTCGCATACTTTGCTGCAACCAGTTTATCCAACCATGTGATCATGTCATTAATTTGTAGGTGTTTGAGCTATATCCATGTAATTTGCTTACATATTTGCAACTGCATTTTGATCACTAACATAATTTTTTTACTTCTGCTTCTTCTTTTTATATGTTTGCATCTTGATGGTCAATGTAACACTTTATGGCAGTAATTTTGAGCCAAGGAAAGTCAACCACATTGTAGAGAGTCCGGCTGACATCTATGTTTTGGTCAGATGGGGTTGACTGTGAGAACAGGTCCACACCGAAGACTTTTAGTTTCCATAGTTATTGGTGAATATAACCAGGTTGTTGGAAATGTTGGCACAGTTGTTGTAGTTACCACTAACTTGGCAGTATTAATATATTGGGCAAGGTCCATGGGAACCCCTGGATACTGCCTTATCTGTCTGTGAGCTACCAGCCATGACAAGGGCCTGTATCATTCCAGCAACCACTAGATCTTGGATTACTGCCCCTTTTGCAGAAATTACTAGGGACCAAATGAAAGCTGACTGCAAGGATGCCATCTTTTTGCATAGTCTTCAGGTCTGCCTAGAAAGGTTCAAGTTGACATTGTGCTTGGCCTTGTGGGACACTTGGAGGTGCTAGGTTTGGAGGTGCAACTGTCAGCAAAATAGGATGACATGTATGGAGCTCTCCAGCACTCAACCACAGCCTAGCACTGGGCAGATGTGGTAAGCTTCTCAACAAATGAGGGGCAATGACAACATACATTCCTTATTTCCTGTAGCATTTCTCCCTTTCAGTCATGACTCTGCTGTTATACTCTTTGACAATAAATTATCTTGTCTAGAGTGGGCAGTTATATTGCCAGGTTGCTCAAAATGCATTACATTTTCATCTATATGATATACTGCATCACCTTTTATGCAGATGACAAGCAAACATTATATTGTGGACAATTTGTATGCATCACACTTTAGGGGCCTCGAGTGGCCGAGTGGTCTAAAGTGCTTTCCGTTAAGGATCAATGCTATCTCACCTTTATCTGTGTGGGTTTGTCTTAGATTCGGCCAATGTGGGTATGTGAGAAAGTTCGCCATTAGCTTCTCCTGGGTCAGTGGTTCTTTCCGGGGTTTTCCCTGGTTTTTCCTCCACCATTAATACTGGCCGCCATATATAGCCTGTCTTGTGTTTAAAAAATGGTTTTGAACCCTACTACAACATCATCACACTGAGCACCAACATCACAAGGGACCTATCACATACTGCATGCAGTACTCCTGTTGGTTTGGTATTCTAGATTAGTGATTCCCAACCTATTGGCTGCACAACCCCAAGGAGGTCATGGTGTTATTTCAAGGGAACCTATAAGTACAACTATGGGGGTCTTTGAAATTTTAAGAAGGGGGCCTCATATTCAAATAAGTCACATGGTCACAGTTCCAGTCTAGCTTATGCATTGGTCATTCGTCCATAAACTAACTGTCTAGACATTCATGAAACAATCTCCTTTCCAGTCACCAACTTATCATGTGACAGTTTACACTTAATAATGATAATAATTACTTTTTTCTTAGTGATTAGATTCTAGCTTACAAAATTTTCAGTGTTATGCAATATCTATTTATTTCCACCCATAGGGATTATTCAGAGGAGAAGTGTTGTGCTGTTGTCTCAGGTGAAATAAAAAGTAAAGAAGAATTAGAGAAGGACATCACCAAGTTTTGGAGAAGGCCAAAGCATGTCGTCTACCCATATGATATGGAGAAAAAGACTGCTTTGATAATATTTGAATCTGAGGAAGGTAAGTAACAGATGAATCCTGTTGATATATAAAGAAAAGACACTAGGTAATGTAAACTCGTTTATTGTTGTTTAATTAAATCTTTACAGCCATCAGCCTTCAAAGGCCAATTTTAGCTCACCTGTCCATCCAGATATGAAAGGTTTTTTTAAAAATACAAATGATTAACCACATAATTTCAGTAACTTCTCAAAAGCCAGGCAGCAGAATGCGACAGAATTTGAAACCTGGAGTAAAGAATGAAGTACTTTAAGATTTATACAAATTATCCTGATCAAATGTGACCACTAAAATATAAAAACTATTCAGTAACTCCTTGGAGAGCACTCAACATAATTTGATCTCCCATCCAGTCAAAAACAACATTAAAGTTGTACAGTTATACCAGTTCACCTTCAGATATTAAAATACAAGACTCCTATAACAATTTCACAAAATTAATAGAGCAGAATTTTACCAAATTTGTCGAATGGCATCTTGGCATAGAAGGATTTCAAATTTTTATCAAGTTCCAAGTGGTCTAAGTTGCTTGCCTCTACATTTCACCTCTGACTTCATTGGTTTAAGTCTTGGTGTGGCTAATGTCGGTATGTGAGAAAAATTGCAAGTAGCTTCCCATATGTTGGTGATTTTTTCCTGGGTTTTTCCTCCACCAAATGTACTGGCCACCACTGTCATGTTCTGAATAATGGTGTTAAACCCACAAAATAACAAATAGTCAAATTGTTACAGATCTACTCTTGGCACTGTTACTAAAATCAATTGCTTTCATTTTTGCAAGTGATGTTTAGCCACTTTTGCCCATCTTTACCAACAAGGCAGAACACTAAATGTCAGCTCCAAAAATGCTCAGCTGAATTCGATTATATTTGATAAACTGTCACAAATGGCTTACAGATTTGAAAAAAATATACATATCAACCATCCATTGGTTGTCATTAATAAAATTTATATCATTTATAATCAGCTTGTTTTCAAAACCTGATAAAGATACACAGATTATATTTGACAAAAAGCATGCAGGCAAATAGGGCATTCAAATTTTCACCAATGGCATTGATTCACCTTTGAATAGGTATCCAATGACTAAAATTATGTACTGGCAGCCAAAATTTCAACTAAGAAATTCTGTGTGGATTTTATAACCAATAGATAGGTCTTTATCAAACTAACAGAACAAAAAAAAAAAGATTATATGTCTACCTCATCTGGTTCAAAAGTTAATGCCATGATTTTCTTCAATATTGTCAAATTGCATAAATGGCCAAATTAAGTAGTTGATATTATTTAAACTAACTGCATTTTAAGTCTATAACTTTCTAGATATCTTATTCTATACAGAGACTTTGCTCATTTATTTTGGCAATTCCATTCTCTGAAATAACAATGTAGCAGACCTCCAAACTTAATGATCTTCACCGAACTGGTCAATGGCAAATACAGCTGCAAATATTAAAAATTCAATATCTTGGCCATTTATTTATCAATTTTTGAACTTTAAAGTGACACTGTATTGTGTTCAGATTGCTGTAAAATATCTAATGATTCTATATCTTGAGGATTTAAAACATCTCCCCACCCCCTGGGCAGAACTCGCATGACGTCAACATACAATCACACAAAAAAGTAAAATCTGCACTGTGCAGAAGAGCACAAGCATTAACAATATATTATTGAAATGAAAAAGGCATGTTATATAGCAAATTCAATAACAAAGTGTCATGTCTGTTTGGAAAATCCCCCATCAGCTTTACATATCAAAATCTCAATCTGATGCCGCTTCAAGTTCAACTGCTTAAGAAAAGGTCAGACATTACGTCTCTCCAAGTCCACTGCGGTTAAGAAATAACAAAGCATCCATTTTAGCTCTCAGCACATGATGTATCTCCTTCTGCAGATTTGTATGCCTAAGATCATCTTGACACGAGGCTGAGCAAATCTTTTTAAAAAGTTCTTGAATTTGATCAGAAGTGACAGGAAATGTCCTTTTAAACTGATGGAGCTGGATCAAAAACTTATAGCTGATGACATCTTGCTCTTGATGCTCAAGGGCTATTTTTCTCCTTTTGTCCTTTTTAATCAATCATCTAGACATACGGTGGAAGCCCTCATTTTCTGTAAAAGTGCAAAACAGCACAGTTAAGAATTTATAAGACCAGTGCAATATTTGGGAAACTGAAAATTTTTCTTCCACAGTTTGAAACTTAAATATTGTTAAAATGTTAATCTAAATTGTACATTATTTTTTTTTTGTATATTATAGATTGAGATCTTCAGGTCGTAGAATTTTATGTTTTAACTTTGTGAGCACATTTTGTTTTGTTTTGTTTTACCAAAAAATGTTTTGATATGTTTATACATAACACCAAATAACATTGATTGGGAGGATGGAAATGTGTTTTTTAAAAATTTATATAGCAGAGAAACAGACAGATATACAGAGATTAATTACTATTGGTGTATGATAATTAATTTCCCGGAGATACCAATTAAAAATAACAAGGAAACTTTGACCAAGAAATATTTTGATACAGACAGAAGAGATACATTGTAAGAGAGAAACCAACTTCCGGTTTATAAACATCCAATAAATGTGAGGAAATGAGCAAAGAAATGAGCGCTACACAAAATATTTATGAACAGAATGATTAGATATTCACTCATTTTATGAATTAATCAAATCAATATAGGTACAGTGGGACCCCGCTATAACACGGTAGTTGGGAGCCATAGAATCCAACCGTGCTATGAACCGAACCGTGTTATAAGCAACCATGTACAATACCAACACATTTTTGGATTTAATTTGGGGGGGAGGGGTACATAAAGACGGGTGCGAAAATGCATGGCACAATTACCATTTTTGATCAATATATATTAAATGAGAAAAACATTTGCTGTGGTAACAGAAATTGCAGATATAATATATTACTTTATTCAGAGAACCATGCATTGGTACATACACGTGTCTAATTTATATATTCATGTATAATCTATTGCATGAAAAGAGTATCAACACCGTGTACTCGCCATCGAATCTTGTAACATACATTGAATCCATAATACAAATATTTCCATCGAAAATATCCACACACAGATGTAAAATATTCAATAATTTTGTCACAGATCATTATGTGACTGAATTCAATGAAAAGAAAATAAAAAAAATTATGTAACGGGTGTACGTAATGAATGATGAAATAGTACATGTCCGTAGATTAAATAATGGAAGTTAAAGTGTATTCTTATAATAACTACATGTAGATCTCAGGATCTTTCTGTCTCTGAATTCAGTCATTGTAAATTTCAGAACATTTTCCCACCCAAGCTGCTAGTCAAAGTCCTTTGAACTTGCCGCCCAGCTATTGCGTCATGTTCTTTTGATGTACTCTAATAAATACAGCAGGCAGAACTGGCTGTATTTTAACCACTGAATTATGTCACTGTAAATATCAGCACAGCTAAAATGATAACGTAATCAACACTAACTTTGTCTCCCAGCTATTTGCTTGCGTACGGAGGACTCCTGCATGGAGTGATTTATGTGTTCCAGATCAAATATTTGCATTCAAATACGCGTAATTAAGCGTTTCCGAGACCTCAGTGTCATATACATTTTATACCATTACATTTCTCATCTGTCAATAGTTATAATTTTTTGAAAAACTCTGATTTTTAGCTGCTTTCTGCTAATGTCACGTTTGCTCTTGGCAGTCAATTATAGTTCTCAGTTGCAGAATTCGAATTTACTAGTCAACAGATTGCATAAAACAACACCGCTAAGCCATGCGTACATGCTGGCGGCTTTGTTTCTTTGATGCTGTATAAAACTGTTGCCTCATGAATTGAACAAGTTTAGCTCGGCAGTTCACTTTGATGATAAACAATGTACTTAAATTAATTGATTTATATATTCTGGTGAGAATCTTTTATCAACTGCCACATTGGCTGTTGCTTAGTTGTGTATGAAATTAAGAGAACATATATCGGAGATTATTAGAGCAACGATTGTATTCGGAATGCATTCAAGACAAACACAAAGTAGACACGATGGCTTCATTACTCAGGAATCAGTAATTATAATATTGACACTTATGAGCTGTAATTTTTCAACAATAAACAAAGATCAAAGTTTTCAGTAGGCCCAGCAATTGGTTCGTATTTCCGACGTTTATTTTGGCACAAAACTAGAAGAAATTTGTTAATACATTTTCTACACGTTCTTTTTCACACTGTTTAGACGAATATGAGAATGATAATTAATCTCTTGACGTATTTGTTTTTTTTCATACTTTTTTTTTTTTTTTTTTTGGTCTTTGAGAAAAATACCTGTAATAAATTACCCGAAATTTCGGGAGCTATGCCACGACCGGGTTATATCCGAATTCGGGTTATAACAGGGCGGGTTATAGCGGGGTCCCACTGTAGTTATTATTTATTAAAATTAAATCATTCTCGCAACCTCAGAATGCAAGATAGGTTAACACATGGCAATTGTAAACTTCCTGTCACAGTATACACACACATTTTATTGATGATTATCTTATTAAATTCATTAAAATTAAAATAAAGAAATGCATAGAAATATTCATAAATGTTTGGAAAAGCAAGAAAAACAATACTTGCCAATGTGTCATTGCAATTTTTCACAAACGAGACCAAAATCTGAATCACTTGTCAATGTGAAGTCAGCCATTTAATTCAAAATCACCTCACAGCGCATGACTAGAAATATTTTAATATGACCTTGCAGTTTACATGCTTGCGATTGGCTGCCTTTAATACGATCTTGAAGCCATGCATATCATTAAATTCAGTGAAAATTGGGCTTTCCATCACATACAGGTATCATATACATGTATCAATTTTTAAAAATGGCCGCGATATTTAGCTGGAGAAATGAACCTATTTTATGAATGCTTACCAAGAAAATTTAATTTAAACATATAGCTTTCAAACTTATATGAAAATAACAGCCATTCACTGCTCTACAATGTGGTGCAATTTTTAGGTTTTGACCCAGTGACTTTGGAGTTTAAATGGAATTTCCCTAGCGAATGCAATATCTCTTTCTTTCACTGTGAGGCGTTGAGCTGACCGAATCATGCCCAACAGTGGAACTCGCTTTTTTATATGCAAATTACTATTCATTCACTATTTTTTTCAACAACAAACCAAACAAACAGTAAAAAAGAGCAAGAAATGAACTTTATTTCAGCATAAA
Source organism: Unio delphinus (assembly GCA_029339505.1). NCBI lineage: Eukaryota > Metazoa > Mollusca > Bivalvia > Unionida > Unionidae > Unio > Unio delphinus. Next base: position 245,656 of record JAQISU010000459.1, read on the forward strand.
TTGTAATATTGCTGGATCATCTAACAATGATGATATGGCTGGTAGAAGATGGTCGTTTTTATGGAGATCTGTCGAAAGTTCTACACGTCGAAAGGGAGGCTGCCAGTACATACTAAAATTAGAAAAACTTCTTAATAACATCTTGGCTAAATTTGATTGAATTTGAACTTTGATGGAAAGCATTGTGGCATAAAATCAAAATTAGATTGAGGAATATAGTCAAACCCAGTTATCCTGACCTCAGTTATCTCGCATTAGGTATGGTTTAGTTCTGGAAAAATCCTTCTGTGTTATGCTAATTTTTCCCTGCTTATCTCGACCCCTGTTAAGTCGATTACAGCCATTATTTAAGACATAAGTTTCGGTCTGAAGTAACACGTGGACCCGCTTAATTCAATGAAATGCAGCTTTAATCGTCCATCTCGGAGAAATTTTACAAGAAATGATCCAGCGTTTCTGCTGTTACCTGTCCCTAGTACTGGAAAAGATGGAAAGAGTCGGTACAAGATTAAATTTTACCGGTACAAATGCTAATCATCTAATCTCATCAATGCATGGTTTATCACTTGCATAGAGTGAAGATAAATATCATATATCTTATAAATATTGCTTTGGAGTAAGGAAACTGAATAAATACATTTCTGACCTTTAATTAAGCTGCATTCAAAATGGACATTATCACCGATCAACACCACAACAATATAGTTCATCCCACACAGCATCGCAAATTTGATCTTATCTATTATTTAGAAAATTATCAGGTCAGCATCATTAAATGTAGCTAAAAATACCTAATTTGTTATATACAATATATTTAAAACAAATTTGATAATAATTAAAGTGTTTCCATGCTTAGTGCAAGTGTAAGCCTTCAACTGCTACATGGCTAGGTCACGTGATTCACAATAATCTATAAACAGAAACCTGTACAATTCCAAGCTAAGCCCCCCCCCTCCCCCCCCTTTTGGTTATTAATTTGTTTTGAACAAGAGTAAATATAAGTACATGTACCAACAGTATAGTAAATTAATCCATAGCACCCTTAGTTTTATAAAAAAAAAATGAAATTGCCAATTACTGTACCATGATTACAAATTCTTCAGCACAAACGGAATGAAGAAGAAAGCATTCTAATAGGATTAAAATTTGCAGCAAAAGGAAGAGTGCTTTCATTTGTGCTATTATTATCTTGAATATCAAAGTCTTGCAGTCCATCAAAGAGATTAGCTAACTCTACTTATGGTGCTGTGTTCTTGCCGACGGTCACTGATCAAATTTGAGAGGGATATGGGACTACAACTGTATATTGGATATAGTTGGCTTCTAGCTGTATGAATGGAATAAGTTGGCTTCATAAAGCATTTGATGTTGAGACAGTTAACTTTACAAACTTGAAGCACATTTACAATTTGTCAGTACATGAATACTTTTTCCGATACAGAAGCAAATATTATTGGTAAAAGCTGGCATATCCCAGCTAACAATTCCACGTTGCTACAATGTTGCAGCAACATTGTGGTAAGGTTGTGGCAACGTTGTCAAATAATGTTGTGGCAACGTTATTTGGTGAACAAGTGGGAACATTGCGAAAACGTTGTCTAACGTTATTAAATAACATCCTGCAACATTCAAATCAAATATGGAAATCTGATGAAACCTGTTTGTGTTTCTAAAACACATATTCCGCACTTTTGGCAAGAATGTCAAACCAAATCGACATTACAAAAATGTCAAAATTACCATCCAGCTAGGAGTTGCAGGAATGTCAAGACTGCCATTGTGACAGTATTAAGTGTCAGTTCTGCACCATTTTCATTCATGACAAACCAAACATCACCAGTCATTTGACCATAATAATAATACTAATAGGAATAGCACTCTGCATTGATTTATGTGTGACAACTCTCACAAATCAGTTCAAAGTTGCACATATAATAATGCACTCTTCACAATACAGAATGATTATTTATCATTTCATGCAAGTATAAAGAATCTTAGATAAAATAGTGATGATACCAATTTAATAAACATTCATACATCAGTTCTAAAGTTTGCAATCAGTTTCAGTGCAGGTGTTCTAACAAGGTTTACCAGTATTTGCAAACACTACTTTCTATTCATTCTATGAAATCATCATGCCCAGTAGTTTTCCTATCAGATTTTACAGCAGGGCCTTCCATTAGATTTAAATGGGACACAGATTAGGCAGGGGATTGGGGAGATCTACTCCAATGGGAATAATTATGTCTTTCAGGTAGCAGGGTGTAAAGTGAAAGTAGATGGGTAAACCACACTGCTTTTGCATGATAAGGAATCCCCTGAATTTGCAGGCTGAAGGTTCAAACATTTGTTTTTAAAAGGAAAAAAGGAAAAAGGAAACAGAAGAACATACATTTTAATATCAAATTTTATTTATTTTCTAGATTTAACTAATCTTAGGAGTCAGAATTTGTCTCCTCCTCCACTCCAAAAGCTATCTCTTTCTTCTGCTCAGGCACCTGCAAATTAAAAATTAATTTAAAAGTCACATATCATCTTAGCACCACTTACATATGCAGAAGTCACATTAACAAGCCTTATTAAACTTTATGAAACTTTCTTCACTGCACTTGTGCTTCCCTTAATATTGTTAAGCCAAGTTACAAGATAACTTTGTACTTATGTGTCATTTCAGGCAAGTGGATGGTGAAATCAGTTTGCGCAAAGATGAATTTATTTTGTCCAAATATTACATGTGAATAAAAATTCCAAGTGGAAGTTCTTGTCCTATCATACAAGATGGATGAAAATTGTAGTTAGCTGCACTCCAGCTTTAATAGTCCTGGAAACTATGATAAGCTGATTTTGTTTGCAATTTAGAGATGCATCCACAATGCTTTAAAAAACTGAATCCAATATCGATGAAATAAGAGTCAAATGGCTAACCTTGTATTTTATCCCTCCACATTGGTTGGGTGCATATACAGTGGGACCCCGCTATAGCCCGGTAGTTGGGAGCCATAGAATCCGACCGGGCTATGAACCGAACCGTGTTATAAGCAGCCATGTACAATACCAACACATTTTTGGATTTAATTGCAGGGTGGGGGGTGGGGGGTACATAAAGACGGGTGCGAAAATGCATGGCACAATTACCATTTTTAATCAATATATATTAAATGAGAAAAACATTTACTGTGGTAACAGAAATTGCAGATTTAATATATTACTTTATTCAGAGAACCATGCATTGGTACATACACGTGTCTAATTTATATATACCTGTATAATCTATTGCATGAAAAGAGTATCAACACCGTGTACTCACCAGCGAATCTTGTAACATACACTGAATCCATAATACATATATTTCCATCGAAAATATCCACACAAGGATGTAAAATATTCAATAATTTTGTCACAGATCATTATGTGACTGAATTCAATGAAAAGAAAATAGCAAAACTAACGTAACGGGTGTACGTAACGAATGATGAAATAGTACATGTCCGTAGATTAAATAATGGAAGCTAAAGTGTATTCTTATAATAACTACATGTACATCTCAGGACCTTTCCGTCTCTGAATTCAGTCATTGTAAATTTCAGCACATTTTCCCACCCAAGCTACTAGTCAAAGTCCTTTGAACTTGCCGCCCAGCTATTGCGTCATGTTCTTTTGATGTACTCTAATACAGCAGGCAGAACTGGCTGATATTTTAACCACTGAATCACTGTTTAGGTCGGCAGTTCACTTTGATGATAAACAATGTACTTAAATTGATTGATTTATACATTCTGGTGAGAATCTTTTATCAACCCCCGCATTGGCTATTGTTTAGTTGTGTATGAAATTAAGAGAACATATATCGGAGATTATTAGAGCAACCATTGTATTCAGAATGCATTAAAGACAAACACAAAGCAGACACGATGGCTTCATTACTCAGGAATCAGTAATTATAATATTGACACTTATGAGCTGTAATTTTTCAACAATAAACAAAGATCAAAGTTCTCAGTAGGCCCAGCAATTGGTTCGTATTAACGACGTTTATTTTTGCACAAAACTAGAAGAAAATTTAATAATACATTTTCTGCAGGTTCTTTTTCACACTGTTTAGACGAATATGAGAATGATAATTAAACTCTTGCCTTTTTTTTTATACTTAAATTTTTTTTTATTTTTTTTTTTGGTCTTTGAGAAAAATACCTGTAATAAATTACCCGAAATTTCGGGAGCCATGCCACGACCGGGTTATATCCGAATTCGGGTTATAGCGGGGCGGGTTATAGCGGGGTCCCACTGTATAAGGGTCTCCGATATGGCCTCTTCAATTTCAATTTCTTTCGCTTTGCCATTTTTTTTCAAGCAAGCTTCTGCAAGAGAAACACAATATTTTAAAATAAGTTTCACAACAAAGAATGCATTGCAGTTTTCTAAATGCCAACAATAATTAATGGAGTATTTATAAAATATGTACTTTGAAATGTGGTCCCATGTTCTTTCATATAGATGTAATTGCAGTATGCATGAAGAAACATGTAGTACCTTATCCATTCATGGAAAAATCTCTGGTGAGCAATTAAAAAAATATAGACAGTTGAAATCAAGTCGTACTTACTGATCAAAACTCTGCATATCACAAGGTCTTTAAATGCTTTTTTTCCTTTACGTCCCTTTAGACTATACTCTGACCAGAGTCTTTTTGTTCGTAGCCGTTTCATCATCCTGCAAACACTATCCCTCATTATACCTGCCTAAGCAGCTCAAGAACGATAAATCTTACGCTCTTGAGCTAAACACGCCTAATTCGAAATACTAGCCTAACGGACATTATTTTATTATGGTAACCTTACCTATCCGTGATACTTTCGTTCCAAAAATGTGTAACAGTATAATTTACTTAATACGAGTCAGATAAAAGTCACAGAAATACGCTGAGCAGTTAGGTCATTTTCACAAGATGAACATGTTGGTCGGTATACATCATGTATCCCATTTTCTTTGTTTGAAAATGCGATTGAGCCTTTGAGACCTCGAGCCTAGCTCGTAGCAGTTTACAAGTGCTTGATTGCATCAGCAGACATCCACCAACAAAAAAAACCCCACATTATTTTCTGCAACTAAATATGCGAATATACGTTAACTATTTAATGCTCTTACCTTGTTGGTTCAAAATAGCGGTCAACAGGAGATTCGTCTCTGACATCAATTGGAATTCGGTCGGTACAGGATGAGCTAGTCTTTTGTTCATAGATACGTAAAATATTGTTAAGGCAATGGCAGTACCTCATGTTTGTAATAAAGAAAAGTTGACGAGTAAAATGTTGTCTACAAAAATTGCAACCTCCTTTTAGTTATTGGTTTTGAAAAAAAGAAATGGATGACCTACGAAACCATGAGTGTTCTCTTTGATAATGTAAAGTTAACCACAACATTGGTACAAAATTGTAAAAACGTTATATAATTTCATTGGAATAATTATGTTAATTCTTATCCATAGTATTAGGATCAATGCAATTACATACCATTTGTAATTTACTATATCTTTTAGATCAGATGACTATTTAATTTCATTTTCATGTGTAACGTTTTAGCAACGTTGCCACAATGTTATTTTCCCACGTAACCAAAACACAAACATATAGCAACGTTGTGAAAACGTGTGTTAGCTGGGCATATACTGGTGCAAAGGAATCTGACAATAAAAAAATAAACTATTGAATTTTGAACGCAATATTGGTCAATGTAACATATTGCTGCTTGTCTCAAGTCAACTTTGAAAAAATAAGTTTGGTCCTAAATGTACATCTGCTTCAGTTGGCCTAGATTTTGGATAGTTTGAGAAAATCATGGTCTTGCAGAGGCTACCAAAGGGATGAGGCTACTCACAGGGAAATAAAACCAACTTTAAACCACTGACATTGTTCCAGTAACTTATTGTTGTAAAAATGTGTGACTTGTAACTTAATCTCATTTAATTTTAAAGACCTCCAATCTTTTTTCTGTAGCCAGGGATGACTGAATTATTCTTATAATTGTGCATTAGAAATGCCATTTGTTATTAGAAACAAAACTTGTTATTAGAAACAAAGCTTCAAAACTTGTTATCAGATGCATAATCCTTTTTCTGCAGTAGATTTGTCAATAGTAGATATATTAACTAAATCCTTATATCTTGGGACCCAGTTATGTTGAAGATTTTTTGACACCTCCATCGTAATCAAGATAACTGCATGGCTTTGACTGTTGTCCCTTTGAGGCACTCTTGTTTACAAATAATGCCATGCTGCTATCAAATATGGATTATATTGCCTGCAAAGAAACTAATTTCTAATAAAATTCTTAACATAATTTGAACAGATTTGATTTAAAAAATTATGGTATGACAGTTTTTTCAAAAATGGTTTACAATTCATCCTAATCTATTGTCAGATATGATTGATGTTACTGAAATAAACTGTATTTATAGCATCAGTTGCATTATATTAAGGGACATTTCTTGGCCAATTGCCCTTGCATTTGGCTTTTAGGTAGATGTGATCCAAGTGAGCAGTCTCATACCCACATGGGTCTCTTGCTGATGGCATGTACTGATTGATATATTATTGGGTTTTGGTCAATTTACTGATATATATCTTTTTCCAAATTCTGTTGGCGGGGACAGTTATCCCCTAAAACACATTTTTGTTTTTAGTCTAGCTACCAAATCCTTTAATAAACATGTCATCATAAGTCTATATCCTTAAGTATTATTTTATATCAACAAGTCGAATATTTCAAAATAGAGTCACAAGACTTAAGCTGGAATTGTATTGAATGGCTTGATCTGCAGTGTAGTCATGACAACCAGACTTGTTTTCATCACAGCAATCAACTCTTCACTGCAACATGGCTGACTGACAAATGTAATGTACATACGTTTAAACAGAAACATTTTTAATAAATAATTAAAAGAACATTCATTGAATTGCATGCTAAGCAATGATGTTAAAGGTTGATACGGTGTTCTTTAAATACATTTTCTCTTTGACAAGTGTTCAATATGTGATCATTATTTATATGATAATAAGACATTCTCTAATTGAAAAAGCTAACATATTAAACTAGAATCAGTGTAGATTATACATATATCGAATAATTATAAAAATTATCAAGCTAAAACCATACAAAATGATTAGGCTTATAGAAGATTCATGTGTACATGACTGCATGGGGTTCACCAGAGGAACTATTAAAAAGTCAAAATGGTTTTTGTGACATAACTTTCTCATCAACCTGCCAGCTATATTGCGTGAAAAACTATATACATGTATCTATTTTTTTCAAAATAGTACATTTCTGGTTGTTAGTCCACTTCATGTCTCTCAAATACAAAATTAAATGTTTAATGAAAGGATGGTTTGACTATTGTAGATGCTCCCAGTTTCTTGAATCCGAACTCAACCTCATTGCCATATAAAATACAGATCTTGGAGCCACAGGTGAGTTCATGTTGTAGTAATGTGACAATAGACTAATAATAATAACAATGATAATAGCAGTAATCTATATTCATCATCTGTATACCTATATTTGATCATAGAGGTTATAACTTTTTAATTTTGCAATAACAAATTAGAAAAGTAATTGGGTTATTAAAGAGATTATATTTATTATTGATCTTGTTATTGTATTTTTTAACACTCTCTCATAACCAAAGGATATGTGCCTATTTTTAAAAAAAAAATCATTGACAGTAGCCTATATCAGAACAAAATATATTTTTGGTATTTTTCTTTATTTTTTTCATACTTTTTTTTTCATCATTTTATTAGTGTGTTAAAGGGAGAGAGACAAAGATGTTTCATTTTTATATGTATGAAGTTGATATATTTCTGGTATATATGAAAATGATGAGCATGTCTGAAATTCTTTTTAAAAGTTATTCTGTATTGTAAACCACAGCCATATATACTTTAGTTGGTCAGGATTTGGCACGTTTTAAAATTTAAAAGAAATGGAAAATACAAATATTTAAATATTATCTGCAAACTATTTATTGATTAGAAGAATCATAATAATTTTGAATATAATGTAGATTTCAAAATGGATACTGATGGTATCACTTGACAAAAATATTTTCTCTAGCAATTAATATATGGAGTCAAATAATGATTTTCTCTAATTAATATATATTTATATGCTAAATAATGACTATCAATACTTTTACAGTACATTTAGTATTAATGACATGAACCACTCCAGTGGCCTAGTGGTTAGAGCATCTGCTGCAGAAGCGGGAGGTCATGGGTTCGATCCCTGGCCGAGTCATACCAAAAGACTTACAAAAATGGTACTAACAGCTGCCTCGCTTGGCGCTCAGCATTAAGAAGTATTTGTTAATACTGGTCGGCCTGGTGTCAGGATAATGTGACTGGGTGGGACATCATGCTACATGTCTGTGGCATGATGCCCCAGTACTAGACATCGCTATAAACTGCTTCACTGCAGACATCGTAGCGATATAACTGAAAAATTATTAAAGCTACGTTAAAATATCCATATGTTGTTGGATATTGTAATGGTGTTATCAAAGACCAAAAACTGTATGCGCCAAGTTTCTGTTTTCTGTAGCCTTGTGACAACCGAAACAATTCCAAGTGGAGCTGTTTTGATAGATGTTTTATGCTTGGGTTCTTCAGAAGATACAGAATCTTGTGGGGAAATGTGTATAATTCAGATTACAGTTGTTTCAGGAACCATTGCTGAGTATTAAAGATTGGTGCTACTGTACCATTCCCACCTCTCCCGTTTTATATAGAATTAGACTGAAAGTGGGAAGAAGATATGGCAGAGTGAAATTACTCTAAGATACAGAAAAGGCATCAAGAAGTGCAACTTGTGGGTCTGGTTTGTAAGAAATACATCCTGTCATCTTACAATTTGGTATTGACACCAAAAGGTCATTATCACATTTACCAAACTATATTCACTTTTCTGATAAACAATGGTTTCATTTTCCTGACAGATCAGCTTGCTTGCATCTTTCTTTTTTTTTCACAGACAGTGAATACGTATGCCTGTTCACTGTATTAGAATGGCAGACTTTGTACATGTATGAAAAGTTGACTTTAATAACCTTTTGAATACATGAAGAGTGGTGGAAAACCTATTTTGAAGGCAGATGAATTTATAAACTATTCCAACAAAATCATAAGCAAAGAAGGCTGTGCAAAGCATGAATGGAAATAGAATAATATGCGTCTTTATAGAAAATGGAGGCAAACCAGCAGTCATGTGTCATTATGTTTATTTTATTTTTTTTAAAGTATTTTCCCTTTCATTAGTTCGATATCATAATGTTAAGTGTTGCATCTGAAAGGATGTTTTTATACATTGATTCAAGTGTTTTCAGTTAAGGATTAATCTGTACCATTTTTCTGGGTCCCAAAAATATTCCAAATAGAAAAATATTTTGACAACTTTTTTCCACCTCAAAATCAACTTCAAGCACATCCTTGTTACACATTAAAATGGTAAGTGGATGCATCTAGTTGATTTTAGCATCCTATTTGGCAAAAGACGACTAGAGATGTTTTGTTAAAGTTTCATTTCTTGAAAACTGTGTTCCAATTTTGAAACTTTATAATTTGATGCATCTCTCATAAAGCCAAAGATCACTGAAACCTGTTTTTTCACTTTGCTGACACGAGTTAAGTAATAATAATAATAATAATAATAATGACTTTATTTAAAGAGGGTAACACAATTAGCTAAGAACTAATCTACCCTGAGGCCCTCATACAAGGAATTTATTTATTTCAGTAGCATCTCAGAAGCTGCTGGATATATTGTGTTTGGAAGATGGAAATAGAGTGGACATTTCTAATCTCAACTGGAATACTATTCCAGAGCAAAGTTCCAGAGTACTGGAAACTTTTCGTGAATAATTCCTTATTTGGTTTGGGAATTTTGTACTGTTTTGTAGACATTGATCGCAGTTGGGGTGTACTACCAGGTAACCTATACTGGAAAAGGGATTGTAAATATTCAGGAGCACTATTATTGGATATCCTGTACATTGATTTGGCTTTTCTTAAACAGATTTGGTCTTTAATAGGTAATATTTTTAACTTACCAGTTAAATTTTCCTTGATTTCTTTCTGGTTTCATATTAGGCTAAATGCTCTTTTTTGAAGATTTTCCAGCTTTACTATATTTTTATCATTTGAATTACCCCATACTGTATTACAGTAGTCTAAATACGGTTGTATGTAACTGTTATAAAATAGTTTTCTGTGCCTTTCAGGGAGAAAATGTCTTATCCTACTGAGAAGCCATAAACTTGAATTGACCTTTTTACTGATATGTTTGATATGATCAGTCCATGATAGGTTATTATCTACCAAAACACCAAGTAGTCTGTCATGACAGACCATTTGCAAATTTTATCCTTCCATATCAGACATAGTTCATTGCTATCAAGATTTTTCCTTGTTGAGATAAGTAATAATTTAGTTTTACCAGTATTTACTACCATGCCATTACATGTGCACCATTTTTCCAGCTTGTTTAATGCATTCTGTAAAGAAATTTCGAGTTCATGCTTTGTGTTTTGGATGTCTGACAATGTTGTGTCATCTGCATAGAGATCTGTAGATGATATTGAGTCTCTTAGTAAAAGTGGTATGATATTGAGTCTCTTAGTAAAAGTGGTAGGTCGTTAATAAATAAAATAAATAGTAATGGACCTAGAATTGAGCCTTGTGGTACTCCATATCTAATTGTTTCAGGTTCAGACAGAACGTTATTTATATAAACATGTTGTGTTCTCTCACTTAAGCATGAAGTAAACCATCTAACTGTTTTTTCATCGCATTGGTAGATTTTCAGTTTCTTCAAAAGGATTTCATGATCCACCATGTCAAACGCTTTCCTGAAATCTACAAATACAGATCCTATTATTTTACCTTGTTCAAGTGCTTGAAGCCATTTATCAGTTAGCGAGATCAAGGCAGTCTCACATGAATGTTTCTGTCTAAAGCCTGATTGATTAGGGTGTAACAGCAAGTGTTTGGTTAAAAATGACATGAATAAGTCATGGACACGTTTTTCAATCAATTTTGAAAAGTTTGGTAGTATTGAGTTGGTCGGTAATTATCAGCATCATTCTTAGATCCAGATTTGTGAATAGGAGTTACTTTTGCAGTTTTCCATATTTTGGGGACAGATGAGTTTGCAGTACTTAAATTGATTATGAATGTTATGCTATCCAAAATAGCAGAGGCAGAAGATTTAATGAGTTTTGGACCAATCTGATCAAGTCCTGTAGTTTTCTTGGTATCAAATTCACTGAGACATTTTTTAACAAAGTTTCTTGATACTGGTGGGATAGAGAAACACTTCCTTAGAGAATTTGCTGGTGCAGAACTTCTTCAGTTCATTAAGAGTTGTTTTCTATCACTGGTTCTTTTAACTTTGTGGTAATGTTGGTGAAAAAATCATTGAAAACATTTGCAATGTCAGTTTCATCAGTGACTATGGTGTCATTTACCAGAAGTGAGTGAAATTTATTTGTCTGATTCTTGTGTGTTCCTCCAGTGAGTTCAATGAAGACTTTCCAAATGGAGTTTGTGTTGCTCTTTTTATTTTCAAGCAATGACTGATAATAAGACTTTTTAGCATTTTTAATCATACTTGTTATTTTATTTCTCCATACTTTATATTTTGCATGGTTTTCCCTAGCCTTGAATTGGTCTCATGTTTTCATAGCATCTAGTATTTCAGTAGTAAGCCAATTAGGTTGGATTTCATTCTTTACTCGACGCACTTTCATTGGTGCATGCTTAGAGACTACATCCATAAATAAGTCAGTCCACACTCTCAGAGCTTCATCTATGTCATCCAAATTTTGGATCATATTCCATGGAACTTTATATAGGTCATCAAGAAACTGTTCTTCACTAAAATGTTTGAACGATCTGTAAGTGATCGTTTTGTGTGTTTTTCTTATTTCTCTTGCATTTAACCTTTCTTGTCAAAAAAGTAGGATATTGGTCACTAAGACCAACATTTGGTACATTAACACAAGCCACATTGTCTGGTAGGTTGGTACAAATGTGATCAATAAGAGTGCTTGATTTTTCTGTTACTCTTGTGGGCTCATTTACCATCTGAACTAGGCCTAATGATTCAATAAATTCCATCCAGTTGTCCCTTATTTGAGTGTTGAGAAGGTCCTTATTTATATCACCGAGTATATATGTTTCTTTCTCCTGTGCAAGAACATTTTCCATTTGTTTAAAAAATTATCATTCCAGATTGCTTTGGAGGAAGGTGGCCTATAAATGAAACCAATTAGGAATGATTTTGCATTATTTTGAGAAATTTCCACCCAGAGACTCTCAATTTCATGTGACTTCAAGTCAAGTCACCTTTCTGCATTTCCATCTTCTCTAATTTATACAATAAGACCTTCCCTCGCTGTCTCTCTGTCCCTGCATAATGGTTTATTGTAGCCTTGACAGTGAAATAGATTATCATTGTGGTTAGCATTTAATTTAGTTTCAGTGAGTCCTAAAATATGTATATTATTTTCCTTAAAAAAACAACATCAACTTAATCTGGTCTATTTTTCTCACTATACCTTGTACATTTAAGTGACCTATGTTTAAACCTTTTGAATTTAGTTTCATATCGATTAAATGTATGTCATCATGCAGTGGGGTACTCAATGACATTGTCTCCGTATTACTTTTATCATTCTGACATCCTATTTCTATATGTAAATGGTCATATATATTAGCATTTTCAAAGTCACATGCAGACCCTGAAAATCTGTTAGCTTTTGCATTTACAATAGCGTCCAGCGAATAGTTAGAGACAAGAGTGTCACTTGGTACATTTAGATTTGTTGTTGTAAATGAAGCATTGGCATTCTCCTCTTTGCCAGCTTCCTAGTATAATACCATGATGTACAGAGACTTTGTGTCCATAGTTATGGCATCTGAAGTAGTGTTTTTGATCACGTTGATTCATCGCTGCTGAAGCTTGATACATCCTAGCCAACTCAGAAGGCCCTTTCTGACCGTACAGTTGGTAGGTGGAATACGTGTTTATTTAGTGTTAAACTTTCTGTATTATTGAATATATATTGTGATATCATATACTGTACTGTACATATGAATGAGTGTTAGAATAAGAAAGGTGGACTGCATGTTGCATACTTTTCATGGATGTCTCAAATGTTGTAGTTAATCAAGATAACTTTAATGAGCTTTGTACTGCTTTTAGTCACCCAAAGTTACAGATACTCAAAGCCCATGGTAAAATCATTTGTCTTCTAGTGGACAATGATACTAGCATCCCATGCTGACCTTGAGAACAATGATTTTTAAAAACTTAATCTCAACTTAGTAGTCCTACATTGATATAATACTGGAAGTCAATTGTTCTTCTGTGTAATATTTGCCCTGTCACAAAGTAGGTGAGTTGGTAGGTAAGTAGACAGTTCATCATAATACTGCCAATATAATGCAATTACAAATTCAAATTTCAGATTTTAAAATGTTTATAGTTAAGAATTATACTAAAAATTATGGCAAAATAGGCAAATAGTTCTTTTAAATATTTTCTGCCTTGTAATGTTTACAGTGGCTACTGAAGACTAATGAAAGTAGAAGTTAGCAATGTAATTCTTGATTACAATCTGCTTTTTCATTCCAGGTTCTTCAGAAACTCGAAACGGCTGTTGCTGAAACTATAGTCAAAAGGGCTTCTTATATGGGACAAATGGATACACTTGTTAAAGAAATAAAGGAGAAAAGTGGAGTAGAGGTTATTACAGTGGGAAACCAGGTGTGTCTCAAGGGAGTAACTGCAATTCAAATGCAGATAGCACAGAGCTGTTTAGAGAAGTTTTGTGAGGTCAATCTTCATATTCAGTTAAGACAGGGAAGAAAGATCACATCACCCCTTTGTTCTCAGGATGAAGGATATATAGTTGATAACATACAGGGTGTGTCAGAGATTGAGTATAAAGCTTTGAAGATTCTCATTGATTACATAAATGTCAAAAGCATAGATGTAGTATGGAAAGATGATGCTATTTTGATCACTAGACAATTAGAATCAACTGATATAATACAAACTTTAAATATGCAGTTAAAAGCTCTTAGGGGGAGACAAATGGAGGAAATTGTACTTGATGAAGACTACAAGAATGTTGTAGCAGATGTAATAGCAGAAATGCAGTCAAAGGATGCAATATGTGTCTATGATGAGGAGAAGGGTCAGGTCATTATGTACTGTGTCAGACAGGATGATATCAGGAAATTTAAACACAAGCTCAACCTTAAAAGTGGAAAATTGAAAGAAACTGGAAGGAGTAACAAACGATTTGCTGAAAATACCCAATCAATGGAAGCATCTCAGGGAAATTCAAGTTCATCAGTTAGGTCAGCAGTAATTAGACATGAATTTTCTTGGTCCAAAAATGCATCTAGTGTAGAAATATTCTATACAAAGGAAAAGCTGAAAGTTGCTGTGTATACTGCAGATATTCTCAATCTTCCTGTTGATTGTATTGTGAATGCTGCTAATGAGAGAATGCAGCATGGAGGTGGGGTTGCTAAGGTGATAGCAGATGCTGCAGGCCCAGAACTGGTCCAGGAAGGGGATGCAATAATAATGAAGGGAAGGATACCAGTTGGTGGTCAGGTGACAACAACTGCAGGTAGACTTCAATACAGATGTATAATCCACACAGTGGGACCATGCTGGTCAGATTATCAACCTCATAACCTTCAGAATGTACAGAAATGTGCGGGAGACTTGTATGCAGCTATCTATGGATGTTTCACAGAGGCTGAAAGGAATGGCCTTTCAACAGTTGCATTGCCAGCAGTTAGTTCAGGTAAATTCGTATGGTTTAGCAAAGATTCAAAGTAGAGAAAAATATAAAAGTGCCTTGTAAAAACATAAAGTCAAGTCTTTTAAGGTGCTTAAGTGTCTCTAAAGTCTCAAATGGCTGAATTCTAATGAAATTAAGTTCAAGAATTGTTCAAAAAAATAGTTCTTGAACAGTTAATGAATATATTCATGAATTGTTCACAACTGATGTTCTTGAAAAAAAATTGAACTTGAGCTCTTGAACCATGGCCAAGTGTTCAGGTGTATTTTATAAATGTTTCATTAAGTTTCAGGTGTATTTTATAAATGGTTCTTTTCAGGTGTATTTCATAAATGTTTCATTAAGTTTTCAGGTGTATTTTATAAATTGTTCATGAAGTTTTCAGGTGTATTTTAGAAATGGTTCACAAAGTTTTCAGGTGTATTTTAGAAATGGTTCATGAACAAGTGTTATAGAGAATTTCATGGAAAATTCAAAAATTGTTCATTGCATTTTAATAAGGGCATATCTACATTGTCCATTCAATCTATGCAAACTGGATGGCATTATTAAGAGAAAGGAACATAATGTGAATCTATGTGCAGACATTCATTATCTCACTGTTGCTCTTAACTCCGGTTACATTAACTGTGTAAAAGGTAGCATTAATGTCAAATTCAAAAGGTAGGTTGTTTTAGAATTAAGGTAGTCAGGGTCAAGGAAATTGGCTTGCTGAATAGTTGGTTGAATAGTAGGTAAATTAACTGTGTTATTGCAGAATATTAGGTAAATTAACTGTGTTATTGCAGAATATTAGGTAAATTAACTGTGTTATTGCACAATAGTAGGTAAATTAACTGTGTTATTGCACAATATTAGGTAAATTAACTATTATTTCAGAAAAGTAGGTAGAATGGTAGGTAAATAAACTATTATTGCAGAATAGTAGGTAAATTAGCTGTATTATTACAGAATAGTAGGTAAATTAACTAATATTACAGAATGGTAGGTGAATTAACTGTATTATTACAGAATAGTAGGTAAATTAACTCTTGCAGAATAGTAGGTATATCAGCTCTAATATTGCAGAATAGTAGGTAAATTAACTGTATTATTGTAGAATAATAGGTAAATTAACTATTATTGCAGAATAGTAGGTAAATTAAATGTATTATTACAGAAATAGTAGTTATATTATTATTGCAGAATATTAGGTAAATTAACTGTATTATTACAGAATAGTAGGTAAATTAACTATTATTACAGAATAGTAGGTAAATTAACTATTATTGCAGAAAAGTAGGTAAATTAACTGTATTATTGCAGAATAGTAAATAAATTAACTATTATTGCACAATACTAGGTAAATTAATTGTATTATTACAGAATAGTAGGTAAATTAACTATTATTGCAGAATAGTAGGTAAATTAACTATAATTGCAGAATTGTAGGTAAATTAACTGTATTATTACTGAATAGTAGGTAAATTAACTGTATTATTGCAGAATAGTAGGTAAATTAACTATTATTGCAGAATAGTAGGTAAATTAAATGTATTATTTCAGAATACTAGGTAAATTAACTGTATTATTGCAGAATAGTAGGTAAATTAACTATTATTGCAGAATAGTAGGTATATTAACTGTATTATTACAGAATAGTAGGTAAATTAACTATTATTGCAGAATAGTAGGTAAATTAACTATTATTGCAGAATAGTAGGTAAATTAACTGTATTATTGCAGAATAGTAGGTAAATTAACTTCATTATTACAGAATAGTAGGTAAATTAACTATTATTGCAGAATAGTAGGTAAATTAACTATATTATTACAGAATAGTAGGTAAATTAACTATTATTGCAGAATAGTAGGTAAATTAACTTCATTATTGCAGAATAGTAGGTAAATTAACTATTATTGCAGAATAGTAGGTAAATTAACTATATTATTACAGAATAGTAGGTAAATTAACTGTATTATTGCTGCAGGAATGGAATTCATCTTATATGTCATTGTGACAGTAGCAGTTAGGTATCTTCATCAATTTGCCGGATTATTAAACCTGTTTCTCAAGAAATTTGTTCATCTTAGAGTTATGTCCCTTTCCATTAGTGTCGGGGATCCCTTCAGTATTCAGTTAAGGGTTCAGTTCAAGAG
Source organism: Unio delphinus (assembly GCA_029339505.1). NCBI lineage: Eukaryota > Metazoa > Mollusca > Bivalvia > Unionida > Unionidae > Unio > Unio delphinus. Next base: position 262,670 of record JAQISU010000459.1, read on the forward strand.
TTACAATGAATGTATGATTTCTTTTGATTTTCTCTTCATCACGGGCTTCTCACATTGACAGGTTTGAGTGTACCTTAATTTAATTTTAATCTATAATCTTAAACAAATTATCATTGTATCATTATGTTTTCATTTGCTAAATGTTATAACCATAATATTGTGTATTGTATCCAGTTGTCTTTGCATGCAGGAATTTATGCAGTACCACAAGAAATGTGTGCTGTCCAATATGCCAGAGCTGTCTTTGACTACAGCACTAAATCAGAACAAGGAAAATCCCTGACAGAGATACACTTCATTGACAAACTACCACATCTTGTGAAACTGATGCAGGATACATTCAGATCCATGATTAAAAATGGGAATGTACCAAACTACGACATCCAGAAGTATGTTGCTTCTTCATCAAATTACCAGCAATTGCAATCAAAGGAAACAGGAAGGAAGGGACATAAAGATGGAGATAATGCAGGAAAGAGCAGCCAATATGAAACTACCAGACTTGGAGCATTGTTCCCTATACATTATGAATCAACAGAACATAATAAAAAACATTTTGTTTTCCAAATTTCTGCAAAGCCAGTTGTTCACGTTTATGATGGACACATTCTAAAACTTAAAAACATGAATGCAATAGTTTGTCCTGATGACACAAAAGGGTCAGGGAAAGGGGCTATTGCATCAGAACTTCGGAAGATGCATAAATACAAGCAGCAGAAAGAAAGCTGCTTCAAGCTGGAGAAACCAGAGATTGGAGATGTGACTATATCCTTTGGAGAGGAAAATCCTTTTTATGTGATTGTTCATGTTGTGATTGAAAGTGACTCTCATCAGAAGCCAGAATTTAAACGTACAATGGAAAAGTCCTTTGACAATATTTTGAGGAAGACAGATAAATGGGTAAATGTGAAAACACTAGCCATGCCATTATTTGGTAATGTGAGTAAGTATACAATATGAATAAATCTTAATAACTTGTGTGTCATTTGTAGGCTGGGGGTTGATACTGATACATTTTGATGATTTTCGTTGGGGAATTTTGATTTCAACCTCTTGGTTCAAATGCATGTTGTGGGGGAGCTTGTTAGTACATAACCTTAAAAACCATTTGACAAAAAACAAATGCAGTTTGATAGGAAAAATTGTTTATGACAAAGATATAAATGACCTAATTCAGCTCTCTGACTTTGAATATATTGTAGATTTTTTTTCCTAACCTGAGCTGAGTGAGTTTATGGCATTTTTCCACTGTGTTGAGCATCATTCATTAAATTGGCATGAAGGCCATTCAGATATTTAAAAATGATGATCTGCCATCAAATTTAGCTGCTGTTTAAACAAAAATGAAGACATCAAGGGCTTTCATTTTGTACAGTTGATGCTTATGTGCCACCAGATACTAAAGTAACAAATTTTAAGATGATTTCGTCTCAAAAACCAGTAGACAGAATTTGATCAAATTTGACACAAAGCACACTGACATAAGGGGCTTTAAATTTGTACAAATGATATCTGATCCACTATCAGTTATGGTCACTGTTTCTCCACAATAGTAAAACAGAATTGTGAAATTGCTTCTTAGAAACAGCTAAATAGAATTTTAAATTTGACAGAAAGTATTCGGAAATGAAGTCCTGTAAAAGGAATTTGTAATGATTTGGCTGTAGCTACTGAAAAAAGAAAAATCTCTAAAAGACATCTCAACAAACCCCCCCAAAAGGATTGCACCAAATTGAAAAGAATGCATCTTTGGCAAAAATTCCTCTAAAAACATTTCTTAAAAACTACAAAGCAGAATTTTTAACGGCTTTACAAATAGATACTGCTGATTTTAGAAGCAATAAGGCAAAGAGACCAACTAAAATCGGTAGGAAATCAAACTGAATATAGAGTTTGGAGGAATAAAGTTCATAAAATGATACATCAAGCTAAACAAGTGCACTACAAAAACGTGCTGGATGAAAACCAAAATAACCCGAAAGCTATCTGGAAAGTATTTACAGGTTTTGGTGCAGGCAAATGTAAGCGTAAAGCTGAAATGTTATCCCTCAATCATGAGGGCATTTATACTGATAATCCAAAGGACATCTCAGATATATTTAAAAAATTTTTTTGTTCAAATTGCTGAAAAACTTAAAGAACCCAGAACTTCATCTGATCATCTGGAAATCAAACATTTTTGTGCTAAAAAACTACAAAACAATATAAAATTTGAAATTCCTGAAATGAGTCCAGAATTTGTGTTGAAATATATTAAAACAATGGATGTATGTAAAGCTACAGGACTTGATATGATTGGACCAAGGCTACTAAAAGTGGCTGCACCTGCAATTGTAGAGAGTATAGTTTTCATTTGTAATGAAAGTATTAGGTCTAAAAAATTTCCACAAAGATGGAAAACTGCCAAGGTTATACCATTGCATAAAGCAGGAACAAAAGATGATGTAAATAACTACAGACCCATCTCTATCCTTCCTTGTCTCTCCAAATTACTAGAAAAACATGTACATGATTCTTTTCTCAACTATTTAAACACTTATGATCTTATTCATGATAATCAGTCTGGCTTTCGCCAGAATCACTCCTGTGAAACTGCACTTGTATCTTTGATTGATAAATGGCTGAAAGCGTTAGATCAAGGAGAAATGGTAGGCACTATTATGGTTGATTTTCGTAAAGCTTTTGATCTTGTAGACCATGAAATTTTACTTGAAAAACTAAAGATTTATCAATGTAGTGAAAACTCTCTAAACTGGTTTACTTCTTACTTAACCGACAGAGTGCAAAAAGTATCTTTAAATGGTCAACTTTCTCAAAGTAAAAGTATTAATTGTGGAGTACCACAAGGCTCTATCCTTGGACCTCTGTTATTCATTCTATTTATCAATGATTTACCTCTTAAGATTGGAACTTCAATTTCTTCCACTGACCTCTATGCAGATGATACTACACTGTCTGAGATTGGTAAAACCAAAACGGTACTTGAAAATAACTTACAAGATGCTCTCAACAGACTTCAAGTATGGTGCAAGGAAAACAGTATGATCATAAATACAGAAAAACAAAAGCCCTACTAGTTACAACACAACAAAAACGACCAAGACTAGATAGCGACAAACTTAATGTTTTTTTTTTACAATGTGAGCTTTAATATGACCTCTCAAGATAGAATTCTTGGTGTATTCATAGATAACAATCTTACTTGGTCTATGCACATTAAACACATTTCAAAAAAGGTTAATTCTTATCTTTGGCTACTGAGGAAAATCAAAACATACATTCCTCTTCAGTATAGGGTCATCTTTTATAAAAGTTATATTCAGCCATATCTGGACTACTGTAACGTAATTTGGGGTAATACCTCTAATTCAAACATAACAACACTTATAAGGCTGCAAAAGAGGGCTTGCTATTTAATTCTGGATCAATGTATAGACAATTTTCAGGATGCAATGAATAATATAAAGATTTTAACAATACATGAAAGAATATTTCTTAGAAAAGCCAAATTGATGTATAAAGTATCCAGAAAATCCATTCCTGTCTATCTAAGCAATATTTTTCACGAAAGAGATGCTGATGGTACTCCAAATTGAAGGTCCATAAGAAGAAAAAATTGCATTATACCAAGGCCAAAGAAGGAATTGTTTAAAAAAAGTTTTCAATATACTGGTCCAGTAGTATGGAACAACATTCCCAGCGACATAAGGCAGGCTCCTAGCATTTCTTCGTTTCATAATCAATGTCTTAAATGGATGAAATCTTTAGAAAATTGAACAGTGCTAGTACCAAAAAAACCAAAAAACTGCCTGCTTGTCTGTATTTTTGCATCATTTTCAAAGCTGAATGTTTCAACACAGAATGATATTTTATGTTCCTTATATGTTTGTGTTTTTACAGATGCCTGTGCATGTGTTCCAGGCTTGATACTTTGAAATTTAAAATTGCTTAATTATTTAGCGTTGAGCCAGACTATTCACATCATGTTGTATGTATTGTATATATTGTACATAACAGATAGAAGGCCTCAAGGTAGATTAGTTCTGTAACTAATTGAGTTACCTTCTCTAAATAAAGTCTTTATTATTATTATTATTATTATTATTATTATTATTATTATTATTATTATTATGTTGATTTAACCACCATTACTAAAACAAGAAAATCTTTAATAGTCTCTAAAACCACTCTTTCAAATTTGACTAAAATTTACAGAAAGCACCCTGCCATGAAGTATTTTCCAGATAGTTTGATCAAATCAGTGAAATAACTAAAACTTTATAACCATGATACAAACAATTGAAGAGAAGAATTTTTTTTATGAATTTGGTTAATAACAACAGGTTTTCATATAAAATGATTGTGGGAAATGGCCCAAAATATTGCTATAATTATTTTGAATTAGATTTTGTCCCAGTGTCTATTCTCACCTTTAGGCATGTTGATCTGACAATGGTATGGAAACTAGATAAATTTTTACTTACATGCATATGATACTTAGTGCTGCACCTAAAAATGTTTTAAAGCAGATGGATTCACTTATGGACAGAAAGGGTTTCTTTATATGAGTTTTAGAAAGTTCTTTTCTCAGTTAAGATAAATAATAAGCATGGAGCAACTGACTTTCAAAAGGTCAGGGTCTTTGTAATGTTAAACTACTGCCATATTTGTTTCCTTTTTTGGGGGTTTCTTTACAATGGTAGGCATTTAATGAGCTCCTGATTTCTGTTTCATGACTATAATTTTTTTCCATGAAAATTTTGTACTTTGTTTTATACAATGTATTTTTTCTTCATCAAAAGGAATGTTTTATTTATTATTAAAGAAATAATTATGATTGCATATTACAACATAAATGCCATTCATAAATAAATATTCAAGGGACATCACTGCAGTTTTTTTATGTATCATAACTTCTGTCCTCGCTTTTGCTTGCCAAAACTAATTGCACAATGAAATCCTTGAACTTTAAAAAGCTAATTAAATTCTTAGTGTCCAGGTAAACAGAAAAAAAAATTGGCAAACAGCTGTTGCAGTCTATATAATTATCACTGATAATAATCACTGTCTTGCACACATTTATTAATTTCTGTAAAATCTCTCAGCAGACACCTCTGTATAAAGAAGAATATTTTCATCACTTTTCAAAGGTTTATTTATAGAAGGAATTTTTAGTATGCCTGTTTAGCATTCTTGATAGACAGTAAATTCACAGTTGTATTTCATTTTAGAAAACGTGTCACTGGTGAAGCCTTGGGCAGAATTATTCCTGGACAGATTTGCTGCTTTCTGCAATGAAGTGCAAAATCCTAATTTGGCAGAAATTCATATAATTACACATGTTTCATACAGCAGTGCCTATTCCACATTGAAGAATGTTTTCTGTGACTTTGCTGCAAAGATAAAGAGTGCACAGCACCTAAAACTTCCACCCAACAGTGATTCAAAAGTGAGTAAATGATGAGAAAGTGTTTTTTTTTTTTTAAATATATTTATTATTAAGCTTCTACTGCATGCAGCAGGGGCATTGTGCTATGATCCTGTCCATCCATGCATGTATATGTCAGTGATTCAATATGTCAAAAGAAGCTTGTTAGCAAGATCACACTCAAATCACTCAGTCTAAAAGTAGATGACCAATTTATGTATTCATGTTTGTTTTGTTTGGGGAGGACACAAACTTAGCATTGTTAGGCATTTGGATTAAACTTTGTTAGAATGGTGAGGCAGAAAGCACTCAAGAAAGATGGGAGTAATTGTATGTAAATAAGCTATATAGATTTTCAGGCATTTTCTTTTCTTTTACCCTAGACATTTATTTTTTTGTCTCATTTTGGACTTATTCAGATCTTGTTAGTACAATTAAGCAGAAATCATTCAAGTTAGGTAATTGCCCCTGAGTGACCGAGGGGTCTAAAGCACTCTCCATTACGGATCACTGCCATCTCACCTCTATGTGGGTTCAAGTCTCGGATTCATCCAATGTGGGTATGTGAAAAGGATTGCCGGTAGCTTCTCGTGGGTTGGTAGTTCTTTCCAGGTTTTTACTGGCCATGTATAGCCTATCTTGTGCTGAAAAATAGAATTAAACCCTATAACAACAACAACAACATCAAGTTAGGTAAATTAATATGATTTGGTTATTTTTATTCATGTTTTAATGACAAAGCATGCACCACTGAAAGTACATAGAGTAAAGCATGAAATCCAACCTAATTCGCTTACTACTGAAATACTAAATGCTATGAAAACACGAGACCAATTCAAGGCTAGGGGAAACCATGCAAAATATAAAGTATGGAGAAATAAAATAACAAGTATGATTAAAAAGCTAAAAAGTCATATTATCAGTCATTGTTTGAAAATAACTCCATTTGGAAAGTCTTCAATGAACTCACTGGAGGAACACACAACAATCAAACAAATAAATTTCACTCACTTCTGGTAAATGACACCATAGTCACTGATGAAACTGACATTGCAAATGTTTTCAATGATTTTTTCACAAACATTACCACAAAGTTAAAAGAGCCAGTGATAGAAAACAACTTTAATGAACTGAAGAAGTTCTGCACCAGCAAATTCTCTAAGGAAGTATGTTTCTCTATCCCACCAGTATCAAGAAACTTTGTTAAAAAATTTCTCAGTGAACTTGATACCAAGAAAGCTACAGGACTTGATCAGATTGATCCATGACTCATTAAATCTTCTGCCTCTGCTATTTTAGATAGCATAACATTCATAATCAATTTAAGTATTGCAACCTCATCTGTCCCCAAAATATGGAAGACTGCAAAAGTAACTCCTATTCACAAATCTGGATCTAAGAATGATGCAGATAACTACCGACCAATCTCAATACTACCAAACTTGTCAAAATTGATTGAAAAACATGTCCATGACTCATTCATGTCATATTTAACCAAACACTTGCTGTTACACCCTAATCAATCAGGCTTTAGACAGAAACATTCGTGTGAGACTGCCTTGATCTCCCTAACTGATAAATAGCATCAAGCACTTGACCAAGGTAAAATAATAGAATCTGTATTTATAGCTTTCAGGAAAGCGTTTGACATGGTGGATCATGAAATCCTTTTGAAGAAACAAAAATCTACCAATTCGATGAAAACAGTTAGATGGTTTACTTCATACTTAAGTGAGAGAACACAACATGTTTATATAAATAACATTCTGTCTGAACCTGAAACAATTAGATATGAAGTACCACAAGGCTCAATTCTAGGTCCATTACTATTTATTGTATTTATTACCGACCTACCACTTTTACTCTGAGACTCGATATCATCTGTAGATCTCTATGCAGATGACACAACATTGTCAGACATCCAAAACACAAAGCATGAACTCGAAATTTCTTTACAGAATGCATTAAACAAGCTGGAAAACTGGTGCACATGCAATGGCATGGTAGTAAATACTGGTAAAACTAAAATATTACTTATCTCAACAAGGAAAAAAAGGAAATATTTTGATAGCAATGAACTATGTCTGACATGGAAGGATACAAATTTGCAAATGTCTATCACGACAGACTACATTGTACTTGGTGTTTTGGTAGATAATAACCTATCATGGGCTGATCATATCAAACATATCAGTAAAAAGGTCAATTCAAGTTTATGGCTTCTCAGTAGGATAAGACATTTTCTCCCTGAAAGGCACAGAAAACTATTTTATAACAGTTACATACAACCCTATTTAGACTACTGAAATACAGTATGGGGTAATTCAAATGATAAGAAACATAGCAAAGCTGGAAAAGCTTCAAAAAAGAGCATTTAGGCTAATATAAAACCAGAAAAAAAATCAAGGAAAATTTAGCTGGTAAGTTAAAAATATTACATATTAAAGACCAAATCTGTTTAAGAAAAGCCAAATTAATGTACAGGATATCCAATAATAGTGCTCCTGAATATTTACAATCCCTATTCCAGTATAGGCTACCTGGTAATACACCCCTACCTGCAATCAATGTTTACAAAACAGTACAAAATTCCCAAACCAAATAAGGAATTATTTTAAAAAAGTTTCCAATACTCTGGAACTTTGCTCTGGAATAGTATTCCAGTTGAGATTAGAAATGTCCACTCTATTTCCATCTTCCAAACCCAATATATTCAGCGGATTCTGAGATGCTACTGAAATAAATAAATTCCTTGTATGAGGGCCTCAGGGTAGATTAGTTCTTAGCTAATTGTGTTACACTCTTTAAATAAAGTCATTATTATTATTATTATAACTAAAATATGCAAAATGCTTATGCAAATGACCAGTGTAGATTTACATGCAATTTACAAAATAGATGGGCCAGTGGAGTAAGAACTAAGCACACCTGTTTCACTCAGTACCCAATTACTGCTAGATGGACTCTGGTAAGGTGAACTGTACAGTCCAATTAAGTGTTACATTACAGCCTATGAAAAAATAATAGAGAAGAAGAGTATAGAAAAAAGATTATTAAACATCATCATCATCAGTCTCTTGACCTAGTGTAGTCGTTGAGGCACTGTGCTGCTGAACATCTGACCAGTTCCCTCCACTTGTCTCGATCGTGTGCCAATGCCTGTGTCTCTGCAAAAGATCCATGTCCTGATCCATTCTGTGATGTTGTCACTCCACTTTTTTCTCTGTCTACTTCTCCTTCTACCACCTTGGACACTACCCTGCAGTACTGTTGTGGATAGACTGTTAGAACTAGAGACATGGCCATAACATTTCAGCTTTCTCTTTTTGACAGTGGTGAAGAGGTCTTAATAATGGCCTACTTTATGTCTGATGGTGTTATGCACTTTTTCATTTGTGATGTGGTCCATGTAAGAGATGCCAAGGATGGTTCTGTAGCATCTCATTTCAAGTGCCTGGATTCTTTGTTGTAATTCTGCTGTCAGGGTCCAGGCCTCACATGAATACAGAAAGCTTGAGATGACTAGTGCTCTCAATAGTCTGATTTTAGTTTCCAGACAGATATTCTTGTCTCTCCATGTGGGTCTTAGCTTTGACATAGCTGCCATTATTTGTACTGCTCGTGACAAAATTTTTGCTCTTGATCCCTCTTCCGTGATTATGGAACCAAGATATTTGAACTGGCTCACTGTTGACAGTTCCTGTCGTCTGACTTTAATCTTGGTTGAGATTTTTTTGCCACTATTTGTCATCAGCTTTGTCTTCTTGGCACGTATCTCCATGTCAAATCTGGAAGATGTTTCATCCAAGTTCTTCACTAAGTTGGCAAGCTCATCTTCACTGCCTGCCAGCCCATCAATGTTGTCTGCAAAGCGGAGGTTGGTGATGTTACGTCCTCCAATGCAGACTGTCCCACAGTGGTTTTCCAGGGCTTCGCTCATGATGCGCTCCAAGTAGATGTTGAAAAGTATGGGTGACAGGAGACAGCCTTGCTGTACTCAAACTATAGTCTTGAACCAGTCCCCCACAGAACCTTGAGCAATTATTTCATTGGTAGCCTTGGCGTACAGCTGCTTGATGGTGTTGGTCAACTTTTGACCCATGTTGTACTTCTTCATTGTGGCCCACAATGCCTCATGCCACACTCTGTCAAAAGCCTTTTTGAAACCTATGAACACATGATAGATGTCTTGTTGATGTTGTATTTTCACACAGAACCCTAAGATTGAATATTTGTTCTGTTTTGCTTCTTCCACTCCGGAATCCTGCCTGTTTATCAGCGATTATTTCTTCTGCTTGTGGGTTCAGTCTGTTCAAGATGATCGTCAGCATCACCTTACTAGCATGGCTGATCAAGCTGATAGTTCATTAATGTTGGTACAGCTGGAGATTGCCTTTTTTGGGGAGTGTTATAATCAGTGACTGGGTCCACTGTGTTGGCCATTCGCCTGTCTGCCAGATCTTATTGCAAATTTTTGTTAGTAGCTCTATCACTGATTCCCTACCATTCTTGATAAGTTCAGCTGCAATGTTGTCTACTCCAGTTGCCTTCCCATTCTTCAGTGCTCTTATTACTGACTCCACGTCTTTGAAAATGGGGAAATCATCATCATTTGTGGAGTTTGGAACTTCAAGCACCTCAGGGTCTCCTGTGGATGGATGGTTGTAGAGTTCTTTACATTACTCAGTCCATCTTTCTGCAATGTCACTTCCTTCTGTGAGGCATTTTCCATTTTCGTCTTGAATGGTACTGACTCTTGGATGCTTCTGTCTGGTGAGGTCTTTCACAATTTGGAATGCCTTTTTGCTGTTATTCTTTATCAGACTGCTCTCTATTTCTGTGCACTTTTGTGCAGTTCAATCTCCTTTTGCTTTCTTCAAGTGTTTCTGATATTCTTGTTTATTTCTCAATACTCCACTCCCCTTGTTGTGTGTCTGGTGTATTTTAGGTATCTTCGGGCATCACACAGATTCAGAATCTGGAGGCCAATGATGTCCTTGGCAACTGTTGTCATCACTGTGTTGAAAGTGTCTGTCATCACTTTAACATCAACAGCCATCACAAGGAGTGGAGCAAATTTTCCTCCCATTGTGGCTTGGAATGATTTGCAGATGTTAGGGTCCTTCAGTTGTTCAAGATTGAATTTGAGCCTCACTTTGAGTTCATAATGATGAGGTCGTGGTCACTCCCAACATCAGCACCTGGGAACGTTATCATTTTTGCTCGATTGATGCCAGATCGGTACAGGTTTTGAATCAGTATGTAGTCAATCTGGTTATGATGGGTTCCATTTGGTGCATGCCATGTCCAGCATTGTGAAGCTTTATGTTGGCCCAGGGTGTTGGCTTGTACCAAGTTGTCGTAGCTTGCAAACTTGAGCAGCCGTCTCCCACTTTCATTGGTAAGCTCATTACAAGAAAGTCCACAATGATCATCTCAGTCATCCCAGTCTTTTAGAGCATCTTTGCCAACTTTGGCATTCCAGTCTCCTTGGATAATGAGGATGTCTTTTTTACTTACCATGTTTATTATACCCTAGAGTTTGTTGTAGAACTCTTCTATTTCTTCATCATCATGATCAGTAGTTGAAGCATAAGACTTGGATAATGGTGATGTTAAAGGGGGATGCTTTCAGATGGATGGAGATGATTCTGCTAGATATGGGGTGACATTCAACAACAGATCCCTTGATGGCTTTGTTTACAAGGAAGCCTACTCCATTTATGGACTTGTCCAACTCTCCACTATAGTATAATATATGCCCATCTTCAGTTTGGTGTTCTCCTAGGGCTTTCCATTTGACTTTACAGAGTCTAAGAATGTGCCATGTGTAGTGTTCCATCTCGTGTCAGCTCTTCGAGTCTTCCAGTTTGCACCAGAGTTCTAATGTTCCAGGTGTCGATGGCAATGTTTTGTCTATTTCTGATTTTATGCAAATTACCAGTAGCACATTTGTCACCTCCGTCCTGGTGGACAATGGTAGGCGCAGTCCTTGTTGACCTGGGTGATGACCAACCTGGTATGATAACTTCATATTTGTCCAGCATTATCAGTGTTTCTTGGACAAATGTTGTCTGGCGGAACCCATCCCTCTCCAGACCAAGGAGTTGCCAGAAGGGATAGTACATCGTTCAACTGCCTTAGAGTCTCGACTCTGGATTTTCTTTTAGGGTTTACTCCCTTAGCCTTTGGCTAACCAAAGCCAACCTGCAAGGCAGCAGGAGACTCGTGTATAGGCGGGTCCATCCATTTCCCATGCAGATAGAGCGTGCATAAAACAGCTTTGTGATCTCCAGAACCTGATGTAGTAACATCACCAAACCCGTGTACCAGTAGTAACATTGCTTATTCTCAACGTAATTGGTGATTTATGATCTTAAAAAGTAAAATTGATTTTGTAATCACCAAAACTTGATGTATCAATACTTAGCTATCACCCCCAACCCATGTAGCAATATTATGCTATTTCCAGGAGACAGTGATGGTAATGGTGCAATGTGTGAGTACTGTCCAGAGTAGCACCTAGGTTTCATACTGACTGTGAATTTGATGTTGGTGTTGCTGATATTTATTGTCTGAGGTAAAGGATGTGAATGAGAAAGTATTTGTGTTGTGATCAGAATTTCTCAGTTTTATCGTTATTCATCTGCAGCTTGTTACATGTCATCCATGATTTTACATAAGAAATGCACCTCTCTATTCCTTGGATAAGCTCTAAGGCTTATAAGTATCAATACACTGCTTAGGAACAGGTTTATCAGATCACAAGCAGACACAAGTGGATTCTACAGAAAATATAGTCCAGTTTTATACAGTAGGGTACAATTTTGAAGAAGTAATTTTGTCAAGGTATAACTCAACCCTTTGTAATTTAAGTAAAGACGTTAAGTTGTTTGACAATTGTTTTGGGTTTTATTGGTGGGTTATCTGTATTTAATAAGATTCTAATACTTTGCATTTGGTGTTTTTGATACTGTGATAAGAAATGTTTACTTTATAAATCATGCAAATAGATTTCAAGTTATTTTTTCCTGATACCAACATAATACAGTTTAGCAAAGTTAACATTGTATTTTATAATTTGAATAGCATACAAATTTATATGAATCTTCAGTAATGAGTCTAGTTTCTTGTAATAAATGTTTTTTTAAGGTATATCTGTTTTAGATGTAAAGGAAGAGTCTTGAAAAAGAAACATCTTAGCTAAATGTAGTTTTGAGCTAATTTTTATTATACAATGCTTGCCCATCACAATCATAAATTGCCAACCTCCCACCCCACAATGATTTCTTGGTGGAATCGTCAACTGTGAAAAAGATGACAGTTCTTTACATGCTTCAAACCATGTGCATGAATCGATTGTGTCATACAGAAAATTTTCAACTCAATAGGAGAATGTACTATCATTCAGTGGACATAACCTGCACAATAAGAATGGGTAGGTATTGCATAATTCAAATTAGTTACACCCCCACCCACCCCCCAAAAAACCTTTTATGTATAATTACTTGTATAGCCTGCACCTAATGGTAAATAATTTCAACATTTTAAAAAAATTTAATTCATTGAAGCAATCAGAATGAATATTCAGAAAAAAATATTAAACACCTGCTAACCTGTAAGAGTTCATTCCTAAAGAAAAAGAATAAATTATATAAACAGTGTGCAAATGATACCATCTACAGACTTTATAGTGCATATCACTGAGTCAAAATTTTTTAAAATAAATATGATTTAATGAGATTCATTGTCAGGTCATTTTGTGACCTTCTGATACCATTCATTTAATTTATTTTCTGTAGGATTATATGGCAAACAGAGGAAATGTAGCGAAGGATGATGGTGATGCAGATGACAGTTGCATTATCTGTATGTGTCCAAAAACGGATCCAAAGGCTCTCTCTTGTGGACATTCCTTCTGTTCTGGATGCATTGATCAGATGTTTGAACACAAGCCTGTTTGTCCAGTTTGCGGTAAAATTGTGGGGACACTTACTGGGGACCAGCCAAAGAATGGAAAAATGGAAGTTAAGACATCAAACTTTGATTTGGCTGGATATGAGGGTCATGGCAGTATAGTGATCACCTATGATTTTCCAGCTGGCACACAGGAGGTTGGTTGAAAAGTCATAACGATAATTTAACTGTAGTCATAGCAATATATTGCTATGGAGATTTCCATACAGAGTGCATTTTGTCATATATGAAAAGTGGGCAAGAATTCTCTGTATGGACTCTTGGAATCTTTTGGTTTCCAAATTTTAGATACTAACTTCTTTTTATTTATTGCTGTTTTATGCATGACTTTTTAATATTGCACAGAAATATATTTGTGTACAACTCCAGACCCAGAGTATGTTATAATTAATTTATTCTGTGATTATCAATATAAAAGGGTAATGTACATTAGTTATGTATGTATCCCACAGACCAACATTTATAATGGTCTCGCTTGATTTTAAATCTTGCTAAAGCGAGATGACTTTATATTTTAGTATCATTAAGTACCATCATTTTGTATTTTTATGCATTTAAGTTAAATAGCTTTGTGGAAGCTCTCCTAGTACAAAGCTTGATCACTGATAGCACCAGTCACATTTAAAGCTGCCCATGACACAAAGCACTGTAGTCTGATTTTAATGTATTTTAGCCAAATCATCCATCACCAGGAAAATGGTATACTAGAATGATGAGAATTGCATATTTACCCAATACATCAGAGGGCAGAACTGTATGCAGAATGCTTCAGCTGGCCTTCAAGAGAAGACTGGTGTTTACAATCAGCCAATCACGGACAACTGGAACAGAGGGCCTCACATGGAATGACATTCATCATAAAACCAATTCAAAACCAGGGGGACAGTAAGCATGCATCATTAATTAAATGGCAGTAGTCTAACATAGACCAGAAGAGCTTATGATTGGGTCAAATAATCCATTAACACAAGTTTATTATCACTATTCTTCTTAAGCTAATTTGGAAGATTGCCATGAAACTTTATAGACACGCATTCATCCCAATGTATGGTTGGACCAAAATGAAAATGTTGCTCAGACATCCAATATGGTTGCCACAGTACCCATCTTGAATATCTTGGATGGCATCGGGTTTTCATCAGTTTTCTAATTACAGTTATCTATAGTTTTTCCTAAATGAAAATGTGCCAACCCACACCCAAACTGCCTGTGTCGCTTCAGCACAAAAGATTCTCAGATGAGATCTAACTCCGGTTAGTCACGTGCATTTTAACATGCAAATCAGGTAGTCTAAAACTCACGTGAGCAAAACACAAAAATTATATATATGTAGTATTTAGTTTATATTGATTACATATGTCTTTTACCAGAATACGGATCATATTCAAATCTAGTATTCATAAGCATGTTTGAGCGCAGTTATTAATTTTTTAATGAGGTTTCTCACCCCAAAAAATTATAGCTAGTGTATATATGTATGTATGTATGTATGTATGTATGTATGTATGTATGTATGCATGCATGCATCTGTGAAATTTTTGAAAGGATATATTTTTGCTCATATATGCATCGACTAAACTAAAAAATACTTTTTATTGCCAAATATCTTTAGACTGGTTCTGCAGTAAATATGAATCCAAGCAAAGAATCTGCACATAAAGATTAAAATTAGGAAAACAGTCTGTTCTTTCCCCACGAAGCCATACAGTTGCTTTAAATAGAATTCAAGGTCGAAAGTAGGATCAGAATGTTTCTTGGTAATAAGATAGTTGTTGTAAATAGAACCTAATACTGTTAGGAAAATGCACGCAAGTCCACGGACAAGCATACTCTTATATTATAGTTGCGTAAAACCAATATTTTCTAAAATACAGTCTGTGAGATTAATGAAATGTTAATAAAAACGAGAAAACAGAATTGATTTGTTGGGAAGGTGGATATACCAAAAAAGCGTAATCCATATACATTTGCGCATAACACATAATTTAATGAGAGAAAGCGTAATGGTTGTCATGTATGTAGATGCAGTTTATCCACATACACATGCTTGTAGTTTCAGTGTCGTTGCTTACAACAGTGCTCGTCATACATGTACTAATACAATAGTACATTCCTTTCTCGCATGATATTTGAAGTTTGCCTGTCCATTGTTCATGTGCCAATTTTCACGCGACTTAAACACTCGTACAGATTTTAAAATATTTAACAAAATATAACCTAGAAAGAAAGCACAGCATTAATGTCTAGTTTAACTAATGCCATTTTTGCCTCCAGTTTGTAGCCCGGAGCAAGTATCTGCTGCACAAATCAGGCTGCTGATTCTATGATGGTTTATTGGACCCATTTTATCATTAATCTTGCATTTTCAATAAAATCTTTAAGAACATTGTAGCATCGCTGATCGTCTACAGATGGTGCCCCTAAATATAACTTATCCCACTTAATTGTTACTTAACCTGATATTGAGATGGCTTCCTGATATTGAGATGGCTTGAGTCTTACCAAACCTAGACTGACCTATAATAATTGCTCTGATAGAATTTGGTAATGCTGCATAGTGCTTGACTGGTAATGTCTTTCTTGCCACTAAAAATCAATTACATTCATGCTTTAGAAATATAACAAGTATATGGATTTATACCAGTGGATTAAAAGCAATAATGGCGAGGTATAAAAAGCATGCAATTGCAGGCAAGTGCGTGAAATGTGGTATAAATTGTTTTTTCTCTCAAGCGAAAGGTGGTGGTGATATTGCTGCTTAACTGAGAATTACCATGGACACCATGGGCTAAGTAACATGCCTAGAAAATTCTTCCTGGATATAATTATTATGGTTAGTGCAGTCTGTCATTTTTATATGAAAGGATTCTGCACACAGCAGGATAGTATGAATCTGTTAAATCTATTTTTCTCATCACTTTGGAACAATGGTTTTACTGATCTCAGGAATATTTTCAAATCTATAACCACAGATGCTTGCATCCAGATTGAAGCATTAGGAACATATATAACCAGCTTTAATTGTGGAAATATTTTTATACTTTGCATCCAATCATTAGCATTATGGTCAATTATTACTATCAGAGCCCCAGTTCCTACATATTTAGCTGTGAACAAAACCTCTCTGGTTATTGTTCTATTGCAAATCTTATGCTAGTTTCTAACTCAGCAATATCTTTAATCACAGTTCCACTTAACTTTATATTTTTTCACATGGTAGATATGAAAAACCTTTTTTCTTGTAATGGGTTCATAAAATGTTATATAATCCTCTGGGTGACACAGTTTAGGATAATGCTAGTAATGGTGCTATCACCTAGTCACATTGGCACTAGTGCATTAATCTCAGGCTTTTTTGATAGATAAATCCCATGGATGGACATTTGTCATTGATGGTGACAATAAATTTTATTCCGAATAAATATCCTTGTTTACCCTGATCCACATAATTAATGATTGCCCTTTCTCATTGGTCATTCTTGATAGCATAGATGAAAATAGTGTAATGTCTTACTCTGATGTTTGATGAGACATGCATTTCATGATCATCTCTAAACTCCTTCTTGGCTTCACCGATATGATCCCATTAACCAATACCTGGTACATGCTTGGGCTCCAGACCAAGGGATTAATCTGAGAAGGCTTGATTGCAGATAATTTTGTAAACTTCTCCATTATTATAATTAAGGCAATATATATTTAAATTAAATTTCAATTTATTAATATACAATGACTTTACGAACATGGAATACTAGTAGTTGCATATGGTTGATGACTGAATCAAAAACTATGTGTAATAAGGCTTGTGTAATGGATTTCTGTGGATAAAACGCTACTATGATGGCCATGCATCTCAGATCAAAGACGCTAAGGACTATATTGCTAGATTTTTGGGATCCAAGGCGGTTTGATAGCAATTAGCAGTCCACGTATTTATTTGGTAATAATTTAGACAAAAGATGTATACAAATGGAGCAAAGAAATAAGATTGATGAAATTAGATCATGAGCATTCTATGCACATTAAGAATTATGAGGCATCATGTACAGGTGTAATTAGAAACTGTCTAACAAAAAGAATGGCTGTTTCTGTTGCTAATGCTGGTTATCTCATGTTCAGGTTTAGGGAAAAAGTATCTCTGCACTGATTTATTTATGTGTTACAATTACTTGATTAGAAAAGGTCTTGTGATTGATCAGATTCCAGTCCAAGAAATAATTCTTTAGAAAATCTTCAGACTAATTACTCAGAATCAGAAATCTGCATGGGGAGATACTGGACAATAATAATCATTCAAGACCAGTTAAATATGTAAATCCATAGACAGGTTAAAAAAATAATATTTCCATCAATGTACGATGCTAGAAACTATTTTTTATATTTGCCGATGTTCAGTATGTTATGTCACAGATAATATAACCAACTCAACATTTTCATATATATCTATATATATCTATATATATATATATATATATATATGTCACTACCTTGGAAAACTCCTAGTATGATTTGTTAATAAAAGTAGATGGTGCTAGCCACCAGGATGGATTACACAGTACCAATCCAGTTATAACCTCACTTGTATCTGTGTTACAAAAAATATTGATGACATTAAGGTCTTTACGAAGTTGGACTTCCTACCACTAATAGTGCATGTAATGTATTTTCACATGTGGTGTGTTTGCCTTTACAGTCCTCGCCAAAGTTCTGGTGTAAAACACAGTGGGGTCTATGGATAATAATAGATGTGCTTCTCCTAATATACCTCACCCTCAAATGCTGTTTTTGGATTTTACATGAAAATCAGAACCTGAAAATCGTGGCTTAGACCTGATGTTAATAATGGACCATAAACAATTATTTAGTGCTCAGAACAGAAGTTTCTACAGTGTCATTTGCTCTTAATAATCAGTACCTGTTATAATACAGATCTAAGTCACGTATAATATCGAAGATTTCTGATTCACTTAATATTTTGTTACGTGGAATCAACTATAAAACAAATACCTGTCAATGGTTTAAGATTACATTTTATATAATGTGTTATGTTTGCTAACTTTATATTAATATTTTGATCTCGTGGTGGATATGTAGTTAGCGTGTTGGAATTTCACTCTCAGCAGAGTTCAAGCCCCGTGGCTAACAAATTTGTTGACTGTTGTAAAAATTGGGTGGATCCCATGGCTCTGCAATTATCAGGAAAAACATACTGATCATTGGTAACTTGCGCCCAACTATGTCAAACCATGTGGTGATGCATATTTTATACACCAACAGAATTTGCTTTGGGGCTGGGTGAGTTACCAATGATTGGTATATTTTGTCTGTTGATCATAGAGCAGCAGGTGGAAATTACTTGGATAGCCATCTGAGTTTCTAGAAATTTGCCAGGAGTTGTGTTCATGAATAACCATTCATAGAGGCATGTGGAAGAATTACTTGGACTTCCTTAGATGGAGCCTAAAATTTAGTTTTTTTAAATCAAGGAATAAGCTATTAAGTGTATCCCAGACCATGAAGGAAAAACATTCTGCCCTCTCTTTATGGTAAAAAATAAAGAATAAGAGTAATGAGCATAACAATAGCCAGCAAAACCTCATTTATGGGTACCCATGGATCCCATGGAATGGCAAACAGAACAAGACTCATTGAACAGTACACCATGAAGGGACTCCATGAATGGCAAAGAGAACAAGCCTCAGTTATGGGTATCCCATGAAGGGACACCATGGAATGGCAAACAGAACAAGCCTCTTTGAACAGTACCCCATGAAATGACAAAGAGAACAAGCCTCATTGATAGGTACCCCATGAAGGGACCCCATGGAATGGCAAACAGATAAAGCCTCATTGAAAGGTACCCCATGAAGGTAACCCACAGAAACTAGCTAAATAAAGCAGCTGTTACTGCTTTTGTACTAACAAGATATATATTTTCAAAACACATTTTTGTCATAAGGTCTGTGACCTCTGGACTTAAGTATGGCATCTTAAACATACAAAATTATCGTCAATGATTCTTTTCTCATATCAAGCAGGTGACCATTTTGATTTGTAAGTCTGAAATGTACCAGTGACAACAGCAGATTATGGCATCATAAATAAACTGGATTAACAGATACTGATATAATCAAATGACCAGGGGGAATTCAAAGATAAATGAATAAAGAATTTATCCCTGCAGTGCCTGTTTAGATTTTTCAAGATCTATTTCATAGTTACTTCCAACAGCATCACAAACCTCCGCTCAAGGATGATGTGATATAGACAACACCTAGTAATACATGATGGTCATTTTTATGTTTGAGAATAGATGGAAGGGATATTTTCTTTCATGCTTTAA
The DNA here is from genome assembly GCA_029339505.1 of Unio delphinus. Classification (NCBI taxonomy): domain Eukaryota; kingdom Metazoa; phylum Mollusca; class Bivalvia; order Unionida; family Unionidae; genus Unio; species Unio delphinus. The sequence goes on from JAQISU010000459.1 coordinate 282,418, forward strand.
TGATTTTAGGAAAGTATTCATCAATGATCATGTTGATGGCAGGTTGCATTTCATCAACCTTAATCCATGATATTTTGAAAGTCAGCAGATTTTCCTCTTGATCTTAAATTATGCAAGAAAATTATCCTTGTATGTTTAATCTGGATAAAGTAGAGGTGGGGCAGTTGTAAGGCCTCTTCTCATAATATGACCTTTATGAATTACTGTCTTCATAACAGATTCAGGAAATAATTCAGCAGCAGATTTTACTTGCTACAGATGTATCATTGTAATGATATTTTCTTTAAGTTTATCATTGGAAACTAATGTGTACTGGCAAACTAATTGTTATAACTCGTCACTACTCGCTTATGTTCGCTTATTTCTTTCCGTGATTTTCCCAGTTGACTTGACTCATGTTCTTGTGTTATTTTGTTGCAGTGATGGAAGAAGACCTTTACTAGCCTCTGATACTGGTTTAAATAACTCAAAATCATGAACATGAAGATATTTCTTAATTCCCTCTATTCACAGTTGAGCTATATGAAATTCCATAGTTAGCTCATTGTTATGATAATGACGTCATCTGACTGCTAATTTTTATTTTACCCCAACCCACACAGCAGTAGGGGTGGGGTGGTTGTGACCAACACGGATATCCCGGTGTATGAATGAGGACATAAGAAAAATTGAACCCAAGCACCTGATGTAAAATATCGGGGAGGGGGGATAAAGTGTCAGGGGTAACTGGAACTTTATAGGCCTCTTTATCTTTCATGGACATTTGATTTAAAAAATGTGAGCTTCCTTAAAGTTGTAGGATTTGCCCCACCCCATCCACCCCCCATAACTGTATCTGGAAAAAGCATAGTTCCCTTGAAAAAAAGCAACACTGACATTTGCCAAAGTTTGATTGAGGTGAAAATCATAGAGAACTATTTAACACATATCAACATACATGTATAAGGTGTCATTCTCAATACTTACAAAATATCAGCTGCAGACATATATGTACACAATGTACCATTTTTTAATGCAGTATTGCAGGTATATTTCCACATAGTAATTTGCACTTGAAGAACCATCATTTTTCAGGGTCACTTAGATACATTAATAAGCTTGATACTGTTGAATACATTTTATTTTCAGATTTGGTTACCCTGATCCAGAGTATCTCTCAAGGGTGAAAGATGAGCTGGCAGCCAAAGGAATTACAGAAGCTGATCTCCAACCAGAAAAGACTGGATTGTTTTAATTTCAGTTATATTAGGTGTGAAGTTTCCAAGAGACTATGTTTGCATATGATTATTATTACAGTTTGAAATAAATAACAAATTTCCAGTCTATATGCACATGATTTGGGGTTTTGCAGTATATTAATGAATTTTTTTCTCTCACTTTTTGCCTCTGTGTATAGTTTGCCCCACACTTGGTAGTCCTGTTCTACATGCTTGGAAATGTTTCTGTCTGTACTGACATGTTTGCTAATAAAAAAAATGACATTTTGACTTAATATGTCTAAAATATCCAACACCTAATTCACATTTCTGGTAGAAATTATGTAAATTGATGTGCTTTTTTATATAGTGTTTATAATGAGAGTGTTTGCAGTTTACAGACTTACGTGTTGTATTGAATAAATTATAAGTTAGGTCTGTTGAACATAATTATCTGCTTGCAATTTGCTAAGTGAATTAGTCATTTCCCTTCCCTTTCATGAAAAATATTTAATCAGTTAATTTAAAACCTCAGCAAAATGTTCTGTGTAAATGTATTTAGGCCAGCAGCAATATCAAGCAACAAAGGTAAAACAAGGATGTGGTTGTTTTCAGTTTCAGATAAATACATTAGATTACAATGTGATAATTTTTAAATACCTGTCATAAGGTAAGTCAGAGCATACTATATTTTGAAGTCTATCCATTCCCTATTTGTTTCCACTCAAAGGTGCTGCCATCTTTTACTTACTACTAAATCTTGTAAAGCTGAAAAATATTGATGCTCAGTTTATATGGATAAGCATGATGTTAACTTCATCATATGGTGTTGCCTCTTGATCCCTTAATTAGTTTGATCTAACAATGTTTAATCTCCAATGGATTGGCAAGTTATGTATTCAAACCAATTTGTACTTTGTGTCATTTAGATAAAAATGTAGACAGTGATCCAAATGTTATTGTGGACAAATTTACATGTACATAATTTACTGCTTACATGTACATTGCTTTGTGTACATCTTCAAATGTGTAATTGCATTTCTTTAAATATTATATCCATCTATAAGTATAAATGTAATATTTGTGATCATTAAAATAAAATCTAATGTGTAAAGGTGTCAAATGGCATGATGTCCTGGCCTTGATCAATTTGTTCAGATAATGTTCTGATTGCAATTCCAACTTTTCCTGTTACTTAATCAAATATAATTTATTCAGTGTTATTTTAATTTTTTCTTTAAATGATTTTTCTCAGTGACTTTATTTCATGGCAACATTTGACTGAAAAATTTAATCATTGCATTTGTTTTATAAATTATGTGTGTAAACAAATGAACAGTTAACTTTAGAAACAGTAGATTAATTTATATATAAATATTTGTTTTAATCCATCCTAATAAATACTATTCAAACAAATACTATCTTTTATCACCAGCCAGATGTTACTGTACCACATTTTCAAAATAGAATGGGAGGTAATTAAGTTGGTCTTATCACTGATAGACAACATGGAACAATTCTGAGAATTTAATTGGGGTTTTTTTGGGGGTGGGGGGCATATATCTTTGTTATCAGAAAAGCAGCTAGAAATTTTGAATGCTATATTTTTCATTTTATATTAAGTTTATTAAAATCATTTGCCTTTATGAAATTATGTAGATATTAAGTGCATAAATAGCCTTGAATGTCATGTATAACAAATGGGATTACATATATCTATCGGCTATTAGAAATTTCACTAGAAACCAAATATGGGATTGTTTACTAATACATATGGTATTTGGACATGTATAACTAGTTAAACAGTTTGTTTCTGATACATTGATAGTGCATGCAAATGGCATTCAATACAGGTGAGTTTGTTTCTGATACATTGATAGTACATGCAAATGGCATTCAATACAGGTGAGTTTGTGGTATGCCTCAGTCAATAATTGCTACTTGAAACTTGTAACTAACGAGTTTGAGCAGATTTGGAATATTCACACAGACGATACTGATCTGCCATTAAATATGGCTGTAGTCTAAATTTAAAAATAAAATTAATGTTTGTTAAACACCAATGGCTTTTAAACTTTTACTAATTAATCAACCATCACTTATGGCCATTATTACAAAACAGACAAACCCACTTTCTGTCAATAGTTCACCTTTTTAAAAGCTGCCAAGACTTTCAACTGAACATGTTTCTATGCATCCTGGCATAAAGTTCTTTTAGACAAGTAATGCCAATCTGCTATTAAGAATGGTTACCATTACTAGCAATATAAAACCTTAAAATGACTTCCCATAAAACTACTGAAAAGAATTTGACAAAGGATCAAAACAGAAGGTTTTAAAATGATTTTCAACTGTTGACAACCTGCCGTTAAAAATAACAGCGCTTACTAACAATAAAATAAAAAACCATCCAAACACTTCACCAAAACCACTGAGAGAATTGGACCAAATTTTAAAGAAACTGGCCTGCATAGAGGCCTTTTAAGTTTATGTATAAGCCTGATGTTAACTTCATATGGTGTTGCCCATTCTTCATCCCTTAATTAGTTTGATCTATGATGTATTTAAACCAATTTATATTTTGTCAAATGTTGTGTCATTTAGATTACATGAAGAAGGTGACAATGCACTAGAATTTGTATTCTCTGGTGTGTAGTTGATTTTGAAAACTTATGACTGTATACTGGTATAACTTTATTTTTTGATGTCTTTTACATTGCATTTTTTGTCCTTTATTGAATTTTCCCCCAAAATTGCTGGTATTCCTGCATTATCACCAATGGGGAAAATTCAGTCTATATTATATAATGCACTCATTAATAGAAATGATGTTTTTATTATTACATCTATTAAAAGAGCAACAGTGGTCCACTAGTTTAAGAGAACTGGTCTAAAAATTATAAAATATGTATATATATATATATATATATATATATATATATATATATGTTTAAACTTTTTTTTATTGTTGGTTGTAATCTGCCTCATTCACATGTGTTAGTGAGAGACAAACCAAAATGCAAGTAAATGAAGTTACTAAGGCTTCAACAATTACACATGTAAATATTCTTTTTAATTTTTTTGCATGGTAACATTGACAAAATTGGTAACTTTGTAAACAAACATGATTACCAATTCCAATTAAATGAATGGTCATATCAATGTGGGGTTTTGCCTAATGATTTTTTAGTATATCTTCTAGTTGTTTCCTAAACAACATTTCACCATTATTAAAACCAATATGGCTCCCATATTTGAAAATCTAGGTATTGTTTAAGAATATCCAACATGGTTTCAACACTCAGCACTGCAAAATAAGAAATGGTCTTGTATTCGATTCCTGGAAATTATTTTCCTGTAATAGAGCATGTCCTTTGAGGTAACTTTAACATTTTTTGTTACAGTTTAACTTGATACAGTCTTACAGAGTTGGACATTTTTTTTGGACATTTTATTTAAACAGTTGCAGATAATAAACCCTTTAATTTGTATACATAATATATATTCCATTTATGATACAGTATACAAAACTTGATAAATCTGAGTTATCTGTAAAAAGTATGAAGTGAATCATTGAATAAAGAAGTGTTTGACTGTATCTGTATGAAAAAGGACTGCCATTTGGCACCACATTTGTTATCAAAATCACAAATGGTTTACAAGAAGCATTTTTTTTAAAAAATAAAAGGATAATATTTTTCATCATTTGCTTATTTTATATATCAATTATAATGCACATCTTTTTTTTATTTCTTTGCATTATTAATTTTGCATCTTAAGTGTAAACAAGTAGATATTTGTGTGTAATTTACCCTCAAATTTTAGCCTGAAAACTCCAATTTATTATAACTTAAAAGTTTTTTAAAAAATACTTCTGATACAACAGAAAAATTAAAGCAAACAAACAAGTACATCAATTTTAACTATTAAAACCATAAAATTGTACTTGATGGTTTGAAATCATATTTCAAGTTTAAAATATTTACCTGTTTGTAGGTTGGTGTTTTAATACATATTTAGCCTGGATTCATAACAAGATATGTTTTTTGTTCAGATTAACACTAATGCTTTCAAAATTAACACTTATGAACACTCTAGATATGGAATCTTCAGAAGATTATATATTTATGAATGGGTCTCTTGAAGCAAATAATTCACAACAATTCCTTTAATGAGGTAAAATAACTAATGTCTAATCTTTAGTTTGATCCCAATTACTTCAATCTCTTTAAAATATAACAAAGGAAACAAGCCAGTTCTTTGTTTACTGTTCTGAAATGGATGTTTGTGATGTGTTTTTGTTCAGATTAACATTAATGCTTTATGGATTATCATGGAAATTCCATCTGCATGGCTATTATCAGGTCTTTCATGTGGGATTTGTTTCACTTTTACTATCACATTTATATTATAGACAAGCACTTATTCAAGTGTATTGGTTAAATTGGTATAAATTGTAATTAAAAACATGCAATCAATAAGCTTCCTTTTAGAACTTTTATATGATGCATTTCATAATCACAGATTGAAATTAATTTCAGTTTATATCACTTGTAATTCATAAATATGAAATATATAACTTCATAAGATTACATATTTATGAATGGGTCTCTTAAACCAATAATTCACAACCATCCCATTAATGAGGTAAAACAACTTTAGTTTTATCCCAATTACTTAAATCTCTTAAAAATATAACAAGCCAGTTCTTTGCTTACAGTTCTGAAATAGATGTTTATTATATCTAGTTTGTGTAAGCAAAACTTTTTTATACCAATGGTCATCCATACTTTTTTTATTATTATGCTTTGTCTTGAACAGGGAAATGTATATTGTATTATTTAATGAAGCAAAAATTGAATTCATGAGCATGTAAACAATATATATAATCAACCTTAAAAATTGGCACCAGTTAACATTGTGCCTATTACATGGAGACAGCCATCTGAAGAATGTTGCATTTGTATTGTCTTTCACAGTATGTGAAATGGAAAGTATGCCAATTATTGACAAATTAACAAGGTGATTATCATCGTTTTAGTAAGAGTTGTAGCCCATTATTGTTTTTTTTTTCTGTACAAACTCGAGCTCAAAAGCATGAACTTTCAATATAATACCTACAGTAATATTTTATCATTGAAATTGGTCAAGTACACATTCAAAATATTAGGTATCTCAGACATTTCAGAATATCTTGTTCTGGACGTAAACAGATTGTGTTTTCAGCGCCTTTTTCCCAAAAAAATATCAGACCTATTCATTTACAAAAAAATATAAAGTGGCCTACATGAAAACTGGTTTTGCCATATGTACAAAAGCAATAGATAGTATAAGAAGTTTATTATCAAATATGCTTGGATGTACATGTTGGGATTTTTGGACGGGGAGGTTATTTTATTAATGTGAACATTTGTTATTCATTATTAATAAGTCTCAGTGTGAAAATGTTTTGGTCAGTCATGGTGACCAGACTAAATAAATAGTAGGAGTTAACCACTAAATCTGATTTTGACTGTTACAAAAAGAAGTATTTCTACATTTAACTTTTATGTTTTTTAAAATTTGGTGATCAAGTTTGATTCCTGTTAGTGCTTGCACTTATGTAACTTCTAATCATATTTAATATACCGTGAAATAAAAGGATTAGTATCAGTTGACTCTACTTTAAATTAACATTGATTAGACTGTTCCATTTACAATTTCAGAGCCAAGATGGATTTTGGTTTCTGATTGGCATATAATGATGTTGAAAGATTATCATGTGAAAGTTTTCTTGTTTACTTGATTAGGATTTTTTAAATGTAGCTTTAACAATTTTTCAACACAGGATAGGCTATACATGGCGGCCAGTATTATTGGTGGAGGAAGAACCCGGGAAAACCCCCAACCCATGAGAAGCTTTCTCACATAACTAAATTAGCCAAATCTTAAGACTCGAACCCACGCAGACACAGTTGAGACGGCAGTGATTCGTAATGGTAAACACTTTCGGCCACTCGGGGGCCCCTCTAATTTTTGTACAGTCTATCATAATGCATGATGTATTATGATAGTGTCTGTCCATTTCTCCATCGCCAGCGTCTTTTATGCTTAATAACAAACTTTGTGGATGGATTGTACATTGGGATTATGAAGAACCTTAATGATTTCAGAGTTTTAAGAGTCAAAAGTCAGTGTCACGGACTCAAAAACGAAAAATATTTTTTGAAGAACTCTTTGTTCTTCGCCATCTACAGCTACATGATGTTGTGAATTGTTTGAACTTAGAGGAAGACTCCTGTTAAATTTGAAGTCGAAAATCACCCGTCAAGATCACCAACTGAAAGAGGAAACTTTTCTGACCAAAACAAATGGTCCAACATAGCCGTTTTGAAGGTTGCTTAAGGTAACCAGTTGCCTTTGGGGTCAATACATTCATTTTTTACCTGGGTTATCTCTTTAGATACATCATCACATATCTTAAAAATCGGAAGATTGTAAGGAAATTCCCTAGACCTCTAATATAGTCTACTAAGATAATATGATCTGGTTAGATGTTTGAAGAAGAAACAATTTTTTTTTTCTAGCAAAATAACTTTTTTGAATAATACTTCATACTACACATAACCCTCCCAAACTCTCCACAAACCTACTCCCAATTTCTCAACTAGATGGGATAACAATAGCAATTCATTAGATATGAATACGTCTACATCAAACTTATTTCACTGTCAAAGTTGAGTACAAATCATTTAATTACTTGTGTCAAGAGAGCTCTGTTCTCATGACAAGGCTAGAACAATTATTTTTGCAACAAATTAATTTAAACAAGTGCAAATATGAATAATTTTAATCTTAATTATGTCCGTTATTTCGTTGTACTAATATTGTTCCAAAACCAGAGACCCATGGACAAACTGGACTTTGGTGTCGTGTGTATATGATAAACCTCCTTTGTATTAAAATGTACCAATATTCTGAATTTTACTACATATTGTAATTCTGTTTTCTCAGAGTGCCCTTTGGATCACTTGATATGGAATTGGCCACATGATTAGTCAGTAAGCTGGTCCAGTATGTCCTTTTGACTGGTCTCTTGAGTTTAAAGTTTTCATGATTATAATAATAATAATGAAGACTTTGTATAGTGCCTAATTTTTAGAATCTCTAAGCGCATTACACTATATATAATGATATGACTACAAACAAGGGTGGCCGAGTGGTCTAAAGCGCTTTCCGTTACGGATCATTGCCGTCTCACCTGTCTGAGTGGGTTAGAGTCTAAGATTCGGCTAATGTCGTTATGTGAGAAAGCTTGCCAGTATCTTCTCGTCGGTCGGTGGTTCTTTCAGGGGGTTTTCCTCCACCAATAAAACTGACCGCCATGTATAGTCTGTCGTGTGCTGAGAAATGGCGTTAAACCCTAACACAACAACTAGAAACAAAAAATGCTGAAAATATTTATGGTAGGAAACATTAAGATTGCTTTTGCAGTCGAAAAAGGCGAGTTTTAAGAATACTCTTGAAAGGACTCGCTGACCTTGTGTCGAATTGTAATGGGCAATTTATTCCACGTTGTTGGGTCCTGATATGCAAAATAACGTTGTCCATATGACTTCGTTTTCATAGTGGGTTTAATGAGTATACGATTGTCAGAAGAGGAGCGTAAGAATGTTGCTGGTGTGTACACATGGGTTAAGCCAAATAGATATGTTGGACTGGAGTCCGTCAGTGAAATTTGGCACAGAAAACAAATTTTGCGTTTGATTCTGGATCGAATGGGTAGCCAGCGTATGGTACAGAGCAGTGGTGAGGTGTGCTCTGATCGTGGTTCTCTTAGGATGATCCGAGCAGATGTGTTTTGATAAAATGCTTGTTTGGACAGATTTATTTCTGATTGCGACTTTCGAGTTAATTACATAAAATGGTACAAAGATAAGCAACGACTTTTCAGAAGTACGTGTTTTGGGTAATGGTGTCTTCAATGACCATTTGTAATGGCTCTCCAGTTCTTTGTGGTATTCTACTGTATTAAAAAAAAGAAACGTATAATGTATATATTTAAAACATTCATTCCAAGATGGGAACATTTTTGACTTTTGGTAGGCTAATCAGTACTCCCAATTTCAAATCTGATAACGTTTTGATGGTCTATCTAATTCTAGATTTACGATAATTCCTGTTGCCCCTTTTCCGAGTTTTTGTTTTAGTATTGCTTATCAGGTGAATTTGCCCAAATTGTACAGCAGTAGTCCAATAGAGGAATAATGAATGCATTGTAAATTAATTTTCAATAGTTTTATCCTGTGCAAACAAAAACTCGTAGTTTACTAAAAGATTTGATTTCGTATAGTTTTTACTTTTTTATGGAGAGGAAAATATTGTAAAAACTTTACGAGCTAGTTTGGTCATATTGCTATAGTTAGTCTCAAGTGAATTTAGCTTAGTTATGCTTACAGAATATTGTCCAACTCGAAATGTTGAAACTTGATAAAAGCGAAATCTGATATAATGGCTTGAAAAAATGTCTAGCAAAATTGCTATGTTTGAAACTTTAATCAGATTAGTTGTATATGGATATAAATATGTCTACCCAGTTTGTTTATAGCTTTGTGTGGATTTTGACCAATACTAGTTATGTCAAATAGTTTCTTTAAATTGCCACAATGGCCTGAAAATCTAGTCCGGTCTTCTACAAATAAGTACACCAAATTTAGTTGCTCTAACGTTAGTAAACTGCAGACCCGTCTTTTTCCCAAACGTTTAGATATTTAGCCAATATCCAGATTTTTCACGTCGAGAATCGCGTAAGACCATCTCCACAGATGTTATGACCAAACCGTATATAAAATGTAATGGATCTAAATAAAATAGGTTTTTAGTGCTGTTGTAAGGCATATTCTAGATGGATTGATGCAAAAGAATATTCCTGCTTCTGCTATAGCAGCGGGGTATACAAAACAATTTATCAACGAGTGTACGTGGTCGCACTCCTGGCTTTCAACTATGTACATTGGCCCAAAAGACCACCTAATAGCAATAATTAAATTCAGTATTACTCTAATAAACTTTCAGTTCGTGGTCAGAACAGTCGACATTTAAAATGCTTTCTCTTTATACTTTAAAGGTTGTGTTTGGATGTGAATCAATATCATTGATAAACTAAAGGTCGTGGAAGCTGGACAGCTGTGTTGCTCTTTTTCTTAGGAACGATTATGACGAGCTAAATAAGTTTCTATGAAAACAAAAGGTCTATGTTGGCTTTCTGCATGCCAAATTAATAGTCTACATAGGTCAAGCAAAACTTTCTAGTACATTCGTAAATAAAACTTTTGTTTGCTGATAGTTTTAGAGTGAATGTCGCTGACTTTTGTGTATTTAAAATGTTTTATGTATTGTACTAAAACTTAAAATGAGCTCAGGTTTCGTTTCCGCATATAGTGTTACTAAGGGAGAGTATTTTGCTTGCAATGACAACAGTATACTTCAAGCTCTCTGGCCGTGAATTGCGATATAACCAGAGTACTTGTAGCACAAGTTTGTCAGTATATTTGTAGTGTTTGCTTGACATTTCATTTATCCACGATTGTAGGATGAAGTTTTATACTATTTTTGAACAGCACCTGTTGACACGGCCCAAGAATTTTGTTAGTGCTTTCTGGTTTCGAGTAATATTCCATTAAGATGATTGGAAGTTTTAAAAAATTATTCCTGCATACGGTCATGTGGGGGATAAATATAAAGGTTAAGATTTATTGGGATTTAATTTACAATGTTGCAAATTCCTATTAAATTTTCGTTCATTAGCAAACAATCATTTTGTTGTTGAAATTTTAAGAAGCTTGTTTGTTTCCATTTTCTTTCATACACCTTACGATCATAGAACCATAACAAATTTCAGTGATATTAAAACTACTTTTGAAATTTAAAGTGACTCAATTTCGGAATTGTGTTTGTCCCTGGTACTGTAGAAATATGATTTGAACCAAAACGAGATTGTTTTTTTGTTTTGTTTTTTGTTTGATTAGGATTTTTAACGTAGCTTTTAATAACTTTTCAGTCATATCGCTACGACGTCTGCAGCGATGCCGTTTATAGTGACGTCTAGCACTGGGGCATTATGCTGCATACATGTAGCGTGATGTCCCACTCAGTCACATTATCCTGACACCAGGCCGACCAGTCCTAACACTAACCTTTTAATGCTGAGCGCCAAGGGAGGCAGCTGTTAGTACGGTTTTTGTAAGACTTTGGTAGGACTCGGCCGGGAATGAAACTCGCGACGTCCCGCTTCTTCAGCGAACGCTCTAACCACTAGGCTACCAGAGCGGTATTTAAAAAACGAAAAAAAGATGGAATTGTAATTATCAAAATGTCAGCGTCAGAAAGAAATGGAATTTCAAATGCAGAAATTTAGACAAGGGGAAAACTACACAGGTAGTGACAAAAAGGAGGAAAAATAAAGTACAAAGCAGAGAAGCATAAGGAAAAAGGGAGAGGCAGAGAGAATGAGAAGATGTTAGCCTCGGTATACACGTATTTCACGCTAATACCACCTCTCCTGTTTATTTAAGGAATGTTGTGTTTATCTGGTCTTTGGATCTTGTTAAGGCGTCGTAAACGTTCTCCATCTTTGTTCCACACAAACACCACACACACCTCATTAAATTACTCTGTCCAAACATTCACAAATAGGAAGAAAAAAACTTAAATATTTCATAGTCACATGTATCACATTAAAATTCAAATAATATCACATTTTTTACAATGAAAGCGAGATGCAAATAGTCTCGTGGAATGAAAAAAAAAAAGGAATCAATTAAGCATCTGTAGTCAAGATAAGATTCAAATGATCATCAAAATGTACATCAAAATGTACTTTGAAAATAACTATATTGAAACGATTGAAACAAAGATGATGGCTTTTGTACAGCCGAATGATTCATATTTGTTAAAACTTGCATTTGTGTCCACTGATAAAACCAGTTATACCGAATTCTTGGACTTGCCCACACTTGTATTGGCTGGTGCTCACGGCCTTCATAGGTCCACAAGATTACAAATTAGTGGTGGTTTCGTGTTTTTAATGGTGTTGATGGTCATCATATTCCATATCAATATAGAATCACAGACGGCCGGACAGACTTAAACCAGCACACATACGTACAGACAGCTACAAACAAATACAAACAGCTGCAGACAACTACAAAGAAACCAAATTGATCATAATATCAAGTACGGAATTAAAACCTATATATACCAGCTTGCAAAGAAAAGTTCACAACGTTTCAAGTCTGCGTGGTAGTAAAGATACCATTTCACGATACAACATTAAATGCTCAATATACTTCACATTCAAAATAATATATAAATGTAACACTTACCACTGTGGTTGGAGAATAAAAAATTGAAAACGTTCATTCCCTAACAAGATCTAAAGACCAGTGTGTCAGTTTAACACAATACTTTACTTAAATCCACAGGAGCGTGAGTATTAGTCGAGGTAAAATACCGGTATATACCGTGCTTTTAATGTTACTCTCCGTAAGCAATCTACGACGAGATATATGCTGGTTCAGTTGCTTAACGAGAAAAACAATTATTCACCCTAAGTAACATTGTACGCATATACAACGAGAAATGGTCCAATTGTTCTAAGGCGTAACCTGGTTATTTCTTGCCTTATTCTGTGACAATACCTCCCCCGAAGTAAACATGTACACATTTAGCTTACACATAATACAAGTAAGCAACTACTTATACTGCTTTACAATATTTACACAGTTAATACAGTACTCTTAACATTTTCCTTGCATCCTAATACACATTCTCTTGTGCTTTATATGGAAATCGGTAACCCTTAATCCTAATTAGATAGCTCTATTTATTGCTCTACTAGGATTTAGCATCCTAGTTTATCATTAAAAACATCAGAATACTTTCCTAGGAGCTCTTTGATCTGTCTGAATTGACCTTTTGGTAACTCCACACTTACATTTACGTGATCTGTCCCTTCTCTTTTGTTATGCAAGGGATATTCATGTGGCGCATCTATCTTAAGTTATCCCATTATCGTGTCATCTACGATAGCTGCTGAACACACTAAGTTCAGTAAATTCAATACCCCCCTTTTCTATAGCGTTCTCGCGCCTTTCTACGGGTTGTATGGGTCTAATAATGTCCACATCCACTCTTTTAAGAGGTGTACTGATCAAGAGCATTTGGTGAATATGTGTAACTCTCCCCTTAGGCACAGTGTTCTGACCTACGTCACAAGACCGACAAAACCTATTAATGTCATTATTTACACCATGCCATTAGAACTCCGCCAGTACTCCCCTGGTAGTCTTTTCCGTACCAGATGACCTCCATACTAGAGTCATGGATTACCTTCAATATGCAAGACTGGTATTTTTGAGATACCACAAATTGCCAATATTTGTCCCCCTTGTGTGGTAAACTCCCTATTAATTAACACATTTCTTTGACAAACTTCGAGCTACCCTCTCTTTTACAACGTTTAATGAAGATATACGCAATTTTCACATTAATCAAACTTGAGGATGTGTCGCGCTCCTGCTCCCAGAGGAATTCGTGACGCGAAACTCCTTCAATTGATTCGGGGATGTTAGCTTCTATAACGTACGTTTCTGCCGCTGAGTTATGCTCGCGTTTCCACGGCTAGAGCTATGGGGGTTTTCTAATCTTCAATAGTCGGCAAACGAGACCATTGCCCATACATTGGATTATCTGTACAGAGCGCATCAACTGTTCCGGTCACGAAAGGAGTTTCAATCCTAACTTTTGCAACAGGTACGCAATCGATCATCTGATCGAATAACATGCATGAAGTCTCTATATTGGTTATCCTTCATGAAAGTCTGTTTGATAAACACATCCGTGCAACCGGTATCATGTAAATATGTAACCACCTGACCGTTAACAATAACGTTTGCTGTTGGCACGCGTGCTTCTGGGAACATACAAGTACCAAACAACGGAATACCCTCATGAAGTCTATCAGAACTATTCCTGTTATGTATTGCTACAGTTGCCTTATGTATGGGACCTTTTCTTTTGGGACAAAGTGATCTTATATGGACCCATTTGTTACACGAATAGTATTGTACACCTTGACATTTTGTATCTCTATCAAAATTACACATCTCAGTTGGTTTTCCTTGCTCTTTGGTAGTCAAACCCTTAGACGGATTCCCCGACATATTTTTCCAAACCACGTTCTAAGTTATAGTATGTGCTTCGGCGAAACGATCTGCCAGCTTAACCATGTCTTGAACATCACCAAATGCTTTTTCCATACGACACTGGTTGAACTCCCGCTCTATTATACTTAATAACTGATCTCTGAGCAAGAAGTCCACCAAACCCTCAAACGTTTTGTCCACTTTAGCATAACTATCAATGTTATCTTTTTCATCCAAACAGAAAGGTAATTTAGGGCCTCTTAATTTGCTAGAGGCAGAATCTTGTTCTCTTTGTCTAGCAATTGCTAATTCTAATTGTGTTTCATATTTCTTTCTTTCTTCTAACTCATAACTTCTAACCTTGCCTGTCTTTCTAATTCCAGTCTTTTTTTTTTTTGAGTTGTTGCTCGCTTTCCAATATTTCCATTTCTAATACCAATGTTTGCTTTTTCAATTCCGTTTCTAATACCAATCTTACTTTATCCAGTGTTTCTTTACTTTTGCCCGTTCATTCCTTTCCTTTGCATGTTCTTCATTTACAAATTTCCTGAGATTTTCCCCTTCATACCCTAGTTGTTTTCCCAATTTACACCAATTGTAACAGGCTAGACCTGAATGGATGCTTGGATCATATATATATATATATATATATATATATATATATATATATATATATATATATATATATATATATATATATATATATATATATATATGTATATATATATATGTATATATATGGGAGTGCAAGGTCTGGGCCTGACGTCCCGCTTGCCAAAGGAAAGTGAAGCGTCTCTCATACCCTCTCCTTTCCAGGTGTAGTGATCGCTGCAGGACCACTTTCTCGCTCTGATGGACAGGAGTATAGCCTCTCCTACACTAGTGTCCACAACAGCACCTTCACGCGGGGCCCCTTGTGTTCACAGAGCCTGTTGTGTGGCGCGAACGAGTGCTCGGCGGTATAACTAGGAGGGAAGACTGGGCTCATTAGCCTTGGCAGGCAGCCAGTCTAAGAGAAGGGAAACTCTGACTCCAAACCCGGGTAGATGAAGCTCGTTAGCCGGTCAAGGCAATTTTTTTAGGAGATGTAAACTCTGATTGAAAACCAAACTGCCTTGTATATATCTTCGGGAGATGGAAAGGCTACGGGAGTAAACCCAGACAGAAAATCAGGAGTGGAGCCCCCAAGGCGGCTGGATGTCGACTACGACTTCCTTCCGGCAGCTCCTGCATCCAAACTGGTGCCAAATGTCATGCTCAGCATTCCTTTGGACCCAACCAGCAAGGACGAGAGGGTGATCCTGACGCCTGGGCAACCCAGGATCTCCATATTCCATGCCCAGGCTTGCGCCCTGGAGAGGTCACTCCAGTCTCGCTACTAAGTGAGGAAACAACACGGAAGCTGACAGTTTACGGGTTATAAGTCCCACCCGATTGGCGTAGGGAAGGAGCACCACGGCTCAGCTTTGACGGTGGCAAGGATCATCGTGTCCCAATGGCCAACTACCGCCCGCCTCAAGCCGGGCAGCCCCCGGTCAATATGGTGTTGACCCGCCATCGTCTGCCTGCTCCAATGGGTGTCTGGAGCTCAGTGTGTTGCTCAGCATGACAAGCAGACGAAAATTCAACACCAGACAAAAAGAAAAAGAAACCAATAAAGAAGACTCCAGCTCTTTGATTTGCAAGCTGGAATGTGCACACTATGTGTACAGGCATCTCCGATGACCTCAGAGAAGTGGATGACACCAGTAAAACAGCCATCATCGATAGAGAACTCACCAGGCTAAATATCAGCATAGCTGCCCTCCAGAAAACTAGACTGACCTCTTGTGGCTCCCTCAGAGAGGAAAACTACACCTTCTTCTGGATGGGTCGCGAACCTGAGGAGCCCCGTCAGCACGGAGTGGGCTTCGCCATCATAAACAATCTTCTGGGCTTGGTTGAACCTCCAACAGGAGGCACTGAGCGTCTCTTGTCCACCCGCCTCACCACTGCTGCAGGTCCTGTAAAAATCATCAGTGTCTACGCCCCCACCCTCTCGTCTTCAGAAGACACAAAGGATCAGTTCTATGGGCAGGTGGACGAACAGATTAAAGGATGCCCCAAACACGAATCACTTTTTTTCCTCGGCGACTTCAATGCCAGAGTAGGTGAGGATCAAGAGTCATGGCCTACTTGCCTCGGATATCATGGTACTGGAAAGACCAAAGAAAACGGTCAGAGACTGCTGGAGCTATGCACCTACCATGGCCTGTGCATAACAAACACTTTTTTCAAGGGTAAGCCACAACACAAAGTGTCATAGAAACACCACAGGTCCCATCACTGGCACCAACTTGACTTGGCGCTCTGCCCTTTGTAACAGAATTGTTACCGAGAGGATGGTGGATTAAATGAACAACACAAACACAATATGTGAAAGAAAATATAAATTTATGAAATAAATTATTAATGAAAAATAATGATGTATCAACACAATAACTCATGCGCTCAACCCACAATTACACTCACAACCATTCACAATACATGAATAAATGAAATATCAATACAAAATAAAACACAGATATAAAGGGATCTCTTGGACTATACACAGATCCAAGGAACCTTTACGAAAGTTATATTACCGCAAGTATAAATTACGATAACAAACACAAAACATCAAACTATACTATCGCACGTATGGATTGCGACAACTAGCACGAACATGTACATGTATTCAATCAAGTTGCTAGCTTTTATTGAGATTCATGCAATCCCTTGAAATACTATTGTGATTTGAAATAACTATGTAAATACAACAATGTATTCAATTGTACTACAATTGCAACACACACGTGTCTCGACCCTGTATAACCGTACGATTCACCAACAGTTGAATCGCCGCCCAGTTTCCCCGAAGACCTAGGGTTGACCAATACTTTTATCGGCCGTTTGCCCTTCACGGATCCACCACAGTTATACGTACAGACAGCATACAACATCTACTAGAACTAATGTTCCTCAATACCCTAGATGTCGCCCCGGATGTTTACAACTCTAGACAGCTCCGACACTCGGACTTCTAGATTTCCGGATATTTACACGTCACGACAGATGTAGACGAACAGACAGTTCGACAGACAGACAGTCAGATACTTCAGCTCGATTGCACAATTAAACGGCACAATCAATCACATTCAGCTATTATTTAGAGATGTTCCGCAACAAATCATAGATGTTCCACAACAAATCAGACGATATCAAATACGTTATCAAAGATGTTCTCAGAGATGCTATCAGCCGACGTTATCAGCTACGTTATCAGAGATGCTATCAGAAATGTTCTCAGAGATGCTATCAGAAATGTTCTCAGAGATGCTATCAGCCGACGTTAACAGCTACGTTATCAGCTACAATAAACAAAACCAGACTAATAATAGTTGTCTCAGAAAATAATCTAAACCGTAGATTACGCTATTGCATTTAAAGTCTAATAGTGACTAGTAATTCCAAATACTCCACGTTTAAAATCTGCATTGCAATAAAGGCATCATTATATGAAATGATAAACTGAATAAAATTCACAATAAAACGAAATATAAATTTAACACTCACCCCTTTGGCTGGAGATTGAAAGACGAGCTTATCTATCCTGTGATTAGATACTTTATGTCCCGTAAAATTGATCATAAATATTCTGCCTTATATACCCTCAAATAGGTGAGCAGAAATCACAGCAAGATTGCCGTGCACCACGTGAAACTAATGTTCCGGATTTCATGTAAATAAAAATCAGGCACATGCAAATCGTTACACGCCGCTTACCTTGGAGAAAATCACTTATTCACCCCAGGTAATGCATGTACGACGAAACAAAGAAAATGGTGAGATTCGTTTGCAATTCAAGAAAAAAAAAACAATTCAATTTTCGCCTAATTCTGTGACACCCTTAACAGCGTCCTCCCCACCAGAACCTACCACAGTGCAGACTGTGACTCCGACCATGCCCTCGTGATCAGCAGGGTGCGACTATAGCCACAGACACTACACCGCTCAAAACCCAAAGTACAACCACGCATAAACACCGCACAGTTGACGGTCCCCTCCAATGTGCAGGAGTATGTGTCCGCCCTGGACAAGGCTCTCCAGGAGCTGCCAGAGCACGACGCCACAGTCAAGTGGAACTCCATGAAGGGTGCCATCTACAAAACAGCCATGTCCACGTTTGGCAAAAAGGAACGACCCAGCCAGGACTGGTTCAACGCACATCTAACAAGGATGGAACCACTAATCGAGGAGAAACGAAAAGCCGTTATAGCGTACACAAAATGCCCCAATGAACGCACGACTACTGCTCTTAAAAGTGCTCGAAGCAACACCCAACGCATCGCTAGACAGTGCGCGAACGAGTACTGGCAACAACTGTGCGAAGGAATCCAGCGCAGTGCCGAGTCCGGAAACATAAAAGGTATATACAGTGGCATCAAGAAGGCTCTAGGCCCCACAGTGAAAGGGGTCGCTTCACTGAAATCTGTGATGGGAGAGAAGATCACAGACCGTGGGCAACAGATGGCCAGATGGGTGGAGCACTACTCAGAGCTATACTCCCGTGAAACGCTAGTCACTGAAGCAGCCCTCAGCAGCATAACTAATGTTCCCATCATGGAGGAGCTCGACAAAGTGCCAACTTTAGAAGAGCTCAGCAAAGCAATTGACTCCCTCCCAAATGACAAAGCACCAGGTACTGACAGCATCCCGCCCGAAGCTATCAAATGTGGGAAACCAACACTGCTCCAACCACTGCACGAACTACTTTGTCTCTCCTGGGAGGAAGGAGCAGTCCCCCAAGACATGCGTGATGCCACAATTGTGACCCTTTAAAAAAAAACAAGGGTGACCGCAGTGATTGCAATAATTACAGAGGGATCTTGCTTCTGAGCATCGTTGGTAAAGTGTATGTCCGCATCATACTAAACAGGCTCCAGTTGCTGGCAGACTGTGTGTACCCAGAATCCCAATGCGGCTTCAGAGCAGGCAGGTCGACAACAGACATGATCTTCTCTTTACGACAACTCCAAGAGAAGAGCAGAGAGCAAAGTCAACCACTCTACCTGATGTTCATCGACCTCGCCAAGGCCTTTGACTTAAGCAGCAGGAAGGGCCTTTTTGAAGTTCCCAGTAAGATCGATTGCCCCTCAAAACTCAGCAGCATGATAATCTCTTTCCATACAGATATGAAGGGAAGAGTCCTGTATGATGGATCTTCCTCAACCTCCTTCCCAGTTAACAGTGGTGTGAAGCAGGGCTGTGTTCTGGCACCAACCCTATTCAGGATCTTCTTCTCCTTGCTTCTGTCCTACGCCTGAAGACAAAAGTGAGGGCTGTGCTCATCAGGGAGATGCTTTTTGCAGATAACGCGGCTCTTGTGGCACACACTGAGGAAGCCCTTCAGAGACTGGGAGACCGTTTTGCTGATGCCTGCATGCAGTTTGGACTCACCATCAGTCTGGACAAGACAATGGTCAGCGTGCAAGATACCACCATTGCCCCTACAATCAAAATCAACGGTGTCACCTTGGAGGCAGTCAACAACTTTACTTACCTGGGGTCAACCAACAGCAACACTCTCTCGCTTGATAAGGAGCTGGACAGAAGGCTTGGAAAGGCAAACACCATCATGTCACGACTGACGAAGAGGGTGTGGGAAAACAACGCGCTGACAGTGCAAACCAAAGTCAAAGTTTACCAAGCCTGCATTCTCAGCACCCTTCTATATGGAAGTGAGATCTGGAGTACCTACACGAGGCAAGAGTGCCGGCTCAACTCATTCCATATACGGTGCCTTAAACGCATCTTGAAAATCAGCTGGCAAGACCGTGTCCCAAACAGCGAAATCCTGCAGCTCTCCCTGTTGAGCAAACGTCGCCTTCGATGGCTGGGACACGTCCGACGCATGGAGGATGGGAGGCTGCCAAAGGACATCCTATATGGACAGCTGGCCACTGGCATGAGAAGAGTCAGCCGCCCCTCACTCCGTTTCAAGGATGCATGCAAGAGGGACCTGAAGGCATGTGACATCGCACCTGATGGCTGGGAAGTGCTGGCCGAGGACCGAGGCACCTGGAGACTGACAGTAAGCAAGGGCATATCAGTCGCTGATACGAGGAGAGGCCAGTTGGCGGCAGAGAAATGTGTAAGAAAAGGCCACGTGACAGCAACCACAGCAACTCAGGCTTCCCAGCATGTCTGCACAAACTGCAAGAGGGACTGCCACTCGCGCATAGGCCTCCACAGCCACAAACAGACGATGCCAACAACCCAGAGACAGACGACACCCCAAGGGCGCTATCCGCATGTTCTCCCAAGACTAAGGCGCCAATGATGATGATGATGATGATATACAGTATATATATATATATATATATTACAAATACAATGATTCTATTATGCTCTAAAACATACATCTTATTTAATTACTCCCTATCCAAACATTCACACATTGGAAAACAAAGACAAGTGGTTCATATACACATGTATGATGGTAAGATTCAAATAATCTCGTGTAATTTTGTAAAATGTAAGTGAGATTCAGATAACCTCATGTATTTTCTTCAAAAAATCTCACTTTCATTCTAAAAAATTCCATGAATATATTTGAATCTCAGTTTCATGAGGTCATCTTAATATTGTAAGAAATTACATGAGGTGTCTGTCTATGATATTCAATAGGTAATGAATGAACATCTAACAATAAACAAGTTAATCAAACATTAAAATCAGGTCATGGTGATCTGACATTGGCATGGTTAAGTTACACAGATTCATCCACATAACAATTTGGCTGCACTGATGAATGGGGGCCAAGGGTGTAATAAACAAATAACTGAAATATGAATGTCACACAATCATGCACAAAAGTCACATTGATCTACTCAAGTATGATTGAGTTACTCTTCTCAAAATGTATCAATACAACTTAACCATTGCCTACAATACAGGCATAATTGCTAAAAATAAAAGCTAACTCAAGTGTGAAAAACAGGACACAGTTGTTAAGTAATGTTTATATGGCATAGTCACACTTCATGTCCACATCTACTTATTAAAAGTATTGATGAGATATGGTCCCGGATGTTAGTGCATAAAGAAAGTATGATAGCAAGAATGGGAACATTAATGTGCTTTGATATGGCCAATATGTATCCACATACCATGTTTCTTTAGTGTGAGTAAACTAAGTCCATGATTTGGAATGAAAAGTGCCTGAAAATACAACTGTCATTCAGGCATGACACTGGTATGCATGAGTTGCTCTTCTTGAGATACATAAAGCAAGCAATTTCATGAGTACTGTAGAAATACGGTTCAAAATATTTAGCACATAATGAAAAAGATGAAAATACAAAAGCCAAATTAACATGAAAGTTAGGTCACAGTGACATCACTTTGGCATGTTCAGATGACTATTCGCCTGATGCATTCACGTGCAGTATACCAATTTTCATAAAAGGAGGCTCAAAAAGGTCAATAATATTAAGGGCACAATAACAAAAACAGGAAAATTGCTTACGTATAAAATTAAGTTACAGCAAATCAAATTATCTTTGTGGATGCTAAATGCACACCTAAAGATTCTGGTGCAAAAACATGTTAGTGGATGTTTAATTAAAAAAATAAAAATAAAATAAAATATAAAAACAGGATTCCTATAATTTTTTCTTAACAATCTTAGCACATATATAGCAGTGTTCCTATCATGCTAATGCTTGTGTTAATAATAATTTCTAGAAACTAAATTAACTACATTAAATTAACTTCATTGGTCATAAACACCAAATAATCACCCATAAATCTTTCAAATTATCTTTGTAGATGTTGAGTGCACCGTATAACAATGGCTTATACAGTAGCTTGAATTAACAGTTTACAACGGGAAGTTGGAATTTCCAAGCCGCCAATTTTGCAGAACTTATATATCATTGAATGCATAATATGTGACTGAAAAAATTGCAGATATCATTGTAGCGTTTGCAAAGGTTGGGGTGGGGTACTACCAATATATTAATTGAAATATTATGGAAATTCCACCCTGGCTCGTGAAGTTATAAACTTAAATTAATGACGAAATAGATGTACAGCTCTGAGCTCCCAATCAGCACTGCCGACGGTTAAATTATATAGAACACGAAGATGAAATTCAAAATAATAACAATTTAATAAAGTCGATAATTTTAAATGATAAACTCGATCACTTGTCCTCCAAGTGACAGCCTACTTCATCTCGTGATTTTCAGTGTGAGCTCGATTTTCCCCTGGCCTTTGGTTCTACTGATCTCTTTATTTCGTTCCTCCCACTCCTCCTGGACTTCACCTCTCCCGACTTCTTTCCTTCCTTCTCTTTTCTTCCGTCTCTCTATCGGAGACACTTGGACTACTATCACTGGTCTGTCCCTCGAAGCTTCCTTTCGAAGCTGCACTTAGAATCTTGTCCTAAGGTTTTTTCCCCGCCAATAACGTATGACTGATCGGAGTTGCTATCTTCTGTCAATCTCTCTAACGAACTATAGCGAACTAAATCTTGCTGCCAGGTCTAAGGATATCATACTTAGCCAAATCAGGGTCCCGTCCCTATCTCGATTCTGATTGGGTAGCGCTGTGGCCCTGTCCAATCGCCTAATCGACCAATTCAACCTGGCTGTCAGTCTGCGTATCAAGAAGATATGGCACGTCCACTCCTTCGGGCAACTTCTTTGATCTGCGCAAGCATTTCCACACCAAGGTGATAATTGCGCTTCTGACGGCCTTGGTCGGGCTTCCCACCCTAGGCACGGCAAACGTACATAAGGGATAGTGTTAGCCTGCGGTCATGTTTAACATTAAACAGTGACTTATCCGAATTACTTTGATTATACATGTTTCTAATTCAATTTTGGGTCGGGCAAAGTGCCACAATCATTCAAATATGAAAAGTAGGTCACAATAAATTTAAGATTACATTAATTGTAAATATGTCAGTGATCAAATAGGTTATCAGACCATTCATGGAATTATCTTGCTTCCAACAACTTACAGTCCAGAAAAATCCATTCATGCAAATAAAATCAAGAAAATGTACATTACTTGATCAAATTTGATCTACTCTCTCACTAGAGATATATAACATTGATCTTTTATCAATTGGACAGATCAGACTGATTACATATTTTGCACAAACAAAGGAAGATATGAACTGTATTTCTAGAAAATCCATTTTCGTATGCATTTAGTTAAAATTTGAAGTTATTTAAAATTGCAAGGTATGTTTCCCTAATTAACCCTAAACTTGCAATATTTTTAGTTCCTACAGAAATACTGGTAAGAAATTTAAGCAATAAATGCAAGATTTTAATAGAAATATAGTACTTTCTGGTATCATTGTGAACATGAAAAGAATCTGCTCTCTTGGATAATCCAAATGTATTTCCATAACTGTGTATTACAGAACATGAACAATTCATGTCATGTGGTCAACCTGCTAAGAAAGTCAATTACAAATTTTTCACTTTAAACAATTCACATTCAATTTTAGAACAGCAGACCATGTTTTTTAAAACCTGCCTTTTATTATACACTTCATCCTAAGATATTCAAATATATCAATAGGGAAACAAATAATATTGCCAAAGTGATGACAGGTTTATCCCCACTGAAATGATATCACTTTAATGGAACTACTGATACTTCCATTTCCAAATAATGGAAATACTGGTTGTTGTTGTTGTAGTGTTCAATGCCGTTTTTCAGCATATGATAGGCCTCACAAGGTGGCCATTATTATTGGTGGAGTGTACTATGGACTTTTAGATGATTTAACTGTTTTCCAGTTTCCTAGTCGTCCTAGTCTTGTACAGTCATGCTGAATAGAATCCACATCTTCCAAAGCAATACAAGCAGAATCTTTACAGTACATTCACCCCATGACCTTAAGGACATTAATCATTTTGGTTTAACAAGTCTAGTGAGAACAGGCAGTTGTGTTTTTGCAAATTAATTAAATGATTATTTGCAGGACTTATAATTAGTTTTAGATTTTGAAAATGATTATGATATTAGAGAAAAGATATTAGATTATGTTTCTCTAATTAGCAAAAATATCTCAGATATAGATTTTAAAGAAATATATATTTTATAATTGAACTCTAACAATCTTTGTCAATCTTTACACTTAAACCACATTTATTTAA
Source organism: Unio delphinus (assembly GCA_029339505.1). Taxonomy (NCBI): domain Eukaryota; kingdom Metazoa; phylum Mollusca; class Bivalvia; order Unionida; family Unionidae; genus Unio; species Unio delphinus. Next base: position 307,000 of record JAQISU010000459.1, read on the forward strand.
CATTTGTATTTTGAGGAAGAGGTTGAAAGTGAGTGTGAGTCTGATCAGATATATTATAATCATTTATATGTTTTTAAATCAACTTCAAGACAACTCATTAGTGAGATATAAAATGTTTAGTTTAATATAGGAAACACAGATCTCTGTATCACTGAAACAATTCAAGCCAGTTACATAAATATGATATCAGTTGTCTCCTGTGAAGTCGCTCTAGGCTGATATAGATACCAGAGGAGAACTGGCGGGGGGGGGGGGGGCGAAGAGGAAGAGTTTGAATTTGAATTAAAGAAAATATGTAACCTAGATGTTTATTTGTTGGCTCTACCAGCTAATTCCCCAATGTACCTGCCACCCACCCCATATCAGCTACAACAGAAGGAAGAAGCCAGGAAAAACCCCAGAAAGAACCATTGACCCATGAGAAGCTATACTTGCATACTTTCTCACATACCCACATTGGCCGAATCTGAGACTCGAGCACACACTGACAGGTGAGATGGCAGTGATCCAAAACGGAGAGTGCTTTATACCACTAGGCTACTCTGGGCCCCTGGAACTACTGGTACTTCCATTTCCAAATAATGGAACTACTGGTACTTCCATTTTATATTAAGTCTGCCCTGATACATGTTACTCATGTGTTTCCATATTTAGGCTCTGGTTCATCTCTCTCTCTCTCTCTCTCTCTCTCTCTCTCTCTCTCTCTCTCTCTCTCCAAAAATATGAATAGATTCTAATATGCATCAAGACTGTTTAATCTCTATTATACATATGTAATCAAAAAGATGCCATACAAAATACCATAAAACGAACTCCAAACAATGCTATTGAGGGTGACTCATTAATCAAGGACTATTCTCCCTTGAGGCCCTCTTAAGGAGAGTATAACAATGCACATTACATGAATATAGGAATAATTACTGTTATTTTAACATGTTTAGTATTAAGATACTAAATTCCATTATCTAATAGAAACACATGCTTCTCTTCTTAAATACTCTAATATTTTCAGCAGATAATACATGTAGTGAAAGCTTGTTCCACAGAATTGTACCAGAGTCTTAAAAGCTCTTTTGTAATTGCTCTGTTCTTGGTTTTGGTGTTAGAAGGTTTCCATATGATATTGATCTCAACCGGTATTGTGTTGAAAAATGCCTGAATAGTCCTGAAGATACTCTGTTGCAGTTCCATGTAGACATTTATATAAAAGAGCTGCCTTGTGAAAATCTATCCTGTCATATATTGTGAACCATTTGAGTTCTGTAAATAATGCTTTTGAGGGATGATCAACAGATGCGTCTAAAATTATACATGCTGCTTGTTTCTGAAGCTTATAAATCCTGTCAAGCTCAGATTTAGCACAGTTTCCACATACATTTGAATAATAATCCATTGTTGGAAAAATATATGACTTGTAGTATAGATTGCAAATTTCCATACGAAATGTTTACTTGTTGAGATCTTTAGTTTAGGTTTGATCTAAACCAGTTTATAGAAGGGTGGTTTTGGTGTTGGAAGGTTTCCATATGATATTGATCTCAACCGGTATTGTGTTGAAAAATGCCTGAATAGTCCTGAAGATACTCTGTTGCAGTTCCATGTAGACATTTATATAAAAGAGCTGCCTTGTGAAAATCTATCCTGTCATATATTGTGAACCATTTGAGTTCTGTAAATAATGCTTTTGAGGGATGATCAACAGATGCGTCTAAAATTATACATGCTGCTTGTTTCTGAAGCTTATAAATCCTGTCAAGCTCAGATTTAGCACAGTTTCCACATACATTTGAATAATAATCCATTGTTGGAAAAATATATGACTTGTAGTATAGATTGCAAATTTCCATACGAAATGTTTACTTGTTGAGATCTTTAGTTTAGGTTTGATCTAAACCAGTTTATAGAAGGATTGTCAAACCTTTAAGAGTTCAACTTTTGCAGCAGAATTTCATGATCAACAAGATCAAAGGGTTTCTTAAAGTCAACGAAAGCAATCCCAGCCACATATCCATTTCCTTCAGCCAAAGATCAATTAATTTGGTAAGTTTTTTTTGACATGAGTGGTACTTTCTAAATCATGATTGTGCTTTAAAAAATAAACAGCATGTTTCAATTTTTTTATAGACCTGAATGGCTGCATGCTTTTCAAATATTTTTGACAATAGTAGGTCCTGACCTATTCTCTTAAAGATAGGTGTAACCTTTACACATTTTCAGTATTTCTGGAAAATTACCACTCGTTATACATTACGTTTATCATTACTGGTGCAGCAGGTAGAATTTGTGAACCCAATACATCTAATCCAGGGGATTTATTAATATTCGATTTAATTAGCTATTGGAAAATAATTATCATCAGTAATTTTAGCTCTTATAAATAACAGAAGAGCATCAAGTTCAATTGGGATGTTAGTCTGGTTCTGAATACTGTTATTGGAGATGTTTGTGAAGAAATTGTTGAACATTTCCACAATGTCTTGTACAGATGTTGCTATATCATCATTTTGCTTTAGTCTAGGGGGAAGACAACTGTTCTTGAGTGGGTTCAGCTCTTTTAAATGCTTCCACAATGTCTTTGTACTCTTACTTTCATCAATAGCCTGTTTACAGTAGTTCTCTTTTGCCTTAGTTATCAGATGCTTAGTTTTATTCCTCCACTTTCTATAGCTTTTCATGTCTTTTTTCTTGTGGAAATTATCTCTTAGGTGCCTAGCCTCATTGATCGCAGGGGTAATCCACTTGGGTGTAATTTGGTGTTTAACCCTTTTTGTTTTAATTGGGGCATGCTTGTCTAAGGCTTCATTGAACATCTGATACCATTTGTCTAAAGCAGTGTTGACATCAGCTATATTGCAGACTGATTGAAAGGGTTTGCATACTAAATCATTTAAGAACATTTCATTACAATTTAAGCAGTATAGGATTCCTTTATATCAGCTTAAATGAAAAAAGTGAAGTACATATAAAAAAGAAGATAAAGAGAAAAATTATACTCAAATAAGCTTGATTTATATATATATATATATATATATATATATATATATATATATATACAGTAGAACCTGTCTTGAAAGACCACAGTTATGTGAGACCACCTGTCTTTAGAGACCACCTTCTTAATGTACAAATTTATAAATTATGTAGCATTGTGACCTGATAAGAGAGATACCTGTGTTGAGAGACCATATCTAATTGGCAAAAGTGGTGGTCTTTCAAGACAGGTTGTACTGTATATCAAGTCTCTGAATCTGAAAAGGACTGAAAGTTAAACTGCATTAAGGAAGGTGTGACAAAGCAGTTTCTGAGAAATAATCATGTAAACATTCTTTTTACTTGTTTTTATTAAAATGTGGCCATATTTAGGAAGTCAGAATTATTTATTGCAAATTAAAAGACATTTAGCCAGGTTAAATTTGGTCAAATTCCGATCAGTGTTTTTTTTAGAAGCAGTTGCATGAGTTTTATATTGCTTTATAATATTATAACATATGGGATATCCGATCATCGTCTTCTGCACAAACTTGAAAACCCTTAAGCCATGATCCTGTCTACAAAAAAACACATGTCAGCAAATTCTGCAAAAATGAGAGGTTTAAATGTTTATTTTTAGTGACACTCTGTCTGTGGCCATATTCCTTCTGTTGTTGTCTTACATTGTTGATAGTATTTTACGTAATCTGTTATGCAAGGTGTGTATTATCATTTATGAAAATATGTTAAATCTAAGAATTCAGAATTGAACAATTTTCTTTTACTGGATCACAAGAAAAATGTTTGAAAAACACCACACTAAGCGATGATGTGACATTTCAGTGCAAATTTATTTCAGATTTGAAGACATGTGGATGTTAGAATTGACATCATCAAGTAGGATGTACAGTCCCAAGTTCATTTAGGGCCAGTCCTCAAAAGAGTACAGACAAAACATGCTATTGGTCATATAGGAGAACACTGGGATAAAGAATTAAAAAGCATTGGCTTAAACTGAAAAATAAAACTTGGTCACTTGAGTACTTAGAAAACAGAGCAGTATTTTTTAACACATTAGGGCGGTGATCTATATTAGGTTTGTGGTGCTAACCTCCCTACTCATGAAATACTAAAAAGCAACATGTATACAATATTTCAAATTACTAAGGTTAATCTCAGTGACCCACTGAAAACAGCATGGAGACCCAGTTTAGGTTCTCTACCATGGGATAAACACAACAGGTGTATAGGAACAGCTGTACATTGATGGATGACACTATTTGTATGTCCCCCTGTCCAACTCAACGGTAAAATATTATCAACCTGGTCTGTACATTTTTCAATCTTAGAATGTCCCTAACTGCTGCTTTTGTCCTAAATCAAATTGACAATAATAATCAGACATTGGTGGAATAATTTTCACAGTAAAACTATCAATTGTTTATCAGATGATCGTGAAAAGAAAATATTCAGCATCAACTTATGTGTACACAATAAAAAATTATCTTAACAGCGGTTTCAAGCAATGTATTCATTACAACATACCCCTTGGGTTCCACTGGGAATCTGGTACTCTATTTTTATGAAAGTATCAGTTTTGTCAAACCCAGCCAAACTCTGTTTATGGAAAGAAATGCTCATTTTTCCACCTTCCGGTTGGTCCCCATATATTGTTCCATGTAACGTTCCACACTTTGGACATACTTGTTTTGTTCTAAACTGTTTATCTACACACTTAATGCAGAATGTATGGCCACAACTCAAGGTTTTAGGTGATTTCACCTCTGCCAAGCAGATAGAGCAGACTTCTTTAGATTGTTCACCTGGCATAGGATTCTTTGGTCTCACCTACATAGAATATATAAATAAAATATTATCAACTGAGATTTTTTTAGTTTATGATAGGAAAGTTTAAACAAGGAGAATGATAATACTGTAAATATTGCGACTAAAAATTCCTAAGGTTTTAAATCAATTATAGTTGAGTGGCCGAGTGGTCTAAACCACTCTCCATTATGGATCACTGCTATCTCAAGTCTGTCTGCATGGGTTCAAGTCACAGATTCGGCTAATGATGGTATGTGAGAAAGCTTGCCAGTAGCATCTCGTGGGTTTGTTGTTCTTTCCTGGGTTCTTTCTCCACCATTAATACTGGCCGCCATGTATAGCCTATCTTGTGCTGAGAAATGACATTAAGCCCTACAACAACAACAACCAAATGAAGCAAATGTTTCTGTCAGTTGAACCAGGGACATCCTAATATTCTAGAATCTTCTATGGGAGGATGAATTCTCATCATATGGTCACTGTAAAAGAGTCAGCTACACAATAGTATTTTGATATTTAAATTCTGTGACTTCTGCACACTGGAAGTGTTCCAGAAACCTCTCTCACTGAGTCAGAAGACTTATGTACACTTGAGAGTGCTGATGTTAAGGCAGGCAAAAATCACATGCTGGGAAGGGCTGATGTTACTGACGACTTTTATGCATCGGGACGTGATGCAGCAACCACTCTGTCTGGCACCTTGTGTACACTGGGAAGGGCCATCACTGAAGCAGGCAACTTCTGTACACTGGAAAGTGCTATTGCTGCAGGCAGCTTCCATGCTATAGGAAGTTATATAGTCCCAGTATGGGAACAGAGGAGATCCTCCTGAGAAGAACAGACCTATAGGCTTGCTGACTTTACAACAAGTTTCAAACATCACTGGGTAACAAACAAAACATGGAGCAACCATATGTGTGTAGAGATGCTATGCATGCATGACTGGTGTTGTGAGTGTACCATAATGTCTTTTTATATATTTGTAAATACCATGAAATAGTATTGAATGCCTATTTATATATTTGTAAATACCATGAGATAGCACTGAATGCCTTTTTATACATATGTAAATACCTTGAGATAGCATTGAATGCCTTTTTATATACATGTATTTGTAAATATCTTGAGATAGTATTGAATGCTTTTTTATATGTTTATAAATATCTTGAGATAGTATTGAATGCCTTTTTATATATTTGTAAATAACTTGAGATAGTATTGAATGCCTTTTTATATATTTGTAATATCTTGAGATAGTATTGAATGCCTTTTTATATATTGTAAATACCTTGAGATAGTATTGAATGCCATTGTATATATTGTAAATACCTTGAGATAGTATTGAATGCCTTCTTATATATTTGTAAATACCATGAGATAGTATTGAATGCCTTGTTATATATTTGTAAATACCTTGAGATAGTGTTGAATGCCTTTTTATATATTTGTAAATACCTTGAGATAGTATTGAATGCCTTTTTATCTATTTGTAAATACCTTGAGATAGTATTGAATGCCTTTTTATATATTTGTAAATATCCTGAGATAGTATTGAATGCCTTTTTATATATTTGTAAATATCTTGAGATAGTATTGTATGCCTTTTTATATATTTGTAAATATCTTGAGATACTATTGAATGCCTTTTTATATCTTTGTAAATACCTTGAGATAGTATTGAATGCCTTTTTATATATTTGTAAATATCCTGAGATAGTATTGAATGCCTTTTTATATATTTGTAAATATCTTGAGATAGTATTGAATGCCTTTTTATATAGTTATATATTCGTAAATACCATGAGATAGTATTGAATGCCTTTTTATATATTTGTAAATACCTTGATAGTATTGAATGCCTTTCTATATACATGTATTTGTAAATACCTTGAGATAGTATTGAATGCCTTGTTATATATATTTGTAAATACCATGAGATAGCATTGAATGCCTTTTTATACATTTATAAATACCTTGAGGTAGTATTGAATGCCTTTTTATATATTTGTAAATATCTTGAGTTTGTATGAATGTCTTTTTATATATTTGTAAATATCTTGAGTTTGTACTGAATGCCTTTTTATATATTTGTAAATACCATGAGATAGTACTGAATGCCTTTTGATATACATGTATTTGTAAATACCTTGACATAGTATTGAATGCCTTTTTATATATTTGTAATACCATGAGATAGTATTGAATGCCTTTTTATATACATGTATTTGTAAATACCTTGAGATAGTATTGAATGCCTTGTTATATATATTTGTAAATACTTTGAGATAGTATTGAATGCCTTTTTATATATTTGTAAATACCATGAGATAGCATTGAATGCCTTTTTATACATTTGTAAATACCTTGAGATAGTATTGAATGCCTTTTTATATATTTGTAAATACCATGAGATAGTATTGAATGCCTTTTGATATACATGTATTTGTAAATACCTTGAGATAGTATTGAATGCCTTTTGATATATTTGTAATACCATGAGATAGTATTGAATGCCTTTATATATATTTGTAAATACCATGAGATAGCATTGAATGCCTTTTTATACATTTGTAAATACCTTGAGATAGTATTGAATGACTTTTTATATATTTGTAAATATCTTGAGATAGTACTGAATGCCTTTTTATATATTTGCAAATACCATGAGATAGCATTGAATGCCTTTTTATACATTTGTAAATACCTTGAGATAATAGTATTGAATGCCTTTTTATATATTTGTAAATACCATGAGATAGTATTGAATACCTTTTTATATATTTGCAAATACCATGAGATAGCATTGAATGCCTTTTTATATATTTGTAAATACCTTGAGATAGTATTGAATGCCTTTTTATATATTTGTAAATACCTTGAGATAGTACTGAATGCCTTTTACATGTATTTGTAAAAACCATGAGATAGCATTGAATGCCTTTTTATATATTTGTAAATACCTTGAGATAGTACTGAATGCCTTTTACATGTATTTGTAAATACCTTGAGATAGTACTGAATGCCTTTTACATGTATTTGTAAATACCTTGAGATAGTGTTGAATGCCTTTTTATATATTTGTAAATACCCTGAGATAGTATTGAATGCTGAACCAAAATATATACTGGTAAATACAACAATTAACTGAAGCAATAAAAGGGTAGAAAATACTTACCCTTACTCTGGCTACTATTAGAGAATGAAATACAAAAGTACAACTAAAAAAAATCATAAAAAATCACTTAAACTGGACATAAATGTACAAAAATAAACCAAGAACAGGTGAGAAAAAAACAAATAGAACATAAAAACACATGATTGACAATATAAATGTAAAAAAATTGCCTAAATAAATTAAATGTTGAGCCCCCAAGAAATATGACTGCGGGGAAAAGAATGAAGATATTTCAATTAATAGAAGTGGACTAAGATGTCAGACTGGTATCATGTTGTTTCTATTCTTGATCTCCAATCACTAACTGGAGGAAAGACTATGGTCCTTGGACTAGTGCCATGAAAAGACTAGCAGGTATTGTATTGCTACCTTTAAAAGGGCTTCTGCTAACATTAAGGTTAGTAATAAACATCAGCTTATGAGGAGAGACACAATTTTGTGGAGAACATATTTATCTGCCAGAAAAAACACTTACCTGGGATATTTCTTCTTGATGTCTAACAGAACTGATATGTGAAGATGGATTCATTGTTGATTTCAACTCTCTTCCATGTGCTGCCAATAAATGGTTTCTAACTCTTTCCGTGTGTTTAATGAACTTGTTTGCTATTTTCTAAGTTATGTGTTCATCTTTATCAACAATATGGATAGCCTTTAAGTTGAATGTTGTGGTTCTGTTGCAAAAGACTTCTAAACTGTCAAGAAAGAGTTTTGTGCTCCCCTCATAACCAAGTTCTGCACAACCTGAAGGTAAATGAAACATGTCTTGTTAGAAAGACAAGATCAGTTTTTGGACTAATTGTTGGAATTTTCAAACAAAATTTAAACTGCTCTGAAAATATTGTCAATTTTAAATGTACATGTATGATTGGCTAATAATTGTATAAATTGTTTAATTAAAAATTAAAGCTTAATTCAATGTTTACATGTAGTGTATTCAGCTTTCTTAAAAATCATAAAAGTGATTTACTTATAGATTGATAACAATTAAAAATTTATTTGGATAACAAAAATTCCTATCAAGAAACATTGTCATTATAAGCTGAATTGATAAGATTTTTTAGTGCTAATTTTGTTTCAATTCCAAATAATTTGACCCAGATATTACACCATCTGTTTTTCAAATCTTTTTGTATTCAAAATTTAATGAAATACCCATGAGATGTAGTTACTGTGAACTTAGGAATTGGTAAGGCATATCAATATTTAATAGCACAACTGCTATTAAAATAAAATGAACAATGTATACTCTGCTTTTGTGACATGAGTCAGTCTCTTTAAGATTTTCAATTAACTATAGAAAGTAGGTCACAAGAATCAAGTTAATCCCCAGCTATACCCACAATGCAACAAAAAATCAAGTTAATCCCCAGCTATACCCACAATGCAACAAAGAATCAAGTTAATCCCCAGCTATACCCACAATGCAACTAAGAATCAAGTTAATCCCCAGCTATACCCACAATGCAACTAAGAATCAAGTTAATCCCCAGCTATACCCACAATGCAACTTAGAATCAAGTTAATCCCCAGCTATACCCACAATGCAACAATAGTGGCAATAATTTTTATGTTAATATTGGAACACATAAAAGATCTTTAACTCATGTTAAAACCCTTGACAAAAAGGTCATGGTTACCTAGTTTATATACAGAAGATGCATTCATTCTAATACTCCACTCACAATACAAACTTGATCTGTACAGAGAATGCATTTTGGCAAATGTAGTCCATTCATAGTAACTAAAATAAACTGCCCAACCTCAAACTAATTTAAAACATGTCATTTCAAAGGTTTAAAATACACACTGACCTTATGAATGATATACAAAAACACAGTAAAACTTGTCTTGAAAGACCACTGCAATGAGAGACCACCTGTCTTGAGAGACCAAATTATCAATGCACAGATTTATAGATTATGTAGGTTTGTGACATGTTATGAAAGACCAACTGTCTTGAAAGAACATATTTTGGCAAAAGAGGTAGTCTCTCAAGACAGGTTCTACTGTATTTATTAAAATATAATAGGTGAAACATTGCTAATCCATGTAATATTGTACTAAGCCATAATATTTTAATATTTATACTGTTTGTTTATTTGTATTTGAGTGGTTTATCATTGCAATTACCATTTATGACATGCATATATCATTAAACATTTAAGATGTTTCCATTACCATCATGTTTCATTATCTTTAGGCTCAACCAAGTCAGAATAGAACCATTGCCCCATTTTAAAAAACAGAAAAATAAAAAATTACCATATATATTCAGAATTACACATGGTTTGTACAGCCCTGTATATTCTTTTTGAGTATATCCACCAGTTTTAAAGTAGTATTTTTATATATTTATATAAACTTAAGTCTCCTTTATTGTTACTTGTTTTATCAAATAAGTACATAATGGTGTTCCTACAGCAAGGGGATGTTACTCTATATGTTAACATCCTGTGCTATGTGGCTTTTCATTTTATCCCATGTTATGATTTATTCATTATTTTTGGCACATACATATATAACAAATAATCTGAATGTGAAAAGTGATATGTTTTAATTAAGTTTAAACAGTTGTAATCCAGGTACTCCTACCTATTTAAACAGTTGTAATCCAGGTACTCCTACCTATTTAAACAGTTATAATCCAGGTACTCCTACCTATTTAAACAGTTATAATTCAGGTACTCCTACCTATTTAAACAGTTATAATCCAGGTACTTCTACCTATTTAAACAATTATAATCCAGGTACTCCTACCTATTTAAACAGTTATAATCCAGGTACTCCTACCTATTTAAACAGTTATAATCCAGGTACTCCTACCTATTTAAACAATTATAATCCAGGTACTCCTACCTATTTAAACAGTTATAATCCAGGTACTCCTACCTATTTAAACAGTTATAATCCAGGTACTCCTACCTATTTGTTATAAGTAGAAATCACTAAATTCCATCAGCTATTGATTGTACCTACCTGCACCTAGCAAAGGAAGAGCAAGGGATGTTTTCTGCAATTTATTGATATCATCCAGTATTCTGTCATAGCATTTATGAACCATCTCTTTGTGTTTTTGAGATGATATGGTATCTTTGAAAGATGGTAACACTACATGGACTACCAGCTGGAAATTACTATCTCCTCCCACAGTAATGATAACATCACCAAAATGTCTGACATCCTTTTGAAAGGCTTTCTTCTTTATACTTTCATATTTTGATTTTCCAGCCTGCAATAGCATGGAAGCTATTGCACCATGTCCACTGCCACTTCTGTCATCACAGCATGTTATTACTTGCATTCCTGTTAGTTTAGTAATGTCAGCCATGTATACATTTACTTCAATTTTGTTGTTTGGCTTATAAATCAAGAATTTGTCTTTCTTAAAACATTTTTGCTCAATAACCGGCCAGAGTGGTGCAGCAGGGTTTTCTTTTTCTTTTGTTTGCCCGTCATCTTTTGGTAAAGTTTCACAAACATATTTTTCTGGTATCTTGCCATGATTGTTGCCACTCTCTTGCCCAGCAAGGTCATCGATTGCTGTTGTTTGGTCTCAATCGTTAACTGTAAGTTTAACAATAACTAGTGTCACACATTTGAAGACTAACTTCTTTGTTCTATAATGTCCCATTCAATACACCATATAAATTAACTTTTCATTATTTTTCACTTTTGCACTTTAAAGGATGATTGTTAAACATTTATTAAAATGAGACAAATTTATATATATATATATATATATATATATATATATATATATATATATTGGGATTCAAATTTAAATCCATTAGAACATTTTATTACAAAAACTTCTAATTTTTATTCTTGGATCATTGTTGGATTATTTTTTTAAAAATTTTATTATTAAAACTAAGTTTTTCTTTCCTATTTTTATCTTGTTGTACTAGGAAAACAAATTATATTTTAAAAATTTTACAAAGCTTGCTGTTTCGAGTTTTCTTTATTACTGTTTATGAGAGCCTAAACATGTAATAGTACAGGTACACTGTTTTTTTTTTATATAAAGTTGAAATTGTCTATGGTATACATTGAATGCTTTCACAAAGAAAACCATTCCCCATGAAACAACATCTATATCAGATACATTAATAAAAAAAATAATTATAATCTAGTGTAAGGCAGATCTAATTCAAACATGAACACAGTTCATTCATGCATGAATTTCAAATGAGATTTGCTTAATTGTGAACACAGTTCATTCATATATGAATTTCAAATGAGTTTTGCTTAATTGTGCTTACAATGATGTTTTTCAAAAAGTCTACAAGCATGAAGTTCAAAAATTATAAATAAACAGAATTTTACTTGCAAAAAATATTAGAAGATCTTTTCATCATTTACATAATTTATTACTATATACATGTATGTCTAATAAATTTCACATTTCAATTTCAAGCAATATTGTTTAATTGTGCTTACAATGAATTTATAAACAATGAACAAATAGTATAATGTCTTTTAAAATATTTGTAAATTTCTAAGTTCTGGGAATCACTGAATGTATCCAAATATCAACTTTGTTTGGTCTGGCTCAATATTTAAAAAAAAAATTCTAATTATGTTAGTGTAACAGGCAGTGACAGACAGCACAAAATCAATTCACTCTCCCTCCATTGTTGTTGAAGGGACATAACTGATCCTACCTATGTGTTTGGCATTTCCATCACAACTGTGATGTCTTTTGAATGCCATTTGCATGTCATTGACAATACTTGATACCATATCAATGAAATGGATTTCCTGCAGAACCAGACTAGTTCTTGTTTTGCTGTAATGAATCACTGCCTTGGCATACTGCTCTGTGCACACATCTCTTGGTACTGCAAATATTCCTGTGGAAGAATATTTGAAAACAAGCAATACAAAAGAAGTTTCATCATTTGAGAATGTTCAGTGGGTCTTTACTTAAGCATATTGTTAACTGGAAAATAGATTCAAACAGGGATCTTCATGAATCTTGCCAAATCACTGTAAGTTTCATTAGGGAAAAAGAATGATGATTCTGCAAAAGTAAGCCTGGGTCAGGACTGCAAAAAGATAGCATGATAAGCTGATTTTCTACCAAAACTGAAATTGATTTTCTGTAAAAACTATTAAAAAAACTATTTATTTCTTTTATATTTAAGATTATTTGATATTTCATGTTTCCAAATAATCCACAAAATAAATACCTTGTAATAACTATTTAGAACCGATCCTTTGACCAAAACAGAATCATTCTATTACAAATATATGCAGTACTCTGTAATGAAGACAATGTTAAACTTTCATTATTCAAAAAACAAATTTCACATTAGGGTCGCAAAAAATGTTACTCATAAGTTGTCTTTATCAAAGTCAACACTAGACACTATTGGTCCAACATTAAAGCACATATTTAAGAAATTACCTTCTTTATTCATGGAGTCATTTACAGATAATAAAAGCATCTGTAACAGTGAAAACTATAGAAACTTAAAGTTACTTGGACATTAAGATCAAGTCATTATCCTTACAGAGCACCATGAACAAGAAGTACAAAGTTATTTGGACATTAAGATCAAGTCATTATCCTTACAGAACACCATGAACAAGAAGTACAAAGTTACTTGGACATTAAGATCAAGTCATTATCCTTACAGAACAACATGAACAAGAAGTACAAAGTTATTTGGACTTTAAGATCAAGTCATTATCCTTACAGAACACCATGAACAAGAAGTACAAAGTTACTTGGACATTAAGATCAAGTCATTATCCTTACAGAGCACCATGAACAAGAAGTACAAAGTTATTTGGACATTAAGATCAAGTCATTATCCTTACAGAGCACCATGAACAAGAAGTACAAAGTTATTTGGACATTAAGATCAAGTCATTATCCTTACAGAACACCATGAACAAGAAGTACAAAGTTACTTGGACATTAAGATCAAGTCATTATCCTTACAGAACACCATGAACAAGAAGTACAAAGTTATTTGGACATTAAGATCAAGTCATTATCCTTACAGAACACCATGAACAAGAAGTACAAAGTTATTTGGACATTAAGATCAAGTCATTATCCTTACAGAGCACCATGAACAAGAAGTACAAAGTTATTTGGACATTAAGATCAAGTCATTATCCTTACAGAACACCATGAACAAGAAGTACAAAGTTATTTGGACATTAAGATCAAGTCATTATCCTTACAGAGCACCATGAACAAGAAGTACAAAGTTACTTGGACATTAAGATCAAGTCATTATCCTTACAGAGCACCATGAACAAGAAGTACAAAGTTACTTGGACATTAAGATCAAGTCATTATCCTTACAGAGCACCATGAACAAGAAGTACAAAGTTACTTGGACATTAAGATCAAGTCATTATCCTTACAGAGCACCATGGACAAGAAGTACAAAGTTATTTGGACATTAAGATCAAGTCATTATCCTTACAGAACACCATGAACAAGAAGTACAAAGTTACTTGGACATTAAGATCAAGTCATTATCCTTACAGAACACCATGAACAAGAAGTATAAAGTTACTTGGACATTAAGATCAAGTCATTATCCTTACAGAACACTATGAACAAGAAGTACAAAGTTATTTGGACATTAAGACCAAGTCGTTATCCTTACAGAGCACCATGAACAAGAAGTACAAAGTTATTTGGACATTAAGATCAAGTCGTTATCCTTACAGAACACCATGAACAAGAAGTACAAAGTTATTTGGACATTAAGATCAAGTCATTATCCTTACAGAACACCATGAACAAGAAGGACTGATACACTATTGGTCTAAAAGAATTTCCGGAATTTGAGAAAAGACATTTCTTTGTCATAACTGCAGAGAGTTGAAACCATCTTTCACATTCTTTAGCAATAACAAGATTTTCAAGGTAGCTTGCTTTGGTTATAATGGATGTTGGATGGACACCGTTTTCATTTAGGTCCAAATAAATTTCATAAGATTTCTTCTCGTGAAACCCCCATGCCAATATGGTTTCCATGCCAATATGGCCATCCATTCAGAGATAGTAGTAACAACAACTGTCAAGATGGCCATTATGGCAGACACAATGGAATGGCACCATTTTCATTTAGGACCAACTAGGATCGGGGAAAAACTGAGAATCAATAATAATACTTTCAAGATGTCTCCTGTGATGGATATGAGATTCACACCATTTTCATTTAGGACTCTGTAGAAATCATGTCTGTGTGTATGTTTTGGATTTTTAACGTAGCTCTAACAATTTTTCAGTCATACCACTACAATATCTGCAGTATGACAGTCTATAGTATAGTGTTCTAGAAAATAAATTATTTGTTGACTTTTACAAAACTTGCTCTTTTGTTTTACTTAAGCTTAATATTTTGATATTTAAATTCTGTGATTTCTGCAAACGCTGGCACATTAATTTCACTTAAGTCTTCTATTAGACATGATCAATGATAGTAGCACTTTTATCTGTTACTCTAGTTCGGGTTTTAATTAACTGAGTAAAGTTGTAAGTTTCAAAGTTACTTATCCATGTTAATGGTGGAGTTTTCATGTAGTCAGTGTTAAAATCACCTAATATGATAGTTTCTAAATCTTCCTTTAGTAATGCTTTTTGAATCTGAACCTCAAATCTATCAATCCAATCAACTGTGGAACTATGTGGCCTGTAAACTGAACATAAGAGTATTGGCTTTGATTGGGCAAGGGTTACTTCGATCCAGTAACTCTCTACCCCAATAGTCTCTAGATCAACATGTCTGTTATAACTAATGGAACTGTCTACAACCCCTCCCCCCCCAAGGACTTCATATATTTTCTTTCAGAGCTGAACCCTTGTATTTGGAGAGCCAAATCATCAGTATAATCAGAAAGGAAGGTTTCACATAGACCCAGAATTTTGACTGATCTGGTTTGCTGTGAACCCTGTTTTGTTCTTGTGTTTTGGTCCTTTGACATGTTTGCATATTGTATTGTCTGGGTTTCCTGGCACACTATTTTCACACCTGGTTTATCCATTTGAATGCTGTGTAGACTCTTTGATTTTAGTGCAGGGAGTTCCTGTTCGAACCTTTCTACCTGGGTCTGGAGAATACCTATCATTATTGAGCACCGCTTGGAGGTGCACGTCTGGTTGTGGGTTCTGTGGAACTCAAAGGAATTTGTTTTACCAGTATCATAAACTGGGGTCCTGGAGTTTTCTTCACACTGATTGCAATATGGCCTATTTCATACAAAGTCATGTTGACTGGATTTTGATAGGTGTGGGCTTCAGGGATGGGTGTTTAAGCCCTTGGCTGTGAAGTAGTTAATTTCAAACTGATGTTATCTACCATTTGCTGACAAGTGTTGATAAAATAATTTACCCACTCTGTATAGTCTGGTCCTGTTACATTAATTTTACCATTTGTTATAATGTAAAGAATCTTTATCCATAGATTTATAGATCAGTCCATTGTGTGAGTGACCCTTCTGGAAGTGTAGATTCTCATCAAATAATTTATTGATTGTTGGATTCTTTTTGAAGTCAGCTGTGATTGTAATACTCTGCATACTATGTTCAATTTTAAAAAAGCTTGGAATTGAAGAGGTGTAGGCCATGTTGAATTTTGGTGTTACACAATCTTGGTAGGTTGAATCTATTTCAAGTGAATATTTCTGTTCAGTATTGAGTGTGCCTATATTTTTTATATCATTTAAGAGATCATCTTGGGTAAATCATGAAAATGAATCTTACCTGAGTTGATAGACTGTCAGACATTAATGAAGAAATGGCCATATTTGTTTTACCGTTCTTTCGTCTGAATATGCAAATCAATACATATATCCACACTGAGCTTACCTGGACACTTTATGCACTGCTTAAGTTAATTGCTGGTAGCACATATAATTCGTATATTTTCTTCCGTACAGCTGTATTTTCAAGTGTTTCAGGAGCTGGTTAAGAGTCTCTATATAATATATGATGGTGGCCATTTTGTAACACATCAACAATAACATGACTGCTTCAATTATTGACATTTTTATACCTAGTTTTCCATGTGAATCTACTGTCACAGAATTAGGCGAAAATTGAATTTATTTTCTTCTTGAATTACAAACTAATCTCACCATTTTTTTTTTGTTTCGTCGTACATGCGTTACCTGGGGTGAATAAGTGACTTTCTCCAAGGTAAGCGGCGTGTAACGATTTGCATGTGCCTGATTTTTATTTACATGAAGTCCGGAACATTAAATTCACAGGGTGCACGGTAAGCTTGCCGTGATTTCTGCTCACCTATTTGAGGGTATATAAGGCAGAATATTTTTGATCAATATGACGGGACCTAAAGTATCTAATCACAGGATAGATAAGCTCGTCTTTCAATCTCCAGCCAAAGGGCTGATAACGTCGGCTGATAGCATCTCTGATAACGTAGCTGATAACGTCGGCTGATAGCATCTCTGATAACGTAGCTGATAACGTCGGCTGATAGCATCTCTGATAGCATCTGATAACACATCTGATAACATCTCTGGGAACATCTTTGATAACGTCTTTGATATCGTAGCTCATTTGTTGCAGAACATCTCTGAATTATAAGCTGAATGTGATTGATTGTGCCGTTTAATTGTGCAATCGAATTGAAGTATCTGACTGTCTGTCTGTCGAACTGTCTGTTCGTCTACATCTGTCGTGACGTGTAAATATCTGGAAATCTAGAAGTCCGAGTGTCGGAGCTGTCTAGAGTTGTAAACATCCGGGGTGGCATCTTAAAGTATTTGGGACCGTTGGTTCTAGTAGATGTTGTATGCTGTCTGTACGTATAACTGTGGTGGATCCGTGAAGTGCAAACGGCTGATAAAAGTATTGGTCAACCCTAGGTCTTCGGGGAAACTGGGCGGCGATTCAACTGTTGGTGAATCGTACAGTTATACAGGGTCGAGACACATGTGTGTGTTGCAATTGTAGTACAATTGAATACATTGTTGTATTTACATAGTTACTTCAAATCACAATAGTATTTCAAGGGATTGCATGAATCTCAATAAAAGCTAGCAACTTGATTGAATACATGTAGATGTTCGTGCTAGTTGTCGCAATCCATATGTGCGATAGTATAGTTTGACGTTTTGTATTTGTTATCGCAATTTATACTTGCGGTAATATAGCTTTTGTAAAGGTTGCTTGGATCTGTGTAGTCCAAGAGATTCCTTTGTATCTGCGTTTTTATTTTGTATTAATATTTAATTTATTCATGTATTGTGAATGGTTGTGAGTGTAATTGTGGGTTGAACGTATGAGTTATTGTGTTGATCCTTCATTATTTTTCATTAATAATTTATTTCATAAATTTATAATTCCAATTTTTATGAATTAAACGAATTTTCTGTAATATGATTGGATGTAAACGGTCACGTGATGTTGATCAGGAATTGTTTACACTTCGATAAATTCTGGGACTACTTTCGGTTTTTGAAATATAAATAAACATTGCAGACATGTTATTGTGAAACGATTTTATATAATTCTGCAAATAAATATAACTTTTACACTTTTTATACTTTAAAAACCACGGTAACCATTGCCTATGATGTAAAAGATGAAGTTTATGAATAAACGTAACTGTGGCTGTAGTCAATTTCTTCGTGTGATTCTGTACAGGTTATGTATTACGGGGCGGCGTGAAACGCCGAATGAAAGGTAACTACGCGCTACGTAAATTCAAATGCATTATTGATGGAATAAGTTAATTTGACGATAGAAATGATATAATTGGAATTATAAGGATTAAATGATCATGGTTGGGTATTTATTGATGTGTAAATTTTACCTAATCATTCACAAAGTTAACATAAAGTCCTTCGGACTTTATTTACTTTGTGAGTGATTAGGTAAAATTTACACATCAATAAATACCCAACCATGATCATTTAATCCTATAATATTTTCTTTCACATATTGTGTTTGTGTTGTTCATTTAATCCACCATCCTCTCGGTAACAATTCTGTTACATCTACCAATTATCTATCACTAAAATTACATGACCTGTTGCTATTAGATTTTCTGTGTCAACCTAGACAAACAAGTACATCACCACTTTTTGTTCTGACATTACTGGTACATGGTACATATTTTGAAGAAAAACTATTGATTACAAATATTATTAAAATTGTTTAATTATCAATTTTAAATATGATCTCAGTCATGATCATGTCTGAAAAATCAGGTATTGGTTAGAGATGATTGCAAAATTTATAGAAATGAAATGATCAAAATTTGGGTGCTGAAATATACTGCAAGGTTGCCAAAACAAAAATCTTCACATCTGAATGCAGAAATAAACACAAATAGAAACTCTAATCTTTCCAAGTAAACTCGATCATTAAAATCTACTGGCTTATGAGCTTAAGTTATGCATTGATGTCTGTTGGAGCATTCCGTAAAGTTTCTAAAGTAATTTTCTCTGTATCAATCCATACAAGAAATGTATTCATAATATATATATATATATATATATATATTATATAAATATAATTATGTTCCCATGAAATTTAACATGGCCACAAGGCATGTTTTATGGATTTATAAGGCATAAAATATTCATCAGTATCAACATGTCTTTATATTTTATATTTTTATAGGTATATCTATCAGATTACCTTTGTGGATGCTGAATGCATTATGACAGCTCTTAGTAGATGCTTATAATGGGAATTTGTATTTTCCCAGAAGCCAGTTTATTTTTCAGTATGAAAAATAGGTCACAATAACCCATTCACCCATTTACCTCTCTTAAATATTATTGTAATTATATCAAGTATTGAAACTAGTACTTAAATGTCATAATGATAAACAATAATGAAAAATACATACCAAATAAGTATTGATGAATGATTAAGACCTATCAATAAAAAATTACATTACCTATATCTACACAGAATGTATATTAAAAAAATGCAGTAAAGTCAAACATCTGTCTTAAAAAGACATAAGACATATATGTTCCTGCAATTTTATTTTATTTTGGAAAATATGTAGAATATTGTTTAAGTTGGATGTTTAAAACATATAAATGTTTATTCTTCTGAAAAGATTTTTTTATTCCTGAATTCTTAAGGTTTACTTAAAGCACATACAGGTCAGGTCAGACATTCTTGGGAGCATATGCAGATAGCTAGCATACCTGAAAATGATTTCCTTTCTCTTTCAGTGAACTAGTATTTTATAATTTAAAAAATTACAAATGTTTAATAATGATGATGAGTTTTAACTATACTCTAACTAGAAACAAACATTTTTACTTAACTATAATTTCTAAACTTATTGCATTGTACAGTCCCATCTAGATCGCAAAACAAGTTATTCACACTCTCTCAAAGTCATGTGGGGTTATGTATAGTATAATCCCCTGCTAATCTTGATGAAACCAATGAAATTCTTTGGATTTTGCAAAGTATGTATCCATTCAAAGAAATCTGACACAAGTCAGTAATATCTTATAGCCGATCATAGTTGATGCTATTGCTATAAGGGGCTGGTCAGCACAAATAATTATATTTTCTGAATGAATTGTTTCCAAGAAATGAAGCTTAATCCACTGCTTATTCTAAAACAGAAAAATGACTGTCATCAGGTGTCTAAAAATATCTGCCCACATTCTTACACAATTTTATATTGTGTTTTAAAGGCTTGTTCAAATAACTGAAGCATAAAGATCTCCCATGATTAGTTTTGACTCCATACAAGTTAAATGTAGAAATAATTCTTTTTAACAAAGTCAAAATCAGAAGTAGTGATAGGCGCTGAAAACACAATCTGTTCTGTATGTCCAGAACAAAATATTCTGAAAGGTTTAGGATACTTAATATTTTGAATGTGTACCTGACCAATTTCAATGTTAAAATATTACTGTAGGTATTATATCAAGTTCATGCTTTTGAGCTTGAGTTTGTACCATATTTTTTTTAAATCAAGAAAAAAGAACTACAACTCTTACTAAAATGATGATAATTTGTCCATAATTGGCATACTTTCCATTGCACATATTGTGAAAGACAATACAAATGCAACATTCTTCAGATGGCTGTCTCCATGTAATAGGCACAATGTTAACTGGTGCCAATTTATAAAGTTGATTATATATATTGTTTACAAGTTCATGAATTCAATGAACTGGTTTTGCTTCATTAAATAATACAATATACATTTCCCTGTTCAAGACAAAGCATAATAATAAAAAAAGTATGGATGACCATTGGTATAAAAAAGTTTTGCTTATACAAACTAGATATAACAAACATCCATTTCAGAACTGTAAGCAAAGAACTGGCTTGTTATATTTTTAAGAGATTTAAGTAACTGGGATAAAACTAAAGATTAGATGCAAGTTATTTACCATTAAAGGGATGGTTGTGAATTATTTGCTTCAAGAGAAGTTATATATTTCATATTTATGAATTACAAGTGATATAAACTGTACTGTTTATAAACTCAATTTAATTTCAATTTGTGATTATGAAATGCATCATATAGAAGTTCTAATAGGAGTTTTAATTACAATTTAACCAATACACTTAAATAAGTGCTTGTCTATAATATAAATGTGACACTAAAAAGTGAAACAAATACACATAGGTATTTAGCTATGAAAGATCTTATAATAGCCTTGCGTATGGAATTCCCATGATATGTCTTATATCTTAAGTGTTCATTTGTGTTAATTTGGAAAGTATTAGTGTTAATCTGAACAAAAAACAAACATATATGGTTATGAATTCAGGCTAAATATGTATTAAAACACCAACTTACAAACATGTCAACATTTTAAACTTGAAAAAATTTCAAACCATCAACAAGTACCATTGCATGGTTTTATTAGTTAAAATGTGTAAAATCATAAGAATTTAAAAAACTATTTTCAGTAATAATAAAATGGAGTTTTCAGGCTAAAACTTGAGGGTAAATTGCACACAAATATCTAAATGTTTAGACTTTAAGATGCAAAATTAATAATGCAAAGAAATAAAAAAAGACATGTGCATGATAATTGATATATAAAATACAAAGCAATGTTGAAAATTGTTATCCTTTTATTTTAAAAAAAAATGCTTCTTGTAAAACCATTTGTGATTCTGATACAAATGTGGTGCTAAATGGCATTATTGTTTCACTCACTTCTTTATTCAATGATTCACTTCATACTTTTTACAGATAACTCAGATTTATCAAGTTTTGTATACTGTTTCATAAATGGAATATTTATTATGTATACAAATTAAAGGGTTTATTATCTGCAACTATTTAAATAAAATGTTGTCCAAAAAAAATGTCCAATTCTGTAAGACTGTATCAAGTTAAACTGTAACAAAAAAGGTTAAAGTTACCTCAAAGGACATGCTCTATTACAGGAAAATTTCCAGGAATCCAATACAAGACAATTTCTTATTTTGAAGTGCTGAGTGTTGAAACTATGTTGGATATTCTTGAACAATACGTAGATGCAATGGGAGCCATATTGGTTTTAATAATGGTGCCATGTTACTGCTAGAAGATATTCTAAGATCTTTTGGCAAAACCCCACATTGTTATAACCATCCATTTGGAATAAGTGGCAAAAAGGTTTTCAAGATGGTCACCATGGTAACAGTACTGGATGTAAAATGTGCTCAATTCATTTAAGATCAACTAGACATAAAAAATTCTTCTGGTGAAAACTGTCAATATGTATTTCATATTGAGGAGTAGTGACAGCAAGATTTTTCAAGATCGTAGACATTCTCGATATCAATTGCACAATTTTCATTTAGGATCACATATATATATCACATGACCATCCATACAAGATAATCCGATACTGAAGAGGGACATCATGGCAGCCATATTGGAAGTCAGATTGACAGTTTTACAACGGATCAGATAAACATCATAAGAAGTTTTAAGTGACTTAATATGACTTTAGTAGGAATTACACCTGACAATTTTCAGATGGCTTCCATGGTGGTCTTTCTGGAGTTAAGACAGGCCCTATTTTCATTTAGGACATTATTTTAATTCCTATGTTGATATGATCATCCTTCCAGGAGTAGTAATAATATGGGCTTTGTTATATTATTTTCAAGATATTTTCTGTACATTATAAAGTAATAGGATTAGTTTTTTAGGCTTTAATACCATTCTCTAGCAACAGATAAGTTATACATGGTGAGTCACCAACCCATGGCAAGCTTTCTCATTGGCTGAGCCTGAGACTCAAACTCATACAGAGGTGAGATGGTAGTGATCCATAATTAGCAGCACTTCAAACCACATGGACCAAAGTAATTCTTTCCTGAAACAAGATGCCCATGTGGAAGTCATACTGGTCCTATTTTCAGTACACATACAAATAATAAAACATCAAACATCCTGTTAATGATGTAGTTTAAATTGTCTCGACCTTTTTAAAACTAACCTTATATGTAACATGCATCACAGTTAATTCTCATGAATTTGTTTAATTTCTATGGATGCTTCATTTTATGTGGAAATTTTATATATTTTAAGAAAACAATGAAGCAAATCCTACCAAATAGTAACAGTATCATTAGGTGAAGATTTAGAAATATATTATTTAATTGGAATTGGTAGTCATGTTTGTTTACGGTTAACAATTTTGTCAATGTTAACATGCAATAAACTAAAAAGAACATTTACATGTGTAATTGTTGAAGTCTTAGTAGCTTCATCTACTTGCATTTTAAATCATATAAATTTTGGTTGTCTCTCACAAACACATGTGAATGAGGCAGATTACAATTATCAATAAAAAAGGTCAAGCATATATATACATGTGTTAGAACTTTTAAACCAGTTCTCCTAAACTGGTGGACAATTGCTGCTCTAAGAATTGTAATTAAAAAAAACTCATTTATATTAATGAGAACATTATATAACATAACCTGAAATTTCCACATTGAAGATAGGAATACCAGCAATTTTGAAATGGACCTATTTGCAGTTTTGGGAGAAAATTCAATAAAGAACAAATTATATAACATAAAACAAAAAATAAAGTTATACCAATATACAGTCATAAGTTTTCAAAATCAACTACACACCAGAGAATACAAATTTTAGTGCATGGTCACCTTCTTCATATAATCTAAATGACACAACATTTGACAAAATATAAATTGGTTTAAATACATCATAGATCAAACTAATTAAGGGATCAAGAATGGGCAACACCATATGAAGTTAACATCAGGCTTATACATAAACTTA
The DNA here is from genome assembly GCA_029339505.1 of Unio delphinus. NCBI lineage: Eukaryota > Metazoa > Mollusca > Bivalvia > Unionida > Unionidae > Unio > Unio delphinus. The sequence continues at coordinate 331,219 of JAQISU010000459.1, forward strand.
AAAGGCCTCTAAGCAGGCCAGTTATTTTAAAATTTGGTCCAATTCTCTCAGTGGTTTTGATGAAGTGTTTTGGATGCTTTATACATTCTTAGTAATCGCTGCTATATTTAATGGCAGGTTGTCAGCAGTTGAAAATCATTTTGAAACCTGTTTTGATCCTTTGTCAAATTCTATTCAGTAGTTTTTATGGGAAGTCACTTTAAGGTTTTATAATGCTAGTAATGGTAATCATTCTATATAGGAGATTGGCATGACTTGTCTAAATGACTTTATGCAAGGATGCATTGAGACATGTTCAGTTGAAACTGGTTTGGCAGTTTTTAAAAATTGAAATAGGAACTATTGACAGAAAATGGGTTTGTCTATGTTTCATAATAATGGCCATATGTGATGCTTGATTCATTAGTTAAATTTGCAAAATTTTAAAAATTTTAAAATTTTAAAAATTTTAAAATTTTAAAAATTTTAAAATTTTAAAATTTTAAAAGCCATTGGTGTTTAAGAAACATTAATTTTATTATTAAATTTAGACTACAGCCATATTTAATCGCAGATCAGTATCATCTGTGTCAATATTCCAAATCTGCTCAAACTCAGTAGTTAAAAGTAGCAATTATTGACTGATGCAGAGGCATACCAAAAACTCACCTGTATTGAATGCCATTTGCATGCACTATCAATGTATCAGAAACAAACTCACCTGTATTGAATGCCATTTGCATGCACTATCAATGTATCAGAAACAAACTGTTTAACTAGTTATACATGTCCAAATACCATATATATTAGTAAACAATCCCATATTTGGTTTCTAATGAAATTTCTAATAGCCAATATATATATGTAATCCCATTTGTTATAGATGACATTCAAGGCTATTTATGCACTTAATATCTACATAATTTCATAGAGGCAAACAATTTTAATAAACTTAATATAAAATGAAAAATATAGCATTCAAAGTTTCTATCTGCTTTTCTGATAACAAAGATATATGCACCCTCCCCCCCAAGAAAAACAACAATTAAATTCTCAGAATTGTTCCATGTTGTCTATCAGTGATATGAGCAACTTAATTACCTCCCATTCTATTTTGGAAACGTGGTACAGTAACATCCTGGTGATAAAATATAGTATTAATGTTTGAACAGTATATTTATTAGGATAGATTAAAACAAATATTTATATATAAATGAATCTACTTTTTCTAAAGTTAACTGTACATTTGTTTACAGAAATGCATGTATACAAAAGCAATGTACATGTAAGCAGTAAATTATGTACATGTAAATTTGTCCACAATAACATGTGGATCACTGTCTACATTTTTATCTAAATGACACAAAGTACAAATTGGTTTGAATGCATAGCTTGCAAATCCATTGGAGATTAAACAATGTTAGATCCAACTAATTAAGGGATCAAGAGGCACCACCATATGATGAAGTTAACATCATGCTTATCCATATAAACTGAGCATCAATATTTTTCAGATTTACAAGATTTAGTAGTAAGTAAAAGCTGCTGACCTAAATACATTTACACAGAACATTTTGCTGAGGTTTTAAATTAACTGATTAAATATTTTTCATAAAAGGGAAGGGAAATGACTAATTCACTTAGCAAATTGCAAACAGATAATTATGTTCAACAGACCTAACTTATAATTTATTCAATACAACATGTAAGTCTGTAAACTGCAAATACTCTCATTATAAACACCAAATAAAAAAGCACAATAAATTTACAAAATTTCTACCAGTAATTTTCATAAACCTGATCAGACTTTACAAGAAGTGTTTTTAGTGATGGATATTTTAAACATATTAAGTCTGCTAGTTCTCAATAATTACTGAAACTACAAATATCTAATAGGGACCTATTATTGTATATATTTTGGAAGTCTCAGTATATTACACACCTCTGCTGATGAACATGTCTCTGAAACTATTCCACACATTACCTTTAATTTTGTACGTCTTTAAGAATTGTTTTATCTTGTCATACTTCATGTTTATAAATATTTTTAAAGCTTATTTTCCTAAAGTTCTGTGCAGTTTTTCATTTTAACACTGTTATAAATGTAATTTTTATTAGCAAACATGATGTTTAAAGTTAGTACAGTCAGAAACATTTCCAAGCATGTAGAACAGGACTACCAAGTGTGGGGCAAACTATACACAGAGGCAAATAGTGAGAAAAAAAATTCATTAATATACTGCAAAACCCCAAATCATGTGCATATAGAGTAGAAATTTGTTATTTATTTCAAACTGTAATAATAATCATATGCAAATATAGTCTCTTGGAAACTTCACACCTAATATAACTGAAATTAAAACAATCCAGTCTATTCTGGTGGGAGATCAGCTTCTGTAATTCCTTTGGATGCTAGCTCCTCTTTCACCCTTGAGAGATACTCTGGATCAGGGTAACCAAGTCTGAAAATAAAATGTATTCAACAGTACCAAGCTTATGAATATTATTTTGTGTATGAACCTGTATTAAAACATAGGTACATATTTGAATAAAAAACCTTAGCAAAGTGACCCTGAAAAATGATGGTTCTCCAAGTGCAAATTACAGTGTGGAAATATGCCTGCTATACTGCATTAAAAAAAAATAGTACATACATGTCTGCAGCTGATATTTTGTAAGCATTGAGAATGACACCTTATACATGTATGTTGATATGTGTTAAATAGTTCTCTATGATTTGAAACTTTGTTCTTGTAACTTTTCAAAATCATTTGATCATTAAATTGGAAGCTATCATAAATATTTTTGATTCATTATATAAGAAAAATATTTCTTTAATATGTTAGCACACTAATCATTTCACATTTTAAGAAGTAAAAATAGACAGTAGGTCTCTTCATGGGGTACCCATAAATAAGGCTTGTTCTGATTGACATTTCATGGGGTCCCTTCATGGGGTACTGTTCAATGAGGCTTGTTCTGTTTGCCAGTCCATGAGGCTCATTCGTGAAGTACTCATTATTCCCACTATGAAAACAAAGTCATATGGACAACGTTCTTTTGCATACCGGGTCCCAGGTCCCAGTAGCATGGAACTAATTGCCTGCTAAACTTAGACACAAAGATACACGTGCAGTGATTCCATTCAAGAGTGCTCTTAAAACTCACTTATTTCGACTGCAAGAACAAACTTACAGACCTAATAATGTTTCCTATCTTGAATATTTTTCAGGATGTTATCTTTTCTAATTTCATGGTGTTTATTTGTTTTGTAATCATATCATTATATTATGTTATAGGTGTTGTTTAATGCTGTAAAGCACTCAGAGCTTCTAAAGATTAGGCAATTTATAAAGTCCTCATTATTATTATTATTTTTTACTTTATAACTTTCATAATCTAATTATAATGGATTTTTTTTCTTGACAGTTTTTTCTCCCTGGGGCCATTTAATGTTTTTGTTGTTAGGATAATCCAAGGTAAGTACTCACTTGCTTAATGTTATCATTTGTACCTGGCCTTACCCAATGGCTATTTGTTCTCAATACATTGTAAATACTTTAGTCTATTAGGAAATGTACCTGTAACTGACAAGCAATATAAAAATTATGCAACGGAAATGCTTACAAATCTTGCAAGATATTCTGCTTTAAATCGTAATGTATTAGCCTTATACTATATACATTGAATTTTATATTTCATCTTTATTTCACTGCTTTCAAATATTTATTTTCAGCTCAAGGTTACAGCACATAATATGGCTGCAATAACACTGTCTGTGAAGAGAAGGTAAAACATCTTGAAGAAGAAAATGAAAGGCTAAAGAAAGAGTTACTATTAAAAAGCAGTAGTGCTTTGAAGGGTGAATGACACTGAAACACTTTTTGGCATTTAAGATGTCCATGACCATGTAATGAAATGGATGTATTCCTTCAATAGTTTTCCAAAACACTCATGCAAGTATGTAGGTTCTTTCTCTTTTTTGACCTATACATATTATACCCAAGAAAAATAATTAATCTGAATTGTTGTGTATTCTCTTAATTTCATTCATTCAAAATGTGTGTAAACTAAAGCGATATTCCACCATCACTTTAGCTAGTAAGTAATTCCATCCTTGGTTACTTATATTCACGATATGCATTTAAACATGCCTATCTTTACAAAAATAAACAAACATTTAATTGAAAAATTATGGAATCAGACCATATTTTACAAAAAGATGATGATCCAATTTTGTTTTTCCTATGCCCAGTAGGAAAACAACCATTATATATACTGGTTCCATTTTCAGATCATGCACCATTGCTGATCTGCCAGCTAAGAACATTAATAGATAGATGGGAGGGGAAACATCAGGCTGCAGACCAGTATCGATCTGCAAATAATAGCTTATGCCAAATTCCAGACACATCTCTGACCAGTCAAGATTACTGTGTACAGCAGACATCCCAGTATTTATGGTCCCCGATACAGAATTACCAGCAGTCATTACCTTCTGCTTATTCATCCCAGAAGTTGCTACCTTTAATGCAGACATCCCCAAGGTCACAAACTTCTGTGCAGGCATATCAGTGCTCAGTACTTCCAGTTCATTAAGAAAACTTAAGTCACCCGATGTCATTGTCTCACTCCTTGTCACCACTAAATGCCACCAACACAGGTACAAATGAAGCCAAGAGAATGTATATGGATGAATGTTATTTCTCAAATTGCTTTCAAGAAGGGGAGGGAAAGGTATATTTCAATAAATGTTTGGTTTTAGAAATAAAGCATTACTTTAAGTATTAAAACAAAATGCCACTGGTTTATAATTGTATCCCTACAACTGAAAAAGCACATTCATATGTGCCACAGGATAAGCCGGGTTGGAACTGGATTAGTGAAGACACCGAAAGCAACTTCATTAATAAGATGTTTATTTATAAATGCAATATTTAAATATAAACAAATCTGACACCATTATGAACAAAAGATAAGGAAAGTTATAAAGTTCCTAACATGGAACTATCAACAACAAAAGACTCAGCGAAAAAAACTCAAAGGATGGTTTCAATGAAAAGAATTTAAAACTAACGTGAATAACGTCTTATCACCCAATCAACAAATACAAGTATATGTATGAATTTACGAATAAATCGCTTGTATAACAAGACTGAGATGTAAATGCCTGTAATTTTGGTTATATCGTTGATATAATGTTTTAAAAATGTAAAGGCATGTAAGTTATGATTTTCTCGTTCATGTAACGATTTTGATATGTAAATTTTTGCTCAGATGGCAATAGTAATAACATGGAACTCATATTTTATAACTATTGTGGCACCCATTTGACGTCTAAGATGTATCTCTGGTTCCACCCGCTCTAGTCAATGGTCAAGGAGTCACCATGCATGGTCCACTCCTCCCTGTCTTTTGAAGGATCCCTCAAGAGCCCTCACACAAACTCAATGGTCGCGAAGCCTTGGTCCCTCACATCGAGATCACCAGTACACTCTTCCAAACCAATGTCACCAGACACAGCATATATGTCACAAGAAACTACACAGAGTTCTGCGACATCATATCACTCAACCATATATATATATATATATATATATATATATATATATATATATATATATATATATATAAGGCATATATATAATGCAGCATCCAACCATACACAAGGCAGCATACACACGGCAGCTAAAATTAAAACAACTAAGCCATGTAATACATATGACATGGTTAAGTACTTCTACATTCATATATGTTGCGCATGCACACACATGAATTAGTTACCCATTTACTTTAAACGTTCAACGCATGCAGTGTATAATTAAATTAAGTTCAATGCATGCAGCATATAATAAAATTAAATTTGTCTGTTCGGTTACAACATATAGCTATGTCGAAGCAGACTATAGTATTCTAATATCATGGCACTGTATAACTTAAGTATTTACTCTTTAGAACATAGAATAAATACAAAAACATCTAATATATCAAACAATTCTGTTATATAAAATAAATAGCGAAAAGAATACAATCTTAAATCTATTTTACTTCTTCAGCTGAAGGTTTTAACTTCTGTAAAGTGGTAAGCTTCCTGACAAGACTCATTGTAATGTGATGTTTACAAAGAATTGGCTCTATAGTATACACTAGCTGTGACTGATATGCACAGCTAGGTACTTAAGATTTTTAAACTGCAGGTAATTTGCACATGCAGCATGGGTTGAGTCGCGCTCAGTGTTTCAAAATAACTAGAGCCAATAAATAATAAACCAGCCTCGGGTGACGTACATGGCAGCGAAACCCGAGTACATTTTTGACCACATATACATATTGATACCCGTCATACACAATTCGATGACAATATGACGTTTCTACTAAATCACATTCACTAATAATATTTTATTATATAGTATTTATTGTTCTTACTGTTCTATTTATTTTCTTGAAAAGGCACAAGTCAGATTTGTCAGGATTCCTTTAAAAAACATGCAAGATGATTCCCATTACACACTTGCCAGTTGTCACAGGCATGCTACAGATTTCATAATCCACTGGTTAAATATTTTTGTTAAAAGAATCAAGCTTATGGTAAAACAGGCATGCTACTGATTTCATAATTCATTGGGAAAGTATGATTTTAAAGAATCAAGCTTATGGTAAAACAGGCATGCTACTGATTTCATAATTCATTGGGTAAATATGATTTAAAAGAATCAAGCTTATGGTAAAAACAACTTTTAGTGATCCTGTTATCTCAATTACATTCACTTAAAAAGTGTTTTGGGCACACTTTCATCAACCAAATATTTTCCCATCTAGTGCATTCAACACAGATAATAATGACTCTGATGTTCCTTTTACAGATTAAGCTTGCTGAGGGCCACAATCTTTTTATCAATTGTACAAAGTTGGCACTCATCAGGAAGAAAGCAAGAAAAGTGACAGTAAGACCATGAAGGTACTGTTGGATTATTATTTCACACCAGCATTTCTTTTACAGCATTCTGCCACAGGGGTGAGATCAGCAAAACCATTGCCTGGGGAACTCTTGAACCCGATAAAGGGTATGTATAAAATTCTTCAAATTTCTAATGCAATACACATTATACAAATGTGATTTACTTTCTGAAAGTTTGTTTCCAAATTTGTTTATAAAACTGGATAGCAAAATTTAAATTTATATATTACAAATGTACATATTTTGGAAACATTGATCGTAGAAGTATAAGGGAAGCTCTCCAGAAGTTGTTTGGACCAACCATACATTGAGATGAATGCGTGTATATAAAGTTTCATGGCAATCTTCCAAATTAGCTTAAGAGGAATAGTGATAATAAACTTGTGTTAATGGATTATTTGACCCAATCATAAGCTCTTCTGGTCTATGTGAGACTACTGCTATTTAATTAATGATGCATGCTTACTGTCCCCTTGGTTTTGAATTGGTTTTATGATGAATGTCATTCCATGTGAGGCCCTCCATTCCAGTTGTCCGTGATTGGCCGATTGTAAACACCAGTCTCCTCTTGAAGGCCAGCTGAAGCATTCTGCATACAATTCTGCCCTCTGATGTATTGGGTAAATATGCAGTTCTCATCATTCTAGTATACCATTTTCCTGGTGATGGATGATTTGGCTAAAATACATTAAAATCAGACTACAGTGCTTTGTGTCATGGGCAGCTTTAAATGTGACTGGTGCTATCAGTGATCAAGCTTTGTACTAGGATAGCTTCCACAAAGCTATTTAACTTAAATGCATAAAAATACAAAATGATGGTACTTAATGATACTAAAATATAAAGTCATCTCGCTTTAGCAAGATTTAAAATCAAGCGAGACCATTATAAATGTTGGTCTGTGGGATACATACATAACTAATGTACATTACACTTTTATATTGATAATCACAGAATAAATCAATTATAACATACTCTGGGTCCGCAGTTGTACACAAATATATTTCTGTGCAATATTAAAAAGTCATGCATAAAACAGCAATAAATAAAAAGAAGTTAGTATCTAAAATTTTGGAAACCAAAAGATTCCAAGAGTCCATAGAGAGAATTCTTGCCCACTGTACATATATGACAAGATGGACTCTGTATGGAAATCTCCATAGCAATATATTGATATGACTACAGTTAAATTATCATTATGACTTTTCAACCAACCTCCTGTGTGCCAGCTGGAAAACCATAGGTGATCACTATACTGCCATGACCCTCATATCCAGCCAAATCAAATTTTGATATCATCACTTCCATTTTTCCATTCTTTGGCTGGTCCCCAGTAAGTGTCCCAACAATTTTACCGCAAACTGGACAAACAGGTTTGTGTTCAAACATCTGATCAATGCATCCAGAACAGAAGGAATGTCCACAAGAGAGAGCCTTTGGATCCGTTTTTGGACACATACAGATGATGCAACTGTCCTCTGCATCACCATCATCTTTCGCTACATTTCCTCTGTTTGCCATATAATTCTATAGAAAATAAATGAAATGAATGGTATCAGAAGGTCACAAAATGACCTGACAGTGTATCTGATAAAATCATATTTATTTAAACAAATTTTGACTCAGTGACATGCACTTTAAAGTCTGTAGATGGTATCATTTGCACACTGATTATATAATTTATTCTTTTTGTTTAGGAATGAACCCTTACAGGTTAGCAGGTGTTTAATATTTTTTTCTGAATATTCATTCTGATTGCTTCAATGAATTAAATTTTTTTAAAATGTTGAAATTATTTACCATTAGGTGCAGGCTATACAAGTAATTATACATAAAAGGTTTTTTGGGGGGTGGGGTGGGGTGTAACTAATTTGAATTATGCAATACCTACCCATTCTTATTGTGCAGGTTATGTCCACTGAATGATAATACATTCTCCTATTGAGTTGAAAATTTTCTGTATGACAGAATCCATTCATGCACATGGTTTGAAGCATGTAAAGAACTGTCATCTTTTTCACAGATGACGATTCCACCAAGAAATCATTGTGGGGTGGGAGGTTGGCAATTGATGATTGTGATGGGCAATCATTGTATAATAAAAATTAGCTCAAAACTACATTTACCTAAGATGTTTCTTTTTCAAGACTCTTCCTTTACATCTAAAGCCGATGTACCTTAAACCACACATTTATTACAAGAAACTAGACTCATTACTGAAGATTCATATAAATTTGTATGCTATTCAAATTACAAAATACAAATGTTAACTTTGCTAAACTGAATTATGCTGGTATCAGGAAAAAATAACTTGAAATATATTTGCATGATTTATAAAGTAAACGTTTCTTATCACAATATCAAAAACACCAAATGCAAAGTATTAGAATCTTAATTAATACAGATAACCCACCAATAAAACCCCAAACAATTGTCAAACAACCTAACGTCTTTACTTAAATGACCTAATTACAAAGGGTTGAGTTATACTTTGACAAAATTACTTCTTCAAAATTGTACCCTACTGTATAAAACTGGAAAACTATATTTTCTGTAGAATCCACTTGTGTCTGCTTGTGATCTGATAAACCTGTTCCTAAGCAGTGTATTGATACTTATAAGCCTTAGGGCTTATCCAAGGAATAGAGAGGTGCATTTCTTATGTAAAATCATGGATGACATGTAACAAGCTGCAGATGAATGATGATAAAACTGAGACAATTCTGATCACAACACAAATACTTTCTCATTCACATCCTTTACCTCAGACAATAAATATCAGCAACACCAACATTAAATTCACACAGTCAGTATGAAACATAGGTGTTACTCTGAACAGTACTCACACATTGCACCATTACCATCACTGTCTCCTTGAAATAGCATAATAATGCTACATGGGTTGGGGGTTATAGCTAAGTATTGATACATCAAGTTTTGGTGATTACAAAATCAATTTTACATTTTAAGATCATAAATCACCAATTACGTTGAGAATAAGCAATGTTACTAATGGTACTCGGGTTTGGTGATGTTACTACATCAGGTTCTGGAGATCACAAAACCTGTGCCTGGACATGGGGTAATGTTACTATATGGGTATTGGGATGTAGGTAGTATTGTTACTACTGGTACATCAGGTTTCAGAGATCACAAATCAGTGCTTGGAAATAGGGTTATGTTATTACATGGGCTTGGGGAATAGCATATTGAAGCATTGTTATTGCAAAAAGTTTTGGAGAGCACAAAATCATTGCCTGGAGATAGGTAATGTTACTATATGGGTTTTGGAGATGCTATGTACTAGTGTTACTACATCAAGTTTTGAAGATCACAACACTTTTGTGCTTGGAAATATGGTAATATTACTACATTGAATATGGAATTAACCATGTAGTGTTGTTACTAGTACAATTTCTTTTAAAAGGACAAACAAGCAAATCCTTTTTTATTCTGACAGCCATTTGTTATGTACTGTTTAATGTATATCATGCACTGGCAGATGCTCTCTGGGCAGTGGCAGATGCTTTATCTGCTCGGGAAATGGATGGACCCGCCTATACACGAGTCTCCTGCTGCCTTGCAGGTTGGCTTTGGTTAGCCAAAGGCTAAGGGAGTAAACCCTAAAAGAAAATCCAGAGTGGAGACTGTAAGGCAGTTGAACGATGTACTAGTCCTTCTGGCAACTCCCTGGTCTGGAGAGGTATGGGCTCCACCAGACAACATTTGCCCAAGACACACTGATAATGCTGGACAAAACTGAAGTTATCATACCATGGTTGGTCGTCGCCCGGGTCAACAAGGACTGCACCTACCATTGTCCACCAGGACGGAGGTGACAAGTGTGCTACTGGTAATTTGCATAAAATCAGAGTGAGACAAAACGTTGCCATCGACACCTGGAACATTAGAACTCTGGTGCAAACTGGAAGACTCCAAGAACTGACACATGAGATGGAACACTACACATGGCACATTCTGAGACTCTGTAAAGTCAAATGGAAAGCCCTAGGAGAACACCAAACTGAAGATGGGCATATATTATAATATAGTGGAGAGTTGGACAAGTCCATAAATGGAGTAGGCTTCCTTGTAAACAAAGCCATCAAGGGATCTGTGCTTGAATGTTGCCCCATATCTAGCAGAATCATCTCCATTCATCTGAAAGCATCCCCCTTTAACATCACCATTATCCAAGTCTATGCTCCAACTACTGATCATGATGATGAAGAAATAGAAGAGTTCTACAACAAACTCTAGGGTATAATAAACATGGTAAGTAAAAAAGACATCCTCATTATCCAAGGAGACTGGAATACCAAAGTTGGCAAAGATGCTCTAAAAGACTGGGATGATCATTGTGGACATTCTTGTAATGAGCTTACCAATGAAAGTGGGAGACGGCAGCTCGAGTTCGCAAGCTATGACAACTTGGTACAAGCCAACACCCTGGGCCAACATAAAGCGTCACGATGCTGGACATGGCACGCACCAAATGGAACACATCATAATCAGATCGACTACATACTGATTCAAAACCGGTACCGATCTGGCATCAATCAAGCAAAAATGATAACGTTTCCAGGTGCTGATGTTGGGAGTGATCACGACCTCATCATTATGAACTTCCAAGTGAGGCTCAAATTCAACCTTGAAGAACTGAGGGACCCTAACATCTGCAAGTCATTCCAAACCACAATTGGAGGAAAATTTGCTCCACTATTTGTGATGGATGTTGATGTTAAAAGTGATGATAGACACTTTCAACACAGTGATGACAACAGTTGCCAAGGGCATCATTGGCCTCCAGATTCTGAATCTGTGTGATGCCCAAAGATACCTCAAGAACACCAGACACACAACAAGGGGAGTGGAGTATTGAGAAATAAACAAGAATATCGGAAAAACTTGAAGAAAGCAAAAGGAGATTGAATTGCACAAAAAAAGTGCACAGAAATAGAGAGCAGTCTCATAAAGAATAACAGCAAAAAGGCATTCCAAATTGTGAAAGACCTCACCAGACAGAAGCATCCAAGAGTCAGTACCATTCAAGACGAAAATGGAAAATGCCTCACAGAAGGAAATGACATTGCAGAAAGATGGTCTGAGTATTGTAAAGAACTCTACAACCATCCATCCACAGGAGACCTTGTGGTGCTTGAAGTTCCAAACTCTACAAATGATGATGATTTCCCCATTTTCAAAGCCATGGAGTCAGTAATAAGAGCACTGAAGAATGGGAAGGCAACTGTAGTAGACAACATCCCAGCTGAACTTATCAAGAATGGTAGGGAATCAGTGATAGAGCTACTAAAAAAATTTGCAATAAGATCTGGCAGACAGGCGAATGGCCAACACAGTGGACCCAGTCACTGATTATAACACTCCCCAAAAAAGGCAATCTCCAGCTAAGTACTGTGATGCACCATCAAGAAATTATTTTAAAAATGCATATGAAATTTCTGTACCATTATCTTAAAATGTTCATGAAAATTCATGATACAAACTTCTCACAATATTATTGAAATATAAATAAATGTAAATATTTTTCATTTTTAAATGATATGATAAAATGTTCATATTTGTGCTCTTAACCTGAATAGTTCTCTATTAATATGGGAAAATATTTTCTGGTCAGCATGAACAAAATGTATTTGCTATAAAAGCTTTCAATGACTTTGTTCTAATGTTTTTGGCCATTACTGTCATAAACTGCATAATTTATTATACTGACTGTATCACTGGTTGTCAATTTGTCATAAAATCTGAAATATGTAAACAAACGATTATCCTGTTTTGATGATTGAGAAAGAAGACGTGATGTGGTTGATTAATATACATGCGAGATTTCAGCAGCTGAGCCGACTTTTCCCCACTAATGAAAGAACATGCAAACAGTTCTGCAACAATACTTCAAATTAAACACCATGGACTCCCATGGAATTGATAGACGAGAATATTTTCAATATCATTTTCTTAAATAAGTAGAAGTGCAGAGATGCAATTATGACAAATCTGAAGGAAAAATAATTTGGTGAGAGCAAAATTAGGCGGAAAAGCTAGGATCATAAAAACTACGGTAATTTTTTCTTGGTCTATTGTGTATTTCAGTGGAAGTTATATGTATATTTTTTTGGCTTTTGTCATATTAGTTTTAACCAAAAATAATGATACATGATGTTGTTCAGACCTAATTTAAACTTGCTCTTCAATTTCTGATAATCACTAAACATCCCCCCCACCTTCAATTGCTATACCAGACCCAGTACTGCATCTATGATAGGAATTGAGATGTTCAATGTTGGATTCTTTTTCATGACATAACTATTTCTAGGATCTATTGTAATTTGGTAATTTTAAACTAAAATAGTTAATGGTCAAATTGTACACAAGGTGCAAATCATGTGATTAAACCAGAAGTAGATATAAGTAACACGTGGAGTTGGAGTGGAGGCATACTAAGGGCCTATGTGACACAAGTCTGATGTTTTATCAATAGAAAATGGCGAAAAGCTTTGAAAGCCTGAAATTATATAAGGATATTTAGTGTAACGTTGTTGTCAAACACATTGTCATATTTTATTGATTAAAACCTCAGACTCCATCTTCAGTTAAAATATTATAACCAAAAATTCTCTAATAAGATAAATGTTCAAAATGTTGTGTAAGGGATGAAATCGTTTTGAGTTGGATCATAATTATTCCAGTAAATAAAGTGGTGTACAAAAATAATGTGCTAAAAGCTCAAGACAAAGTTAATCAGAGGTTATATCTAATTAATTTTTTCCTTCAGATCAGACAGCAAAGTAAAATTATTATTATGGAGGAAAATCTGAAAACTGAATGATTCTATTGGCAAGATGAAAGAGAGATTAAATAGTGATTACTGCGGCAATGTTAAAGATCTAAACAATAATCAGATGGAACATCTTAAGTTGCAGATGGAGACATTCAGTAGTGACAATGGGTCTGATTTCATTAACCTTATAGGCGCTGAACATCTTCACAAAAGAGTTATCTGACAGGCCTCAGTGTGAAAAAGATTGGTCAAGTCAGGAGAAACCAGTGGAAAGAAAGCCCCACGATGATGAAATATGATTAAACAGTTGATTCAACACAACTGCCCCAATATCTATTGAAAAGTTTACAAAGAAAAAATTACAAAACGTACAAAAAGTGTGCTAAGAGTTTTAAAAAGAAAAGAATATCACTTGCCAATTTACATGTTCTTTGTTAAATCTTTAAGGTTTTTTTATGATTCAGGATGAAATAGTTGTTTATGAGTTTGTCAGATAATCAACTATTTTAAATAGAAATTGTACATGAAGACATGAATCATTCAAGAGAAAATTTGTTCATCATAGTTCATATAATATGTTCATTAATGATGATGACCCAATTTGTTAACTGTTCATAAATATTCATGAACTGTTCAAGAACATTTGTGAGGTGTTGGTTCATGAATGTGCATGAACTCATAATTTCATGAACTGACCTATCATGATTATTTTGTACGGGTAAGGTATTATAGTTCTCACTCAACATTGCTGAAAGCTGACAAATGAGTTGCATACAGTCTAATTAACATCAAGCTGCATCAAACATGTGGTTGAAATGCAATATTATTTAAGGTAGTTTTTTTGTGTTGATCTTACAAAACAGGGACTCGAGATCTGGTAACTTATGCTGGTAAACCCAACAATTTCAATTCAACAGAAGGTCTTCACAAGTGAGAAAGGCACAAAATTCATTAATGGAATAATGAAATGGGAATAATGAAATGGGAATAATGAAATGGGAATAATGTTGCTTGGTCTATATACTATAAAGCTCCTTAAAAAAAAATGAAGAGTCCCTTAGTGGGCAAAAATAATTACAGAAACTCATGAAATTCCTACTGTGGTTGATATAATGAATTTCATTTGGGACAAGTAGATTTCATCAAGTCTTTTGGTGAAAACCCGATGTCTTAATGGTCATTTTGGGTGACAACAGGATTGTCAAGACAGCCATCATGACAGCCAAAAAGAAAAAATGATGATATAATTAAACTGTAAACTAAATTAGGTTTGTAAGATTTGTAAGCAACACAATTTTCATTTATGATCAACCAGACTTGTAAGAAGCCTCTTTATTGTCGTAAATACAAACCATCCACAAAGTTTAGTTGACATTTATGCAGAAACCATTTTCCTTTTTTTCCCTTCAGTCATAGATCTAAACCTATAATCCTGAAATTAATCATGTTCTTCCTTATCTCAGGTGCACATCATTCACAATATCTAACATGATCGTGTATATGATGGAGAACTCGGGTTATTTTGTGGAAAGGAATTATCTTTTTTCATTTATAAGGACTTTGACCTTTTACTCTGAAACTAACTGGGTTCTTCCGTTTCCAAAATGTAAGCCATCCACAAAGTTTAGTAGCTGTAAATTATAGACAACATGTGCAAGCTATTTACTAAGTTTGGTGAGGTAAGTGCTGTAGACTTTAAATTTATTAGCAGATGGACAGACGTGGTTATAGCATGCTCTGCCAAAATGTCAGTTATAATTTCTTCAACTTCTCAACAATGACTCACTTGTGCATCATCAGCAGCCACCTTATAAAGGTTAGGTAATGGTTGTCTTGGTGCAGTCAATGAATCCTGTGGCTGTGGTTTACTTATCTGATTAGCAAAATCAAGGAAACACTTCTTTAATGTAGAGAAAACCATGGGGGAATTATATATAATAATATGGACTTCTTCCAGATTAGGTTTTTGTACTTCAAGGCAGAAGGCAACAAATCTGTCCAGGAATAACTCAGTCCAAGACTTCTCTGTCAGCAATCCGTCTTCTACAAAGACAGAATAAAACAGAATTTTGAAACACATTTGTATCAATTGTAAAATTATTCAAACAGTGCAATGAAAATAATGTGTCACTCTTTCTTTACTAATCAGAAAGAAAGCATAATATTGTTACCTCCAAGAACCAAAGTGCAACATGTGGTGGCATTCATATTTCTTAACTATATAAACAACATACTAAAATTTCATTATATTGTTATCTAGAACTTAAGCTGTCATTTGCACATGAAATGCTAAAGCAAATTCTATATTTATCAATGGTGGCCTTGACCACATATTAACTGACCATCAACTCAATATGGTTCTTTCTTGGGCTAAGATGAATACACATTTAATTCTGTTCTAGAACTTAAGTTATCATCATGACATAAAATCAGAGTTATCCACATATCAAAAAATTAATAAATTTCTTCCTTGTGGTAAGCTAAATTTATTCTTTCCCATTTTTGACCAAAATCAGTTCACAAGAACTTAAGTCTTTACCCCAAATCATTATGGATGCCTGACTACATGCCCAGATGGATGATAGTAAACTATAATACCCTGTACTTTCTGTTGATAAGGTATTAACATAAAGGGTGACCTTAAATGTAAAGTAAGGGTGGAGAATAATGTAGTAAGTATATTCATAAGCAGAGAAAGATGTGAATAAGAAATTTTATCCACGAACTGATAAATCAACATGACATGTCTTTATCTAAACAATGCCTTTCTTGGAGGAAACAAACACTTCACTTGCCCAGAAAAGATATAACTGAGTAACTGCTTGGACTAGGTAAAAAAAAAACAGTTTAGGTTTGAAACATCTGGCTGTTGACTGCCAAAAGCAAGCAACTGTTACAATACATAGATTTTATTGGGGGAAATTCTATGGGGAGAAATTGGAATGACAATAGCAATCAGGGTAATGCCCATTTAAAAGCATCTCTGAGCTAATTTATTTTATGCATACTTACTCAGACCAAACAAAGGCATAGCAATGGTTTTCACTTTTATCCAGTCATTCGTCTTCCTCAAAATATTGTCAAAGGACTTCTTCATAGTAGACTTGAATTCTGGCTTTTTGGAAGAGTTATTTTCTATCACAACATGAACAACCATATTAAAAGGGCTGTCCTCTCCATAGGCTATAACAACATCTCCAAGATCATGTCTCTTGCTTTGGAAACATTTTTGTTTCATCTTTTTATACTGAGGCATTTTTAAAAGTTCTGAAGCAATCATCCCTATTCCTGACCCTTTGGTGTCATCAAGACAAGCTATTGCATCCATGTTTTTTAGTTCCAGAATGTTCCCTTCATAAATATGCACAACCGGTTTTACAGAAACTTGAAATATAAGATGTTTTTTATGATGCTCATTTGACTCATAACAAAGAGGAGACAATTCCTTAGATTTAGCAGTTTCATACTGGCTGTTGTTTGCTGCATGAGTACCATTTTTATGACCATCCCTTCCAGTCTCTTCTGAGTGTTTTCTCTGGCTGCTTGATAAACAAGCAGCATAGTCTTTATGTCCCTTCCTTCCAGTTTCCTTTGATTGCACTTGCTGGTAATTTGATGGAGAAGCAACATACTTCTGGATGTTGTAGTTTGGTACATTCCCATTTTTAATCATGGATCTGAATGTATCTTGCATCAGTTTCACAAGATGTGGTAGTTTGTCAATGAAGTGGATCTCTGTCAGGGATTTTCCTTGTTCTGATTTAGCGCTGTAGTCAAGAACAGCTCTGACATACTGGACAGCACACATTTCTTGTGGAACACTATATATTCCTGAAGGCAAAGACAACATATTTAAAAAGACATCTTACAGCAAAATTTATATTATGAGAATTTATTAGCTTACAGATCCTTATTTTGATATGTGGAGAATCATGTTTCTGATCACCCAAATAGTATCGCTTCCAGAAATATAAATGGATCTGAAAATATCTTGCATCAGCTTCACAGATTTTCCTTGTTCTGATTTAGTGCTGTAGCCAAGGACAGCTCTGGCATATTGGACAGCACACATTTCTTGTGGTACTGCATAAATTCCTGCATGTAAAGACAACTGGACACTAGTGATGGGAATCGGTCAGAAATTCATAATCGATAATCGGTTCCTCTTAACCAACTGATCATCGATTATAATCGGTTACTAAGAGCAAATTTGAATTTTTGTTAAACAGTTATATCTTTGATCAAGAGTTCAATATGTTTATAAATGTACAGGAGTAATCTCTTTTAATGACATGTATACTTTAACCTGACAATAATATTACATTATGTCAACTTTAGTGGCTAGGAGTTTTACTAACCTTTGTTATTTGCATACACCTAAAAAGTAGTGTCCCTTTACACACAATCGATTATGGAGTTCACAATCGATTATCTGCTCAACCAACTGATGATCGATTATAATCGATAATCGGAACAACACTACTGGACACAATACACTATATCATGGTTACAACATTTAGCAAATGAAAGCATAATGGTAGTGACAAATTGTTTAAGTTTCTTTAGTAAATTTACCTAAAATAAAATGACCTACTATTCTGCAATAATACAGTTAATTTGCCTACTATTTTGCAATAATACAGTTAATTTACCTACTATTCTGCAATAATACAGTTAATTTACCTAATATAATGCAATAATACAGTTAATTTACCTTCTATTCTACAATAATACAGTTAATTTGCCTACTATTCTGCAATAATACCATTAATTGTCTATTATTCTGCAATAATAGTCAATTTACCTACTATTCTGCAATAATACAGTTAATTTACCTACTATTCTGCAATAACACAGTTAATTTACTTAATATTCTGCAATAATACAGTTAATTTACCTTCTATTCTGCAATAATACAGTTAATTTACCTACTATTCTGCAATAATACAGTTAATTTACCTAATATTCTGCAATAATACAGTTAATTTGCCTACTATTCTGCAATAATACCATTAATTGTCTATTATTCTGCAATAATAGTCAATTTACCTACTATTCTGCAATAATACAGTTAATTTACCTAATATTCTGCAATAATACAGTTAATTTACCTTCTATTCTGCAATAATATTCTTGAACAATTCTTGAAGTTCTTTAAAACTTTAGAGGCTCCTAAGCACCTTGAAAAACTTTACTTCATTTTTTTTACAAATGAAAGACTTTGATACTCTAACAAATTTTATCTGTTAATAGCTTCAGTTTATGATGAGAGATAATGAACAATACAGGACGAGTCCATGCAATAAACACATTTTGGCCAACAACTGTAGCAACAATATTATGTACTTAGATCCTGCTTGATAAAATATTTATTAAAAACAAGGTAAAAAGTTGTAGACATTTTTTCTTTTTACCTGAACTAACTGCTGGTAATGCAACTGTTGAAAGGTCATTCCTTTCAGCCTCTGTGAAACATCCATAGATAGCTGCATACAAGTCTCCCGCACATTTCTGTACGTTCTGAAGGTTATGAGGTTGATAATCTGACCAGCATGGTCCCACTGTGTGGATTATACATCTGTATTGAAGTCCACCTGCAGTTGTTATCACCTGACCACCAACTGGTATCCTTCCCTTCTTCATTATTATTGCATCCCCTTCCTGGACCAGTTCTGGGCCTGCAGCATCTGCTATCACCTTAGCAACCCCACCTCCATGCTGCATTCTGTCATTAGCAGCATTCACAATACAATCAACAGGAAGATTGAGAATATCTGCAGTATACACAGCAACTTTGATCTTTTCCTTTGTATAGAAAACTTCTACACTAGATGCATCTTTGGACCAAGAAAATTCATTTCTAATTACTGCTGATCTAACTGATGAACTAGAATTTTCCAGAGATGCTTCCATTGATTGGGTACCTTGAACAAATAGTTTGCTACTCCTTCCAGTTTCTTTCAATTTTCCACTTTTAAATTTGAGCTTGTGTTTAAATTTCCAGATATCATCCTGTCTGACACAGTACATAATGACCTGACCCTTCTCCTCATCATAGACACATATTGCATCCTTTGACTGCATTTCTGCTATTACATCTCTGACAACATTCTTGTCGTCTTCATCAAGAAAGATTTCCTCCATTTGTCTCCCCCTAAGAGCGTTTAACTGAATATTTAAAGTCTGCATTATATCAGATGTTGATTCTAATGTAGTGATCAAAATAGCATCATCTTTCCATACTACATCTGTGCTTTTGGCATTTATGTCATCAGTGAGAATATTCAAAGCTTTAAACTCAATCTCTGACACACCCTCTATCTTATTGACTAGATATCTTCCATCTTGAGAACAAAGGGGGGATGTGATCTTTCTTCCCTGTCTTAACAGAATATGAAGGTTGACCTCACAAAACTCCTCTAAACAGCTCTGTGCTATCTGCATTTGAATTGCAGTTACTCCCTTGAGACACACCTGGTTTCCCACCATAATAACCTCTACTCCACTTTTCTCCTTTATTTCTTTTACAAGTGCATCCAGTTTTCCCATATCAGAAGCTTTTTTGACAATAGTTCCAGCAACAGCTGTTTCGAGTTTCTGAAGAATCTTGAATGAAAAAGCAGATTGTAATCAATAATTACATTGCTAACTTCTACTTTCATTAGTCTTCAGTAGCCAC
The DNA here is from genome assembly GCA_029339505.1 of Unio delphinus. Classification (NCBI taxonomy): domain Eukaryota; kingdom Metazoa; phylum Mollusca; class Bivalvia; order Unionida; family Unionidae; genus Unio; species Unio delphinus. Next base: position 351,634 of record JAQISU010000459.1, read on the forward strand.
TGTAAACATTACCAAGCAGAAAATATTTTAAAGAACTATTTGCCTATTTTGCCACAATTTTTAGTATAATTCTTAACTTTAAACATTTTAAAATCTGAACTTTGAATTTGTAATTGCATTATATTGGCAGTATTATGATGAACTGTCTACTTACCTACCAACCTACCCACTTTGTGACAGGGCAAAAATTACACAAAAAAACAACTGACTTCCAGTATTATATCAATGTAGGAGTACTAAGTTGAGATTAAGACTTTAAAATCATTGTTGTCAATTTCAGCATGAGATGCTAGTATCATTGTCCAATAGAAGACAAATGATTTTACCATGGGCTATGAGTATCTGTAACTTTGGGTGACTAAAAGCAGTACATAGCTTATTAAAGTTATCTTGATTAACTACTACAATTGAGACATCCATGAAAAGTATGCAACATGCAGTCCACCTTTCTTATTCTAACACTCAGTCATATGTACAGTACAGTCAATAATACAGAAAAGTTTAACGCTGAGCAAAGTACAAAATTAGGTTTCAGTGATCTTTGGTTTTATGAGTGTAGTAGTCAGAGAGATGCATCAAATTATCAAGTTTCAAAATTGTAACATAGCATTCAAGAAATGAAACTTTAACAAAACATCTCTAATCATCTTTTGCCAAATAGGATGCTAAAATCAACTAGATGCATCCACTTACCATTTTACGGTGTAACAAGGAAGTGCTTGAAGTTGATTTTGAGGTGGAAAAAAGTTGTCAAAATATTTTTGTCTTTAGAAAACGTTTGGGACCCAGAAAAATGTTACAGATTAATCCTTAACTGAAAACACTTGAATCAACGTATGTATGTAGGGAAAATACTTGAATCAATGTATAAAAACATCCTTTCAGATGCAAAACTTTATATTGTGATATCAAGCAAATGCAAGGGAAAATACTTTTAAAAAAAATAAAATAAACATAATGACACATGACTGCTTGTTTGTCTCCATTTACTATAAAGAGGCATATTATTCTATTTCCATTCATGCTTTGCACAGCCTTCTTTGCTTATGATTTTGTTGCCTTCAAATAATAATAATGCAGTTTATAAATTCATCTGCCTTCAAAATGGGTTTTCCACCACTCTTCATGTATTCAAAAGGTTATTAAAGTCAACTTTCCATACATGTGCAAAGTCTGCCATTCTAAATGAGTGTACACGCATACGTATTCACTGTCTCTAAAAAAAGAGGAAGATGCAATACAATGCAAGGAAGCTGAGTTATCAGAAAAATTAAACCACAATTCCGATTCTAAGTTAAAGCTTTAAATTTTTCAGGAAAGTGAATATAGTTTGGTAAATGTGATAATGACCTTTTTGTCTCAATATTAAATTGCAAGATGCCAGGACGTATTTCATATAAACCAGACCACAAGTTTCACCTGTTGATGCCATTTCTGTATCTTAGAGTAATTTCACTCTACCATATCTTCTTTCCTCTTTCAGTGTAATTCTACATAAAACAGGGAAGAGATGGGAATGGTACAGTAGCACCAATCTTTAATACTCAGCAATGGTTCCCAAAACAACTGTAATGTGAATTATACACATTTCCCCACAAGATTATGTTTCTTCTGAAGAACCCCAGCATAAAACATCTATCAAACAAGCTCCACTTGGAATTGTTTGGGTTGTCACAAGGCTACATAAAACAGAAACTTGGCACAAACAGTTTTTGATGTTTGATAACACCATTACAATATCCAACATATAAATATTTTAGTGTGTGATTTGGATATTTTACTGTAGCTTTAACAATTTTTCAGTCATATCCTATGTCTGCAGTGTGGTAGTTAATAATGGTGTCTAGTACTGGGGCATCATGATGCCACAGTAATGAAGCATGATGTCCCACAAAGTCACATTATCCTGACACAGAATATGAAGGTTGACCTCACAAAACTCCTCTAAACAGCTCTGTGCTATATGCATTTGAACTGCAGACAGCTTTGAGACATACCTGGTTTCCCATTGTAATAACCTTGACTCCACTTTTCTCCTTTATTTCAAGTGCATCCAGTGGATAGATCCGAAATGACTAGTTAAGCTACACCCCCTTAGAGACAGTTACTATGAACCCCAAGCTTCCCATTAAAATGACTGACTCATCACAGAATACAGGCACCATGTCAGATTCTCTCTTGCGTATTCCCAATAACATTTCACTTAAATACCTTCCTGATCAGATAAACTTTCCAGTAAAGTGTTGCAGAAGACTTTGATCTACTTTACGCAAGGATATATACACGATATCAAAGGTTTAGAGTTTGAAAATAAGATTCGTGTAGAGCGAAACGCTGTCCATCTCTGACGAGAAGCAGCCAATGCACTATCTGCACAATGAAATTATGGAGGAAAAGTGTGAAGATGCATACTGTTAATGTAATGTAAAGCGATGTAAATTTAATGTCTAGTATTTTTTATGAACTATTTTTAGACTACGTCTAAAAAAAGTTGACAAAGAGGGCCCCACAAGAATCAAGTTCAACCTTGACAAGCTAAAAGACCCAGAGGTCTTGGAAGCCTTCCAGGCAAGGATAGGAGGGAAATTTGCACCACTGTTACTTCTTAGTGCAGAGAACACAGTTATAGATACAATGATCGACACATTTAACATAGCAGTAACCCAAACAGCCAGTGAGATCCTTGGCAAACATCGACGACCAAAGAAACTTTGGGTTACAACTGACATACTTGATCTGTGTGACAAGCGTCGAGAGCTAAAGAAGAAGTCAGAAGTAGAAGGAGCAAAACAATACAGGGAAATCAACCAGGTTATCAAGAAAAGCATGAGAAAGGCATGAGAAACATGGATTGAAGACCAGTGTAAAGATATAGAAAACAATCTAAAGAAAAATAATAGCAAAAAAGCATACCAACTGGTGAAAGACCTGACCAGTGTAAAACGAGGACACTACTCCATCATTCAAGATAAGGGAGGGAAATGTCTTACAGAAGAACAAGACATTCTTAAGAGATGGACAGAATACTGCTCAGACCCGTACAACCACAAACCTACAGGGGACCCAAACATACTCAACACCCCATCAGTGACCAACACTGACAACTACCCCATCCTCCGAGAAGAAGTAGAGGCTGCAGTGAAAGCAATGAAAAAAGGGAAGGCAGCAGGAGTAGATAACATCCCTGCAGAACTAGTCCAAGAAGGGGGTGAAGCCATGATAAGGACCCTACTAATAATCTGCAACAAGATCTGGCAGACAGAGGAATGGCCAACACCATGGACTCAGTCACTCATAGTAACTCTCCCGAAAAAAGGCAATTTGCAGCAATGTTAGAACTATCATACAATCAGGCTTATATGCCACCCAAGCAAAGTCATGCTAAAAATCATATTAAGCAGACTAAAGCCGCTGGCAGAGGAAATCATAGCTGAAGAACAGGCAGGCTTCAGACCAGGGCGAAGCACAACTGAACAGATTTTCAATCTGAGAATACTATGTGAGAAATACCTCCAGCACCAACAAGACCTTTATTATGTCTTTATAGATTTTAAGAAGGCGTTTGACAGGGTATGGCATGCAGCCCTTTGGTCCACCATGAAGCTGTACAACATCAACGCTAACCTGATCAAAATCATAGAAAGCCTTTACAGCAAGGCCACCAGCGCAGTATGCTTCAACGGTCAAATAGGAGATTGGTTTAGGACAACTGTGGGAGTCAGACAGGGCTGCTTACTTTCACCTACTCTCTTCAACCTCTTCCTTGAAAGAATCATGACAGATGCACTGGAAGACTATGAAGGAACTGTCACTATTGGAAGCAGAATAATAACAAATCTGCACTTTGCTGATGACATCGATGGCCTTGCAGGAAATGAGGAAGAGCTAGCTCAGTTGGTGGAAAAACTGGACAGGACAGCTACTGCTTTTGGCATGGAAATCAGTGCAGAGAAGACCAAATTGATGACCAACAGCACCAGTGGCATCAGCACTGACATCATGATTAGTGTCCAAAAACTGGAAACAGTTAATAGATTGAAGTACTTTGGAATCCACGATGGCAGACGAGGGATCAAAACCAGAAATATTGTCCAGGATTGCACTGACAATAACAGCAATGTCAAGGCTGAAGACAGTTTGGAAAGATCACCTCAGTCAGCTCAAAAATCAGACTGATATGCTCCTTGCTTGCATCTGTATTCATATATGCCTGTGAGTCATGAACCCTCACAGAGGATCTCGAAAGGAGGATACAAGCTGTTGAAATGAGATGCTTTCGAAGGTTGCTCAGCATTACATATAGAGATCATGTCATGAGTGAGGAAGCGGGAAACAGAATTAAGCAAGCCATTGGGCCCTATGAAGAACTATTGACCATTGTGAAAAAGCGCAAAATGAAATGGTATGGACATGTCACACGATCAACAGGGCTTGCTAAGACAATAATGCAAGGTACTGTGCAGGGAGGGCAAAGGAGAGGAGGACACAGGAAAAGATGGGAGGATAACATCTCAGAGTGGACAGGTCTGAAGCTGAGTGACACAGTGAGAGTAGCAGAGAACAGATTGGAATGGAGGAAGCTGGTTGTCAGGTCATCAGTGGTGCCCCAATGGTCAGCAAGACTAAGGGGTGGATGGATGGATGGATGGATGGATGGATGGATAGACAGACAGACAGACAGATGAACTATTTTTATATTTAAACTATTTAATACCATGAAGTAATGGCAACTGTTATAGTACAAGTCATGCAGGTCATGTAGCATATAGGTACCGACTATATAAGTAATGTGGCTTATTTTTTACATTTTGATTTCACATACATTAAATGGCGGCGAGGATTCACTTTATCTGGATCCTCATACATCTATATTCCTTTAGAAATTCATTATATACACACTGTTAAAGAAGTACACTCAGCAAAAACAAATGTTAAATTACGTAAATGGATATATTTGGATGAGATAAGCTCACATAAGCTGGAATCTCAGACAGCAGCATTAAGAAAGAAAAAATAACAGTATCTGACATTTCTTAATTGCATTTCTTTTATTAATGGAAGTGTATGATATTGAAAACTAAACATGTATTGTTGCAGTGTCAGTGGATATTGCTCCCATGTAGTAGGGCTAATTAAGTCCCTACAGGGTTTCAAACTACATAACTTCACCACTGTTCCTGTATAAAACGACTATATCCAACGTTCCCAGATACCTCTCATCTGCACTGCATGATCCACATGCACTTAGAAGTACCATTTTGTAAATATATACAAGAAAATCATGAAAGTCTTACCACACATTTGTTTGTGGGTAAATCATGGCAGATATTACCATAGCACCGGACACTCTTATCTGATTGGTCAACATCTATGGATTTGATTAATAATAATAATAATAATAATAATAATAATAATAATAATAATAATAATGACTTTATTTAAAGAGGGTAACACAATTAGCTAAGAACTAATCTACCTTGAGGCCCTCATACAAGGAATTTATTTATTGCAGCAGCATCTCAGAAGCCACTGGATATATTGGGTTTGGAAGATGGAAATTGAGTAGGAATTTCTAATCTCAACTGGAATACTATTCCAGAGCAAAGTTCCAGAGTATTGGAAACTTTTGTTAAAATAATTTCTTATTTGGTTTGGGAATTTTATATTGTTTTGTAGACATTGATCACAGGTGGGGTTTATTACTAGGCAGCCTGTACTGGAATAGGGATTGTAAATATTCAGGAGCACTATTATTGGATATCCTGTACATTAATTTGGCTTTTCTTAAACAGATTCGGTCTTTAATAGGTAATATTTTTAACTTACCAGCTAAAGTTTCCTTGCTTTCTTTCTGGTTTGATATTAGCCTAAATGCTCTTTTTTGAAGATTTTCCAGCTTTGCTATGATTGAGAGATCGGATCTATGCATTGTCCCATATCTGAAGCCCTTTTGATTTATTGGAGCTCCTCTTTTTTTAAATAATGTTTTGAATTGTATAAAATTTCTCCTGTTATTGTTGCTACTATTATTTGACATTTTAGTGGGTTTTTTCTAAATTAGATACATCATTAATTGTAGCTCTGGTATTTTTCACTAATTCAGCCCACTCGTTTATTTTCGACTAATTCAGCCCACACGTTTATTCTTTTTACGTCTTAGATCAGTTAACCCATGTCCACGTTTCACGTTTGTAAAATGTTCAATTTTTTGTTCCGCTACACAATTTACTTTTGAACATTTCATTGGTGCAAGATCATTAATATTGGGTTATCATTTAGCGAGTAAATTCCATACATAACCATGGTTACAAGTTCTTTTATAATATGGTTCATTAATACCAGTTGACATTCCTGGTTTAGAATTTTTGCTTAGCCCAGTGATTGTTTCGTTATGAAATACAGGATCATGAATAATACACACAGAATAATCTGTTTGTGATTGCACATTAAATTTTATTCTGAAAATTATATATATCTTTGATTGTTGAGATAATCAATAATTTGTTTCGCTCGCTCATAGTTCATTGCAATATTGGTACTTTTGTCGTAATTTATAATTTTGAATGTGGACCATATATGAGATGCCCCATCATCACGAAATTTTTTTAGCATTCTGAATATTATTAATCAGATTATTCATCTGATCAGCCAGAGTTCACGTCCATAAGTCAGGATATTTAAATAAAAAATATCATATATACAATGACTCAATTAAAGAATCAGTGAAGGTGGTTGATGATAGGGTTGTTAACCCCTTGTAACAAGTCCTTGTAAATGTATTCTGCAGACAGCATTTACAAAGCCTGCGAAGAGGGAATCTTGGTCCAAAATCATGTTTTTGATGTGGTGTTGGAGCTAGAAGAGAAACACGATTATATGTACAATGTAGCGGTAAAAGATAGAGAGCTCAAGCGAATATCATGATTAAAAAAAGTAAAGACAGTGATAAAATTATAAGAAATAATGAAGTATAACAAGATTTATATATAAAACAATTGGACAAAAAATCAATTAAACAAATAATGTTATATATAAATGGAGCAAAAGAATTTGTGAGACATCCTATCATCAGTAACTATGAAGCATCTCGTGACAGTATTATTAGAAACTGTCGACTGAAAACAGTTGGCACATCTGTTTGGAAGAAAAATTATCACAAATTTATCTTTGAGTGTTTTTGGGGGATAGTCAAAGTTGGTCTTGTGATCGATCATATCAATTTAAATCTGACAAATAATAATTTGAAAATTTAGAAGCTGTTACACAGCAAAAACTCTGCATTTGGTAATACAGGGAGATGTAAAACAATTGAAAATAGACCTACTCTTTCTATTAATACATAGAAGAAGAAAGAACATTCCCATCAATAAATGCAAATGCCAAATATTTTGATATTGTACCACGCTGTGTACAATTTGTCGCAGAAAATGTATGTAAATCCGCTATTAAGGATAGCGCAACACTGTTATCTCGCTGGGAAAATAATTCTGTAGATCGACAGTTTGATTTTTTTTTATATTTTAAATATATATTTAGTATATAATGAGTTATGAAATATCAATAATATTATTTCTGCTATGAAAAAATTAGAAAAATACGGCATCAATAAATCTGATAAACTAAATCCTGAAAAAATTATTTCTGAATTTTAAACAATACAAGTACAAAAATATGCCATCAGAATACAAGTTCATAAAACGAGTTCAAATCATGGTGTTTCAATCATTAGCTACAGTGAAAGAAAATGAGGTGAGGGAATTTGTCTCTTCTTTCTGGCAGTAGAAAAAATTAGATCAGAATTGAAGCAAAAAATAATACTCGTATAAGTAAAATTATGTCAGATTGTGATGGTCTCTCTAGACACCCCAGTATTGCATACTACCAAATTGTCATGCTTATGTTGATGTTGAAATAAAAATAAATGTACATGTCGACAGAAGCCATTGGTCCCAGCTTGAACAAATCCTTTGTTTTCAAATCATTTATGTCGACAAGCTTTCAGTTCAGACCAATACTTTGATCAACAATTAGTTGATCGTGCTGCCAGGCTATAATTTTCCCACCTAATCCTTCATGTTGACCAACACATACTTTGTTTCAACAAGTTTTTTATCTCACCGCCAGGCTTTAAATTTCCCGCTAATTGTTCATATTGACCAGCTGCCAGTTACAACCCATACTTTGTTTAACAATTAACTGATCTTGCTGCCAATTTTAATTTTACAGCCTAATCATTTATGTCGCCCAGAGGCCAGTTACAACCTGGACTTTATTCAACAATTAATTGATCTTGCCACCAGGATTTGATGTTGCGTTGGCATTTTAACAAAAACAAAAAAAACAGTCTTTTGTTTGGTCCTATTAAGTTGGCTTCTCGCAGCGACTTAAATAAATACAATGAAATCTTATCGATTCTTGCACTTTCCAAAGTGACTGGTGATTGAAACAAATTTATTGTGCTGTGAAAGTTTTCTATTTAAGTTTATATTTACGATGGCTACCAACAGCAGTGTAAAACCTTTGGCCACTTTTGCACCCTCATTAGTTACATGTACTATGAAACTAACTACCAACTGTTAGACCTAGGAATAATGAAACGGCCAAGATGCCTTGTCAGTTTAATGAACATTTCTTTTTGGCAGAAATGACAATCACCTCACCATGTAAAAAAGTGTTTGATTGGTCAGTTCTAATACTAGCCTTAACATGCGAGACCACAACATAGACTTAAATAACATAGTTCTTTAAGTTAAAAGGGATATTGATAAGCCAAGAGTAAGGAATCAAATTTAAAAGCTTTACTTGAAGGCCTAATGGCTAAATAAAGTAAAATCTGTGTATAAAACACTCACAAGACTTTATGCTGGCATTCTTGTCAATTTTCCCAACAACAATCAGAACTCATATAAATAAGAAGAGTACTGTGAATGATACATGATACACTTGTCATACGTTTAATAGTCCTCTATGTATAGGCCCCACTAGTAGGGCATGATTAAAAAACTGGTGTAAATGACCTTGAACTCTGCTTAATGTATACCGTACAGGCTTAAAGTAAATTTAATTTGCAGAATTATGATGTTTGACCTTCAGACCCAAAAAGCTTTTTGTACTATGGTCAATATATTTTCTTGGAGCAAAACCCATTTTTCAATCAGGAAAAGGGGGTTAAGAGGAAAAATGACCTTTGACCCAAAATCAATAGGAAGCCATACACTTTTGTCAAGGTCAGGAACATGAGTTATTACAGAAAATAACATGTTTCTTCTTTCTGTCCATGACCTTAATATCTGACCCCCACATTGATAGGCTTCTGTTTTAACATGTGCAAGTCATCCACAAAGTTTGGCCCATATCTGAAACATAGAACTACTGCCCATGTTGCTGTACAGGAACAAATTTCTTTCATCAGTGTATCTGAATTTATGAACCCAAATTTGATATTCATCTTTTGAAAAATTCAGAAATGGTTAATGATGGAAAACTCAAGTTATTATGTTGAAATGAAATAGAGTACAGACAGATGATTAGACAAACATGTGGTGGTTTGAATTCTACTAATGTATTAACCCTGGTCAGTTAAGGTGCTGTATTCTTGGGCAGTACACTTTAATCCAACTGTTGTAACACTAGTAGCCTACATTTCTTACTGTGTCATAAAACCAAAGTAAAACTAGCTGAATGATTGACCAATATACATATCTTCTTTATATGTCTGATATTTACATTAAAAACTGCATGAGTAGTTGCATTCACAAAAGTCTGTCTTACAAGGCATCCAGCTATTAGTAAAATTACAAAAGCTCTTATTGTGCATCTTTATATGAGATGAATAAAGAAATTGCGAAACAACTAGTGTCCACATGATTAGAGAAGTAAATTCCAATAAGCACTGTCTTACATGTAATGGACTTCATATTAAACCTTCAAACAAAGCTTTATTGTTGCTTGTTGTTGTTGTTGTTTTAGGGCTTAATGCCAATTTTCAGCACACAGTAGGCTACACATGGCGGTCAGTATTATTGGGGGAGGAAGAACCCAGGAAACCCCCTGGAAAGAACCACCAACCCACGAGAAGCTACTGCCAAGCTGTCTCACATAACTACATTAACGGAGAGTGCTTTCGACCACTTGGTCACTCGGGGTCCCTCATATTTGTTGCTTGAGTGATATTAAAATATGGAAAAAGGTTTATACCAATTTTAATGTGAAGCAAATAAATAGAAATCCAACAATACATTTTTTAAAATTCTTTTTCTCCTCAAAATGTACACGTTTACCACATATAATTAAAACTACAAAGTAGAATACTGACTGTGGTATCAGCCTGGTCTTCATTTTCATTTGACTGTTTAGGAAACTGGCCTTTTTCTGCAATTGTGGTTTTAGATCTGTCTCCCTCTGCATCCTCATGAACTCTTGAGATTTCTAGCTCTGAAAAAAATGGTCAAGGCAACGGTACTTATGAACATAAAATAAATACATAAAGATGCATCGAGAAAGCTCATGTTAGTATACCCCTTCTATCCCACCTCCCATAACAACATCCATAATAGAAATGAGTGTATAGCATTGTATCTATCCCACAAAATGTGACACCAGTATGCTTTATTTAAGATACAATGTACCATAACTAAATAAATGTGACACCAGTATGCTTTATTTAAGATACAGTGTACCAAAACTAAATAAATGTGACACCAGTATGCTTTATTTAAGATATAGCCTATTTTGTGCTGAAAAATGGCATTAAATCCTACAACAACAACAGCAACCTATATGAAAACTAGTTGAACTTTAAACAATGGTAAGGCCATGACATAAAAATTTAGTAAACATCTTGTTTACGACTTACAATCATGGATAAATTCGGGAATGCAAAATCATAAACAAAAATCATATAACAATAAGTATACATAAAGTTTAATTGAGTCATTATTTAAAGTTGTATTGCAATATACATTGAAACCATGTATCATAAATAGTATTCCCTACCCCATGCTAAATAATACTAGTACAAACCATATGCTTTGTAAGAAATATACTCTTCAGTAAAAGAAATAAAAGTCACATGTAATAACACTGTAAAATACTGCACTCTTCAGTAAAAGAAATAAAAGTCACATGTAATAACACTGTAAAATACTGCACTCTTAAGTAAAAGAAATAAAAGTCACATGTAATAACACTGTAAAATACTGCACTCTTAAGTAAAAGAAATAAAAGTCACATGTAATAACACTGTAAAATACTGCACTCTTTAGTAAAATAAATAAAAGTCACATGTAATAATAATAATAACACTGTAAAATACTGCACTCTTAAGTAAAAGAAATAAAAGTCACATGTAATAACACTGTAAAATACTGCACTCTTAAGTAAAAGAAATAAAAGTCACATGTAATAACACTGTAAAATACTGCACTCTTAAGTAAAATAAATAAAAGTCACATGTAATAACACTGTACAATACTCCACTCTTTAGTAAAATAAATAAAAGTCACATGTAATAACACTGTAAAATACTGCACTCTTAAGTAAAAGAAATAAAAGTCACATGTAATAACACTGTACAATACTCCACTCTTAAGTAAAATAAAGAAAAGTCACATGTAATAACACTGTAAATACTGCACTCTTAAGTAAAAGAAATAAAAGTCACATGTAATAACACTGTAAAATACTGCACTCTTCAGTAAAAGAAATAAAAGTCACATGTAATAACACTGTAAAATACTGCACTCTTAAGTAAAATAAATAAAAGTCACATGTAATAACACTGTAAAATACTGCACTCTTAAGTAAAAGAAATAAAAGTCACATGTAATAACAGTGTACAATACTGCACTCTTCAGTAAAAGAAATAAAAGTCACATGTAATAACACTGTAAAATACAGCACGCTTAAGTAAAAGAAATAAAAGTCACATGTAATAACACTGTAAAATACTGCACTCTTAAGTAAAAGAAATAAAAGTCACATGTAATAACACTGTAAAATACTGCACTCTTTAGTAAAATAAATAAAAGTCACATGTAATAATAATAATAACACTGTAAAATACTGCACTCTTAAGTAAAAGAAATAAAAGTCACATGTAATAACACTGTAAAATACTGCACTCTTAAGTAAAAGAAATAAAAGTCACATGTAATAACACTGTAAAATACTGCACTCTTAAGTAAAAGAAATAAAAGTCACATGTAATAACACTGTAAAATACTTCACTCTCAAGTAAAAGAAATACAAATCACATGTAATAACACTAAAATACTGCACTCTTAAGTAAAAGAAATAAAAGTCACATGTAATAACACTGTAAAATACTGCACTCTTAAGTAAAATAAATAAAAAGTCACATGTAATAACACTGTAAAATACTGCACTCTTAAGTAAAAGAAATAAAAGTCACATGTAATAACACTGTAAAATACTGCACTCTTCAGTAAAAGAAATAAAAGTCACATGTAATAACACTGTAAAATACTGCACTCTAAAGTAAAAGAAATAAAAGTCACATGTAATAACAGTGTAAAATACTGCACTCTTAAGTAAAAGTAATAAAAGTCACATGTAATAACACTGTAAAATACTACACTCTTAAGTAAAAGAAATAAAAGCCACATGTAATAACACTGTAAAATACTGCACTCTTAAGTAAAAGTAATAAAAGTCACATGTAATAACACTGTAAAATACTACTCTTAAGTAAAAGAAATAAAAGTCACATGTAATAACAGTGTAAAATACTACACTCTTAAGTAAAAGAAATAAAAGCCACATGTAATAACACTGTAAATACTTCACTCTTCAGTAAAAGAAATAAAAGTCACATGTAATAACACTGTAAAATACTGCACTCTAAAGTAAAAGAAATAAAAGTCACATGTAATAACAGTGTAAAATACTGCACTCTTAAGTAAAAGAAATAAAAGTCACATGTAATAACACTGTAAAATACTGCACTCTTCAGTAAAAGAAATAAAAGTCACATGTAATAACACTGTAAAATACTGCACTCTAAAGTAAAAGAAATAAAAGTCACATGTAATAACAGTGTAAAATACTGCACTCTTAAGTAAAAGTAATAAAAGTCACATGTAATAACACTGTAAAATACTACACTCTTCAGTAAAAGAAATAAAAGCCACATGTAATAACACTGTAAAATACTGCACTCTTAAGTAAAAGTAATAAAAGTCACATGTAATAACACTGTAAAATACTACACTCTTAAGTAAAAGAAATAAAAGCCACATGTAATAACACTGTAAAATACTGCACTCTTAAGTAAAAGAAATAAAAGTCACATGTAATAACACTGTAAATACTGCACTCTTAAGTAAAAGAAATAAAAGTCACATGTAATAACACTGTAAAATACTACACTCTTAAGTAAAAGAAATAAAAGTCACATGTAATAACAGTGTAAAAGTGAGAACTTACTGCACTTTTAATTCAGTGCTTTTGAGAGATAGTTTTATATTTGGGGTGTTTTGAAATATTATTGGATGAGTAAAAGTGAGAGGACTTGTATTGTTTGCTAGGGCATCAAGAATGTGAACATGATCACTGTACGTATTGGCAATGGCAATGTCAATACTGCAAATCACATGACATATCCATTGCTGCCACATCTGGAAACTGCTTCACTATGCCAGCTCACCCTTGTCAGTATCCGGTAGACACATTGTGTGCTTGCAGCTGTTTGCATCACTGGCTTTGAACTTGCCAACTTTCCCTACTACTTTGTCATCCAGCAGACAAACCTTTCTCTTCTTTCTATAGGAGATGATAGCCTCAGTCACCTTGAGGTCTATGAGCATGATAATCATTTAAAAAACCTGCTGCAGTGCATTTGATGCCTAACCAGAGTCATTGCAGCCAGTCTTTTTTTCTCTGGGTTTATTGAAATGCAATGGTGGCAGAGAATGATCAGATTACAGTTGAATGCAAGGGTCAGGATTGCACCTATGTAAACACCATCAGATCTAAGCACTGACAGGCCATGTAAAAGCCACATGAATCATTCCTTCATGTGCTTACTCTCCCATTGCCAAGAAGCTACCCTAATAACAGGTGGTCTCTGAAATGCCACTGGGGCTGTTTAGAGTCCACAATGATTACCCTCCAGCAGGTGTGACCCATTTTGTTCTCTTGTTATGATGGTAGTGACAGAGGTTTTGCTAAAGACTCTGGTCACAGGTTTCTCAGTGGCTTTGTGCATAGCTATGTAACCGCTCACACAGCCTCATAATCAGCTTGTGCTTTACTCAGGTTCTAAAACATCTCCTATCTGTCAGCATTCAGTCTTTCGTTCATTTCTTTTGGCCTTTAGGATGGTCTTACAGACATTGCACTTGATGAACTCTATTGTATGCACTTCCATAAAATGTATTTGGCAAATAACTCAACCCCTTAGGTGAAAAACTTGATGCTGATGGAGAACTATTTGCCCTTGGAGAGGGCCTCAAGGATGGTAATAACATGTATATCATTTAGAATTACATGCCTGCACCACACCATGTAACCTTTAATGATATTTATGTCCCTGAATTATACTCGATCATCCATTTCAGTACAACAAATACTAAAGATATAAACAGCCCCAACTTCTAGCTTAACTTCATGGAGGTGCAGTACCAACCCCAAAAACTCTGCACTACTAAATCAAAATCTAATGTATTCCATGGCAATGAGGCAGTACATCTCTCTCTCCCTTCCTCACTCTCTCTCTCTCGTGTCTTTTTAATTGCCACTCTGATAACTAATTGTATAAACCATCTCATGAGCAGTAAAGCTAAGCAAATAATGATTTCGTTTACTCTGGATTGAAACAATATAGTTACAAGCTTATCATAGTGTCACATAATTGTTTCTCTCCCACACTCTCTTCATCTTTATTTATACAATTTTTAAAAAATCATGTTTTAAAAACACAACTGTTGGCATCAAATATAATTTTCTTCATGTGACACACAATGACATGACTGGTTATTTTGTTCACAAGCACAAATTAACAGTGGGACAACAGACAATAAACTATGATATAACCTTGACTGACCTTCACCTTGACTGATCTGCTTTCTTCCTTACAATAAGCTTTGAAAATTTGAAATATTTTGTGCAGTTTCCAAATGTGATATAAAATTATATTTACCTTTGATTTTCAATAGCATAAAGCTCATATTTTGTGACTAATTCTTCATGTATGTCAACAGGCGTGGAGATCATAGAATCCTTTAGCATCATCAATGCTCTCAAAAAGTCTCAGTGTCAGATTTTGTGTCAATTAATAATATACAAATTAAAATGGAATTCTTCTGGCTGAGAGTGAAATCTTAATATTAGGCTCACCTGAGATTTATTATCTCCTGATCAGATTTCTCAGAATGTTGAACCGTACCTGTTTCTTTGCAGATAATCTCTTGCACTGCATCATCAATACTCTCAAATATGTCATCTGTAGCAGTCAAAAGTAACCCTTTGTGAGATGAACTGAACACCATTTTCCCTGTGTGCATCTTTTTCAATTCCTCTAAGAATCTAATAATTTTGGTGGAAAATACTGTCTGATCTTTTGCAAATGGGTATAGTCTTTCTTGGACACAACCTCTGATGAATTTATCTACACCCTTTTTCTTCTCAGACTTTTTAGAAAAGATATGTATTTTCTTTGTTTGGTGGTTTGGTATCCAAACAATGGAATGTTCCATGGCGATATTGTCAATATAGCCACACATTTCTGGATAAGTAAAAATTTCAAATTGGCATCCTGGAGAGAAAATATCTTCCTGGACTTCAGAAGATGCAGTTCCTAAGAGCTTCAAATAGTGACCTGCAGCAGGTTTTGATTGGTCTTTTGGACCTTTTAGCATAATGGCAGCTTCAGTTTTATCAGTTACTGTTACACTTGGATATTTTTCAGATAGTTTCTGCAGATATCCAAAAGTTTTCATCACTTTTTGCCATTTATGGTCCACATCAATGATTTCTTCATGATTTTCAAAACATTCCTTAACCATGTGTATGATTTCAGTAACCACATGAAGTACCAAGGTTTGGTCTTTCTCTGTACATATGACACATAATGCATCAAAGTCTTGCTGTCCCATTAATTCAAATCTGGCAATATCCAATTCTTTTCTCTGTCTCACTATCTCAAGAACATCTCCTTGTATTCTTTGATCAACCAAAATGTTATCCAAATACAAAAACTGTTGTGCATATTTGTGGACACTGTCCAAGACAACATGAATCAATTGTACCACATCGGATTCTTGTTCAAAAATCTTTTCAAAGATTTCAAATATAAACAAATCTTCATCATCAGCAAACGCAGCCACTGAACAATTGTACTTATTGAGAATTTCATGCAACATCTGTTTTCCAGGTTCTGTTTTTGTGTAAAAGTTCCAATATAGATGAAAGTTCCAGCTGCATGGTATGTTTTTGTTACATTTGATAATCTTCTTGTCTGGAGCCCTTTTATACTTGATCCACAGTGGAAGTGTGTAATTGTTTCCTGAAAATAAGTTTAGAGAATTCTGTATGTTGATGGGTATTGTCTGAAACTAAGATTCTTGTTTGTACATATTTTCATTGCCTTGCAAGGTGATTAACTTTATTCCACAGCTTGATATTTGTTTTGCTGGATCATTGAATTCATGATTTCTAAAGCCATGTAATCTACAAAAATTGGTACAACCAAATATTTTTAATCATCTTTTTAAAAAAAAAAAGTTTCAAAGTTTACATGATAAAGACACTGATTGGAATTATCAGTCAGAATACAAGTCCACAGCTATCTTTAAGAATTTTCTGAATTAAGCAAGTCTGATTCAATCATGCAAAACAAGTCCACACAACAAGCATTTCTGTAAGCTAACTTTATTTAACCTCATATTTTCCATGTCTGTGACCTTGAGTTCAAATGAGTGACAAATTATGTCACAGAATGAACTTGTTTCACACTAAATTAAAATCCCAAGTATTTACTGAATAAAAAATTGATTCATGAACATCTATAAAGAAACAAACACAAAAATCAACCCATATCATCTAAATCTGTAACCCATGATACCAAATTTAAAAGAAGGAGTGAATTTTTTTATCAGTTTTATACAGGAAAATCACAAGCATACAAGCAATTGATTATAACCATTGGAATGAATCTTTATAGTTAAAATTCCAAAGTATGAAAAGAATCCACCAAGGAAATACCAGTAAATCTTAACAGCTCAAATATACAATGGACCAAGTTTTTTACTTCCCAAAGGTCAGTAGTTCAAGTCAGTGTATTTCAGTATCATTGCACATTTTCTCCTACAGGTCTTATTTCATTCAGCCCCGATCATGTCAATATGCATGATCTGATCCCACCAATAGTCAAAGTTTGTTGACTGCATTCAATGGCCAATCTTGTCTTTTGACACTTTGTCTGTGTGTTAGATACAATGTCTCTTATTGGATACAAATGTTTTTTTTCCAAGAATCAGACCAATATTAACCAATCAGAAATGATTTTACCTTTCTTTGTACAAATTTGAATTGTTCAGAAACCAAGGGTTACTAATGGAGGGCAGAGAGTGTACTCAGTCCCACTCTTTTCAATCTAATGATAAACGACCCTGACAGAACTCTGGCATCACCCAAAGTTGAATTATCGCAATTTGCAGATGACACCGGTAGTGGACTATGGAAAGCGGGAAACCCATCCAACCACAAAATTATAACAGATATTCAAGATAGTTCGAATAATATAGGAGAATGGGCAAATAAATGGGAATTCAAACTATGGCACCAACAAACAGTAGTAGAACTATTTACCCCACATAACAGAAATAAAAAACAATACCCTAAGCTAACCATACAAAATCAAGAAATAAAATTTGTAAAAGTAGCCCAATTTCTGGGTATGTATTATGATAAACATCTCAAATGGGCACTTCACACAGATGAACAAAACTGTAATCAGAACTTAAAACTTAATACCTAAAAGGTACCAAGTGGGGAGCAAATCAAGAAACAACCCTAACCTTATACATAGCTTTAATAAGATCTAAACTAGACTATGGCTGTCAAATATATAACACGGCACCCAAATGTCAATTAATTAAATTAGATAAAATTCAGAGAAAAGCCCTACTGATTGTCACTGGTGCACTGCTATCAACCTCACTAGCTGAGCTGCAAATCTTAACTGAAGAATTGCAGTTACATCTAAGAAAACAGAAACTTATTCAAAAATATGCAGCCAGACATTCAACACACCCAAAAACTCACCCAACTTACAAGGCAATAAATAATTGTAATATACCCTTTACGGCAACTATGAAAAAATCACCCTCTATGGGAAAACTAGTTCATGATTTAAAACATCAACTTCCAATAGAGTTATTCCAGGACGAAGATACTATCTCACATGGCAAGGAGCCATGGAATAACATAACACCAATAGTCAATATAGCAGAAAGTAAGATTACATATGATAAAGAACCTTGGAGTAATATAAAACCTATAGTAAATATCTCCCTTTCAGCTAAAGGAAACAAGGAAAACCAAGCAAACTATCTAAAAACATTAGCTTTAGAAGAAACTAATAAATACCAAAATTACCTCAAAATATACACAGATGGATCCAAAATAATAATAATCCTTGCAAAATAGCTGCAGCAATGGTAATAAAGAGCTGAATATACAAATAGGGTGGCATCTACCTGACTACTGCTCCATATACACAGCTGATTTCTGGGCCATCTTAGAAGCACTAAAATGGATCAAGAAAAACAAGACAGTTATAATAAGTGATTCGCTTAGTGTCATAACCTCCATCCAAAATAACATCACTAATTCGAGAAAGAATTTCCTAAACCAAACCAACGTAATAATGAAACAAATAAACATAAACAAATTAAGCATAGAATACATGTGGATTCCATCTTACATCAATATCCGAGGAAATGACTTAGCAGATCAGATAGCTAAAGAAAAACTCAATAAACCAAATTACATGCCACTCAAATATAGTCAATATGAACTATAAAATCTAATTAACACATCAATATACAAAATCAGGCAAATCGATTGGAATCAAAGTCACAAAGGGAGAAAATTATATAATATTATGAAGGAAGTTAATAGAAATAGAAAACCACCTAGATGCACAGGCTATGAACAAACAATAATCAATTGAATTCTCTTAGGAAAAACTAAACTGGCAAACAGCTTTGGAAAATACACAGGACCCTTCCCACATAACATAAATTGCTACAGTTGTAACACCCAAGAAGATTTACACCACATCTTCAATGATTGTAAAATAACCAAGAAAAAAAAGACAAATTCAGATTTGAACAACAAATCATAGCCATCCCACATACATACCCAGAAATAATTCAATTAACAAATATCAACCCCCAAACAACATTAAAAAATATAATTGAATTTTTAAAAACAACTGGGCTGCTAGAGAAAATTTAGAAAGTAGGAAAATAAAGAACATAATAGGGAAGACAAAAAAACTAAGGAAGAAACCTAGTACTAGCTGAAACCAAAAGTAATCATCAAACATGAAAACCTCTTTAAGGGATGGAAGAACCACCAGGAATGAGCAAGTAGATCTCAACCATCCTTGGAACCCACATACACTATGGTAGGCATGAGATGATCAAGGCTCGTATACTGAGCAACCAAACCGAAAATTAAAGATGTGAGTAACCCTATAAACAAAATAGGGAGACAAAAAAGATTACATAAAACCTAGTACTAGAGTATTCCCAGGGTAGGCAATGAAAAAGAAAGCCTCTTTAAGGAATGGAAGCACCACCAGGAATGAGCAGATAGATCTTAACCATCCTTGGAACCCACATACACTACGATGGTCATGAGATCACCAAGGCTCATACACTGAGCAACCAAACTGAAAAATAAAGATGCGAGTAACCCTAGAAACAAACTAGAGAACCTGGAAAAATTACGCAAAGCCCTTTGAGTAATCAAATCACTACGTGAATAATGACAAGTCAACAAAATAGATGAAAGATAAAGTAATAGGGGTAAACAAACCAGAGCGAATAGATAATGAAGACAATTAGGGAATAACAAACACCATGTAAAAGGCAGAAAATAAACAAACAAATAACAACAAATAGGTTTTAAATAAACTGCCCATAAAATAAGTATAGGAACCATCCCTCACTCGTATTACATTCTCTAACTTTCCTTACAATACAGCCTCATTGACAGTAAATAATAATTACCAAATACATATAAAAATTTTAAAGTCAGAAGACCAAAAATTAAATATAAGTAGATGGTCTGAGACCAGATTATCATAAAATTCTGTCCCAATATTATGGTCCGAATTTAGACAGTATGAGGTAGTCTTAAAGCCCAAAGACTACCAAGCCCTGCAGAACAAGGTTGCAATTAAATTTTATCTAACTTTAGGCATGCAGACCCCCAACTCAACACTATAAGGGCTGGGGCGTATGGGGCTGTATACTCTATTAACTTCTGGACCAAAACCGGAAAAAATTCAGAAGAGAAAAAACTTCAAAGAACCCAGAACAAAGGAAAATGATGGGTGGTCCGAGGGAACAACCATATGCTGGGACACCATGAGAACAAGATGGCAGCCTGATATTAGGGGCTACTCAAACAGACAAGAAAAAACAACACGGAAAAGAATCTGATTGCTTTCATTGCCTGGTTAACAGGGTCCTCATTTGGTACGAGAACCCTTTTCGAACAATCTATTTCACGAAACCTGCCTTAATCATTTTTTTCCACACCATTCAAAATTAACAAGCTATTTTTATCAAACAGTGACTATACTTACTTATGTCGCATAGACATCTTAGTATTCAAACTTGTTAGGGACTTAATAAATGTACACTTTGTACTAGAAATGTTGGAAAGTTAAGATAGTTAAACAAATTTTACGACTTCATTGATTTGATTCAATTGCATAGGTGGCTCACACATTATTGGTATTTTCCGGTCCATTAGTAATAACTGGACCAGATTTGAATTAAGCACGGAATCACGATGTTACGGGCTGAATGACATCCTTGGACTTAATGGTACCTCTCTTTTCTTGCCACAACTCGAATAACTCCAAAATGGCGGATATGTGAAACTATTTTCCACTACCTTCAGTTGTGCCATTGCACACCGTTAACATTCCTAATTGGGTGTTAGGGTTGAGTGTGTGTTGGGTCTATTCCCACTCAACCAGTGTCCTCCATTCAGGTCGATGGTTACTTAATAGCAACCACGACCTGACGACCAAATTAAATAGTACTTCTTGAGTACATAAATGCCTGGGGGAAGCGGTACCATTCCTCCCCCCAGAAGTAATTAAATATCCAGCTTTGCTGGAAACTTAAAACAGTGCTACATGCCCCTAGTGGGTGATACAGCACTATAATTTAAATTCATCATCAATGGAGGGCAGTTTCACAACACATGTTCTGTTCATGAAATATCGTAAATGATGGTGGACACCAGAATTGATGGCAATGAAAAGCAAAAATCAGGAGTTTCTCAGGTTTAATCAAAACAATATTGAGCAAGGAAAGGAAAAATGTTTGGCAGTTGGATATTTTGCCAGATTTAGATTCAAACATAGAAGTTTCTGAGACTGAGTCATCAGAAGAAGAGGATGATTAGCAATGATGATAAAGTTCTTGCTGATCTCACAGACTGTAGCTATCATATTAATGTCGTAAATAGTGTATTAATAAGTTGTAAAAGACTTAGACAAATATATAAAATAATACATCACCATGTAGACAAATTACTTTTAAATAATTGCTGAAAACTTCGTGGATTTGTATTGGATATACAAAATTGGAAATTTCTCTTGTATTGGATATAAGAAGAGAAATTAAGATAAGAG
Source organism: Unio delphinus (assembly GCA_029339505.1). Taxonomy (NCBI): domain Eukaryota; kingdom Metazoa; phylum Mollusca; class Bivalvia; order Unionida; family Unionidae; genus Unio; species Unio delphinus. The sequence continues at coordinate 373,538 of JAQISU010000459.1, forward strand.
TGAATGCTTGACATTTTCAAAATTGTCTAAACAGGTAAAACTATGTGGGACACTTGCAGCTAGACACAGCTTAATGCTCCTAAGGCAGAGTAGCAGAAATGCTGTTAACAGTGCTGGGGCTGAATGAGTTAAGCACTAGTTCAAGAAAACTGGAGTGCTCAATTAATTCCACCATGTTTAAGACATTTTGGCCAAGAACAAAATTTCAGTCTTCTACTTCTATGTCCTCTATACTATGATGAATTGGTTGAATAGGTCTGCTGCAGAATTAATTTTCTTTCTTCTCTAGTGAAACATCCTAATGGCAACATAAAATCCACCAAGCAAGGGATACTTTTAACCCATAAACATTAGGAATAGTTGATGATTATGGAACCATGACTGCCACCAAAACTTAAGTGTCTTATTTTCTATCAATGTAATAAATTTTACCAGCAACTAGTTTTTAAAGCAAAATCCCTCTTCATAATTAACAGATATGTCAAACCACTTGAGCATGTAAAATGAATTGGAAAAAATTTACTGTCATTTTCTTGCCATTCCTGTACTTCAACAAAGTCACTTTCTTTTTCAGGATTACTGGAAAGACTACTTGAGGTCTTATCTTTTGCTTGGTTATCTGTATTTTCATCTTCAAGAGTTGCATTATCTGTAAAGCAAAGCAACACTTAATACTTAATTGATTATCATCTATTACAATACAACTATATAACGCTATTGACAAAATAAAAAGTACATTACACATAAGATTTCTGTAATATTCCTCATTATTCAGTCTAGAATTTAAATTCTAATTAAAATGGTCTCTTTTTGTAGTTTTGTAGTACCAAAAGATTGAATGGTATTCAGCAATCAACTAGTTTTAGAAGTTTGAATTCTTTTGCATAATTAGATAAAACTATCCTAGTCCAAGTTAGAAAACATTCCATTCATCAAAACAGCAAAGCTATAGTCAATGACATGACAGTACCAGTGTATTCTCTTAATGAGTCAATGACATGACATTAATACCAGTTTATTCTCTTAATGAGTCAATGACATGACATTAATACCAGTTATAGTCAATGACATGACATTAATACCAGTTATAGTCAATGACATGACATTAATACCAGTTATAGTCAATGACATGACATTAATACCAGCTATAGTCAATGACATGACATTAATACCAGTTATAGTCAATGACATGACATTAATACCAGTTTTAGTCAATGACATGACATTAATACCAGTTATAGTCAATGACATGACATTAATACCAGTTATAGTCAATGACATGACATTAATACCAGTTATAGTCAATGACATGACATTAATACCAGTTATAGTCAATGACATGACATTAATACCAGTTTTAGTCAATGACATGACATTAATACCAGTTATAGTCAATGACATGACATTAATACCAGTTATAGTCAATGACATGACATTAATACCAGCTATAGTCAATGACATGACATTAATACCAGTTTATTCTCTTAATGAGTCAATGACATGACATTAATACCAGTTTTAGTCAATGACATGACATTAATACCAGTTATAGTCAATGACATGACATTAATACCAGTTATAGTCAATGACATGACATTAATACCAGTTATAGTCAATGACATGACATTAATACCAGTTTTAGTCAATGACATGACATTAATACCAGTTTTAGTCAATGACATGACATTAATACCAGTTATAGTCAATGACATGACATTAATACCAGTTATAGTCAATGACATGACATTAATACCAGTTATAGTCAATGACATGACATTAATACCAGTTATAGTCAATGACATGACATTAATACCAGCTATAGTCAATGACATGACATTAATACCAGTTTATTCTCTTAATGAGTCAATGACATGACATTAATACCAGTTATAGTCAATGACATGACATTAATACCAGTTATAGTCAATGACATGACATTAATACCAGTTATAGTCAATGACATGACATTAATACCAGCTATAGTCAATGACATGACATTAATACCAGTTTATTCTCTTAATGAGTCAATGACATGACATTAATACCAGTTATAGTCAATGACATGACATTAATACCAGTTATAGTCAATGACATGACATTAATACCAGTTATAGTCAATGACATGACATTAATATCAGTTTATTCTCTTAATGAGTCAATGACATGACATTAATACCAGTTTATTCTCTTGATGAGTCAATGACATAACATTAATACCAGTTTATTCTATTAATGAGTCAATGACATGACATTAATACCAGTTTATTCTATTAATGAGTCAATGACATGACATTAATACCAGTTTATTCTCTTAATGAGTCAATGACATGACATTAATACCAGTTTATTCTCTTAATGAGTCAATGACATAACATTAATACCAGTTTATTCTATTAATGAGTCAATGACATGACATTAATACCAGTTTATTCTATTAATGAGTCAATGACATGACATTAATACAAGTTATAGTCAATGACATGACATTAATACCAGTTATAGTCAATGACATGACATTAATACCAGTTATAGTCAATGACATGACATTAATATCAGTTTATTCTCTTAATGAGTCAATGACATGACATTAATACCAGTTTATTCTCTTAATGAGTCAATGACATAACATTAATACCAGTTTATTCTATTAATGAGTCAATGACATGACATTAATACCAGTTTATTCTATTAATGAGTCAATGACATGACATTAATACCAGTTTATTCTCTTAATGAGTCAATGACATGACATTAATACCAGTTTATTCTCTTAATGAGTCAATGACATAACATTAATACCAGTTTATTCTATTAATGAGTCAATGACATGACATTAATATCAGTTTATTCTCTCAATGAGTCAATGACATGACATTAATACCAGTTTATTATATTAATGCACTGCTCTATATTAATTTATACAGATTTCAGTGTGCACTGAATTCTTTTAAGTCATCGCTATATCATGCATTATAAGACAAATTCAGATATAACATGGCCATGACATTACTTCCAAAATTTCATATGCATGTATTTTCCTTGTACACAACAAAAATTAGTTTTCTTCTTAAAAGTATGAAAACTATTGTAAAATTGTTTTATCATTTTAAGGAAGACATTATATGTAAATTCTAATATAAAACAATCTTGTCATAGCTACTGATATTAGGGATGCTGTATTTCTCTTGTACATGAAAAAAAAAATATTTGTTTCTTCTTAAAAGCATGAAAAATAACATTTTTATAAAGTTTATTCGGGGATAATCCTCGATCAGAACACACCTCACAATTGCTCTGTGCCCTGCACTGGCTGTCCGTTCGCTACGGAGTCAAACACAAAATTTGTTCTCTGTGCTGTGTTTCACTGACAGATTCCGGTCCGACATACCTGTCTGGCCTCACCCACGTGTATACAAGAGCACAATGCTTGCGCTCCTCTTCTGACAGCTGTATGCTCATTGTTCCCACTATGAAATCGAAGTCGTGTGGACGGCATTCTATTGGGTGTCGGGGTCAGATTGGACACAGGGACACTGTTGTCTCTTTTAGGAGTGCTCTGGGGGCTTGCCTTTTTCAGCAGCAGGGGCAGACTTGGAAACCTAGTGGAATTTTGTATCTTGTGTGTTTTCAGCATGTTTTGGGGTTTTCCAGTTTTATGGTTTTTGTTTTTCTGTATTGTAGTCATATCATTATATATTTTGTAAAGCGCTTAGTGCTTCTAAAGATTAGGCACTATACAAAGTCCTCATTATTATTATTATTATTATTATTATTATTATTATTATTATTATTATTATTATTATTATTATGACTCTGGGATTTGACAATTTTGCAAACTGTCTTTTTTGTCCTTGTGGCAACAAAACTTAACATCATTTTTCTTGTGACAACATTGTTAAATGTTTGAACTTTTCTTTGCAATCTTGGGTCTGGAGTGCAGAAATTCAAATGCATCATGAATGGAAGTTGCAAACTTGGATATAAAATTAAAGTTTCCTTTTTGCTGGAAAAACATTTATTCTTACAATTGCTACTAACAGTGGCATAAAATGCAAATTAAATTTCCAGTCTTTTGAAACCATAAATATCTGGTCAAGTTAATTTTTAATTTGTTAACGTTTTCATTTCCCTACGAATAGCCTCGTCCCTTTGGTAGCCTAAGCAAGATGATAGCTGTCTCCAGCTGACCAAAATCTAGGCCAGTTTAAGTACATGTACATGTAAACAACTATAGCCACAAGCAATTAGCAGCAATATCATAGTAAACTGTTTAGTGACACATGTTTGTTGACAATGGGATATAGATAAAATGAGGACTACCATTCTTTATGTAGGTTCTATTTGTGTTTTCTAATGGGATGTGACTTACATATGAATTTTATAAGATGTGATTTGTACTCCAACTGGACTATACTACACAAATGTACATTATAAACATACAAGTGTAATTTCAGACTAGTTTTATCTTCGTTTAAACAAAAGCACATGTTTTTGCACCTACTTTTAATACCACCTCCACCACACCATCATTTTTTGGTATGCACATCATTTTCTTCATATCTGTCAATAACATGGTCAGGTTCTATGGACCTCAATTACTGTGTAATAGTGAGGTCACACTGTATATATGTATGTATACATATATATATATATATATATATATATATATATATATATATATATATATATATATATATATATATATATATATATATATATATATATGTTACATGTTTCAGTTATATGATGAACTTATCTGATATGGAGTACATCAGGCCAAGACATGTTAAGATGTATGCAATAAACTTGTCCTTTTTCCAACAAATGTAAACAAAAAATTATATCAATATATTTGTGTGGACCATTTGATGCATTATGCAGGATTCAGATTATGTTTAATGTACAAATGAGTCATTCAATATGGAACCCTTATACTATTTCTCAGGTATCTATTAGAGAATAGGCATACCTTTATTTCCTGGACTGGACATTCTGAGGGACAGATCAGATATGTGACCATGTGTGTGGGAAGACATGACTATATTGTAACATGTAATTCTTGCTGCTTGCTGATGGAGTTATTAATAATTAAACACATTTGGATCAATCATCTACATTTTAAGCATGAAATACAGTTAATAAATTAAGCATCTCATAAAGTCTCATTCTTGTTTACCAAAATATGTAACATCATTTGTCGATGGCTGTACAAATAAAGTTGATTGATTTAAGCTTGGGACAGTACAGAGTACAAAGTAATTATCTGCTCATTTGCAGCTATAACAGTTGTAAAATATAACTTATAAATATAACTGCATTTATTTATAGTTTACCTTAACATATTTAACTGTGAGATGTAAGTTTGTATTAATGGTATGTCCTGCATTATTATGGCAATAATATCAAACAAACATAGAAGAGTTGTGATACCAGCCAGCATAAAATATATGGACACTGTTGTTACAAGTCTATGCTCTTGAGAAAAGGAACAGAAAAGAGTGAAGACAAGCATTGTCAAATTTAGTTTAAAAATGAGCCTCAGTGAACAAGAACTTAGTTTTAGAATTTAAATCCAAATCGTAATCCAAGAATTAAGAAAACACAAGTCCTATCAGTGAAAAGCTTTAAGTGAACCTCAGTTCAAATCCTGATGAAATTCAAGATGGAAGGCGATGTGGTCTGTACTACTCAGCATTGTATTGATGATGATATCTTGTTTAGAAAATATTTCAGGTTTTTAATTCCGTATAATTTAAAGTAAATGTCTTTGTCCAAGAATAATCAAAGCGCTTTTGTATTTCCAGGAAAATAATCACTCGATTTCAATAATTTGAAGAAAAATAAAAACATCATAATACAACTTAACATGTTAAATGTTAAAGAATGACTGATAATTATTTTATCAGAACATCAGTCATAAACCTTATTAAGACACAAAACAGATTCCCGGATGGGGGTCAAAAGTTCATCCTTCTGATAAAAATAGAAGTTTGTTTACCAATTAAGACATGCCTAATGCCACATAATCAAGGTATGACCTTGACTTAACTTACTGTTTATTACTCTGAGAAATATAATTTTAAAAAAATAAAAAAGTTGTTTACCAAAAGTGTTATTGATTTTGGAACAAGGTCAGAAACCACATACAATGTTTTTTTAACCAAATTCTGGACAAGGTCAAGTCCAGTATGTAATGTTACATGACAACAGCATGTAATTGAACTTACAAAATTTAAATCTAACAAACAAACATTGAAATTAAATATACATAACACTATCAATCCTACAAAGAATCCATGCAAACAAAGATGACAGATTTCAGTAGATGTATACCTAGTAAATATGTGTATATATGCAGCACATGTATACAATATTTTGACAATAAAATAAAAATGTGACTGATTCAAATATCCTGAAAATTCATTAATCAAGCCATGTTCACTGGGAATGAAGGTGTCTGGATTAACAAGGTTTCACATTTTATATGCAAAACTCTTACATATATGTGTGGATGGATGTCTAGCCTTGTAAACTGCATCCATCCTTTCATAAAAGTTCTACTTCTACACATGGAAAATAAACATTCTGTATCAAACAATGCTCTTACAGTGATGGTTAACTTTATTAAAATTTATAAAGAACACAAAGCTACATGTGTGTGTACATACCACTAGGATCCTCAAAATAAATCAGACAGTATCTCTCTCCTGTCTTCATTTCTACCCTTTCAACATCTCCACCACCACTTCTCTTGTTCTCAAAGTAGTACAAAATAACATCATGCGAGGTTGAAGGATGCAAGTTCTGTACAAGGATGCAGTTGGAAATGGCGACTCTTGCAACCTTAAGGAAAACTCCTTCAACGCTACTTTCTTGAAATATTTTCCCAAGTTGAACAATATCTGGAAGAGATTGAATCTAGAAGGTACATAAAATGAAAGGATCAATGTATCGCAAAAGAGTTAAGACTGGTGAAGAATTTTGTTAACAAGGTCTTGAACAGACAAAACATGTGTGGGATAAAATTGTTACTGGCATATCCAACATTCACTGCCAATTATTCCAGTTTATGATGCAATTCCAGTAAACATATAACTGTAGATGAATTTAACTTGAAATAAAGTAATCTATGGTACTCTGACGCTATAGAAACCTAAGTTTGAAACCATTGCAATAAAAACTATATGACACCTCTTACTAAATGTTAATAAAATGTTGATACCAATCTTATAGCAATATCAAAGCTAATCTGGTAACAAATATCCTTGGTTGCTTTATGCTGTTGAAACAAAAGTGTGAAAGAACAAATAATAGGGAACTGAACTCCATTAATCAATGACACAGACAGCTGAAAATTAATTAAATATTTGAAGCAATTAATTTGTACAAATGTGTTTACTGATTTTCACTAAAACCCATTATTCCTTAGTAAATATGTGATGCTAAAACCATGTTATATTACAGATTGACAGTTAGAGGTCAGATGGGTACAATACATGTATTCAATCTATTGTTATATTTTATTAATATAAAGCAGTATGATTCCAACCCAATTATTCCTGGCTGAACAATACTACAAACAAAAAATTGTTCAGAAAGGATCATAAACAAGGGCTAATAACTCAACTAAAAGATGACAAATACTGCAGTAAATCAAGTACATCTAAGGGTTTATCAAATTATTATAGTTTGCATTGCAAACTAAATCTGCTTAAAATAGAATTATCTCTTGCAATGTTCTATAGCACAAGCAAAATTTTATAAAAAATAATAAATAAGGGGTAATATCTAAATGAAATAAGGATTTATCCAAGCTAACTCATTTAAGATATTGTCTAAATTTTATGCAACATATCAACATTTTGAATGTGTCTTTTGAGCAAGAAACTTTGCTCCAATCGCCAAAGAATTAAATAACCTATACAGGTGATGTTGTGTCATAATGTACCAAACCAATCCAACTTAAACTTACAATCATAGGCTGTGGACACACCATCTATAAAATCTATAATCACATCTAAAAAATGAATTTAATGATCTGGAGATAGATCAGTAACTTTTCAGTTTTTTTCACATTTCTAACTTCCTTATGCCTCATTTCCCTATTGTTAGCCTTAAGGAGTTTATTTCACCTGTTGAATCTTCCACTCAAGCCTGGTTTCAACTGGAATAATCAGGTTAAAGCTTTAGACCTCTAATTAAAATGTACATAGCATGCACAGCCATGAGGCTCTTGTTGCAATGGATATCATAATTAAAACAAGTATGGACTGTTTATTTAGCTATGTCAATTTAGCAGTGCCTTGTACAGGAGTAAAATCACAAGCATGTTAGTATTGGTGATGCAATTTCGAATATCACACACTCAGTGAGTGATACAATTGATATTAATTAAACCGAAGTTACTAGTGTAAAATATGAATTCATTGATCTGGCCTTGTCTTATACTCTGAACTTAAATATGGACAAAGGATGTAACATTTATAAAATTGAATTTGACTCTGCACTGACTAAAATATGGTATGTAAGATTAATTACTATGGATATATGCATAACCAGTATATCAGAGTATGGATATTAGAAAGTGTGTGTACTTTGAGTTGTAAAATAAAGAAATGCCTCTGATTATCGTGATATTGTTTAGTACAAAGGTATTAGGAATATGTACTGATGTGATGGAATTTAATGATATTTGTATAAGAAGTAATTGATACCATGTTATATTATGTTAAGCAGAAGGAGTGTAATTGAGAATTTGAGTCATTTGATTATTGAATTGTTATTAAATTGTTATTCATTAAATTTCAATCCTTTTTGTATTTTTTACCATCTAACCATTGGCATTGCTGATTTGAGGCTTGGAGCTATATATCTTTCACTAACTTTAACTTCAAATGAAATAGAACCTGTGTGGTCTTTGTGGTTGTCTTCAATTAATTCGGTATACAATCATTGCTCAAACAATAGCCAACGTGTGTTTCCTTTTTGACTCCACACACAATCAAGCAGCAGACAATGCTGTGGTTGATAAAAGCTTCTTACAGTTTAATAAACATCAAAAAGCAAAAGCCACCAACATGTTTTCTGGGCTAGACGGTGATATTAGATGCAATTAGTTGACCAGTAAATAATGTCTGCTTCACTATCTGGGAATTGAGAGGGTATGAAATTGCACGTGTTCAGCTTAAAAACAATTCTAAAAGTGACTTGTGACCATTGCAGTCCTTCTGCACTTTGTTCTCGTGCTTTACATGTGTATGGGGTTTGCTTATGAAATCATTTATAATATCCCTTTTTTTATTTAAAAAAATATTTCACCGTTATGGAAAACCAAGTTCACAAACATAAGTCATTCATTGCACATTGTGCAAAAAAAGTTTATTATGATTTTGTTGAAGAGATCGTGTATGAATTATAATATGATACGATATATACTATGATAAAGTACGAGAAATACAAATGATGTGTAAAACGCAGCTTCTGAAATTCATTCATTTAAAATTGTTCTTGAATTGTTAAGCCTAAAAAACATTTTTCAGAAATATTACTTATTATTGATCCAAGAGTAAATAAACGTGTTCTTTAACTGCATATACAACCAAGCAGCAGACAATGCAGTGGTTGATATACAATTCTCACAATTTAGTAAACATAAAAAAACGAAAGCTACCATGTTTTCTGGGCTTGGCAGTGTTATGAAAGGGAATCATTTGACTAATAAACAATGTTGTTAGCTGGAAATTTAAAGGGATGGTGTGAAATTGTACATGTGTACAGCTTAAAAAACTTTATATCAGTGGCACATGACATTACAGACTGACTGCATTTAGTTTTCGGATTTTATGTGTATGTTGCTTGTTTGTGAACTCGTCATTAAATCCTATTTTTTGTGTATTTAACAAATATTTTATCGTTATGGAAAATAAAGTTTACAATTTGTATAGACACCGTTCATAGACCCTAGAATATAATTAAACATACACGTGCTTCATCTTTCTTAACCTAATGTTCTGTTAATTTTTCTCACTGAAATCAGACACATAAAGATTTGTGACAAAAATATTGAATAGTTTAAATACGTTTGCAATTTATGCAATGGAATTACAGGTATTATGAATTAGACACATGCCACTATGGTACTATATCAGAACGTAAGTAAATGGTCTTAATACTCTGAATTCAGACACAACGACTTGGATAAAATTATTGAATATTTTAAATCTGTGCAATTTTCCAATGGAATTACATGAATTATGGACCGATAGTAAATGATGTTGATACCCTATTCATTATATAACGTCAGTCAGGTAATATTGATCAACAGGTATTTTCAGAAAAAAAAACAATAAAAATTAGTAAAACTATTTAACGCAAAGTAATAAAAAAAATATATTATCCGTCCATTATTTTGAATAAGTCTTATTACCGCATTCCATTTAATATTCATCCAATAATACTCCGATTTGTTTACATTAGACTTATATATACCAATGCGGTGATTGCTGAAAACAATTAAAATATTGTAAAACCCTGCATTAACTTGACCCCGCTACTAATGCAATCCAATTTCTTGGACCCCAATTATTGCGTTATAGTGGGGTTTCACTGTAGTATATCACACATACACATCTGAGGAGTGATGCAAAGGAAATATGTGGACCAACAATTGACAGATGGAAGAACAGCTAGATGGACAAAAATAAAACCCAAATATCCATTTATAAATTGACAATGTGGGCATTATAGTGAATTGACTATGGGTAAAAAGATGGCAAGACAAATAAAATCCCAATATAACTAATAAAATAATACCGTTGGAATTCAATGTATTTAAGACAACTGGTTGATCAGTGACAGGCAACATGAATACTTTATACACAGCTTTGTCAAGCAGCAAACTAATAATTAAAACATATGACTGTTACCAATATTATCTGATAATTAAAACATATGACTATTACCAATATTATCTGATAATTAAAACATATGACTATTACCAATATTATCTGATAATTAAAATATATGACTATTACCAATATTATCTGATAATTAAAAAATATGACTATTACCAATATTATCTGATAATTAAAACATATGACTATTACCAATATTATCTAATAATAAAACATGACTATTACCAATATTATCTGATAATAAAACATGACTATTACCAATATTATCTGATAATTAAAACATATGAATATTACCAATATTATCTGATAATTAAAACATAACTATTACCAATATTATCTGATAATTAAAACATATGACTATTACCAATATTATTTGATATTAAAACATAAGACTATTACCAATATTATCTGATAATTAAAACATATGACTATTACCATTATCTGATAATTAAAAAATATGACTATTACCAATATTATCTGATAATAAAACATATGACTATTACCAATATTATCTGATAATTAAAACATATGACTATTACCAATATTATCTGATAATTAAAACATATGACTGTTACCAATATTATTTGATATTAAAACATATGACTATTACCAATATTATCTGATATTAAAACATATGACTATTACCATTATCTGATAATTAAAACATATGACTATTACCAATATTATCTGATAATTAAAACATATGACTATTACCAATATTATCTGATAATTAAAACATATGACTATTACCAATATTATCTGATAATTAAAACATAACTATTACCAATATTATCTGATAATGTCACAACAACATTCCCATCCTCCTCCCCATACAAGAATTCAGTAACTTGTGCTTTCGTCTTTGTCTCCAGGAAGTTTCTCAGGAATTCTTCTGTTATAGCATTATTAAGCCCCTGGATCAGGACTCTGTTTTGATAGCATGGCTTTGGTGGCAATGGATGGAATAGTGTCACAGTCAATGTATTGCCATCCAACAAATGGTTACTACGGGAAGCTACTTTCTGGGCAACTACAAAAACAGAAATATTCATACATTCTTTAATAATTATACCCGCTGGAACGGCAGTGGTAGAAAAACAATGCTTTGCTTAACAGACAGCTTTAGTGAAAATAAATTATTACTGACTGATTTTGATTTTTAATTCCTAGCAATAAATACAAAGATACTTACCAGAATTTATCTGAAGAGGGAGTTTCCACTGTCACCAAACAAAGGGAGGAGTGGGACAAAAATGGAGGGGGGAACTATTATTAAGCTAACATTAAATACACTTTGATACTGTTATAGCACTACATTATAAGTTAAATTCAGATATAACACAACTGCGGTGTGGCTCCCAAAATTTCATATGTGCTAGAATCTATGTATTGTTCGATAAACAAATTCTCTGTTCATATTCACAAACCATGTTAAAAGTACATTGTTATATTTTAATCTGCTTATGCTTACATCTGGCATGAGTACTGGATTCTGCTGCTGGACTAGCTACAACTGACCAACCTTTGAAGGCAGGAAAGGAATGACTACAATTGACCAAATTATGGCTAATTTCTTCTTCAAATTTACCCAGGAAAAATAGCTTTGCAGAAACTTCAAAGATAACTGATTATCTTGGATGCACCAATTGTTATGTGCAAACGGTAAGTAAATAAAAAACAAATTCTGTCTTAATCAATATTCTACAAATATTATTATTACCACTACAATATATAACCACTCCAGTGGCCTAGTGGTAAGAGCAATCTCCATGGAAACGAAATGTTTTGGGTTCGATCCCCGACCAAGTAATACCCAAGACTGGTGTCAGGATAATGTGACTGGGTGGAACAACATGCTACATGTCTGCAGTATGATGCCCTAATGCTAGGCATGACTATAAACTGCCTCAGTTCAGACATCATAGTCATATGACTTAATGTTTTTTTACAGCTACGTTAAAAATCCTAATTAAAAAAATATAAAATACCACTAGAAAAACAAATGTGCTTTAGTTTGGTCCTCCAAATTTGTTCTTTAGAGGTGACTTCAATAACACTTGCACAATTCATTAAAGCAAATTTCTTAGTTTCTTATTTCCTCAATTTATTTGAATCCTTAGAGTGCTGTGTAGTTTTGTAGCACAAGATTCTTCAGAAATGAATATGTTTGCATACAGATATTTGCAGCAGTCGACTTTTAAATTGTCTGCATTTGAATTAAGTTTGGTATTATACTTTTTTCTACCTTTAATTTTGAAATATGGAGACTGACTAGCATGCCTAAACCAAGTTTCCTCTCATCCTGCCTACTCCATTTTAGACATGTTTGACACCTCAAAATAAATATCAAAATAACTAAAGCTGATTAAGAAATAATCAAAGAAACTCAAACTAGGGAACTGGTTTTGTCCATCCAACATGTACATCTGATTTGTATTCGACATCATTTTCAGGTTCAAACTCACTCACTGACATTTCCAGTAACACTTTAACATCTCCAATAATCTGATCTACTTCAAAACTTTACAAAATCATTGTCATCATCATCTATAGATGAACCATTTTGGAAGCCAGCCATCTGGTATTTTGTTGGTAATCCATATTTTAAACAAACATATGTAAAAGTTCCATGATAAATGAAAGGTAAAGACTACAACAGAATTCCAATCAAATTTAGTTTAACAACCATTCATGCAAAGCTGAAGTATCGCAGATGTGTAAACAGGTTCTTATATATGTTGTAACAAGCATTATGAGACATCTACTGGCAGAAAGGTCTATGTGTCAACAATCACTTCAAGGATTAACAATTAACTAAACAAAACTACATAATGCACAGAGTTCATTATAATATGAACAAATTTACACAATTTAACAGTAGTTCTTACATGTAACTTTTCTACAAGCATGTCAAATTGCACACATGTCAAATTGCAAATTGTCAAATTGTCAAATTGCAAACTTGCAAAGTTTGTGCAATTTGTACACTTGTGTGCCCTGTGTAATTAGGTAATACCATGAAATAGAAAATTAAATGTTCATAGATATGCACCTTCAGCCTCCTTAAAAGTTATGTAAGCAACCTCATCTCTGATCATGACCTCCTCCACATCACCTCCTCCAGATCGCCGTGAATTCTCAAAGTACATCTCCATAAGTTTCTGACTCGTCTTTATTGAAAAGCCTTTAACCTCCACAGTGTTGCTAATTCCTCTATCACCTACTTGCATGTTACCGTATTTACCGCATATGTTGGGACACGAACAAATAATTATTTTTTTTCGTGTCCCAGAACTTATGGTGAACTTTTTTTTAAACCTACATCATGTGTCCCAAGACTTAGGAAATGAAAAACATGTTCAATTCCCCCCCCCCCCAACAACTGGCCACACCGCATGTTGCAATAAAATAGATAAATAAAATGCGTATTTGATCATAAAATAAAATAAACAAAAAACTAAACTTGTACTGTCATCATTTATTCACATTTTTTGTCGACAGTAGCATTTTATTAAAGGAAAAATATATCCACAAACTCCGTATGAGTAGCACATGAATCCATTATCCATAGTGTAATAGCTTTCGTCAGACAACGCAACACATTAGTCATTGACGTGAATATTGAGAAACGAATCACGTTTAGTTGTCCTCAAAGGTTTGAATGTTATGAAAATGAAAATTGGATCCCACAAAATCACATATGAATGAGATAGAGAAAGAAAGAGTGAGAATTATCAGCCCCATTGGTCGAAAGCAACTGACATTTACGCGTGATACGGTGTAAGGTACAAAATAACCAAGAGTGTATTATATCCAGGGTAACAATATGACAATATCTCGCAAACTAAAATCATTATTAGAAATACATTCACTGTGAGTACAAATAACAATCTTTTTGATTCCATGGGATACAAAAAGTATTATTGAAGCAAGTTAATGCTATATATAGTATTTACCGAATAACTCGAAACCAGTTTGTATCAATTATGACTGCAGACGGCATATAAATGAAAGCCCAGGTGTTGAATAAACACACCTTGTAACAGCCATAAACTCATTGTTTGAACTTACTGGCAGGATATCAAATACAAAGGTTAATTTATTACAAAACAAACCGACCCCGGAAGCTTACATTGGATTCCTATTAGCGTGGAGATTTTTTTTAACTATGCTTGTGTATACAAAGTCGGCCGACATAGGGAAGCCAAGGAAAATGACCACACGTCTCGTATTAAGAGTGCAGATAAACAAACAGTTGTGGACTGTATTTTGAAAGCAGTCGAATCGCTTCAGGACAAGCCAGATCTGATCTGAAAATCATTTAAAGTTTGTGGGTACAGTCCTACCCATTTATATCGTTATAATCGGGCCCGAGGAAATATTGTCGACATAGGCGGATGTTGAGATAAGTGGGGGGGAGGGGGCCTGAAAAAAAAGGTAACATGAAGATAGTATCAGTGTGAAATACACTTGTATATTGATAAATTACATTTGGGTTACCTTTGTGTAATAAAATCCAAATTAAAATATTGCATTGATCCCATCCTGATACAAAATTCAACGTCGGCATTATCACATTATCAAAAAATTTCACAGACCTCTTTGCGAGATGTACATCCCTTAACTTCCTTACAAGCCAGATATTTAGTTTCCAGAAACTGTAAATTTAATTTGCGTTTTACCTTGCAGTTGGTAGCCATCGTAAATGTAAATAAAGTTAAAAACGAAACTTTCACAGCAAAAGAAAATTTTGTTTTAATCACCGATCACTTTCAAATGTCTCGGAAACGCGTAATCCGTATTTTCACACAATTTTTATATATGGGATTCAGAAAATCACGTATACAGGAGTCCTCTGTACGCATCAATTTCCTGGACTGTAAATTTAAGGGCTTGCTAATCCTGCTTCGACCACCTGTTGATTGGAAAATTGTGTTCATCAATTGATCCTATTAGCTGTGCTGATATTTACAATCAGAAAATTCAGTGGCTAAATGACCCACAGATGTACATGCTGTCATTGTAAGAGTACATCTGAAGAACATGACTCACAAGCGAGGCGGCAAGATCAAAGACTTAACTAGCTGAAGAGTGGTGAGAAAATGTGCTGCTATGTTTTTTTGATCCGACCGCGACATCAAAAGCCTGGCGGCAAGAATAACTAATTGTTGAACAAAGTATGGGTCGGAACTGGCAGTTTGTCGACATAAATTATTAGAAAATAAAGTGCAGTCACTATCTACTGGTATATCTCTCTCTGTCTCTTTCTTTTTCTCTCTCTCTCTGAATATATTTTTACGAAAAGTGAAAACAAACAATACTCGCAGTTTGAGTACATTTTCTGACATGTACTTTTCGAATGATTTAAAAGGTGTCCCACAACTTACGACTCAAAAAAAGCTCTGTGTCCCAGAATATACAGTGCACAAAAAAATTACTTTTAAAATAAAATTATGGTGTCCCAACAAATACGGTGTCCCAACATATACGGTAAATACGGACCTTCTGAAAATAAAGAACTGCTTGTATGCATTCCTGTCATTCTTTTCTCAATCCACCATTACCAAAATTCCAAAAGTACTGACTAAAATCAAATATTACTTTTATTTATGTGGTACAGTCTTGAAGAATGACAGAGCAGAAAATAATGAAAAAATCTCCATGAAAATGATGCAATGATGAGACATTATAAATAAGAGAAAAGTGTTATCTGTTCATATAGTAAACTAAAACACTTGCTCCCCTTCTTATGTAGCTGAAAAAATTAGAAACTTCTCTGGAGAGGGACAACATTTACTAAAATCATTTTATTTTAAATTAAGCATGAGGACTTTATATTTTTAAAATATCATTCTGCTTGTCGCAGGCATAGGACTAGAAAATGTATCTCTTGGGAGATCTAAGTTTGCCCCCACCCTATCCCACCACAAAAAGGAAGAGTTTGAAATGTATATATAGTTAGTTGGGTATTAAGACAGACATATACATTACAAATATAGGTAGACAGGTATATGGATAAACTGAGGGTTGGAGGGGCTGGTTCTGTTCTATGCATGCACAGGTGGCTGATGAGGCCAACCTTTGCACGGAATGTTTGTTTGCATAAGAGACAGGGTAGAGCTACATCTCTAGGACGGTTGATGGCACATGCTTCTGGCTTGCCTCATCAGCTCTGCAGCTGCATCTGCTAGATTCACATAACTTGGAGCCTTTCATCACAGAGGAATGCCAAGTTACTCATTTGCTTGCTGTTTGCTCCCAGGAATCACGGTTTATGTTGAACGCTTGAAATCTTTAGAAAATTGAACAGTGCTAGTACCCAAAAAAATACTGTCTGCTTTTCTGCAATTTTGCATCATTTTCAAAGCTGAATTTTTCAATGCAGAATGATATTTTATGTTTTTTATATGTTTATGTTTTTACAGATGCCTGTGCATGTGTTCCAGGCTTGATACTTTGAAATTTAAAACTCCTTAATTATTTAGTGTCGAGCCATGTTGTATGTATTGTATATATTGTACATAACAGATAGAAGGCCTCAAGGTAGATTGAGTTACCTTCTCTAAATAAGGTCTTTATTATTATTATTATTATTATTATTATTATTATTATTATTATTATTTCAATGCAGCTTTCAGATTGTCTTTGAATAATTTCTTCTGACCTCCATGGGGTTGCTGTGTATAACATGCCCCGCCCAGCATAGCTAGCACTGCATCAGCATGGTGTGGATGCTGGGGAGATCTACTTGGGCGAGTACCTCAGTATCTGGAATCTTGTCCTGCCACTTAATATTGAGGATTTTCCTGAGACTTGTGATGTGAAAGTTGTTTACCTTCCTGGTATGGCATTGGTACACCATCCATGTTTAACATGTGTACAGTAGTGTGGGGATCACAACTATCCTGTAGACCTTTAGTTTGGTCTGGATACTGATGCCTCTTCTAAAGTTGCAATGGCTCTGGCAATGCGAAGGTTCACTTTGTTGTCAATAGTGATGCCCTGTGACAGTTAGCTGCCAAGGTACATGAAGCAGTTCACTACATTGAGATCTTGGCCATTGATGGTGAAGTTGGGCTCAACATAGGGCTTTCTAGGCAACGGCTGATGCAGGACTTCAGTCTTCTTGGTATCTTCTTGGTACTGACAGTGAGAAAAAAGCTTGTGCAGTAGCTGGAGAACTTTTCAACGCTGCATTGCAGGTCGGCTTCTGAACCAGCATTGAGATCACACTCATCAGCAAAAAAAGAAATCCTTGATGGTATTTGTCATTACCTTGGTTTTCACTTGAAGCCTCCTGGGATTGAATAGTTTTCCATCTGTACGGTACCTGAAGCAAACTCAAACCTTTCCATCTCTGAAAGCATTAGTCAGCATGGCAGAGAACAATAGACTGAAAAATGTCGGTGCCAGAACACAAACCATTCATCAACCTCACTCTATAATCCAAAACCATGAGTCGAGCAGCACGACAATATCAAGACAGCTGGAGATGGAGTTGAGTGCAGGATGTCCTGTGTCTCGAGTTTCTGGTGCTTCACGATGCTTTGCTAAGAATTGCCTGCTGACCTGCGTTCCTCCACACAGGCTGCCAAATTCAGTCTTCACATGCTATGTAGACAAAGCCTAGCTCACCATGAACTGAATACCCATACCCTCAGCCTGGTTTAGCCAGCCAGTCGAGGCTGTTTTCTGGGATGTGACCACTGTGCATGTGACAGCTTCTTGGAGCCACAGGTGAGAGCTGCGTGCCAAGAGGGCAAGCTACCCCTGAAGGAGTATGAATGCTTAGCCAGCCAGAGGTGTTACCCCCTCTCAGAACACCTCATACACCCCATCAGTCCTATGGTTCCACCGGGATGCTATGTAATGCAGTTATTTCTGAATAAAAATAAGGATGTGTAAAATATGCACTGGTTCAGCATGAAAATTGCTAACTTCCACTCAATAGCAATTGTACAAATGCATGTTATATGATAGGTTCACATCTTGGACCAAAAAGATATACCTACACTTATATAATTCATCAATCAACTTGGTTTTGAAAAATCTTCTTATTAGCCAAGAAATAATATATTTTCATCTCTTGAATATATATCTAATAAATGCAACTAACTGATCATTACTGAACCATGTGAGAGGCCAATAATTGAAATTACTGTTAACACATTGGAGAGCAACTCTTCACAGAGACCAAATATAGTGAGATATGTTTTTATGCTAAGCATTTCCATCAAACAGTAATAATAATAATAATAAAAATAATAACAGTAATAAATCTTTGCAATGTTTCTGTAGCTCTTAACGTCTGTACCTTTTGTATTTCTCTGAGCTTTGTTATGAGTCTATGCTCTAAACATAAGTAACAGAAAAGAGTGAGGACAGCAAGCTTGGTAAAAATAAGCAAATAATTTATTCTCCTAGATTACGAAGTCAAAAACAAAGAACTTCCGCTATTGCGAATTAAATCCAAATTGTAATCCAAGAATTAAAAAACACAAGTCCAATCAATGAAAAGTACTACATGAATCACAGTTCGAATCCCTATGAAATTCCAAAATGGAAGGCAATGACATATGATATTGTCACCATTGTACTGATGTGAAAACATTCTCTTGCTGACTCACTGAAAATATTACTCCAGTTTTTTAATTTTGTATAAATTCCGGTAAATATCCCTGTCCAAGAATTATCAGAGCACTTTATTATTTTCAGGGAAAACAATCACTTGAAATTAAAAAATTTGAAGAAAATAAAATGTTATATCCCAACCTGGACATAACATAAAAGAACTTGACTTCTCAAGTTGATAAATGTCATCTCACAACATCAGTATTAAGATTACCAAAAATGCAAAACAGATTCCCTGATGGTGGTCAAGAGTTCATATTTCAAGGAAAAAAAGAACTTTGTTTACAAATTAACACATGCCTCACATTACGTAGTCTAGGTATGTCCTTGGCTCAACTTTATAATTCTTACTCTGAGAAAGAAATTTTTTAAAAGTTGTTTACCAAACTGTCACTGATTGTAAGGTCAGCACCTAGACACAATATTTCTATTCAGTATTTACATAAATGAAGTATTGCAAAAAATCAATCCAGTCAAACATAACTGAACTTAATTATATTTTATATAAATCAAGTCTAGTAAACTTACAATAACTTACAATAACTTATAATGGAATAAAAAATATTTTCAAATTGACAAACAATTAATTTAAATATACGTAACACCAAAATATAACAGATTTCTTCATTTTAAAGTTATTTATTCCCTTTTGACAGTCCTCTTGTTGACTCATCAAAAATATTACTCCAGTTTTTGAATCTTGTATAAATTCCAATAAATATCAATGTCCAATAATTATCAAAGCACTTTAGTATTTTCAGGGAAAACAATCACTTGAAATTGAATAATTTGAAGAAAATAAAATTTTAGCCCCAATCTGGACACAACATAAAAGAACTTGACTTCTCAAGTGTGAAGGTACAACTGACAAAATTCATCTCACAACATCAGTATTAAGATTATCAAAAATGCAAAACAGATTCCCTGATGGGGGTCAAGAGGTCATATTTCGGGAATAAAAGAGATTTGTCTACAGATTAACACATGCCTCGCATCACGTAGTCAAGGTATGTCCTTGTCTCAGCTTTATCGTTCTTACTCTGAGAAAGATTTTTTTTTAAAAGTGGTTTACCAAACTATCACTGATTTAAGGTCAGCAACTAGGTACAATATTTATATTAAGTATTAACATAAATGAAGTATTACAAAAATAAATAAAGTCAAACATAACTGAACTTAATACTATTTTACAAAAATCAAGTCTAGTAAACAGTATTACATTACAATAACTTATAATGGAATAAGAAATATTTAAAAATTGACAAACAATTAATTTAAATATACATAAGACCATAATATAGCAGATTTCATTATTTTTAAGTTATTTATTCTCTATTGCAGTCCCAGATTTTCCCATTATTCAATTACAACTGAAAACTTTGTCCAGCTTTAACAAAGGTGATCTAGTTGGTAATTTGCCATGTTTATTAAGTTGACAAATAAAAAGCTAATAATGTTGAGCATAATATTTCCATGTCCTTAATGTTTTGCTAAATATTAAACCCAATGAATACTCATAACATTTTTAATTTACACTTCCTTAAATATTGTCAGCATGTTTTTGTTTTGTAACATCATGGTGTATGTTTTTGTAATCATGTCATTGTATATGTTTTTCAATTATCTAATACTGTAAAGCATTTGGAGTTTCTAAAGGTCAGATGATGTACTACAACATTATTATTATTATTATTACTATTATTATTATTATTATTATTATTATTACTTTGTCAAAGTGGATAGGATTTTTCTAAATATTAATTAGAACAACTTATTGTTGAAAAGATCACGAAGAGATGTTACTAGTGTCTCTGAAACTGGTGAACTGTAAGATTCTGAGGCAATTCTCTTTCACCTTCAATGTACTATTGATCTGTATTGGCTTTAAATGAAGCTTTGATAAATAAAAAAGTTTTGTAACTACATTAGGGTGGCACTTTAATTTTATTTCCTTACAATTATAATCAATGGCCAATGGTGATTTGCACATCTTCCTTATGCGAACTAGAGTGTTGAGATGTTATATACTTCAAACATCCTAATATAAAGTTACTTTTGAAATACATGTACATGTGATATATACATATATAAAAATATATTCAAACATAAAGTTACTTTTGAAATACATATATATGATACATAGGGGCCAGAGTAGCCAAGTGGTCTAAAGCGCTCTCCGTTATGAATAACTGCCATCTCACCTCTTTCTCATAGGTTGGTTCAAGTTTCAGATTCGGCCAATGTTTTTATGTGAGAAAGCTTGCAAGTAGCTTCTCATGGTTCTTTATGAAGGTTTCCCCTGGTTCTTCTCCACTATTAATACTGGCCTATAGTGTGCTGAAAAAATGGCGTTAAACCCTATAAACCCTATAACAACAACAACAACAACAACATATGATACATAATATTATACATACATATGATATTAACTAAACAAGAAGAAGAAAAAAATCATTTTCTGATTTGTATAAGGTGCAAAAATGATTATGTAACATGTGAAACAAAAAAGAGATCACACAATTAAAGAATAGGTCATCTATTTAAGCAAGCTTCTAGAAATTACTGTAACTTCAAACCTCAATAAAATAAAATAACATAACTGTATTCTTTGAGGAACTAAACAAAGTTACAAAAGAACATAGCTGGTAGACTTAACAGTCAAATATCATCCCCCCCCCCCATACATATATATTTAAATGTCAAATAGTCACAACTACAAAAATGATCTGCAAGTTGCATATTGTGCACAGCAACAAAACTGCATAATAGCTGAAGTGCTCTTTTGACTTGCTATGTCAATCATTTTTTTAAACATGTTGGTTACTTTGAGGACGGAATCATGCATTGTCCACTTGCTGGGAGATGTTGCAATGCTACAATCAAATCTGCTACTCCCTTTTTTGATGTATCTTTAGTATGAAGCCAGCATTTATTTTTAATTTAATAAATAAATATTTTATTTATTTCATAATTATTGTTTATTCATATAGGGATTATTTTATTTATTCTTACTTGGCATTTAGTATATGACAACACTTATGTTAGAGTGCCATCTTTTCTTGCATTCTCAAATGGTCTATACCCTAATATAGCTGAGACATGTAAATGGTTACCTGATAGGTAAAGCTATATAATTCACAGAAACCCTAAGGCAAATTTACACTTCCTGCAATGTACAATATCCTACAGGATGAGATAAATATCTATATCAAAGCTACAATTAAGTTTGAACAGGAGTTTCTTATTAGGAAATAATGACGTCAAACTTAGACAGTTTATCACCAGTCAATAATTCTATATGAACACCTTAAGTTGTTACATCTCCCACCTTCTGCCATTGTAGCACAAATCTCCAAATGTTAGTTCTGACTGGGATCTGTAAAATAAAGATGGTATGAAACAGTAAGCATATAATTATCTTTCTAAAATACATACATATTTGGAATATTTAAAGTAAGCAGATTCTCAGGAACTGAAGTAACTTACCATATTTATCTGATATTAGCCTATGCCCCATGATAAGCCCATGAGTCATGGCATGCCCACACACAATGTAGGCAAATATTTATTTGATATTTTTGTCATTTGATACACCTACACACTCCTGCATTTTCTAAAACTTTATTAGGCAGAACTCTGTCTTACCATGAGAAAATAATAAGTTCAAAACAATAATTTATAGATTAATTCCACACATCTGAATTATCTAGGTTTAATATAGGTCATTTGTGATTTATTTGTTTATATTAAGCACAATGTTTTAGTCCACACTATTCCTTTATATGACCTGTTACAAAAATATTTTATGATAAAACAGCATCATAAGAACTTGAAACATACACAACCTATATAAAGTTTTCTTTACTTTCTCTTACATTTCATATGCAAAACACATGACTTTGAACAAGGAATTTAAAAAGGTAGCTATAGTGAACACGAGACTTATAAAAGTCACAGCAATAATGAACATGGGATTTGAAAAGGTAGCCATAGTGAACATGGAGTTTAAAAAGGTCACAGCCGTAGTGAACATGGGATTTGAAAAGGTAGCCATAGTGAACATGGGATTTAAAAAGTTAGCCATATCAAACAAGATATCCTGGTCAAATTATTTACATACATAACAGTTGTTAAGAAAAATTTCATTTCTCTGTGTTTAAATTTATTAAGACCTCATTTGGAGTATGAATCTGTCATATGGTTAAACATTAAAGAAAATTAAAATACTGCCACTGAAAACATTCAGAACAGAATACATGGATGCTGAAAATAGTATTCATATTCTTGCAGATTAGTGATGTTTGGGACTTCCATTATTTGCATATATGACATTTAAATTCAACATGACTCACATCTACCAATTAATCCATCAGCTAAGAACTCAGCAAGTAAGAAATGGCAAATTTTCCAATGATACCACAGTAATCACAATACAACCTGGGGTCACAGTATACATTTTGTTTAAAGCACTGTGATACTGCATGCTATATCATATCCATTTAAAAAAATAGCATGTTTTTAAAATGCTGGAATATAGCAATCTGACAGATATTATATCAAATTATGATTCAACCTTAGTGTACGAATATACATATAAATGTTTTCAATAGTAAAACTACTGTTGATCTACAATTTCTGGATCAAGGGTGAATTTCAGTTAATTTATCATTCATATTCCTTTCTTTTACAAATAGAATAATTTGAAATAACCAATAATCCCCATTTTATAAATAAATGAAACAATTTACACAATTTCATCTAAATCCTGGCTGCTTGGTATGCTCTCTCTCTCTCTCTCTCTCTCTCGTGGCTGAGTGGTCTAAAGCGCTCTCCTTTACGGATCACTGCCGTCTCACCTGTCTTCGTGGGTTCGAGTCTAAGATTCGGCTAATTCAGTTATGTGGGAAAGCTTGTCAGCTGCTTCTCGTTGGTCGGTGGTTCATTCCGGGGTTTTTCCTCAGGTTCTTCCTCCACCAATAATACTGGCCACCATGTATAGCCTATCATGTGCTTAAAAATGGTGTTAAACCCTAAAACAACAACAACTCTCTCTCTCTCTCTCTCTCTCTCTCTCTCTCTCTCTCTCTCTCTCTCTCTCTCTCTCAACTGGATGAAAACATTGACCTCCCACATCAGAGGTGGAAGCCCTAAGCACTTAGACCAGCAAGTGGTTATACTTGGTAACATTTTATGACCCATTAGCACAAATGTGAACATATGGTGGCATCTATTATAAGGTTGTAAGAGACTAAACCAGAGAAAACACATCCACACTAGTTTCTCTGCGAATGTTACCAAGGCATGTAGTGTTACAAATGAATGAGTCTGGAGCTGACCTCAGATGACCTGTAAGTGTTATATCTTTGGGAGCAACAGAATGTTAATGCCGTATATTATTAACACAACACACCCCACCCCCACCTCGCAAATGATAAATACTGAGATAAATATAAACATTAAGTACAATGATTGCTAATAATTGTTTAATAAAGGTCGTTCGTTCATAAAGAATTGATCATATACAGCGAGCGAGTGAAAACGTGAGACGATCAATCGATATAATACTGATTCGACTTACCAAGTTAATCAGTTACTGTGCGGGAGGGAATAAAGGTGGTAAACATGTCTGAAATCGTTACGACCTCCCAAAATCCGGCATTTTTTACGGGTAACACTGTCAGTCGTTTAATGAGACACTTCGCAGTTCTTCACCTCTACAGCATGTAATGTCAACAAAAAAAAAAAATAGCCGGTAACACCCGGCACACCCTTATACCGTGCATCCGAAAAAGAAAGTAGAGTAAATGTCAGGTGATCGACAAAAACTACCTCCAAATAGAAGAGTCCTTTCCATCACCAGATCAATACTACCATGACTAGATAATATAGATACACTTTGACTTAAACAAGGGACTATGTAATTTATTTATATGTGTAAAAGTAAGAATTCTCCGTAATTCCAATCACATTTATATATAAACTGAAAAAATATTCATCTTCATATAACAAAGGCTGTCGCTTATTTTGTAAGAATAAGAGTTTTTAAAAATACTTACGAAGCAGGTAAACATTAATAGTATTATGTTTACTGACATCAAGTGCTGCATTGGTTACATTATACTTAAAATGTGCTTGCACTACAGAAAGAAAAAGAAAAATACAAAACGGAAAAGAATACTACTATCAGACATCGCTCACTTGTTTCACTATTTCACAAAGCAGGCTCGTAATCGGAAACATACTATCTCTCAAACCGAACATCATGCTAATTTTGCGTACTTTCGTAAATCATAATAAAACAGTACACAAGTTTTATCTCACCATTTATTTCTTCGTAATTTGCAGTCGCTTGGAGAGGGAAGATACATAATTTCATTTTTTTTTCTCAAGGGGGAAGGGTGGGGCAAAACAAAGCAAAACATCGCTCACTTGCTTCACATGACAGACTTCACTATTTCACAAAGTAGGCTTGTAGTCAGGGCCGTATTATCCATAAGGCTGACTAGGCTAAAGCCTAGGGGTCCACCAAGAGCAGGGCCCATGCAACCTTTAGCCATGCCATGGCAATGCTGCGTAATCGAAAATTCCACAATAAAAAAAATTCCTACTCCATGCCACAACAATCAGACTGCTACTAAATTCCACCTTTTTAAATCATTTTTGGTAAGCTTATATTAATTAAAAAAGCGAGAAATTCGCGGGTGGATGCCGAGGGGCCCAAAGAAGCTCGAAGCCAGGGGCCCTGCCATTGGTTAATACGGCACTGCTTGTAGTCGGAAACATAATATATATCAACCGTATAGCATGCTGATTTTGCCTATTTTCTGAAATCATAATTTTAGAAAAAGAACAAAAGTTTTCTCACTATTTATTTCATTGTAACTTTCAGTCGCTTGGAGCGAGAAGGTACGTCATTTCAACTATTCTCAAGGGGGGGGGGGGACAGCAAAAGCTGACAGACTTGCTAATTTTCGTATATAGGCTACATAATTTTTTCAGCACATGGAAATTTTGGGTGAGGGCTAAACTACGTTGGGGGGGGGGGGGGAGGAGACACAATGTGCCGGTCTATACACAGATTTGTCACACGCGTCAATCTAACAAAAACAACAAACGTATAAAATTGTATGGCAATGATACTATTTAGGACATCATGTTTAGTAAAAAAACATAATAAGATTGACATTTTCTCTAAATTGTATTAAAGTATTGTTTCATTCATTTATATTAAAGTAATTCTCTAAAATATATTGCGATTATTTCATTTATTTCTAAATCACAGCTATATATATTAATGGAATGAAAGTACATGTTGTTTCAAGCATAAGGGCAAAGTACATTGTTGTGTGGAATAAGTGTATGATGTTACGAGAAGGGATTGTACATTACATGCTCTTTTCGCTAATTCAGCAAGAAATATAAAGTCTGCTGAGCAAGAAATATAATTCTGCAAGCTGTAGGTTTCAGGATTGTACATTGGCGAATTTCCAAGGCAGTGAAGAAGAGCTTGGGTCTAACTGTCTGTCGAATGACGTAAAACAAAATGGTTCTTATGTAATAAAGAGTAAAGCACCTTCTAGCTGGATGTAATATACATCGGTACACGAGGAATGGCCATATTTAGTTTTGCCATGCGCCAGATACATATAATAAATAAGCGCGCAAATCGCCCAGGTCAATTCCTCGCATCCAGAAGCTAGCAAGAGGCTTGTCCCTTTCATTACAGGTAAAAACTGTATATATCGTAAATTTCTTTTAGAAACAGGCATTTTTAATGTTTGGGATTTTAATGGTAAAGTTCATATGTTTGCAACATTGTTCACTGAATTTTTTTTATTTATAATACATTGTATTGGAAAGTTTAATTGTTTTAAAGAATTAATATTTTATTATAATTATGGTAATTTTTAATCTAAAAGACGAATTCGCTACCAAATTCATGTTCAGATTTAAGGTTGAAATAAAGTATTCTTTCTTTGCATGCATATAAGAAGAAGAAGCTGTTGATGAACTTGAGAAGACGTTAGAGAGACACGTGCCAGAATACCTGACGTGCAACCCGCATACAAGTCAGAGTTAAAAAATCCACCCCAATTCGTGAACGAAGACGCTTGCCAAGAAATCTTTATCTCTTTACATCCTATTTTTACGGCTATTGGATTTAAATTGTTTATTTTTATTAATTGTTAAATCCAAATTTGTCATTTAGGGTTTAATATCCATTAATTGGGGAATTTTGTTCTAGAAAGTTCAGGCTGACTATACTCTAGTTGTAAACAGGCTGACCTTGGCTTGGTTACCTCATTATCTGACCTTGCTTCAGATTGATAAACAGGTCTCTACAACTATTGGTTAATTTCAAGGACAACATTTTATTTTTAGTAATTCGTGGCTTATTTTCTTCTGGATCATTCTATTATTACGTGACTAGGTGAAGGTAGACTCTTCCTCTGACTTTCTATCAATTTCTAGAAAATCACGTGATCACTTGTTTACTTCAGAAAGACAGTTATATATAGCTGTATTTTGGAAGCTAACATTAGTAGAATCTTTGGGCTGTAAGTTATTAGTTGTGTATTTCATGTTTGAGTGTTAATTTTAATTATTTTGTTCTGGACTTTGTGTCAATTCGTTGGAAAAGAATAATTATTCTATTTATTTGGAAAAAGGACATATGTTACATAATTTCATCTGGATGATATTAAAGCAAGAACTGCATCACGTGACATTGTCAGCCATTTTGGATTACATCGTCAAGATTCGAACCTGGAACTATTAGAACATTTATTTATCAGGACTTGCAATTCCATTAGTGGATTATTTTGTGAATTCTATATTTGCTGGATTTGATTCTCTAAAACCGTAAGTTTATTTATTTTATGAAAATAATTGTACTTAATAAAATCATTGTTAAAGTTTTACAAGCTTGTTAGTTTTCACTCTTTCTGTGTTGCTGCTTATTCGAGACTAAGCACGTAACACTATAAATTTCGCTCATAATAAAATAGACATCCCAACTGGAGAGACAACATAATAAGATAAACAAGACAATTCTAAACATATGGATAGTGAATAAACTAAACTAGTATTCAAGGAGTTTACTGGAAATAATCGAGCTACCGGTATTCAGTAGGCATATTTCGATCAAACACTGGATCCATATAGGGGTTAAAAGTTTAACAAAGGTGAAGCGTCATAGAGATTCTTTTTTTAAACGCTGAGTACCTCAGCCAGTGATGCTAAAAACACAGCTTAAATTACCATGTCAACATACAACAAAACAAAATCCTGGGGCACATGAGTTTGATTGTAATGGCCCGAGTTTCTCTGACCCTTGTCACATGGTTTTTTATATACATGTCCAAATATCAAACATGGGGTGGCAAGGGTCAGAGGAAACTCGGACTATAATCGTCGATACTATTTGCAGTCTTGCTGCCGCAGCCACTGTTGGTTATGGTGTGACTATTATCATGACCACGTCAACTATTGTAGGTGCACCAATATATATTATTACCAGAACTATATCGATAGTAACCGGTGTCTCTGGTGCTTCTGGTAAATTAATTTAAATTCAACTGCATTCAAAAATATACGCCCATTCCAAATTGCTTGACGCCATAAAAAAACAGTCTCTATACGATGAGTAAATTATATAAAGCAGCTAACGAAGATTAAACTTGAAGCTCAATATCATTTGTAAAAAATATTTGACCGCTCCAGTGGCCTAATGGTTAGAGCGTCCACCTCAGATGCGGGAAGTGGTGAAGTCGACCCCGGGCCTAGTCATAATAAAGACTTGTATATATGGTATTAATCGCTGCCTCACAGACACTCAGCATTAAACGGTTAGTGGACTGGTCGGCCTGGTGTTAGGATAACGTGACCGGGTGAGACATCATGCTACATGTCTGCGACATGATGTCCCAGTGCTAGACATCACTATAAACTGCCACATTGCAGACATCATAGCGATATTAGTTTTTAAAGCTACGTTAAAAATCCAGATCACACCCAGACACAGATCAAACTTGTTTAAAAGTTTATTTACAAATGCCGAGCTGAATAGGGGTCCTGAGCGTAAATCCAATGGTCCCGCGTTTGCTAAGTACATTGTCGCAGTGGCAGACTTGAAAATTGATACATTTTTTTAAAAAAAAAATGAACTGATGGCAATGAAATTGTTTCCATATTCGTACTGAACCACCAGATTAATATTTAAAAAATGTAGGTGTTTGAACGTTTGTTAACTATTCGCATGTTTTACACCTTGCTTAAAGAAACAGATTTGTTTGATTAGGATTTTAACGTAGCTTTCAACAATTAAGGATGCTGCATTCTAATCGCGAATGCGGCAGGTTTTCTGTATTATTAGGGTTGTAATTTCTGTACCATTAGTTGTTATATTACGACTTGCTGCTACAAATCAACCATTTAATTATCCATGGGAGGGTGTGCACTTTGTCGTCACCGAAGATAATCATGCTATTTGAGTAAATAAATTACTTTTCATCAACAACCATTAATTATAAATACAGGTGTCCTGCCATGACCAGTGAGTGTCAAGAAATCAAACTGTTAACTGTCTGAAAGTCCGCTTCTATCAAGGCATATATTCTTTATCTATGAAAGATGGATTTAATTCTTCCTCAGACAATACATGGCGTGAGAATGATGACACGGAGAGTGTATAATTATATTTATTTAATCATGAGAAATTTGCAAAACAAAATATGTTACCAAATCAATATATTAGTCTCCAATTACAACAAATTACTGGGATCCTTCTCATTAGTTGATAAAAAGAATTTGTTAATTACTGAATATGTTTGTATCAATAAAATTGTACAAACTCAGAAAACAGCTAATATGTAAAGCAAACATTTAGTGATTTGCTAAATAACAATTTTGCTATTAATATCAAACATAACAGAATGTAATCATGATCATGTAACTCTCATCTCCTAAATCTTTTATATTCAAGCAGTCATTGTATACAATAATTATCATCCAGACAAAAAAATTGAAACTAATGTGATCTCCTATGAAATGTTCTCTGTAAATGGGAAAAACAATATGGTATTGTATGGTATACAATAGTTAAAGAAAGTCATTTCTAATTATTAAAAATTGGTACAATAATGAGTGGATATAAGAAACTCAGAAAGTATTGTTCCCCAATATTTTCTTCAAATTGCTGTTCTTAAAGTCTGAAACTGTTATTATTGTCCATTCCTGAAACCAAATTTCACTGTGTGGAAGTCACAGACATGGGATATTGGTCAGTATGACCATTAGAAGAATAGTTCATGCTTCAGTAACTTTAATGATTAAGCACTGTAGCTGTTTCAACTTCAATAGTGAAAAACAGCAATCTGTGAGGGCTAGGGTAAATCACAGAAATATGGATGTAGTTATGAGCTAACTGTCAAACATTGTTAGATTCCATAATTACTTGAAAATAAGCTTAATATCCAATAAATCTTCCTAATTTCTTCACTGATTACATCAATTTATAATTAAATAACTAAATTACAAGTAATTATACTCTTTTCCTCACATTTATTTGTACTTTACAATAATTGCATTAATTGTGGTAATCAATTAATAATCTGATTCATTTTGTCTGTATATATATATATATATATATATATATATATATATATATATATATATATATATATATATATATGAATGATCCTTTAATTTTCTTGTCTCTCAAAAGTTAATTATTGCAATTATGTTCAATTTGTTTTCATACAGACGTGATTTTATATATATATTTGTGTCATTATACCAATCAAACTGCACTAGTCTACCGCAGATGTTTTTAGCTTTTTAGATGCTTATAAGATACTACACTAAAATCCAAATATTCCTATCAAATTTATTTGCTGCAGCTCATGAATTTGTCCAACCATACTGTCAGTTTTTGTCAAAACGCTTCCCTGTGCAAAATAAATTACAAAAATTGTGTCTCATAAATTGATAATAGCTACACTGGCTTGAAAATCTAATCCGATCAGCTTTATATGAAAACAAATATTGCTACAAAAGTATGTTGGTCTGGCTCGTTGGATTTTGCTCAGTCATACTATTAGCATTTTGTCACATGGTCTCAAAAGTTATAAAACATAGAAATATTGCCATAATGGCCTGCAACTCTTTCTTCTACAAATAAGGACATAAAATTTAACCGACTTATTTGGCCATAAAATGTCTCAGTAAAAAAAAATTAATTTTAACTGGAGAATCAACTTATGACTATTAAATTAAATGAAAATTTAATGACTCTAAATATACTAGTTTTTGTGCTGTTGTAGTAAAACAGATTAGAGATGGACCAATGTAAAACAATATGCCTCATTCTGCTGTAGCAACAACTCATATTTAAAAAAATTATCAAAGAGATTTAGTGATCGCTCTCCTATTTTTCATCATTACACTGGCCCAAGAGACCACCCAACAGCAATAATTAACAGTCATGTAATATAGACTTTATCAAATACCATGACATTCTTCATCAAATCTACATAAAAATTATTTTTCTTGGAAGACCTTCTTAACGTTTCTTTCATTATTAGTGTCCATATCTGATGGCACACCAGCTCCATAAGTCTTGATGTCCATATGCTGTCAGATCTGATTTAAATCTGTCATGCAGTTGGAACATTTAGAAGTTTCTGTGTAGTTTATTCCAATTTAAAGAATTATTGTTTATTACTGATTTGCATCATTATATCAATTTCTGTTTTGAGGCCAGAACAGTAAAACTTAACAAAATAATCTGAGTTTTCTTTATAAATCAGCAATTTAAAGGCTTTCTATTTTTAGTAGCATGCTGCATTTCAAGGTTGTCAATATGTACAAACTTAAAAGGTCTTGATGCTAGTTTTCATTATAACAGCTCTAATTGAATGAGAGTTAAGATTGTTTATTTGAAAAAAGTATGCTCCATGTCAAATTTAATCATCGACACAGGTCACAAAAATTTGTTAGTCCCTTTGTAAATCAATTTTTTTGTATTGTTAATATGTGCTTTCAGTGAAATCCATGTTTGTGATAATAGATGTTCCTTATTCTCCCACTCAAACATAACTGTTCAAAGATACTTGTTATTTTTATTAAATGTGTTCTAACAATACGGGAACATAACTGTTCAAAGATACTCTTTATTTATCATCAATGTGTTCTAACAATACGGGAACATAACTGTTTTATCTATATTTCGTTAATCGGAATCCTTTAAATCTTGATGATTATCAATGACATCATCTAAATAAAGTAAACTTTTTGTCATGCATCCAACCTGCTTCATGTTACATCTTAGTTGTAATGATACACATCAGTGATCCATTAGTTCTAACTGCTCTTGCTTCGCATTTTACTCCTAACATTAGCAAGGCAACTGTGAAATTTAATTGCAAACTGTTCACTGGAGATAAAACATGCTCTGACAATAAAAGAAAACATTACTCTATATTTGAAACATGCCTTAAAATGTTATTATTGGTTCTCGATTTGCTGTTGTGTTAAGTGCCAATCACATAAACAGCTGAGATGATCTGAATAGACATGTTTCCTTTTTGGAAACGAAATTTCCAGTAACCAAAATGCAGGTTTCCATAAATTACTGTGCATATATCTGAAGCGTAATTGTATCTTGCAGATATAGCTGAGGTGGTCTGAATAGATTAACTGCTTTCTTCTAAAAGTAAATATTTATGAAAAACGTTTTCTCTCAGAAAACTATTCCTTAGAATTTCATCTCACAAGAATATATTTATTCCAGTCTACTATTATAAACGTTTATTTATGTGGCATACAGCCTGAAGCAATTGTTCAATTCCATGGTCTTTTTAGGAAATAACCTTTACAACTTTTGGCCTGTGTTTCATGGCTACAGAGTGTTTAAGAGATTGGAAAAACAAAATGACAAAACAAGCCAAATCAGCAATATTTCTACTGCTTGTCATAAAAAAAAATCCCATTGTCTATATAGACCTAGTCATCCTTGAAATTAAACTAAGCATGTTTGGTTTTTTAGTACTATATAACAAGTCATAACATTTATGAAACATATATATATATAACACAAAACGTTATGCTGATATGTGATAACATGAACCCACAACAAAAAAAATCCTGACAAAGTTGCAAACAATATAGCAAGACCAAACATAAACATTTTTGGGATACAAAAATCCATGCAATAGTGAAGTCCATGCAATAGTGAAGTCCATGCAATAGTGAATCCTTTCGTTCTGTCAGTGGAAATTAATCAAAAACGTTTCTATGTTGGAAATATTGCAAATGTAGACTGGAAGGCTGACATCTTTAGAAGTTATCAATTATTTTCCCATCAAAGACATAGACTGAAAACTCCAAAGACTCGTGTCTGGTTGTAAGGTCTTGACATATAGTGCAATTTTGACAAGTCATAACATGTATGAAACAAGATATATATATATATATATATATATATATATATATATATATATATATATATATATATATATATATATATATATATATATATATATATATAAACAGACAAACAGTTATGCTGAGATGTGATAACACAAAAAAGAACCAAACCCATTAAACATCCTGACAAACTTGCAAACAATATAACAAGACAAAACATACAAACACATTTTTGGGATACAGAAGTCCATGCAAGAGTGAATCCTTTAATTCTTTCAGTGGAAATTAATCAAAAACGTTTCTCTGTTAGAAATATTGCAAATGTTGACTGGAAGGCTGAAATCTTTTTGAGTTAACAATTCTTTTTACAACAAAGAAATACTTAAAAAATAGTATAAAAAGTAAATGTCTTTGAATTTATGAAGGTATACTAGTGTTTTGTTTGTTTATTTACGAATGTGTAGACAAATATTCCTGAATAATGAACAAGTGTACTTTCAAACAAATTTCTCTGCCAGCCAGAACACACATGGAGTTTCAAATTTAAAATCTGAGAAAAATAATTTTGCATAAAAAAGAAACAATTGCCGAGTCACTTGACAATCACCCACTTAATACATGCTCACATATAGTAATTACATTCCTCATTCCTGAAATGTGAAAGAAACCTCTCCGAAAATACTAAATACAAGACGGTAATTTGATGAATTTTTAAAATATGTGGCTTAGACTTAGTTTTATGACTTTGCAGTAAAAGTATTTTTGTGGTGAAACAAGATTTGTCATTTATGCTGTTTAAGACAAATGCAGTTATTTCCTTTCATCTCATTAACTGCAATAAATACTTCTATATATAGTAAATGACAGTGTTTATAGTCAGATCAAGTTACCTGTCAACAGATTTATGTATCACTCAATGTTTTGTGCAAATATAAATTTATACAAACATTACTTAATAAAAACAATGAAATTTATGATAGAGAAAATTTGGTCAAAGTTTGTATGGAAAATGTCGAGACATTATCAAATTTTGTAATGATGATGGGTATTTATTTGTTGATTCATTTCTTAGTGCAATATTCATATACCAGTTTCCATAAATATAGGTGAAATTAATACAAGATATTGAGCTGAAAATATCTAAAGTACTCAAGAATAAAAATCAGGTGGTCAAAGCTAACAAGGTTTTAATTTAACTCCTTTTAGGGTGCATCTATCTCCCCATAATAATGAGCTGATGACAGTTATGACAGTTCATGATGAATTAAACGAAAAACAAAAAATACACAAGTTATTCAATTATTAAACATCAGGTCACCGTCATCTACTACCATCCACATATCAATGCTTCTGTATTGATGAAACCGGATCCATTTATTGAAGGTGTTAATAAATGAGTAACTGAAAACACACAAGTAACACAAACATGCATGAAACGTCACAGTGATTGACTTTAGCATGGATGAGTTACTCTGCTATTACCTATTTAAAATCAGATTACTGAGGACATAACAAATGAATGGCAAAAAAATAAAAAGAAATTCAAGAAAATACAAATACTAGTCAGGTATGAAAATCAGGTCACATGGCATTCACATGTCCTTACTACTCTTCCTAAAATGCATTCACATGCAACATACCAATTTTCATAAGTGTAGAGTAATATATATATATATATATATATATATATATATATATATATATATATATATATATATACAAAAAGTTATGCTGACATGTAATAACATGAAACCACAACAACAAAAATCCTGACAAACTTGCAAACAATATAGCAAGACAAAACATATACATTTTTGGGATACTTTCGTTCTGTCAGTGGAAATTAATCAAAAACGTTTCTATGTTGGAAATATTGCAAATGTAGACTGGAAGGCTGACATCTTTAGAAGTTATCAATTATTTTCCCATCAAAGACATAGACTGAAAACTCTAAAACCTCGTGTCCGGTTCTAAGGTCTTGACATATAGTGCAATTTTGACAAGTCATAACATGTATGAAACAATATATATATATATATCTATATATATATATATATATATATATATATATATATATATATATATATATATATATATATATAAACAGACAAACAGTTATGCTGAGATGTGATAACACAATAAAGAACCAAACCCATAAAAAATCCTGACAAACTTGCAAACAATATAACAAGACAAAACATACAAACACATTTTTGGGATACAGAAGTCCATGCAAGAGTGAATCCTTTCATTCTTTCAGTGGAAAATAAACAAAAACGTTTCTCTGTTAGAAATATTGCAAATGTTGACTGGAAGGCTGAAATCTTTTTAAGTTAACAATTCTTTTTACGTCAAAGAAATACTTAAAAAATAGTATAAAAAATAAATGTCTTTGAATTTATGAAGGTATATTAGTGTTTTGTTTGTTTATTTACGAATGTGTAAAAAATATTCCTGAATAATAAACAAGTGTACTTTCAAACAAATTTCTCTGCCAGCCAGAACACACCTGGAGTTTCAAATTTAAAATCAGAGAAAAATAATTTTGGCAAAAAAAACGAAACAAATGCGAGTCACTTGACAATCACCCACTTAATACATGCTCACATATACTAATTACATTCCTCATTCCTGAAATGTGAAAAAAACCTCTCCGAAAATACTAAATACAAGACGGTAATTTGATGAATTTTTAAAATATGTGGCTTAGACTTAGTTTTATGACTTTGCAGTAAAAGTATTTTTGTGGTGAAACAAGATTTGTCATTTATGCTGTTTAAGACAAATGCAGTTATTTCCTTTCATCTCATTAACTGCAATAAATACTTCTATATATAGTAAATGACACTGTTTATAGTCAGATCAAGTTACCTGTCAACAGATTTATGTATCACTCAATGTTTTGTGCAAATATAAATTTATACAAACATTACTTAATAAAAACAATGAAATTTATGATAGAGAAAATTTGGTCAAAGTTTGTATTGAAAATGTCGAGACATTATCGAATTTTGCAATGATGATGGGTATTTATTTGTTGATTCATTTCTTAGTGCAGTATTCATATACCAGTTTCTATTAATATAGGTGAAATTAATCCAAGATATTGAGCTGAAAATATCTAAAGTACTCAAGAATAAAAATCAGTTGGTCAAAGCTAACAAGGTTAAATTTAACTCCTTTTAGGGTGCATATATCTCCCCATAATAATGAGTTGATGACAGTTATGACAGTTCATGATGAATTAAACGAAAAACAAATAATACACAAGTTATTCAATTATTAAACATCAGGTCACCGTCATCTACTATCATCCACATATCAATGCTTCTGTATAGATGAAAATGGATCCATTTATTGAAAGTGTTAATAAATGAGTAACTTAAAACACACAAGTAACACAAACATGCATAAAACGTCACAGGATCTACTTTAGCATGGATGAGTTACTCTGCTATTACCTATTTCAAAATCAGATTAAATATTCTTAAGTTCAGTTTAATCATAAAGTTATATATTTTCTAACAAAAGAAAATTTGGTAATCTTGTGAAGTGTCTGTTGTGATTTTGTTCTTATTCAAAGCAGCAGCAGTTTTCATTGACTTGCAAGCTGACCATATGAGATGACATGGAATTGTCCATATTAAATTGATTTTCCTTCATAGTTATGGAAATACAGGTAGATAACCCAGGGTACAGAGCATTTTAATAATCCAAATTATATTGGAAAATATTATATTTCTCACAAAATCTTGCATATTATGCATAAATTTCTTTCCAACTAACTAACTATTATTGCTATGGTTTTTTTATAATTAATTGGTGTAAGTTTCCCAAATGATACCTAATCAGATTTCACAAACCTCATCAACGGCGGGCCCCGAGTGGTCTAAAGCGCTCACCGTTATGGATCACTATGTCACCTCTGTTTGCATGGGTTCGAGTCTCAAGCTCGGCTAATGTGGGTATGTGAGAAAGCTTGCCGGTAACTTCTCGTGGGTCGGTGATTCTTTCTGGGGTTTTCCTGGGTTTTTCCTCCACCAATAATACTGGCCACCATGTATTGCCTATCTTGTGCTGAAAAATGGCGTTAAACCCTACAACAACAACAACAAACCCCATCAACAGATATTAAGGATAGAATGTGTTATAGGACATATTTATCGGTCTTGTTATTTGTCCTTCACAAAATGTGACCTATTTTATTTTTAACGATTACAGACACTACGAGTCAGATAACATTTGTGAACAAAGTTAAGAAAGTTTACATTTATATTATTTTATAAAATCCAGCAGCAGAGGGGGTGAATCGGACAACATTTTTAGACAAGTTTTCAATGGATTACGGCTTAAAAACAATGAAATCAATGACATCAGGCCCAAAAAAGTCAATGACATCAGGCCCAAATGTGTGTGTGAATCATGGATTAGGTTAAAAAAAAATCAATGAAATTAATGAAATCCTCCATCGATTTTTTTGGGAAAAGGGATTACAACGTCGTTGTCACTCACCCTCTCTGCTGCTATGGGTTAACCGAATATTTGATCCAGTCCGATACGATATCGTGTTCCAGACCTTGTCTGGGGTACGAAAATCCTTAGGATGAAAGTCTTTACGACTTTACAAACAGACTAATCGCTAACACCTCCTCTTGTAAATCAATCAGATTATTAGACTGGTCAGTGAGTTTGAAATTAATTCTGGTTAATGAATTATTATGACATCGCATATAGACTGGATTAGTTGGATCCTCAATTATTAAAAATCCTGGAGGAGCTGTTGGTGCAAATGAATACAAAATATATCCCTGCTGAGCTTGATTTGATCGTTCTAAATTTATTTGATAACTTCCTTCGATAACATCGCATACTAAATTGATTGCTATCACCGATGAAATATTCACATTGAACGGAGCAATATGCCTGCCACCACCATCTGGGTCATTATTGTGTTTGAGGATTTTTATTTCCGGTGATGTTGTTTTTTTCCATGCATCATGAATTATTTTAAAACCAACATCGATGGCATCACTGAGAAGTTTTTTTAGTTCTGGTACGTTATATCCTGGTAGTTTGACTGTGGGAATATCTTTGACGGGGATGCCCTTGCCTTCTGCAAAAAATGTTCTTGTTTCAGGATAACTGTCATCCAATATCTCTTGAATAATTTGTGAATGAAATGTTTCCATATCGTCGATAATTTTATTGCATGTTTCTACGACGCTGATAAATTCATCTCGGGTGAGAGAGCCGGATTTAAGAGATATTAACAACAGTGAAAAATCATTATTCATTGCTGTGAAATTTTCAGCGATTTTAAGTTCGTTAGTAATAAGAAATTTCCTGTTTCTTTTTATATCGTCAAGAGGAGTAAAAAAATCTCTATTATTCGTGTGATCTTTATAACTCTTTACTGGATTATTGGGTTTTATTCTGTCGGTGATATAATCAGTTTTTTGTGGTTCTGGTAAATCAACGGTTTTTCCCCCTGGTGGTAATTCAGGCCATCCTAGTACGGTCCTTATTGAGCTTTGATAGATATCTACGACATAACCCTCTGTGCTTATTTCAATGGCAGATGATAGTGTTGGTTCGTGAATTGTTATAGCTATTTTTGATTCTACTCCAGTAATCGATTTTATTCTACGCGCGAATTCATTATTGATTTGTTCAATTTGGTATGATCCGGTTGGTATGGAAACAACATTCCAGTCTGGGGTACCGTCTGGTTTATTCTTATTTGCAAATACCAGTGAATTATTGGGTTGTTGACCACCAAATGATTTTGACCTGATATTAGGCCAGCTATGGTATACTCGTAATTTTGCTAGCGCTATCTCCTTCACTGGGACCGGAGAGGGGAAATTCACACTGAATTCTGGATTCGTTGAGGTTATTGAGATCATGCTTGTTTGTACTGGGTTTGTGTTCTCCACTATTTGTTGAAGTAATTCCATCGGTGTTGTCATTGTTATTATACTCATGTTTTTGTATTTCTAATTTTGACATCGCAGAATCATATATATCTACCATCGCTGAAAACTCACTCTCTGATATAATTGTATCATCGAGCGATGACGATATCAATGAGGATAATTGCGAGTATGCAGTAGACACAACATGAAATTGAATTATGTAGTCTTGTAGTTTCCGTTGGCTGCATGAGGATATTTTTTTTGTGATTATTGAAATAATTCCAGCGATTGTTGTTGCCGCAGAAATGCAAATTGGAACAGCTATCGGAGCCATCATTGTCACTGAAGACAGTATAATACCGGCTCCGGTGATTACACCACTCACAGCGTACACAGTAACATCAATTGCGGTAATTCTCCTGCGATATTTTTTAATTTTCATTGCATACTCCTCAGACAGGGTTTTGAGTCTAGTTTGAAATTCTCTGACCTGATCATAGCGATATTGCGATGATGAAATCATTTTTATTTTAAATACGCTATCGTTTTCAATTACGATTTACTTAAATCCGCTACGAATTCCACATACCACGTTGTTGAGACCCTAACCAAATTTTTATCAGTAGATGTGATTGTAAATTTTTCAGTTGTATTCTTGTCGATGATCGTTGAAATCGTATTATTGACCCCGGATGAACTGGACGATGAAATATTAAATTGAGACAATGGTGTTACTAGTGTTAATCGATAAATACCCTTAACGGTTGCAGTGATATCTAATTTGTTGTTTGTATGTGTCCACTCAAATGATCCGTGTTTGATTGTGTATACTACGTTGTTGGTTTTCTCATGAGGAATTTTTGTTTTTTCAATGACTGTTATCATCCTCGTTGCATCCCCTTTGATGCCTTCGATGAAGGTTTTCGTCTCATCGATGGATTTTTTAATATCAGGGAGTTTTATTTCAATTTTATCTAACGGGGTTCCAATAAATTTATCAATGATATTTCTACGAAATGATGTAAACTGTTTTCCGTTTTCTTCAATTTTAGATTCAAGTGTTGTTAGTACAACCACAGAATTGTTTAACTCATCGTTGAGAATTTTTAATCGATCTGTAATCGTCGAAAAAAGTACACCCGGTTTGAGTTTACCCTGATTGTAAAATAACGCAACGGTGTTCTCGATTGCGTTTTGTTGTTTAACTAAAATATCATTCAACGACACATCACTGGTTTTCAATTTACCCTGATCGGAAAATAACGCAACGGTGTTCTCGATTGCTTTTTGTTGTTTAACTAAAATATCATCCAGAGAAATATTACTAGATTTCAATTTACCCTGTTTGTCCTGAAATACAACTATTTCCCCGGGGTCAACACTTGTTAAATTTAACCTCTCAGCTATTTCATCTTCAATTATTTTTTTTATATCCTTGATAGAATCAGGGGGTGCAGTGCCATCGGGTTTGGGTTTCAAAGATCTCCCCCAAATATCAATCATGTTATTGTAAAACTCTTTCTCTCTCTAAAAAGCGAATGCTGGTGTAGTCATTTACGACAATGTGTGGTGGTTTTCTAGATGCTGAAATAGCATCAAGGACATTTAATACTTCACTGCCGCATATTGGTGGGTCATTGATTTGTTGTGTTGGTAGCGTAGAATACCAAGTCTTCATTGGAAAATTTTTTATATAACGCATAAACTCTTTTGGTGGGGCTAATCCATATGAATCAAAATAGACAATCCCACGTGGATCAATAGCGTATGCAACCCAGTGAGTTCCAGGTCCGGTGCTGTTATCGAGATTAATAATACCTGTTTCAGTTTTGTTTGGTTGATGTGGTAATTGATCTTTCATAAAAACACCTCTGAAATTTTTAATCACTAGTTTTTTAGCTGCATCCATTAAATCAAAATTGGACATAGGAACCATAGATTCCTCAATTAATAAACCGTTCCTGGTAGTCTCAGGCCTGATCCGTGAACGGATCTCCCGCTGTACCATGAATACGGGGTTCCTGGTAGTCTTAGACCCTTTCCGCTGTACCATGAATACGGGGTTCCTGGTAGTCTTAGACCCTTTCCCCTTTTTTATAACCCTGTCCAGTTGCCTTTTTCAACGCCATTCCTGCTGCAGTACCAACGGCTCCTAACGCCGCTGCTTTAGCCACTGCTGGGGCTGCTGCTGCAATCAATGCTGGTAACGCAGCAAACAACGGAAATATACCACCTGATTTTATCATATTTTTGATAGCAGCCGCAGAAAGAGTAATCTGAACACCTTTTTTGGCTGCAAGTGCATCATTGAAATGTTTTATTTGACGAGTTGTCAGCGATAATTTATTTGCACCACCAGTCATTTGATTAGGTTTCAACGTGATTGTGGTTCCACATTTTTTAGCCGATTCTGATTGCAATTTTTTGATTTGACCGGGAGTTAACTCAACACTAATAACACTATATGACATTATACATAATAGATTGATTCTAAATCGTAAAACGATTCAATGGAAAAATCCTTCGGATTTTCAATTACATGTTTTCCACTGGGGCATCTACCACTCTCATTCTTCCACCAACACCTTCAAGTAGCATTGATTTATCACTGAGAATGACAGCAACCGCTCTATAATTAGCAATACCACCAGGACGAGTCACATTAGCTCTAAAATGTATATCAACAACAGATTGTCTCATCAAATCGAGATGTTCCAGTGAGAAGTAATAGATTGGATTCAGATTTTTAAAATCATATTGTGATATTTGCAAACCAGTATCCACATTTTGATCGCGTGCCATAAACGACAACAACCTATGATAAACTCGTGCAATATGGTTGTGAGTGTAATCAAGTTGTATATCCTCAGATGGTTCCTGCTGGCCGTTTATTCTCAGTGAGACGTCTTTAACACCTAACTGATCAAATATCATATGGCTGGAGAGTTGATTGCCAACTCGTGTGGTATCCTGTAACGCTACGAATATATGACGTGGCGCAGCAGTGCCCTGTTTTGATGCTAGATTCCACGTAAACACATTATTAACATTTGATTGTTTAACATCTGTACTCACGGTTAGCCAACTTAGTAATGATTTTCATCCTTGGTCCATAAATGATAGTAATCGTTCTTCTGCGGTGATTGCTGGAGTCAACACTGGCATCCACAATGATATTTTTGTTAAAATGACTATACCGGCATCAGCATTGGGGGCTGCATTGTCTGCTGGAATCCTCCAAATTGCGTCATTATCATCACTTTTTCGTACAAGCGATACTGTATG
This sequence comes from Unio delphinus, assembly GCA_029339505.1. NCBI lineage: Eukaryota > Metazoa > Mollusca > Bivalvia > Unionida > Unionidae > Unio > Unio delphinus. Next base: position 416,709 of record JAQISU010000459.1, read on the forward strand.
CTTCGCTCCATAAATAACTTTTCTGACGTTTCTACAGAATCCAAATAAGTGATGCAGTGGAATCGCGCATGAAAATGATTTACGCTCTCCTTGCAACATTGCGTTTCGTGTTGCAGCTCCTAGATTTAAATTAGGATCGCTGTTTATAATCATATTTTCAACATCAACATCAGCGGCACCAGCATTATTCTTTGGTCGTCTTATAATAAATTGATTTCCTCCAGCGGTATTTTTAACATCTTTTGCAAACATCATAGAAGGTCCTGCTGATCTTGTATAATCATCAGAATATCTCGCTAACCCTATGATTGTTGTAGCCACATCAACATCACGATCTATGGACTCAATTTCTTTTCCATCAATGAGATATCTAGCACTCTCAAATAACGCCATGATACCATTATTGACAAAAACGACTTGAGTACCAGCTGGATACGGTGCTGGTACAGCAGTAGTATCAGCAGCTGTTACAATTTCTCCTTCTACTTCAATAAATGCTTCAGCGGGCAAAAAGTATTTACTGGTATCATGGACTTGAAGATCAATTCTTGCTCGACTATTTGAGTCTATGGCATGATAGGCGTAATATTGATAATCGCGTACAGAATCATCCCTGCCAACTGGGGCGTCTATATCAAATGCTGGATCACGTGACTGTTTGAACATTTTATTCTATTTATCAGAGTCTAAATCGTAAACGATTCGTGAAAAACGCTAGCGTGAAAATCCATAGGATTTCATCGACGTAGTTTTTTAAAGCCACTTCCCGCTATCATATTTGGGTCGGGGTTTAAAGCCATCGATGCTAATTTTTCATCTACTGCGTTATTTATAATTTTACTAACACTTGCAGGCATTTCTTCTGTAGACGGTAACGGTTTCTTTTTTCGCCTCACTAATGATGTTATTTTATTCTTCGCAGTTGAAAATGCCTTTCCGGCAAGATCTCCAACAGCACCAATACCCTTATCACGAATAACATCAATGGCTTTCATTGATAATTGTTTAGCTAACGGCATCACTTTTGGGGCCATTCTTGAAAAGAATCCTAAAATGGTATTGCCGAGGCCATCTCCATAGTATGCTTTATAAACTGGAAACCGTGAGTTTACCACATAGACTGGGGTTGGTTTATCATGATTGTAATGGATGATCATTATTATAAAAACAATAGTGTTTTCAATTGTTATTTAATCACTATGATACCCATTTGCTAACTCGTCAATGAAATCTCGATATGTTTTGATATCCATGATACCGCCGGCAAATAACCGTCTACAGATATCAGCTGCTTCATTAATTATTTCCGGTGAATTATTTCCAGCTCGGATTCCTCCTACAAGAACATCTAATCGTGATATATCATTGATAACACTATCAGGACAAGTGTTTCCAATCCTTGGATTTTGCAGTCCACTTCCGCTATAACCAGCTGCTTCATCTAGTTTTTCTAAATCCGTTTCTTGTAAATAATCATCATTAGGTTCTTCTTGTTTTTTTTGTCTACGTGTTGGTGTTTGACGTCGTTCTTCTAAATCATCATCATCATCAGGTGGTAGTTGTTGTTTTTTTTGTCTTCTTGTTTGTCTACGTGTTGGTGTTTGACGTCGTTCTTCTAAATCATCATCATCATCAGGTGGTAGTTGTTGTTTTTTTTGTCTTCTTGTTTGTCTACGTGTTGGTGTTTGACGTCGTTCTTCTAATTCTCGTTGTCGCTCTTCTATTTGTTCTCTTTTATAATTACTAATTCCCCTTTGAAATTCCTTGTACCCCAACTCATCCTTATTCAAACGACCAATCCCCTTATTTAGTTTATACAAATAATCGAACCAATCATTACTTGATATTCTATCATTTTTATACTCGTCCTTTAAAAAATCTTTTTTTGAATTATAGCTTTGAGCAGCAAAATTACCAAAGGCTTGATAATCCTTTGATTTCAATAACTCAGGTTTTTTTATTAATATTTTAGCATGATCAGTAAATTTATTCAACAGAGAAACAGTCGTTTTTTTCGGATCAGTTTTTTCAGTTTGTTCAGTTTTCGCTGCTAGTTTTTCAAGTTCACCAATAACAGATTTTCCCGTCTCGGGACCATCTCCCAGTAAAGCACGCTCTACCCCTTTCGTTGCTGTGGTTACTGGTTTAAACAACTCTTCAGACCCCAGAGCAAAATCAGTTTGTAAACTCTGTCGTTGTTGCAGTTTATTTCTTACAGAGTCACGAATTGGTACAAATCTCCTGATTGCATCCAGTCGTTCACGAGCCAATCGGGTTGTTAATGCTTCATTGACCATTATTTGAAATCAGAAACAATTTTTTAATTGTAAAACACTTTTTTCCACTTTTGTTACATGTCGGATGATTTTTTAACACAGTCATGGAAGTGTTATTTCATCGTGAGACACCTTCTATCATTGATGGAGAAAGTGTGGAAATTCATATAAAAATAATTAATATCACACTTTCTCCACTTTTTTGACATGTCGGATGATTTTTGATACGGTCATGGAAGTGTTATTTGATTGTTTTGACAGCTCTATCACTGATGAGGAAAGTGTCATAATTGTATATAAAATAAATAATACTGACAGTTTCCTCATTCTATTTTTGACATTTCCTCTTGAAGGTCGGCTAAAAAAAATGAAGGTCGGTCACAATCAAAAATGATAATGGTCGGGCAATCAATGGTCGGTCAATCAAAATTGTTCATTTTCTTGAATTATTGCCCGTAGGTTTCTAATTTTAGAGTTGACTTCTTTTTTCAATTCGTATTCGTTACCTAATTCTTTTCGTATTCGTTCTACGATAGTATACAACGGGACGAACACACTGATGTCACTGGAAAATGAAAGAGAGTCTTTAATAGAATTCTGAATTCTTTTGATGAGTGCATATTTTTTGGGTAGCATATACTTGTTAGTGCTAACCCCGTATTCTATATCCTGAAAATCTGACTTGATTTGATCAGGATTTAACCCATCTGATAGTTCAATATCCTGATTTTTCAATTTTGCTATTTCAACTATGATGCTATTCATGTTTTCAGAATTCATTATTCTATAAGAATGACATATCTCTAATTGGAAATTATGACGCATTAGACATAACTAAATTGAACTTTTTGCCCCGTCTTTTTTGAAATAGCCGTTTTGGTTACCCCCTCTGCAACGAATCGTACTGAAGTTCTACAAATATTGAAATACTTACCGGTTTCATATAATGATTGAAATATTTTCTCTTCGTTAGTTAGTGTATTCAAAGATTTCACTGGTCTCGCTTTTGAACAAGTGTCAGTCTTTCCTCGCTTGATATTCTCACTTTGTGTGATAGCTTGCAGATTGGATACAGATTTATTCTTTCGATTAGAATCAATGTGATCAATAATAAAACCATCTTTGATCAATCCATTAAAACATTCAAATACGAAACGATGATTGCGAAATGTCTTCCTTCCAACATTAAACACCAAATACCCCATACCATTATCCCACCCAATTGGGTTCTTCAGTCTACAGTGTCTTACAACACCATCACTGGATGCTTCGTAATTTTTAATCACTGGGTGTAGTCTGAATTCTTGGGTCATTATATACTACACTATTTGTCTAATTCAATGACTGACCCATTTTGCAGTGATTGATTATACATAAATCTTTCATTTAGACACCTGTTTTTAATATAGCATGAAGGAGTTCAAGAGATTGACTTCGAAAAATGCTAAATTCAATACCGATAGAGAGTTCAAGAGATTATTGAAAATCAATCCTAGATTTAATCTCGATAGACCCAAAAAACGTAACAAACGTCCAAGAGACGGAAACATGAAAGAGTTTAAGAAATTATTAAAAATCAATCCTAAATTTAATATCGATAACCCCAAAAAACGTGTAGTAAACAGAAACAAACATCCAAAACGTCCAAGAGACGGAAACATGAAAGAGTTTAAGAGACTATTGAAAATCAATCCTAGATTTAATCTCGATAGACCCAAAAAACGTAACAAACGTCCAAGAGACGGAAACATGAAAGAGTTTAAGAGATTATTGAAAATCAGTCTTAGATTTAATCGCGATAGACCCAAAAAACGTCCAAAACGTCCAAGAGACGGAAACATGAGATCATCATGGAAGGATGCTCAATTCAATCTTGATATAGTTTCTAATACACCCAAGAATAAAATTCTTGATAAACCCATCAGAGACTGTTTTAATGAATTCAAGCGTGATGGAGCATCTTATTGCTGGTCAACATTTCGAATTGATGGTGTTGTTGACGCTACCATGAATGATGAAAAAGCAGCAGTCATCATTTCACGTATTGGGGAAAAAAGTCATTTTTTCCGAATCAAATACATTATCCGTGAGGATGGAAAATGGATTATTAGCGATAAATTTGAACCCATTCTCAGGGGCAAAAAAACTGTCACCGTGAATCAGGATTCAAAACCGGGAATTTTGACTGGAATTGATAAACCCTACTACGAAAGATCTTATCCTGTCACAGCAGTTGTTTACGGGATCTATCCGCTCAATGAAAAACCTGATATTTCAAAACTAGCACCCATGAAATATTCGACAGGGCTCAATTGTGTAGCAGAACGAATAATAGAACACTTTACAAATGCGTCCCGGGGAAATAAACTAACTGATCTAAGACGAAAAAAAATAACCGAGTGGGAGTTCACGGTAAAAGAGCATGGGGCAACAATTCAGGATATAACTAAATTAGAAAAATCATTAAGATTTCCAATATCAGTAAGGACAATCACCGGAGAAGTATTATACGAATCGAAATATAAATCAAAAGGAGCTCCCATTGAAATTATTGATCATAACGCACACGCGTGGTCATCTGCAGTAACAATATTCCCACGGGATAGAACCGTAAAATATCTATCCCAAACCGAAGAGTTTTTTTCAGAGCAGAAATTATTTGATGCTATTTACCATTTGAGTAAAAACGATCCTGTGTCAGTGTGGCTATTTCATAGTAATTCAGACGAGGAATGTAGATTTGATCAGTTTGTAAGGACTAACGGAGAATTATACCGTACTGAAGAGCTGCAGAATCAAATGAAACAACTAGCTAGTGAGTTTTCTGGGGGGGGGGGAGAGAAGACAACGATCAATTATTAGCAAACTGTTTCACAGTACCATCCATTGCAGCACATTTTGCTAGAAAGGAAAACGCGTGGAAACCAACACGAAGTGAGTTTTTATCAGATGTCAAATTGTCCTGTCTTGAATACAGTCATGGAGGGTTATGGAATACAAAATACACCGCTGATACCGTTATTTCAGTTTATATGATTGCGTGTTATCCAGGAAGTTTTCTTGGGTATGGAGAATGCGAGAAATATTTCAAACGATTTGGACACCCTACACACGAAATGACCCATGTTGCTATTAATGGACCACTGCCACATTTTGATTTAACCGGATTCGCTTGTGTGGTATCATTTGAAATGGCTGAAGGACTTCATCCGTGTAGTTATCTTTGGATTGGTAAACACATGTCTGAAAAACACTGGATGCCAATAGTGTTATTACGGTATATGCTTGATTGTAAGATGTTAAAATCATTAATTGTCAGTGAAGCAATTATATCCTATCGAGCACAGAAATCAGTCTGGTTACCACAACCTGATCTAGAAAAAATAATTAGCGAAGAGCGAAAACTGTTTCCTGATTTTAATGAACAACAAATCATGGATTGGTCCAGACAGTTATTTGAAATCAGAAACAATGAAGCAAAAAATCTTGGACGAAGAATAATCGGTAAATTTACCCAAGGTGGCAAAGATGATAATACGAAATATTCTTCACGATTGATTATAGACAATGCTGAATACGATTTTGTAATGGCGGATTTAACGAATAAAGGCCTATATGTCAATCGTAAGGACGCATTTATGTCCGATGGAACCAAATTGGGTACAATTGTTACCTACAATGATGGATACCATCCGCAGTACACACATTTGAGAGCTTCTATGCTCGGTTATGCTTCTATCAATCTGTTTTCAATGATCAATAAATTTCCTACCACCGCAGTTAGAGTTGCTACTGACTCATTTTACATAAATAGCAAAATGGTTGATTTTAAGGCTACTGGCAACGAGAAATGGGGGACATGGAGAATTAAGAAAGAAATGATTCATGATTATATTCCATCAGCAGATGTTACCATTGAAAATAATTATCGGAATCTCAAAGAGATTCAATCAGAATTTTCTAATGCACCACCGATTTCTGATCCAATATGCCTGTATAAAACAGTTTATTTAAACGGCTGCGGTGGGTCAGGAAAAACAACTCGGGCAATTGAGTTATTTCGTGGGAAATCAAACATGATTGTGCTAACACCGACTCACAGACTTGCAAGAGAAATGATACAGAGAGGGGTAAATGCCTGCACTTATCACAGCTTTTTCCGATGGAAGGGAGATAAGTGGACTCCTGAGCGCATGGGAGAGAAATTTATTCCTGAAATTATCATTTGGGATGAAATAGACACAGTGTCAGAAGATGTCTTAAAAATATTTCTTGAGTGGTTGTTATTGAAAAATACAAAAATCGTCATGTGCGGTGATCACGGGTAACCACCACCATTTGTCGGTGCATCTCCCCATGAATGGCTAAATGGTTTTGTAGACTATTATGAAGAAATTGATACCGATCATAGATCACTTGATGAAAAATTAAAAGAATTTAAGAAATTAATTAGATTACAACTGGATAGAATCCAGTGTGAAATAGCCCGTGAAATAATTTCGGAAACTCCCATGAATGAGTTTTGGGAAGCGCGGAAACCAAATGATTTAATCATTGCAAGTAGAAAAATAGTCAGGGACACACTTCAGATGAAGTTATTTGAATTGCATAAACAAAAATTTGCAACACTTCCAGTGCCCCTTTGTTATAGGCCATCGGATACACGAAAACAGAACATTGAAGTTGATATTCCAGGACAGAGTGAAAAGCAGATTCTCGTATTAAATGATATTGTGCTGGTTGATATCAATGTCGTTGAAGATGCATTGCGTGCTAATAAATCCCCATGGACGCTAGGATACGCAGCAACAATACATTCTTCACAGGGATTGACAATATCGGATACAATTGTTTGGATGGTAGATAATCGCATAGAATGGTCGAATTTAGTCTATCTTTCAGTATCCAGAGTACGAAAAATAAATCAACTTCGAAGAATTGTCGCTGGCGAAGCCAGTGGCGATGATGAAATCATTGGCGATGATAATGATATTATTGATAAAAAACTCTCCGGTTACAAACAACAGGACAAAAAAAAAACAACGAGAATTTGATATTGATGCTGAATTAATAATTACTCTGAAGCAACAACAGAATAATCACTGCGCGAGTTGCAATTGTATAATGCGTTGGCAGTATTCGGATAAGGATCCTCGCCAATTCACCGTAGACAGAAAAAATAACAATCTCGGTCATGTCAGAAATAATGTGATGTTGACTTGTCTTGAGTGCAATAGACGCAAGGGTGCTAGTTAAGACCATGCGGTGGTAATTGAGTATCGTCAGGTATCACTTGTAATTGTTGTCTAGTAAACCCACGCTGAGGGGCAGTTGAATCCAGTTTATAGATTGGAAGTCTACCAGTAGATCGTGTTATACTAGATATCTTATGTGCAGTAATACTCCAAATAGGATCAGTAGCTCTTTTTGTGCCACCCTCAAGCTCTCCTGGTTAGTATAAGTACCTCACAATGACATTACTACCAAGAATTGGTTGGGAAACGCTGAAACCCTTTTGTGGTTTTTCAGGTATCGACTTCTTCTTAATCGCGTTGATAGGTTTCATGTTGATGGTTCTAGTAATCTCGTTATTCAGTGCGGTAACTACACCTGGTAATCTCTTAACCCATTCACGGGATCTTTTTTCTTGGATGAATTCTTTTGCGTATTGATATCCAAATAACCGTTCAGCAAGAATCCGATTAAATCGTTCTACAATGGCCTGATCACGATGCAGTGCAGTATGCCCCCGTCTGATAGTGACATTGTGATCTTTCATTGTAGATAACACTGCACCCTGAAATTCTTTGCCGGGATCAATTTGTAATAGATTTGGCCAGTGCAGAGGACCCCTTCGATAAATCCTTTCAAATGCAGAAGCCACTTCAGTGGCTGATTTTGTTTTTAACGGTTCTGCTTCTTTGTATCGACTTGCAATATCAACTACAGTTAACGCATATTTGTAACCACGATCATGTGGCAGAAATAATAGATCAGCCTGATGAACTTCATTAGGAAAGGTCACATCAAAATGCGAGAATTGAATTTGTTTAGGCGGTGGTAGATAAATTTGCCATAGTGCCTGTTTGGATAACCAATGAGCCGCAGTGGTTTTTTTTCATTTTTGCGGCGCTAGCGAGTTTACTGATTGCAGCGTTACCCTTCCAGTATCCTCTTGGGGAATAATAAATAGATTCCATGTTGCTATTAATTACCAGCACCTAACATCAATTTGCTTTTCATTGCCGATTTTATCAAAAATGAAGCCAATTTTTCTTTAAAGGATTTATCAGGAATAGCATTTAACGCATGAATTAATTTCACATCTGCTAGATGCCTGTGTTGCAGATTACTGCTTTTATAAGCAACATCATGAAGGTGACAGGCCTTATCAATAGCGTTTATTGGTTCCTCACCGGGTCGGGGCTGATTTTGATCATTGAGTCTGATATCAAGTCTTGTTCCCGGTCCACAATAACTATACCCTGGAAGGTGTTTTTCTCCGGGGTATTTTGCCCATGGGGTTCCAGGGAGTTTTGCTAATTTGGCAGCGATATCACCTCCTCGTTTTTTTTTAAAGGTTCCTTGGGTTTGGAAACAAATCTAAATTTCTTTGTACTACACTGTACGCATTTACCAGAAAGCGCTGATCGGTTATTTTTAGTTGTAATCGTCGTCAAGTCATCTGTGCCAGTACGCGCCTTACACTTCACACAATATAGATCAATAATTTATGTATAGAGATATGAATATAATTGATTTTTCAGCGACTAAAACAAGATAACCAGTGAAGCATCATGCAGCGCTACCAAACTCTATCCGCGCAATTATAATCGGACCATCTGGATCCGGTAAAACGCAATTGTTGCTCAATTTAATAATGAGATGGATGAAGTGGGATAAGTTGTATTTAATTACCCCTAGCGTAGACGACCAACGATGCTATGAAGTGCTAAAAGATTTTAATGAAAACGCTTCAGAGATTGCCGGCGAGGATGTTATTGAATTTATAACCGATATTGACGAGGCGCCATCCGTGGATGACCTCGATGGAAGTATCAACAATTTAGTTGTATACGATGATGTCATGTTAGATAAACAAAAAAACCCAGCTAGAATATTTTCCCGAGGCAGGCACAAAAACACGGATGTGATCTATGTCACTCAACGCTACACTCAGATTCCAAAAGTGATTCGCGATAATTGTAATGTGTTGTGTGTGTTTAATGGAGTTGATACACATACGCTACGAAATATTTGGCAGACATGGTGTTCTGATATGGACTTCAATCAATTTAGAAATTTCTTTAGTCATGCTCAGTCAACCCCGTACGGATTTGTAACAATAAATTTACATGACCCTCGAACACGATATCGTATCGGACTGGATCAAATATTCGGTTAACCCATAGCAGCAGAGAGGGTGAGTGACAACGACGTTGTAATCCCTTTTCCCAAAAAAATCGATGGAGGATTTCATTAATTTCATTGATTTTTTTTTAACCTAATCCATGATTCACACACACATTTGGGCCTGATGTCATTGACTTTTTTGGGCCTGATGTCATTGATTTCATTGTTTTTAAGCCGTAATCCATTGAAAACTTGTCTAAAAATGTTGTCCGATTCACCCCCTCTGCTGCTAATCCTGATTTTAATAATGTTCATACACCCAACCATCCATATCTAAAAACAGACCCAATGTTAATGAAAATATCAGATGTTCCTGGCAATGGGTGGAAACATAATAACTTATGAATATACATATAACCCAATTAAACTGAGTTTGTGGTTCCATATCTGTTCTTATTATTTTGCACATAATCGATCAACAAAAATTGAATAGCTTATTAAATAAGATATACATTATTTGATGTAAGTATATACTGATAAATATATAATTAAAAAAACATTTACATAGTTTACAAAACATATTTATCTGTTAAAATGACTTGTAAGCTAAAGTAATAAAGTTCAATACTTCTGTGCATGTAAGTCTGACAATTATCTTATTTTGAATCATAATTTTAAAAAAATCTTTCTTCATCATAAACACAAGATTCTTTAATAAAACTGACACTGTTTATTAAATTTGGGTTGTCCTTTAGATACAGCTGACATTAAATAGGCTGACAGCTCAAATATTAGTCTAAATTACATACAAATTTATGATACCACAATTAATACAACAAATTGGACTGTTGTACTGTTTGCATCTTTCATACCTATAGTATTTGTATTCTATCAGTCCACTAAGATTAGAATAAATGTTTCTTCTGTCAGTTTTAAAATGGAGAACTTTGCATTCTTATCATGATTTTACAAATATTGTGCTTAGAAGTTATTAAAAATTAGGACTGACATTCTTAACTATAATTATTTGCACACGTAAGATATAATTAATAAAAGTATTTGAAAATTATTTTCAATAATCACACACAGGATTGTTTATAGCTAAGCAAGAAATACAACAACCATTTAAAAACATTTACAATAGATATTCTTATCAACACATATATATATGTACATGCTATTCTATAAAGCTCTGTACTTCCTGTACAGAACAAAATACTTATAAAACATCAAATATTGAATCATCCATAAAGGTATGTAAATGTGATGAATTATAAACTCACAATCTATACAGTTTGAATGAATGTAGCATATTGTAAAAATCCAATACAATCTGGTTTAAGATAACACTCCTATAGTGACATGCTAACAAATGGTCTCTTTTGACAGGTGTCCTCTTAATAAAGACTATAACATTACTTTAATATTCTGATCCTAAATGAATGACAGTCCGTAAAACAAATGTCATATAGGTCAGATTATACTGTATGCCATATTTGCTAAATATTTTCTGTAAAATGATCTGATGAAATCCACTAATAATTTTTTTCCTGATAATCGTTCAAGCGGAGTTGCCGCAAAATGAATTTATTTTTTACTGTTATGTACATGTTCTATGGGTAACAAGATAAAAATTATAAGTTTTAGAAATAAAAAATTACTGATTACAAGTGATTTCATTTGAATTTCCAGAGCAAAGGTTCATTTCTAGACATTTTATACAAACTTCATATTTTATTCAAGGCATAATTACCTAACCTATGAAAAGATCTAACCAAGGAAAGTATTTTTTAAAAAGTGATTACATTCTAAAAGAAAATGTAAGAACAATTTGTAGCTTATATTCTTAATAATAAACATAGAGATGTTAGAAAGAAAGAAATATAAGGTATTAAAAAACATGTACATCATGAAAACTGCCAATAGCAATATGGATAGATTACAAACCACGAATACCAAAAATTAAATGTATGTAATGGAAAAAAATATTTGTCAATACTTGGTTCATTATAGCCCCAAAGTTTCTGAAACAGTGTCTGTAATAATGACCAAAATGCAAACCTTATCTAAATCAATGGATCTTAATCAAAGGTGAGTACAAATTACTGAACCATAAAACTGTAATCACGGTGACCTAATTTTTACTGATGAATGTACTACTCATCATGGGCCCCATTATGGATCACTGCCATCTCACCTCTGTCTGCGTGGGTTCATGTCTCATATTCGGCCAATGTGGGTATGTGAGAATGCTTGCCAATAGCATCGCGAGGGTCGGTGGTTCCTTCTAATGGTTTTCCCTGGCTGCTTCCTCCACCATTAATACTGGCCGCCATGCATAGCCTATCATGTGCTGAAAATGGCGTTAAACCCCACAACAACAGCAACAACTACTCATCACAAGAAATTTACATATCAAGTTATGTGACTCCATAAGCAACAGAATTTTGAGAAAATAACCTAAATGTAAACTCTAACCTGAATGAATAGATGACAAATAATTGGACCCTGAACCAACATAATTAATCCATATACTGGAATTGCTGTGCAATCTGGCCAAAAAACATAATCTAAAGATTTTATCTGTAAACAAAACACATTACATGCTACTAAATATGTAACAAATAAATCAAAGGCTACACTATGAGGTTATTTGTCTCTTGCTATATAACTTTCTTCTCCAGAGGAAAACTATCTTCAAACCATGGAGACCAAGTAGTTCACCAAATTCTTCACATGTGTCAATACCTATCAAGAAATAAAATACAGGTCACATGAATTCATCAATTACCTTAGCTTTGAAATGAATTATAATATTGATTTGAAACTAAGATGAAATACAACAAATCATAGTAAATTAGTATCGCATTTAGATATTAATTTCTGAGAATTCATAATTGGTCAACATTCAATTTTGGGTGTGTTTATTCTATCCTTAATGTATTTAAAACCCAACCAATGTGTGCAGCTATGTAACAAAGATGAAATAAAATGGATTCAATTTATTTAGAACCAATCGAGTGTCCTAATGATTTGAGAGTATGTCTTAGATATGGTAGGTTGCAGGTTCAAAACCCTGGCCGAGTCGTACCAAAGACTTATATAAATGGTACAAACAGCTGCCTCTTTATACACTCAGCATTAAGAGGTTCGTGTTAGGACTGGTCAGCTTGGTGTCAAGATAACGTGGCTAGGTGGGACATGATGCTACCTGTCTGCAGCATGATGTCCCAGAGCTAGACATCACTTAAAACTCCGACACTGCAGTCATAATATCAATATGCTTGAAAAACTGTTAAATCTACATTAAAAATCCAAATCACACACACAAACACACATACACACACACTTTATTTAAACATATCCAAGTGCTCATAACACAAATCATTACTAAATTGAAGGAGTTTTGAGAAAAAAATCACTAATTCTGAATCAAGGCATATCTGTAAAGCCACATATATGGGCAGCCGTCGCCGCCAATATTACATTAATCAAATGATCTAGTATGAAATCAAATGATTTAACCTAGCAAATGAAATGGTAAATTAAGATTCCAAATGATGTGGTGTCACAAGAAATTATTTAACAAACAAAACCGAATGATGCATTTAAATTTCAAATGATGTGGTATGAAATGAAATGATGTAGAGTGAAATGAAATGATTTAACCCATCAAAAGGAATGATGAATTAAGATTCTAAATGATGTTGTGTGATATGAAGTGATATAATATTAATAATTAAATGAATTTTTAAGGAAGACATTTGATTATACAGTGTACATGTCTAAATATGAAAAATAGGATGACAAGGTGTTGTCACTGCCATATCAAAATTTTAAAAAAATCAAATTTATGAGAACAATATGTAGTTTAGTCTCCAAATAAGATGATTTTAACTCATTCGGCCCCGATCCCATCTGTTTGTTGACTGCATTCAATGGCCAATCCTGTCTTCAGTTGTGGTGAATGTGTGTTAGATACAAGGTGTCTGATTGGTTACAAATGTTTTTATTCTCTCCAAGAATCAGCACAATATTAACTAATCAGAAATGATTTTACTTTCCTTTGTGAAAATTTCAATTGTTAAAAACCAAAGGTTACTAAATGAAGACAGTTTCACTACATGCATTCTATGATGGCAAACATAACTTTTGATCACAATGAGGAGCAAAAGTGAGGAGTTTATCAGGTTTGATCTAAAAAATATTGAGCAAGCAGAAGAAAGATGTTTGACAGTTCTGAGCCCTGGTATGCAAAAGAACATTGTCCATATGACTTCGTTTCATAGTGGGAAACAATGATTATATGCTTGTCAGAAGAGGAGCATAAGTATCTTGCTGGTGTATACAGTCACATGGGCGAGGCCGAATAGGTATGTTGGACTGGAGTCTGTCAGTGAATTGTACCACAGAGAACAAATTGTGTTTTATCCTGTATTGAATGGATAGCCAGTGTAGGATACAGAGCAGTGGTGAGGTGTGCTCTGATTCAGGTACTTTAAAAATGATCCGAGCAGCTGTGTTTTTTAAACTTTTTTTGAAGTTTCTGGAGTAAATATTGTGACAAACCAGACAGAAATGAGTTACAGTAGTCCAGTCTTGAAAGTACTAATGAACACACAAGTATTTTAGTGGTATCAACTGCAAGTTATTTGCGAATGGAACTGATGCATTTGTTCTTTGGGGAAGTGGGGATGGGGGAATAAAACTAGTTTTAATTATGCAATATTTTATCTATTGCTATTACCTAGTATAATACTTTTCTGTCTTGAAAACTGTCATTCGATGGATGGGAATGCAACCCCACATAACTGTCAACACATAGATCCACTCTTGCATCCACTATGTCTGTGCAGAAACAACCATCATTATCATAGACAGTACACCAGTATTCATTTATAGCAAGGTGAAAGTGTCTACTACCCATGCACCTGGATCTGGGACAGGAGACACATAGAAGGGAAGCCAACTGTTAAGCCCTGTCACAAATAAGTTTACTTGAAGTCTTCCCCATGGTGTGAAAAGAGGATGAAGACAACATTCTGTTATGGAGTGCTGAAGACACCAGTCTGTAATGGAGTGCTGAAGACACCAGTCTTTTTTCGAGTGCTGAAGATACCATTCTATTATGGAGTGCTGAAGACACCATTCTGTTATGGAGTGCTAAAGACACCATTATGTTATGGAGTGCTGAAGACACCATTCTGTTATGGAGTGCTGAAAACACCATTCTGTTCAAATTCCTAGGAATGCTGTCCACTGATGTTCTTCAACGTTATTCATCAGACTCAAATGATGATGTTCTCTGCAATTCTAGAGATACTACTTTCATTTTTAGTTTATTGATGTAGTGAGACAGTTAGATCAGAGTCCAATGACCCTGGAAAATTAAACACTCTGACTCAAAACTAAGTATCTCAAGTAGAATCTATCCTGAGTCATGTACCAACACAAATTATGCTGAAACATTGGTCCAAAAGTGATTGGAATTGATAGACAATCTCTGTGTATTTTCTACCAAGTGAGAAGGAGTAACTGACGAAGGTGCTTATGCAGTCATCCAAGGAGAATCAAGTCAGGGGCAATGTTTAAAGTACCCTATAGCATTAAATAAAGGCAAGCAGAGAAGGTTGTCTTTGTTTGTAGTGCATCTCAAAGGTGTCAGAATTTTGACTGTCCATTCCACCACTGCGCAGAAATGGAAAAGATCCTAATGGTAGGACTGAACCAGAGCATTCTAGATTGGCCAAAGAGTGAAATACTTAAGAATCAGTGTTTCCAGTAATCAGAGGTCTGCCGTTACACTCTCATAGCATGAATGAAGTCTTTGGGTGTAGAAGAAGTTAAAATGACAGAACCTGGAATTGAAAACTTCCTGGTCTAAGCAAAACCAGAGTTTCATATTTGTGCTACATAGGGACTATCAAGAGGTGCAAATACATAAGCATCCTGAACATCAGTGGCAACTGCACAATCTTAATGATCTCGATGGAGAAACACACCTGATCCACCTACCTATGGGAAGGATACAAAAAAGCATGCTATCCTGAACACAAGGTGAGTGATGCACCAACTATTTCTTGGAATGGGGCAATGTGCTTCTCTGAACATGCAGAGTGTTCAAGATCTTGACCCTTCTGTGGGGGGCATTCAACTACTCGAACCTTCAATCCCTACTTAAGAAAGGACTGCAAATGTAGGGTTGATGTTGTTTAAAGACCGTCCCATAAACTCCTGGGAGCCTAAAGTGCTATTCAAATCTGAAAAACTAGTCTTCTAACAGTGCAAAAATTGCAATGATCTTTGTGACAACTTTGAAAATGTGAGGCAGTCTGGGTGAGTATTTTCAAAGCCCATCTTGATGCCATACTTCCCAATGTAATTCACTGAATGTACAATAATAATAATAATAATAATAATAATAATAATAATAATAATAATAATAATAATAACAATAATACTGTACTATTTCTTCCACATGAAACACACCTGTTGGTATATGCGTGTGATTTCTACAACCCAGTGTATTTGCAGAAGGAAAATTAATTTGTAAAATTGAAATTAATTGAAAGAGAACAATCATTTAAAAATAGTATTCACAACGTTTTGTTATTTTCACCTGAACTGTTAGTGTGATATATAGACCTTCATGTACACATAATGGTAAACAAAGAAATAAAGAGGAACATGTTACCATATTCTAACTCTACTTGCTTTTGATTACAGGAAGTGTGAGTTTAACCTTTATTGTACTCTAGCGGTAATGTAGACACATACAAATAACGATCAACTCAGATAACATAATACAAATAACAATGTGATACAAATATCATGATACAAATAATAATGTGATACAAATAATAATGTGATACAAATAACACAAAACAAATAACAATGTGATACAAATAATAATGTGATACAAATAACAATGTGATACAAAAACATGATACAAATAATAATGTGATACAATAACAATGTGATACAAATAAGATTATACAAATAACAATGTGATACAAATAACAGAGACGATGGTGTAATAAACCAAAAATAATGAAAATAAAGCAATTATATATTAATAGAGTCAAGAACTCCTATTAACTGTGGTTGGGTTTATGTTTTGTTATAAATCCATAAGACTCATCTGTAAACTAAATGTATTTGAAATATAAGGAAGGCGTACCTGAATGCCAAAATGGTGGGATACAATGTAATACCCAAGAAAACCTTTCCAGAAATAATTATTGAAAAATGGCAGGAGTTGCTGATATAAAAACATGGTCAAAACGCATAACAGGCATTATTTCTGGGCATGATTTAATGACACAACCATTATCATTGTATACTTAAAAAAGATGACTTTCTTGTACAGGTCTAGTGAATTAGATGAGTGCACCTAAATCTTATAGGCAGTTAATCTACTCTGTGGGAGGATGTATTCAGACAAGATTTTTTTACATGAAAAAGTATTATGATATGTAATAGCAATGGATAACATACTGCAACTATTAAAACATTATTTTAAAGACAAAAGTATAGAAAGGATTCACTTACAGATTGTATTCCACTGTTGACGACGCTTTGTGTGTTGTCCTACAGATGAATTATTTCCACTATTGGCTGACAAGGAGTAATCTTGCCATGCATAAGTTCTGACGTAGCCATTTCTCTGCTTTTAAGCTGCAAGGTATCCATGATCCCCTGTAGAATAACCATATCACCACTGACAAACAAAACATGTGCAATATTGTAAGATGGCTTAGACTGTATATAATCCATGAGACCTTTGATCATTGCTCTTGCACATTTGTCAACTGGAGTTGGCCTTTTTTCTTCATCATCTAAAAAAAATTTAAATAACATCATTGCAGACTCAGCAAGTAGTGTTTTTTTTTGCATCTCGGATGCACACAATATTAATCAAAGTGAACAATTTGTTTTCCTCAGGACAATTTTTATAGACCCTCTCTTAGAGGTCACAGGATCATAAAACACAACCAAGAAACAAGAAAAAGAAGGAAAAAAAGGACACCCTTAAATCTAATAAACTAAAGAATATTATCTTGGTGCAAAAAAGCTTGAAAAACAAACAATCAAAATATTCTTTACAATTATTCTCACAGATACAAAAATATTGAGTTCTCAGTGGTAGGGAATGTAAAGCTTGGAGTATGTTGTGGCTAATTGATAAATTAAACAAGACTTACCAAGTCGAAGTTTGATTGTAATTTCATGAACCCCATAAGTGCCTTAGTGATCACATGAGATGAGATGAAGATGGTCACGTAGTCAGTCTTGAGAGCAAAGCAATGGAAGCCTCAATATGTCAATGGGTGGGAAATATTAAGGGTGGGCATGTGATCACTAAGGCACTTATGGGGTTCATGAAATTACAATCAAACTTCGACTTGGTAAGTCTTGTTTAATTTATCAATTTCACTTCCCCCCATAAGTGCCTCGTGATCCCATGAGATTTCAGAGCGAGGCTTCCATTGCTGGAATTGAGTAGCTACAAATTAATATGTTGTTATTAAACCAGACAACCCAAATTTAAGATGTACATTTCATTAGCATTATACAATTCTGTAAGCAGACAAAACCTTTGTACTGAATTCAGTCCGGTCTGTAACAGGCTTTTTATAGAATTTTCTGAAAATACAGGCACTATCCCAGCCAGCTGCCTTCAAAATTGTACCCAACTGTACCCCTTTTGCAGAAGCTGCAGAAACAGATGCAGCCCTTGTGCTATGAGCCTGGAAAACTGAGGTATCAATACCTGACTTTCTCATAACAGTCTTTATCCAGTTTGATATTGTGCTTTTGGCAACCTTTTTATATGGAGATTGCGTGCTGATAAATAACTGTGTCTCAGACTTTCTCAAAAGCCTGGTCCGTTGCAAATAACACTGTAAACAAGAAACAACACACAATTTTTTGCTAAAAAGATAAGATTCAAATACAAAAGGCTCCAGATGTTTACCTGGTTTAGATTGTTTCAGCAATGAAGGAATGTGTACTTGTACACTGTTTTCACCAAATTTAATGCTATCTGTCTGCATAAGGTGAAGTGTCTGACACCTCTGTCCTGTCAACAAAGCAAGCAGCATGACTAACTTCATAGTAAGTTCATGTAATGATAATTGATCATTGCCTTGTAAAGAAAGAAAATAGTTAAACACAAGCCGCACAAAACCCAGTTCCTTGTTTCTGGACTTTTTTGTTGAAACCCTGCCTCCAGCGATAATTTTGCTGCCCCTGACAATTTCGGTTCCGTTGGTGTCCGGTCCGTGAATAAGAACGTCCTAAAAAAGGCACATTGCTTTTAAAATTTGATGCCACTTGACGTTTTGCTGCTTCCTGTTGCTTTTTTCCTAGCAGCTGAGTTCCAGCCTTCTGGGATTCATTTAGTTTAGTTACCACCTGCCAATTTAGGTTATCGCCAAAGAGCCAGTCTGTGATGGGATTCGAGGCAGCACAGATGGGCTGATACATGTCGGTTAGCTCAGGTTTTATTAAGTCACGACGCTTAAAACTGAAGTCGTTAAACAAGAACGATGACATTTTAAAATTGTCCATGACAAGATCCCTAACTGAATCTAACGGCAATTCTCGAAGATTGTTTCGATGCTTTTTAAACAATTCCAAGACCCTCAGGGTAGGAACCAAAATTTGCCCTAACTGAGTCTGCAACTTTTGCAGGAGTATATCAACACTCCTGGCCTGTTTGGACATTGCATTCCAGACCTCAATATTTACTCTCGGCACTTTTAAATTGTCACAATTTCCTGGTCTGGGATATTTTTCCTGCAATGACTTGAGCTTGTCTGATGTTAGCACGGAACGTAGTCCTTTATTGAGGACTTCTGCTAATTTGTCCTCCACATTTGGGCCAGTTTTCTGATGTTCATGGACAAAACTTTCCAAGTCCGCAAACAAGTCATCATCATCGTTCGCAATTACGTCAGCGGAATCTGCATCATGATCTGGCATAATTAAAGCGGCAACATCAACATCCACATCCGAGTCGACGTCAGCCGATGCATAAACCGCAGTTGATGTGCTTGGCATTTGGGTTTGATTTGCAACATTTGCTAAGATCGCTTCCAATTTTGTCATGCGCTCATGCATTTTGGACACGACATCCGCGTTTTGTGTCCACAACTGACATTGCATGGCCAATTCTTTATCCAGGGTAGCAATATTGGTTGTTTGGGCGGGAGTCACGTGACTTGCGCCAGCATCAGACAATGACGTCATGTCTTCTTGTCGTAATGGTCGACATAATGTAGCTTTTCCCATCTTCGCAACATGTGCCCCACTAGACCGCATATATATGGTGGCTGCTGCTGATTGCGAATTCATTCGTTTTCCCATCAAACCCGTTCCGGAAACCGTACTTACATCATCTGTGACGTTTCCTTTGCGTTTTCGACAATTTTTGAGTATTTCACTCATTTAGCCTGTCCCCTCAGGGAACTGCCTTGGGTTGTTCGCACCCGCCATTGTTGATACTGAAGTTCAGCGAAAACTCGCAAAAGTTGGGAGACTATCTACAACACTTTGCCTCTGCAAATGTGCAACCCAAATTGCGGTAATTAGTGCTTCAGAATGCACAAACCCGATAACTGCAACACTCTTCTTCCGGAATCGTAAATTACGCTGTAATTTTTTTTATGTTTTTCTTCTTTAATTTGCTCCCAAACTAACACTTCGTGCAACCGTTTTTCTCTGACCACGTGACCAGCATCATCTCATCTCATGGGATAACGAGGCACTTATGGGAGAAGTGAAATTTATCTATTAATGTTCTTTCTTAATTTATATATAGAGGATCACTTTCAGAGCATATAAAAACGATCAAACATTTATACAAAAACCATTATCCTCTGAATATCTTCGTGCCCCTGGGAACTAGACCATGATTAATAAGTTATAAACTGTTCATATATACAACTCCATCAGTATAAACACATGCTTGATATTTTAAGGATAATTAATCTGTGCAGTCAGCATGGATTTTTGGGTCTGTCCTTAACCGATTGCAGCACTGCTTCTGGAGCCATAACAAGGAAACATAAAGAAGTAACCTCTGGTGGTTCATTGGTTAAGGCATTGGACTCATCATCACAAGGCTCCAGTCATTGGTTAAGGCATTGGACTCATCATCACAAGGCTCCAGTCATTGATTAAGGCATTGGACTCATCATCACAAGGCTCCAGTCTTGATTACCACAATCTGATCAGTCTTGTGCATTTAGAACTCACTTAGCCCAGATCCCACCTATATTTGATATATGTTTAGGTCAATGGACAATCTAGCCTATATTGTTGGTGACTGCGTTGGTAGCAAAAATGTCTAAACTAATTATAATTGATGTTTTGTTCTATTAAAAAACCATGAAGAAATCTTGAACTATAGTTTATGATTATGAGCGTGAAAGTAAGCGCTTCTTAGATTCGATCTTGAAAATATGGAGAACACAAGAAAAATCTGATTGGACTTTTTACAAGATTTAGAGTCAAGACCAAGAATCATGTGAGACTGAATAAACACAATTTTAAATATTGAGTCCAGTTGTGAAAGATGTTGAAAGTTCCACAATGCTAGTATTGTTTGGTCCTTAATATCAATCAATGCATATTTAAAGCTATCATTAGAAAACTTGTAAAATCTTAAGAACCTGACACAACGCTAATGCAATGAAATTTTCCTCATGACAATAACATCATTTAGTTTTTATCTGTGACATATGAAGAATAATAAAGTGTACTAAACTTCTCTTGAAACCAAATGCTAAAAAAGTCACTGCAAGGCAGTGAATACCAATAATTACAATAGATATATGCAAGGGTCAAGATAGCAATAACAATGTGTGTAAAACTACACTATAAGTTCTAACAAGGGTACAATGCAGAGGCGTAGCTAGAGTGTTTGGCGCCCGGGGACAATATTCATCCCCCCCTCAACTCTGAAACCCATAATTTTCATCAATAAAATCACCATTACACGTTACAACCTATTTCAAAGCCCATTTTGGCGCCCCCACTAGTATGGCGCCCGGGGACATATGTACCCCCCCCCCTGCCCCACCCAGCTACGCCTCTGGTACAATGAATGTCCAACTGGTGTTTAATTGTCCTCTGTATAAGTACTAACAGAATATGGTTGACTCTGTAAATTACTGACCAATGGATCTTTATGACCTTGTAGTCTTTGAACTAAATAATTTTCAGAAACACTTTTTTATATATTTGTTTTTCTTAATTCAGTCACAATGCTTTCGACCTTTTATTTCAAACTTAATAGGTTTCTCCCTTACTCCAAATGCCATAAATCCACAAAGATTGGTCCAGGTAACGATGTTGAACTAACTAAGCATAATAAACTCCAGCTCCTGGCTGGCAAATACAAATATATCAAAACTGTTCTGCTCTAAGTAATAATGGATCAAGGGAATTCACTTTTGCAGCAATATATTGTGGCCTTGAAACGGATGTCATATTCTAATATGTCAATTTAAGTTTATGTGTGGTATAAATTATCTTACCACTTGTTCCAAGAAATGGTACTGCAACAGACTCTAATTTATTTTCTTCTGCCTTCTTCAAGACATTAAATATTGTCCGTGAAACATCAGCTTCAAACTTTTGGTTATATTTGACAGCCACTTGATCCCAATGGGGTGAAACTGCATGAAGAACAAACTTACAAGGCATACCTCTGACACCTGTAATCACAACATCACACAAGCATAAAGAGCTCTCTGAACGTAATTGTTCCAATGTCTTTGCAAACACATCATCTGCTACTTTCCTGACAGATCTTGCAATTGCCCCCTTCCCAGAAAGAAGCTTATCTTCTGTACTGACAATGGCATCAACTGACATAGCTGTAATGTCAGCATGCACAACATATATATTTAATTTTCTGTCTGATGCAATGAAGACTTCAAACTTAGGTGATATAGTTTTAAATGATAAAGTTCCCATCTGTTTTGTTGAAGGTGTTGACTGTGTCATCACAGTCTGGTTAGTAGTATACTGTTTCTCTTCACCTTCTTGATGCAAGTTCTTATTCAGATCACCTCCTGCAACCTGTGCTGGTAACCCCTTCAGCTTCATTGAATATCCTGACAGTGTCATTTCAGCCTGATGTTGTTTCTCTGCACCTTCTTGATGCAAGCTATTTTTCAGTTCACCGCCTGCAGTAAATTGTAAAGAAGAACTGAAATATTCCTTAACACCCAGCTGTTTAGTGTTATGCTGTATTATCTTCACTGTGTCATATAATGTAGCAGGCTGTTGATGCATCAGATGTTGGTGCTGTCCAGTTGAAACATTCCCAAGAGATAGAAAATGTCTGGAGTTGGTTGAAGTTTCCTTATCTGAAGAGAATGGTGTTATTTGAAATAAAGGTGTACCTGAAGATGACTTTAGCCATTTTGAAAATGTTCTATGTATTACATCCAGTGTATCCTGTTTAATGTCCACAAAGTGAACCTCTTTCAAACACACAAGGTCTCTACTTGTTTCCTTACTGAATGATATAATAGCTTGGCAATATTGTTCAGCACAAAGGTCAAGTGGCACTCCAAATATACCTGGGAGAAAAATGAAATTTCAAGTTTAAACAAATCAATAAAGTTAACGATCAGGAAGAAAGAAGGTAGATACAATGAATCCTATGAATTTATCATATTTATTTTAATTAATTAAATTAATACAAACTGTTGCAGCAAATAACAAGTTAAAGGTTGCTATCACTACTGCACATATATTTTCAAAGAAATTCCAGTGAACAAATAATACATTTAGAACTATAGACTGTAATTTTCTTTTCTTTTTGTATTAGATTTTAAAACTTTTTCTTGTCACAACTGGTTTTCACATTCAGTAGGAATTGTGATTAACAAGTCGTTTCAGTAAAATTACAGTGTAGGAACAAATGAAATAAGTGATCAATAAATATGTGGCCACCCTGATGTTCAGAATATTTCTACCTGTAACAAAATCAGCAGTTACTTTTACATACCTATTGGCTTTTGCTAAACCATAGAGAATTAAACTGTTGTGCAAAAATATACCTCTATGAAATTCTTATACATGTATATCTTCTATTTTTATGGCTTGGAGTTTTTGAAATTCCATTCTTTAAATGATCTTAGATTTGGGGTACCAGTAGATTTTCTTTCCTGGTAAATGGTGTTTCGATAAATGGGGGCAGAATTTGTCAACACCTTGTACACTATTTGGCTTTCCTCAAAAATAGTCTTTCATGTATTGGTAATACATTGAATTGCAGTTTTAATGTTTTCTGTTTGAACATCAAGATTTATTTTATATGGCCTTTCTTTCATATTTGTAGCAGATGTGTTCTCTCAAATTATATTACTGTAGTCAAGATGTGGTTGTACGAATCTTTTGGAAAAAGTAAATGACTGTAATGGAAAGAAGGTCTTAATTTTTTAAATCAGTCACATACAAATCCATGTGGAGGAGGAGATGAGTCTTGTTTTTTCATTTGCAGGTCTATACATGGATCTTAGTATGATGGAAATTTTATGTGGTTTGTTTGGATCAGTCACTCCTTTTTTACTCCACTTCAAGTTCACCAGGTTCATATAAAATGTTTGAGAGTAACATTACCTAGTATTGGTTCTTTTGAGAAAGAGTCATGTCATAGTACTGATATAATTTTGTGATTGCAATGATGGGTTTCATGGAAATTCCATACGTACTTTCATTTTGTTTATCGCAACTATCACACTGGGTAGTCTTGCAAACCATTCAAGAGATCTCTTATCAGACTGAACTTTAATCAAGGATATTTCCTGCCTATATTGATATCCAAATTATTGCTCAGCAAGTGTTCTATTAAATTGCTCAATGATTGCCTGATCACGATAAACTGCAGAATGTCCTTGTCTAATTTTGACATTATGTTTCATCATCAATGTTACCGCACCAAGAGATTCTTTGCTAGGATCAACTGTAGCAACTGTGGCCATTGCAAGGGTCCTCGTTGATAAATTTGTTCAAACGCAGATGGTTCCGCTTCCTTTTGTCTGCTTGCAACGTCAAAGACAGTCAACACATTTATGTGTGTGACTGATGTCTACGAGTTCAAATTCATTCAAATGCAGATGCAACTTCAATCACTGTTTTTGTTGATAATGGTTCTGCTTCTTTTTGTCTGCTTTCAACGTCAACGACAGTCAACGCATATTTGTATGTGCATGAGTGATGTTTACCAGTTTAAATATTATCATGTGGTGAAAACACAATATCTGACTGATGAACTTCATTGGGAATACTAACATCAAAATGTGCATATGGAATTGTTTTAGGTGGTGATAGATAAATTTACCATGTGATTGTTGTACTAACGAATTTGCAATACCTGCTGCATCAGCAAGTTTAATAATCGCTGCTCTACCTCTCCAATATCAAGTCTATTATTATTATAATAATTGGCTGACTAATTACCGGTCCCTAGCACTAGTTAACCTTTCATCACAGATCTTATTAAAAAAAATTAGCAAGTGATACCCACAGGGTTTTATATTTTACTAACTTTAATGTGTGTATCAACTTCACATCTGCAATATGTCGTAAATCTTAATATTTATATGCAACATCATGAATGTGGCACACTTGGTCAATCGCATTTTTTGGATACTCTCCAGGTCTTGGTTTTTCTTTCTCTTTAAGTCTGATAGCAAGTTGGATTCCAGGACAACCATAATTATATCCAGGAAAATGCGTCATGCCAGGATATTTAGTCAATGAAACCCCTGATAATTTGCCGGGTCAAGCAGCGTTATCTGCCTGCTGAACAGATAAATCTGTATTTTTTGTACCGCACTTTATACATTTGCCTGTAAGTGCACACTTTTTATATGTTTTTAATCTACTGGTCAGTGGGTGCTCTGCATTGAATGCAATATAAATTCATATAATTATAATATATTCCTAAAACATGAATGTCATTGATTTCTCAACGACACAAAAGCAAGAGCTAAGAGCTAATCAAACATCATCCAGCTTTACCATATTCTATCAGAGCAATTATCATTGGTCCATCTAATTTTTACTTAACCTGATATTGAGATGGCTCAAGTGGGATAAATTATACTTAGTGGCACCATCTGTAGATTATCACAGATGCTATGACATGCTAATGAAAATGCAAAGTTCTTGGATGAGGATCGTAATGACATTAATGATTTTATCACCGATGTTAGCGATGCGCCATATGCAGATGATCTCAATGGTAGAATTTACAATCTTGCCGTATACGATGATGTGATGCTAGACAAACAATAAAATCCAGCATGGATATTTTCCCCCGAGGCAGGCATAAAAGCAGCAACATTTTATTTGTTACTCAGCAATATGCTCATATATCTAAATTGATCAAAGATAACTGCAATCTTCTGGTTGTCTTTAATGCTGTTGATACCCACACACTAAGAAACATCCACCAGACTTGGTGTTTAGGGGATATGGATATGGTTAAGTATAAAAACTTCTTTTCATGTGCTCAAGAAATTATTCATGGATTTATCACAATAACCCTACATGACCCTTTGTTGCGATATTGCATAAGTCTCGATAAAATTATTGGTTTAGATCTGATTGGTTTTTTTTTCTTCCGACACACACATGGCGACTACCCAGGTAAATATATCTGACACAAAAAACCCAACCAATTAGAGGTGTTGGTGAAGTCTTTATTTTCACAGGAAGATTGGACCCCAAAAGACACAAGCTGGTGATAAACTAAGTACAAAAACCTAAAGCAATTAAAATGTAAAATGAAGGTGACCATTTTTATTGACAAACTGGTGAAAATGACCTTGAACTCTGCTTAATGATTTCAATCTTAAACAGTCAGTTAACCAACCTATCCATACACTTGGTCATATATTAGACTGGTTTCTGTATAGACCTGATGATAATATTCTGCAATCAACCTTTGTATCCCACGAACTTGCATCGGATCACCTCTGCATTGTATGCTATCTCGACGTATCAGTCCCTAACCCTCCACCTCTATTTGCTACTAAGAGAAACCTCCGTATGATAAATAGAACCAAATTCATGCATGACATCCAAGAAAACCTAACAACTTTCTTACATCCAACAGCGGAACAACTTGATAACTGCCTGCGTTCATTGCTTGAAAAACATGCCCCAGCTACCAAATGCAGAGTATCAACAAAAAAGTGTTCTCCTTGGTATAGCAGTGTTAGGGACCAGCTTCGCACTGTTAAAAGACATCGCCGAAAAGCAGAGAGGGTTTGGCTTTCCACCGGACTCACTATTCATAAACAAATCTACGAATCCACTAAGAAGAACGTCACAAACATAGTCAATTTAGCCAAATCATCCCACTACAGTACTAAGATCACGGAGAGTTCCAGCTGCAAAGAGCTCTTTGAGATAACTAACAAACTAATGTCAAGGAACAAATGTACGCCACTTCCAACGATCTTCTCTCCAAACGACCTACCAGACCAATTTGCAAATTTCTTCAATGATAAAGTTAAAACCATTCGCTTGACAGCACAATTTCAACTGATTCGTCACCACACAGGTATGATGCAGAATTTCAGCGACAACCGTTAGGAGCATTTGAACCTGTTTCTATAGATTTAGTACGGAGAATAGTGATGAAAAGTGCACAAAAATCTTGTGAACTTGATCCAATTCCGACATCACTGCTGCTTGAGTGCTTAGAACCAATATTGTCTTCACTAACTGATGTTATTAATATCTCTCTCTCATCAGGGGAATTCCCATCATTTTTCAAAACTGACATCGTAAAGCCACTACTGAAAAAACCAACCCTGGACCATAACAATTTAAAGAACTACCGCCCAGTTTCTAATCTCCCTTTCATATCAAAAATGTTAGAAAAGGTTGTTCTAACTCAACTTGTATCTCATTTGAATTCAAACAGTCTTTTTATTAATGTACAGTCTGCATATCGCCCTCGCCATAGTACGGAAACTACTCTTCTGAAAGTATTTAGTGACATTTTCTCTGCTTTGGATAGTGGAAAGATTACAGTCCTCACTCTCCTGGATTATCTGCAGCATTTGACACAATAGACCATGATATATTACTTCACCGTCTCCAGCATGTATTTGGCATTCAGAATATAGCCTTACAGTGGTTCAAGTCCTACTTAGTCAACAGGACACAAATTATATCTACAAATGGAATAAATCTAGCCCAGTTGACATATGTTGTGGTGTTCCACAGGGATCTGTTATTGGACCTGTTCTCTTCATTCTGTACACTCAGCCGCTCTCAGGTGTCATAAATCATCACCCAGTGTCGCACCAATTGTACGCTAATGACACCGAAATATACAAGTCTAGCCACCTAACTGAAGCTGATGCTACCATCCATGGAGTAGAGAAGTGCTTTTCGGATGTGAAATCATGGATGACATGTAACAAGATGCAGATGAATGATGATAAAACTGAGGCTATTCTGATCACAACACAAAGACATTCTCATTCACAACCTTTACCTCAGACAATAAATATCAGCAACACCAACATTAAATTCTCACAGTCAGTTCGGAATCTAGGTGTTACTCTAGACAGTACTCTCACATTGCACCAACATGTCATGAACATCTGCAACGCTGCATATCTTGAATTGAGACGCATCAGTTTCATTCGTAAATATCTTTCAGTTGATGCCACGAAAACACTTGTGTGTTCATTAGTACTTTCAAGACTGGACTATTGTAATTCAATTCTGTCTGGTTCATCACAATATTTACTCCAGAAACTTCAAAAAGTTCAAAACACAGCTGCACGCATCATTTTTAAAGTACCTCGATCAGAGCACACCTCACCACTGCTCTATACCCTACACTGGCTATCAATTCAATACAGAATCAAACACAAAATTTATTCTCTGTGCTATATTTCAATGACAGACTCCAGTCCAACATACCTATCCAGCCTCACCTATCTGTATACACCAGCCAGATCATTGCGCTCTTCTTCTGATAATCGCATACTCATGGTTCCCAAGGTGAAAACAAAGTCGTATGGACAACGTTCGTTTGCATACCAGGGCCCGGCGACGTGGAACGAATTGCCCATTGAAATTAGACACAAAGACACAGTGGTCCCTTTTAAGAGCGCTCTCAAGACTCACCTGTTTCGACTTCAGGGACAAACTTAGCGACCTAATCGTGTGTTGTATCTTATATATTTTCAGCATGTTTTTATGTTTTCCAATTTCATTGTTTTAGTCATTTGTTGTTCGGTAGTGTAGTCATATCATTATTGATGGTGTAAAGCGCTTAGAGCTTTGAAAGATTAGGCGCTATACAAAGTCCTCATTATTATTATTGTTATTATTATTATTATCATTATTATTATGATTATTATTATTAATGCATACAGGCTTAAAATAAATTTAGTTTGCAGTAACCAATATTTTCTCATTAAACTTACTGTAATTCTGATGTCTGATCTTTGGTCAAGATCTTTCTTTCGAACAAATTGTGCTGAGTAAAACCCATTTTTCAAGGAGGAAAAGGGAGCCCTGAGTGGCAGAGAGGTCTAAAACTCTCTCCGTTATGGATCACTGCCATCTCACTTCTCTCTGCGTTTGTTTGAGCCTCAGATACGGCCAATGTGGGTATGAGGAAGCTTGCCAGTAACTTCTTCTGGGTCGGTGGTTCTTTCCGGGTTTTTTCCCTGGATTCTTCTTCCACAATTAATACTGGCTGCCATGCAAAGCATATCGTGTGCCGAAAAATGGCATTAATCCTATAACAACACAACAACGAGGAAAACTGACCATAACCTTTGACCCCAAATCAATAGGCACCATACACTTGTCAAGGTCAGAAACATTAATTATTACACAAAAGAACATTTTTCTTCTTTCTTTCATTAACCTTAATAGTATACCCCAAACTGATAGGCTTCTGTTTTACCATGTGCAAGTCATCCACAAAGATTGGCCCATATCTGCAACATAGAACTAATGGTCATGTTCCTGTACAGGAGCAAATTTCTTTCATCAGTGTATCTGACTCTCTGACCACAAATTTGTTATTCATCTTTCTTACTCCCAATGCAAGCCATTTGAAAAATTCAGAAATGGTAGATGTAGGAAAACTCAAGTTATTTTGTTGAAGTGAAGTGGAGTACAGACAATTAATATTAAACATGCTATCATAACATACTATAGAATTTGTCGTCTACAGATCACGCTGTCTTTAAGTCTCTGACATGCGCTAATAAAATATATTTAAATTAAATGGACACTACTATTTAACATGGAAATATACAGAAAACAATTTAAAACAATTCATGCCTAACTTAACACACATTTTGGAATGTATCAAATTGTTTTCTACAGATGAGATGAGTCTTGATTCAGAAAATATATGTGTGAATTAAGGCTATTTAATTTGTGTGTAAAAAACAATAAAGACGTAGCAATTGTAGTGAATATAAGGACATTTTTAAAAGAGGTTATTATAATCCAAATTTTCTTGATTATAAGAAATTTTCCTTTACTATGAGCATAAATATGATACATATCTTGAGTTCGAAATTTTCAGCAATATTGCACTGCCTTCATCAGAAACTACTGTTCATGAAGTGACTTATAATGATCACAAGAAATGAGGATACTGTTGTCAATGGGTAATTATCAGCGACTACTGTTGATGAAGTGACTTATAATGATCACACGGAATGAGGATACTGTTGTCAATGGTTAATTATCAGCGACTGCTGTTGATGAATTGACTTATAATGATCACATGATACGAGGATACTGTTCTCAAAGGGTAATTTAACTTCTACAATCATGATGTGCTAAGTGCATACTGCATAAATAAACTACCACCACCCTTTTGAATAACTATCTAAAATTCATTCTAGCCAATAGAACTTAATCAAATTCAACCAAGAATTTTGAAAGCAGTATATCCAGTCAAAACAGAATATGTAAGATTTATCCAATATTAAAACAGTTAATTTCCCTGGTAGTTAAAATCACCCCAAATTACTAAAAGTTATAGACATTAAGAAAGAAGCTCAAGGTTGGAGGCCAAGAGATAGAATCTGTTTGATAAATGGAGAATTTTTTCTCTTGGCTCTACTAACTGCTCCATCACACCTACATTTTACAAATGATGGCTAAATTTTTGCCAGTTCAACACTGTTTACATTTCCTTAAAAAAACAAGTTAGGGAGTCATTACCTGCACTAATTGAGGGCAGAGCAATTGTCTCATGATTGCTGCCATTGGACAATTCCAGACAATTCTTTACAGTGTCTCTCAATACAGCCAAACATTCTTTTTTGTCTCGGTAGGTGCTCCATCTGGGTCCTACAGTGTTTATAATCACCTTGCACATTAAATCTCCTCCTGTACAGGCTCGAGCTTCACCATCTTTCAATGGACCAAAAATGCGGACTGAATTTTGACATTCCTGGATGAACTCTTCACCTGCTGCATCTTCTATAGCCTTTGCAACACCTGCACCATTTGCAAGATGTTCATTGGCCGCATTAACAATGCAGTCAACAGCAAGTTGAGTTATGTCTCCTTTGTAAACTTGGACAACAAGCCCCTCTGCAGTCTCAAAGGCTGCACCAAGCTTACTGTTCACTTGAAGGTTGGTTTTGTCCAATGCATAAGTCTCTTTTTCTGTTACTAATACTACTTCCTCTGTTCTGTATTGTCTCTTCTTCCTACTGTCTTTTGTAGTGTCAAGTATACCAAGAACATTTAGGAGTTTGTGTTTCTGCTTCAGATATTCCTCATAGGTTGTCCACATCACCACAACAATTCCTGATTCATCTCCTGTTCTGACTATGCAATCTGCATGAAGATCCTTAACATATTCTCTTACTTTAGATATTCCAAAAGTTTTTTCAAGTCTGATTTCATGTTTTCCTTTCAATCTGAGACTATGCAGGTGGTCATCAAAAGCTTTCTGAATTTCATTGCATTTTTCTCCTTTGCAAGTTATTTTCATTACTGGTCTTGAATAGATTTGGGATATAAGATACTTGGAGAAAAACTCTGTTTCACACAGTAGAATGTACTCATCTTCATCCATTTCTATTTTAATACAGCTTGTATCTAGAGACTTATGAATCCACTCTTCAGAGAACAGTTTAACTGCCTGACCAGTTATTTTTACTTCATGTGTATTCTCTTCTGCTTGGAAGCCATGCTGTTCCTTAATGTATAGGAAATAATAATTTACAAAGAGTGAAAAGAGCATACATTACACTGATTATCCAAAGTAAAGTCAATAAAGAAATCAATAAGGATGAAATTAAAAAGTCAATGGAAAGGTGAGCAATTTGCTTATGGTATTATAAAAATATACCCATATATGCAATCCCTATTTACTATCGACTCCTCTTCATCATGACGAGCATAATCAATGTACTGGCCAGGAGTATACTTAATTGGCAAATGATTACAATAAAAGCATAATAGTTGGCGTGCATGTATTGACCATTAGATTCCCAAAAAGATTTCTGCTGTACTCCATGTGTAAACCATCCACACAGTTTCATCCAGTTATATGTTCTTCTTTCAGTCATTGTGACTCTGACATTGACCTTGAACTTTTTGACACAGAGGACATTACAAGGTACAAGAAGTTTAACTTGTCAGAAAATCATCTCAATGAATATTTGAAAGAAGTGGAGCTTAAGACCAAAGAAACATAAAGAATAAGAAGTCAATGACAATGAAGGTAAATAATCAAGACAATTTCTGAATGATTCTAATTATTGCATGCTATAATAAGGAAGGAAAATAAAATAGACTTTACATAATAAAAACATTGCAGTGTCACCTGGGTTTGATTATAAATGTTCTTGCAGTTTTTCCTGACATGTGAGGTCATATAATGAAGTAATAGCTAGCATCTGACCAAATTTCCATTCAAAAACAGTACCTTGAAGATCTAAATCCCTAAAACCTATCACAAACAGTGACGAAAAATTGGAAAATCATGTTTTAAGCTTAAAACAATTCAACAGGAAGGTTGAAAAAATCCATCCAGTCTCTAATTAGTGCGAGGATGAACACATATGATGTTTGTGTTACCTTCAAAACTGAATGATGCAAAGAATTATCTAATTCCAGGGTCCAATATATTTTAACGACAGAAACTTGGTGTATTTTTTATTTACTGACTGGCTGTTAGTTTTTTTTTAACATGTGTATGCATGTGTGTGTGGGTGCGGTAAACATATTTAACAGGAGCTGCAGGAAGGTTGAACCCTACAAACTTATTTTACAGCCAAATTTGGCTAAAATAAGAGTTATTTATAATTTTGTTTTCCCCACATGGTAAAAACCTACCTTCGTGTGTCGAGGATTTCATCGTGAAAATCCTACGGATTTCAAAGGCAAAGTCTCCGGGCTGCGGTTAATTAAATATATATTTATAATAAAATGGCAAATGTTGGAGAATCGTATTATTCTAGATTAGCCAGCGAGAGATTGGCCGCAATTAAAAAATGTACCGGTACGGGATAGACTTAAATAAAAGCTTCAACGGAGACAGAACTCCTACGTTGACTTTGTAACCGGTACAGAACAGTTATTTAAGCCTGCTACCGCAGCCACTGAAAAAGCTGCTACGTCCACTAAAAAAAATATAACCAACGCCGCTGATAAAGCTGATATGGCCACTGAATGAGCTATATTGGGAGATATTCCTAAATAATAAAGAGGCAAAAAATCTATTCTTCCTGAGCTCAAAAATATATTCCAAGATATTGCACAGCTTGCCTTGCAACCTCCTATTGTAATGGAGAATATTACTCCGAAACGGAAAAATATTGAACTTATTAGGAAATTTAACGAGCGATATATAGAAGATCTTGAAAATTCTACCGAATCTGACTATCCCCAAAAAATACTGTCTAGGTTATATAATAAATCTAATGTATTAAACCCGGATATAAAAGTGTAAACGATGACAATTTTATCAGGTGGACATATCGAATACATTATTTAAAAAAAATAAAGTTGAATAATATAAGATTTTTTAATTGTCGCAAAATATTTTGTTGGACTTGCTCGACTAAAATATTGTTCATGTTATATAATATACAACATATTTTTATTGGTCTAAATTATTTATGTAATTAAAAATCACGAAATGCAAGTGAAACTCTGTTATTAAATCTTTTAGAAGATAATGTGAAAATTATACCAGACGGGCTCTAAACACATCTCCAGAGTTAATATCGAAATATTTATCCACAGAACCCATCGAGGAAAATTTGATAACCGTCCTGTCGATAAACGCGGTTACAGGTCTTGGTTTACGGTTTCTATTTTTTTGGGGGGAGTTTGAATTTAATGAATTTTCACTCGGAGTAACCGCTCGTAAATTATCTATGTGGTTGTCAAATTTATTTTGGTTAACATGGTCAATGACCAATATATTGTAAATTATCCCGTTAAAACGCTCGTAGATAAATCGATGGGCGTGGTAATTTTTCATACCAACCCGCATATAACCCATCTACTAATCTGACCAAGTGGGATCTTTCGTTTACGATTTCGGACGATTCCATCTCGAGACGCCTCGTAGTTAACGTAGATAGGGTGTAAAACGAACTCAGATACATTATATATATATATATATATATATATATATATATATATATATATATATATATATATATATATATATATATATATATATACACACACACACACACACACACACACACACACACACACACACACACACAATTTATTAGTCTAAATTATTATTTTCTGTTAACATAGTCTTGCGGAGCACGTATAATCCTCGTTTTGGGATTATGCGGAGTAGTCTTGTCATAATAATGTTTAAGTTCTCTATAGTTCTTACCCCCGCAATTAGCGCATAATTCTGACTTTCCTCGTACTCCAATACCGCTCCGGATACACGGTTTTGGGCCTGAGCTTCTTCGTCGTATACTCTGCATGTGAATTCCACAAAACTCTTTTCTGCAAAACTTACCGCAACTGATGGTTGACCCAACTGGTAACCAATTACAATTGTTCACTATATAATTAAATATTTTATTTAAATATTTGGTTTAATTATAATATCTATGGAAATATCTAACATTTCCGAATTTAAAACAAAACCTCGTAGGAAAAAAGTTTTCAACTTATATCGGAAAATAAAAACTCCTACGTGGCTGTCAAAAATTAAAAATAGTTTAAATTCTCGTGCCAGGGAAATATTATCAAAGATAAATTTCGAGACTGCCAGATACTTCATCCAGGTAAAATACAGTAAAATTTATTTTAAAAAATATAAAGAAATGGAATGTATTTGACCATCGTGAGCGTGTACTGGATTCAACAAGAAAACCTGTAATCGTAACCGATAAAACAAGGCCAGTTGTGTTAACCAAGATCGATAACAGATATTATAATCGATCGTATCCTCTAAGAGCGTTAACTTAAGGAATTTATCCGATAAATATCACTGATACTACAAAACTTTCCCGGATGAAAATTTCATTGTGGTTAAACTGTGCTGCTGAACGAGTCATAGAACATTGTAATAATACTCGAAGAGGAAACGGATTAACCGAGTTAAGTAAACCCCAAATAGCCAAATGGGAAGAATTGGTTAAACATACAGGTGCGTCAATAAACGATGTTGCAGAGTGAGAAAAGAAATTAAGATTTCCGATAACTGTAAAAACAATCACCGGAGAGGTTTTATATACAGAAAAATATTAAAAAAGTAGGAACCCCAATTGA
Source organism: Unio delphinus (assembly GCA_029339505.1). Classification (NCBI taxonomy): domain Eukaryota; kingdom Metazoa; phylum Mollusca; class Bivalvia; order Unionida; family Unionidae; genus Unio; species Unio delphinus. The sequence goes on from JAQISU010000459.1 coordinate 452,138, forward strand.
AATAATAGACCACAATTCTCATGCATGGTCCAGTTCCGAATGAGTCTTTCCTCCGTCACGAACAGTAAAATATTACTCAGTAGATATATTCAACTATATCTACGAGACAAATAAAACCGATCCTGTTTCAGTGTGGATGTTTAAAAGTGATGAGGAAGAAGGATACGACCAGTTTGTAAGGACAAATGGAGAATTATATCGAACAGAAGAATTTCGTAATGAGATGAATAACCTTGCCGCGAAGTATACAGATAACATCGACGAGATAACAAAAAACTTGTTTTACAGTGCCATTGGTTGCAACTCATTTTGCCAGAGACAAAAACTCATGGAAGCCATCCTGATATGAATTTCTCAATGATGTAAAAGAAAACTGTGTAGAATATGGCCATAGTGGACTATGGAATACAAAATATAACATCGAAGATATGATTTCCGTTGACATGGCAGCGTGTTACCCCGGAAGTTTTCTCGGGTGTGGTGAATGCAGTGAATATTTTGCACGGTTCGGACATCCAACACACGAGATGACCAGAGTGGCGATTAACGGAGTTTTACCCGATTTTTACCTAACAAGGTTTGCTTGGATAACCTCATTTAAATTCGCCGAGGCTCTTCACCCAATATTTTATCTCTGGGTTGGAAAACACATTTCGGTAAAGAGATGGGCTCCGATAGTATTATTTCGATTAATGTTAGATAAAAAATGTTAACGTTGTTAACTCTTTCTACTGCGAAAGTGTCACATAGGAAACAAACCTATGTTTGGTTACCATCCCCTGCAAAAATGCCACGACTGGGACATGAGTAAACAACTAGAACGACAGGCAACGGATTTAGGGAGAAAAATAATTGGGAAGTTTACTCAGGGTGGATCAACTGAACATAAACGACGTTGTACACGACTGGTATTTGATGACGCTAAACTAGATTTTATAATCGCGGATACAACAGCGAGTGAAATATTCACTTCGAGAAAAACGGCATATTGTTATCTAATAATGAAAAACTAGGGACTATCGTTGAATACTTCGAAGAAGAATCGCCGCGGTATACTCATTTGAGGTCATCGATGCTCGGTTATGCAACGATGACTTTATGCTGGATGGTCAATAGATTTTCAGATATCACGGTTAGAGTTGCAACAGATTCAATCTATTTCGACAAAAAATACAAGAAAACCGATAAAGAGTATACTACGTTGGAGGGTAATTGGGGAACTTGGAGAATAAAATAGGAGACGTTACACGGATACTGCGAGTCGGCTGATGTTCCCATCGAAGATAATTACCGCGAGGATACTAACATGGAACTGTCATCGCATCCGTCTGTGTACAATCCAATAACTAGATGTAAAACAGTTTATTTGAATGGTCCAGGAGGATGTAGAAAGACAACACGAGTAATCGATCTATTTGGAAAGAATTCTGACCAAACCGTGTTAACTCCAACCCATCGTCTTGTCCGGCAGATGAAATCCAGAAGAGTAAACACGTGCACGTATCATATTTTCTTTCGTAATAATGGCACTGAATGGACACCTGATCGAATGGGAACAAGATTTATTCCTGGGATAATTTTATGGGATGAGGTTTGTACGGTATCATCAACGCTATTAAAAATACCTCTGGAGTGGTTGTTAAAGAAAAACACAGCGGTGATAATGTGTGGCGATCATAGTCAGCCACCGCCGTTTACTGAGGAATCCCCTCATGAATGGCTAAAAATAACTGTAGACTATTACGAAGAGATAAAAACCGATTATCGTTCACTCGACGCGGAGTTAACAGAGCTAAAATCCGCGATAAGACTACAACCGGGTTTATTTATCCGCAAGGGTTCTGTTAAATCGTTCGACAATTGCTTGATCGCGATGTATTGGAATGTGTCCGTGTCGTATCTTGGTATTATGTGGTAACATCGTTGATGATACTTCACCATGAAACTCTTTACCGGCCTCCTTGTATATACTTGCAACATCAACTTTGTTAAAGCGTATTTGTAAGTGTGTTGTTTGACAATGTCATGTGGTAGAAATAATATATCAGCCTGACGAGCTTTTTTTGGGATATTAACATCGAACGATGCATATTGAATTTTCTTTGGCGATGGTAGATAAATTTACCATATTGCCTGTTTGGATAACCAATCCGACGCTGTTGTAATTTTAACATTTGCCGCGTTGGCAAGTTTATCGATTGCTCAGTTACCCCTCCAGTATCCAGTTGGAGAATAACAAATCGATTCCATATAATTAATGACCAGCCCCTAATACCAGTATACTTTTTTCATCGCGGTTTTTATTAGCCAACTAGCTAATTTTTCTTTGAAAGATTTATCCGGGATTGAAATTACTGACTTTTCAGCCATCAAACAAAAAAAAAAATAACCGTAAAACATCACCCGATGTTACCCAATTATATTAAAATGATTATCATTGGTCCTTCTTGAAGTGGTAAAACGCAACTGCTACTTAATCTCATTATGAAGTGGATAAAATGGGATAAACTATATTTGGTAGCATCGAGTGTAGATGACCAGCACTGTTATCAGGTACTAAAAGACTAAAACGAGAGCGCCGCAAATATAACCGGTGAGGATATTATCGAATTTATTACCGATATTGACAAGGCGCCTTCCGTTGAGGATATCGATGGGAGTGTTAACAACTTAGTTGTGTATGACGATACGATGTTGGATATAACAGAAAATCCGCCTAAGATATTATCCCATGGGGCGACATAAAAACACCGATGTGATATATATTACTCAACGATATACTCAAATTTCAAAGGTGATCAGAGACAATTGTTATATTCTTGTGGTGTTTAACGGAGTTGACACTCATACACTGAGAAATAGTTTTCAAACAAGGTGTAGCGGTGACATGATAACAAATTTATAAATTTCATTAGCCGTGCTCAGGCAACTCCATATAGATTTGCAACGATAAACTTATATGACCCGAGAACACGATATGGAATGGGACTAGAAAAAATATATAGTTAGTTAACCGCAGCCCAGAGACTTTGTCTTTGAAATCCGTAGGATTTTCAAGATGAAATCCTCGACACACGAAGGTAAGTTTTAACCGCGTGGGGAAAGCAAACTTAACAAAATTATAAATAACTGTTATTTTAGCCAAATTTGGCTGTAACATAAGTTTGTAGGGTTCAGCCTTCTTGCTGGTACAGAGCTAGTTCACCAAAACGTTTTGAACTTATTAAATGCTTCAAAGCAAACATATTATTGTTTAATTCAGATTTGAATTTACAGCAAAATATTATTGGCTGATAATGAAACAATAGTTTATTCTCATTAGGATGATGTTGCTTTATGCGTGTAATATGCACTGAGACCACAAAAAACATTTTCTGCATTTCTAACTGCCCAACAGTTTCTGCGATACTTGTAGGTATGCAGGCCTATAAATTGAGACCCAGGACCCCTAGACAGTTAACATTCGGGACCTCCTTTTTGGTAATTTTGCCACAAAACAAACATGTGTCCTCAATGTGTACCATTTTGGCCCAGGGCCAGAGCCACCTCTGAGGTTAGGGTCCTAGGCAGCTGCCAAGTTTGTGTAGACACAAGTTCGCCGCTGAAGATATGTATTGTCCAGACTGAATTTTTTATATAACATTCTAAACAAAATGTACTGGGACAATCCTAGATGCTTAGTCTTTCTATGCAATGCTTGTCCAGAATTGACACAGACATTCATCAGTCGAATGTTCTAATTGAATATTTATTTCAAGTGTAAAGAAAATAACACACAAAGAACATGCAACATTCTGGAATAGTACTCGACATGTAAATGGTTCTTCTGTTGAAAAGTTGACATTCTTTATCTTGCTACGTATGATACAAAACTATTGAATTGTTTTGATTGTATTGATTTGTTACGCTGATAAATCTTAATTAATTGATAAGAATTTCATAATCAACACTGGCAAAGGTTATCTTCCCTTAATTCACGCAAGCTGGTCTTAGAGACTAGATACATTTAGTTCTCAAGATAATAGATTTAAACTTGCAGTTCTCATGTTGGCCACGCCTTGCTCAATTCCAAGTGGATATTGATTCATATAATTATCAGACACTGTACATCCCAACAGTCTATCACGGGTGAATTTATGATGTACCTTTGATACGAAAATAAAATTCCATCTCTTAACTGTGAAACCTGTGATCACAATTATTATGTAACTGGTTTGCCCAAAATAATGCGAGCTAAGAATTGTATGGCCATGTCAATTTACTGGTTAGACACCGTTTGTTTGTTGAATTGACCTTCATACATATTGACGGCGCGAAAGTATTAGCATCAAGGTCTAACATATACATGTTGAAATCTGGTTAATCCTTACTACGTGACACCCCCCTCCCCCGCCATGCTTGATAATAAAATCAGGATATTATTCCTCCACACCTGCTCCAAATGCAAATGTATGTTACACATGCAATAAATGAAAAATCAAAACGACCCACACACTGACAATGGACACGAACATACACCTGACATACGGTTATTTACAAAGTGATCGATGCCAATTCAATGCTCCTACTCATGAAATCAGCGCTTATGTCTTCTGTTCCTTTCATGTATCTGATATGCATCTGGTACTACTGTAAGAACAGCGACCATTGAATCAAGCATCCATTCAACAATTTCGCCTGTGCCAGATAGGTGAGGGATTGGTGATTATTTTCCAAAACGATGTTGCGCCCGTACAAGTACTCCTTAAACCATGATATTCCGAACACAATTCCAACGCATTCACTTCCAATACGGAGTAGTCCTCGGCAGCAGACAATTTCCGACTGCTGTAAGCAATAGGGAAAAGCGTCCCCTCATGCTCTTGTAACAGTACTGTTCCCAGTCCTGAATCGCATGTGTCAGTTCAGGCACCAAGTCTTTGGACAGATGTGGAAGGTGGGCAACCGCATCGGATGTAAGTCTATCCTTTACAGTTTGGAAAGCGTACTCACATGCATCCGTCCAAATAACTTTACCAGGGGCCTTGTGTTTTGGTCTGGTCAGGCAAGGGTCCTGAAATCACACTGAAATTGGCCACATACCTCCTGTAATACCAGGCTAATCCCAGGAATGATCTCACATCAGTACTTCGTGGTGAGTGGTGCTGCATTTAGCAGCTGCTCTACCTTTGACTTTTCAGTGGACAGCTATGGGTATATCCCAAATTGTCCAAGGTTCGAAACCCAAGTGACATTTAGAAGGCAAGCTATCAATCCCTCCAGACGTAGCCACTCCCAAACGGCAGCTAGCAGAGTGAGGTGTTCACCCCACGTCTCTGTGGCTAGCAAGAGATCATCTATGAAGTTGTGGACATCTCTATCGTGCAAGGGCTCAAACCACTTTCGCATCATTCTAGTGAAGATGCTGGGCGCATTCTGGACTCCGAATGGCAAGACCAACCTTTGATAGGTCCCATCGTGAGTAGCAAAAGCGACCTTTTCCCTATCCTCCTTTCTCACAGAAATTTGCCAATATCCCTTGGACAATATCCAACTTTGACAAAAATGTCGCCTTCGTAACAGAAGCGAAAATATATTCTGGGTCAGGTAGCATCTCTACCTGAAATTCTGTCACCTGATTTGGCTTCAGTTAGTCGACACAAAACCGATGTGTGCCATCCTTCTTCTGCACTAGGACTACATGGTAGCTGTATTGAGAATTGGCGGGATCGATTACTCCCAAAGCAATCATCTGCTCGATCTCATCTCTAACGACTTGTTATTTTGCATGTGGCAAGAGGTAGGGTTTTGTGAACTGGCTGGTCATCCACCAGCTTTAAGCCGAACTAAAAAAGTGACGTTCTCCAGGTTATTTCTGTAAGCACATCGGAATACTCATAAAGCAATGTGTCTATCTTTTCCCGCTGTACCGTGGTGGTTGTTGCTGTGCTGTTATTCATGCGCTTGCATTAAAGCTGCATTCCCCTCTGGATCATGTAGCTAGTTATTTGAAGTTTTGAGATCTGGAAAATGTTGCACAACTCCATGATTAGGTGGGATACAAAATTCTGACCTGTCAGTAAGCTCCTGTCCTTCATGTTTTAAATGGGAATGTCTCCCCGCACATAAAGTAAGAGCATATTGCGCCTCTACAGGAGCAGTATAAGAGGCATAATATGCTCAATTTAAAGGCGTAAAGCAACTTTTACTGGCGTTCAAGACCCAGAAGCATAATACTGGTATGAAATACAGGCGTCGTTCGTCTGAGAGTTTTGAAAATTACAGGCATGTTGTTCCAAAAACAATGCAGGCGTATTGGCAAGAAAAGGCATATTTTGAAACTGAGCAAAATTTAGTTCACTAGTTAAGGCATAGTTTGGAACTTAGAAAATTGCAGTATGTCTGATGAGATGTAAGTTTGAACTTTGAAAGTCTGCATACTATGGATGAAGCGTAAATAGGACTTTGACAAAAGATATGAAGCGTATTTCAGCACTTTGTTTTTTATTCCAGTCTATTGAGAAGTCTCAGATATTAATGACACAGTTAAATCTTTTTGTATATGAACTAATCTATTTAATAAAGACATACAAAGACAAATGAATGCTGAAATGTACTGACACTATTAAGTGTTTGAGTACCCAAATCTGTTTTGTTCCACCATCCCAATAACCCAATCCACTGGCTTGCCAAAAATCTAAGTATAACTGGTAAGTATTCAAAGCTAGGATTTGATACATACTTTCATGCATCATTCATAACCAAATCTGATGTTCTCTCAGGTCTTTGGGTCAAATTTCATTGAATGGAAAAATATGTCTGTGACCTTTACCAATGTTTGCAGTTTCCCCTGTTTGAAAGCATTTCCAGCATCCATAAGCTCCATGATCTTGTATACTGTTACACAAAAGGGATCTAGCAGGAAGATCAGCTGTTGCACATAGCAGAAAAGCTCTACAAATAAAATTACCTCTTTGTCCAGGAGACTGCAATTCAATTCCATTTTGAAGTATTGCCATTGTTTTATATAGAGGTTTCAAAAATTTACCTATAGTAGGTTTCTGTGAACCAAACCACAAGCCTCCTAAAATCATGTTTTCTTTCTTTCACCCTAATTTTAAATGGTAGTTCATTTATAACAAGGGAAATTGGCCAGACTGCATCTTACTACTTTTGAACACAGGTGAACCATCAGTGTTGAGTGTGAAGGATACATTTTCTTGCTTACTTAAAGATCCAACATTTGCAACATATTGTTTGTACAAATTTCTATCATAGAATATCTTCATTTTTACCAATTGCAGAATGTCTTTCAAACATGTCTGAGTGATTCACAAAAAGCCCTGTTGTGAAAAAAAACTCTTTAGCTGATCAACCATTGGCATTTGTAAAAAGTATGAAATTTAAATTTCTCAAAGCTTTTAGAGCAGAAATTATTAGGACATTGGAGAATTGTATTATCACTGAGATCGCCAAGGCAAAAAGGGCAGTAATAGTGATATTTCATTGGGTTTTTCAAATTTCTGAAGAAGAGTTTAAAACTATGTAAACTTGTGCATAAGAAAAGCAATTATTTGAAGTAACTGTTGCATACTATAACCAACATGGATATGCTTTGTTGCAATGATTGCTAAAAACAACATGGATGCACCAACTGTAGTGCCATCACCTTCATAAAGTGGTATTTTATCATCTATTGATTCTTCAGGAATGGCATCTGTGAAACACAGGTTTATGTCTTCAGTACTGACTATATCCTCAGTAAACAAATCTTCAAAACAATGAATTCCATCATCTGGGTGTAATGTCAAATCACAGTCTTTTTCTTCCTCAGTCTCTTGTTCTGTCTGTCAAAATTGTTGCTTGAATTCCTGGCAGCAAGCATTCTCATAATTAAAAACTTCCCCTTCCTCATGAATTTCATCTTCAGAAGTTCCACATGCTTTGTACTGACTCACAACAGCTTGAATCATTTGGCATCTAAAATAAGTTTTAAAAGTAGTTTTATTTGAAACTGTCAAATAATTTAACTACTGTAAACATGAATAATTAATGGTGTACTCATTTTGAAGTAGTCTAGATTGCTTCATATTAATTAATTTAAAAACCAAATTAAAGTTGTTCTGTCATGATTGAAATCAAGCATGACCACAAACATCCAAACATCCATGAAAATGTCAATTTACAAGACAATCTTTCCAGCAACTATACTTTCTTTTATTTTCCTTCTTTCTCGTACCTTTCTGTCAGAATCCCTATTTGTTCCTACCTTTTTTAATGAAAGGTTTGTTATAAATAGAAAAGGAATCAATAGGATATGTTAAATTTGAAGTGTTTCCATATTATGTAGTGCAATATATGATGTTTGGTTACACAAAAGATGTAAACACATTGGACAGTCATAAAAGTTACAAAAGTAATTTGCTAACAATAAGACCATTATTTAAAAAATACAGTAGACATACTATTGATGGCACCTTCTTACAATAACAGAACATGCATAAAACCCATACAATAATGTAAATCTTCTTGAAAGGATTAAAGTTTCATTCAGTGAAATATTGCACAAGCAAAAACCTTTGCCAAATTAATATTTGCACAGTAGATAAATTAATAATAATCTGACTTCTTGTTTTACTTGTATTGTGATCTTAAACATACATTATTTTTGCATGAAGGTCACAATCTGTTCAAAATATTCTTTTTTGAGTTAAATCTTTTCAACAGTACTTACAGTCAGAGGTTCAGCTGGGTTGGGTGACTCAGGTGTCGATGACCAATTGCATAATATTGTACCAACATCATTTGATCCATTTCAATAGGTTTCAGTGTTGAATTTCCATAATCTTCTTGTACATTTTCTTTTCTTTTCTTTCTATAAGGTCCCCTCCTTGCTCTTTTGAAGCTTGGGGTAGCCATTCAAATTTAAAAGCTTTATTTGAAGGCCTAATGCCTAAATACTGTAAAATCTGTGTAAAAAACACTCACAAGACTTTATGCTAGCAATTGTGTCAATTTTCCCAACAATGATCAAAACTCTCATATAAATAATAAGATAACTGTGAATGGTACAGGATACACTTGTATACAGGCTTAAAATAAATTTAATTTGCAGAACCATTATTTTCTCATCAAACTTACTGTAATTCTGATGTTTGACCTTCAGACCCAACTATCTTTTTGTTCTTTGGTCAAGATCTTTCTTTGGAACAAAAGGTACTCAGTAAAACCCATTTTTCAATGAGGAAAAATGACCATAACCTTTGACCCAAAATCAATAGGAAGCCATAAACATTTGTCAAGGTCAGCAAAATGAGTTTTTAAAGAAAAGAACATTTTTCTTCTTTCTGTCCATGACCTTAATATTTGACCCCCACACTGATAGGCTTCTGTTTTACCATGTGCAAGTCATCCACAAAGATTGGCCCATACCTGAAATATAGAACTACTGGTCATGTTACTGTTGCAAATTTATTTCATCAGACTGTATCTGACTTGCTGATCCCAAATTTGGTATTCATCTTTTGAAAAATTCAGAAATGGTAAATGATGGAAAACTCAGTTTATTATGTTGAAATGAAAAAGAGTACAGACAGATGATTGGACAATCATGTGGTGGTTTGAATTCTACTAATGTATCAACCCGGGTCAGTTACAGTGCTCTATTCTTGGGAAGTACACTTTAATCCAACTGTTGTAACACTAGTAGCCTACATTTCTTGCTGTGTCATAAAACCAAACTGAAATTAGCTGAATGATTGGCCAACATACATATCTTCTTTATATGTCTGATATTCCCATTAAAAACTGCATGAGTAGTTGTATTCACAAACGTCCATCTTACAATGCATCCAGCTATTAGTACAAATGCTCTTATTGTGCATCTTTACATGATATGAATAAATAAATTGCAAAACAACTAGTGTCCACATGATGACAGAAGTAAATTCCAAAAAGCACTGTCTTACATGTAATGGACTTCACATTAAACCTTCAAACAAAGATTTATTGTTGTTTGAGTAATGTTATAATATCGAAAGAGGTTTTATACCAATTTTACGATGAGGCAAATGTATAGAACTCCAACAATGAAAAAAATAATTATTATTTTTCTCCTCAAAATTTACATGTTTTACCACATATAATAAAACTACAAAGTAGAATACTGACTGTGGTATCAGCCCGGTTTTCATTTTCATTTGACTGTTTAGGAAACTGGCCTTTTTCTGCAATTGTGGTTTTAGTTCTGTCTCCCTCTGCTTCCTCATAAACACTTGAGATTTGTAGCTCTGAAGAAAAAAACGGTCAAGGCAATGGTACTAATGAACATAAAATAAATACATAAAAGAAATACATAAAAATAAATACATAAAATAAATACATAAAAATAAATACATAAAATAAATACATAAAAATAAATACATAAAATTAATACATAAAAATAAATACATAAAATAAATACATAAACTAAATACATAAAGATTCATCAAGAAAGCTCATGTTATTATACCCATTCCATCCCACCTCCCATAACAACATCCGTAATAGAAATGAGAGTATGGCATTGTATCTAAACTGTATAAATCCTAAATGTCATATCACAATGTCCAAGAATACAGAATGTTCCAAACAATTTCAATAGTCTTGAATGTCATGATATCCCAGTAGTATTGAATTTCCTCATATCGCAGTAGTATTGAATTTCCTGATATTCCAATAGTATTGAATATCCTGATATCCCAGTAGTAATGAATTTCCTGATATCCCAATAGTATTGAATGTCATGATATCCCAGTAGTATTGAATTTCCTGATATCCAAATAGTATTGAATTTCCTGATATCCCAGTAGTATTGAATTTCCTGATATCCCAGTAGTATTGAATTTCCTGATATCCCAATAGTATTGAATGTCATGATATCCCAGTAGTATTGAATTTCCTGATATCCCAATAGTATTGAATATCCTGATATCCCAATAGTATTGAATGTCATGATATCCCAGTAGTATTGAATTTCCTGATATCCCAATAGTATTGAATTTCCTGATATCCCAGTAGTATTGAATTTCCTGATATCCCAGTAGTATTGAATTTCCTGATATCCCAATAGTATTAAATGTCATGATATCCCAGTAGTATTGAATTTCCTGATATCCCAATAGTATTGAATTTCCTGATATCCAAGTAGTTTTGAATTTCATAATATCCTAGTAGTATTGAATTTTCTGATATGTCTAGCTTTGATTTTCCTGATATACTAATCATGTAATCCAGAATGACTTGGAATGAATTGACAAAAATCCAATGTATTAATTAAAATAGATGAGTTAAATAATGAATTCTTTCTGATTTCAGTGACATTAATGTGAAGTCAACAAATTCCCAGACTGATCCAAAACAGCAATGAAACGCTTGTATAAGAACTCAGTATTTATACAAAATCCTACTTGACTAATGACACCAAAGAATATTCTGTGAAATGAATTATTCTAATAGGAAAACAGAGCCCAGAGTGGTCTAAAGCACTCACAGTTACGGATCACTGCCATCTCACCTCTGTGTGAGTTCGAGTTTCAGATTTCGCTAATAAGGTTATCTGAGAAAGCTTGCCAGTGGCTTCTCATGGGTCGGTGGTTTTTTCTTGGGTTTTCCCGGGTTCTTCCTCCACCATTTATACTGCCCGCCATGAATAGCCAATTTTGTGCTGAAAAAATTATTAAATCCTACAACAACTACAGAAACCAATATGAAAACAAGTTCAACTGTAAACAATGCTAGGCCATGACATAAAAATTTAGTAAGCATCTTGTTTAAGACTTACAATCATGGATAAATTCAAGAATGAAAAATCAAATGAAAATCACATAACAATAAATATACATAGAGTTTGATTGAATCATTTTTTAAAGTTGTATTGCAATATACATTGAAACCATGTATCATAAATAGTATTCCCTACCCCATACTAAATAATACAAGTACAAACCATATGCTTTGTAAGAAAGATACTCTTAAGTAAAAGAAATAAAAGTCATATGTAATAAAGTGTAAAAGTGAGAACATACTGGATTTTAATTCAGTGCTTTTGAAAGATAGTTTATATAACATATCTGTCCTTCTATTATTTTTTATGCTTTGGTGATTATTTCAGATCTAATTACAATGTACTCACACAAATGTAAAAACCTGAGTTGCACCATCTTCAAAGTGAATAGTGTCAAGCTTAAGGGCAGTGAGATGGTCAACACTGATTATGTCATTATTTGGGGTGTTTAGAAATATTGTTGGATGATTAAAAGTGAGAGGACTTGTATGGTCTGTCATGGCATCAAGAATGTGAAAATGATCACTGTATGTGTTGGCAATGGCAATGGCAATACTGCAAATCACATGACATATTCATTGCTGCCAAATCTGGAAACTGCTTCACTAAGCCAACTCACCCTTGCCAATATCCAGCAGACACATTGTGTGCTTGCAGCTGTTTGCATCACTGGCTTTGAACTTGCCAATTTTCCCTATTACCTTGACATCCAGCAGACAAACCTTTCTCTTCTTTCTATAGAAGATGATAGCCTCAGTCACCTTGAGGTCTGTGAGCATGACAATTGTTTAAAAAATCTGCTGCAGTGCATTTGAGGCCTAAACAGAGTCATTGCAGACAGTCTTTTTTCTCTGGGTTTGTTAAAGTGAAATGGTGGCAGGAAATGATCAGATGACAGTTGAATGCAAGGGTCAGGATTGGACCTATGCAAATACCATCAGATCTAAGCACTTTGAGGCCATGTAAAAGCCATATGAATCAATCCTTCATGTGTTTACTCTACCATTGCCAAGCAGCTGCCTCAATAACAGGTGGTCTCTGAAATGCCACTGGGGCTGTTTAGAGTCCACAGTGATTACCCTCCAGCAGGTGTGACCCATTTTGTTCTCTTGTTATGATGGTAGTGACAGAGGTTTTGCTAAAGACTCTGGTTACTGGTTTCTCAGTGGCTATGTAACCGCTCACACAGCCTCTTAATCGGCTTGTGCTTTACTCAGGTTCTAAAACATCTCCTATCTGTCATCATTCAGTCTTTTGTTCATTTTTTTTGGCCTTTGGGATGGTCTTACAGACATTGCACTTGATGAACTCTATTGTATGGACTTCCACAAAATGTATTTGGCAAATAACTCAACCCCATGGCAGCCTGTAACACAATGAATCCTTCCATCATAGATGTTTTAGAATATTTTCAAGGTCAATGATGGTTGCAACTCTTTCAAGAATTAGCCTTTTTCAAGTCTTCCAGTTCATATTCTCTTTTGTCACGTTCATCATCTACCACATGACACAGCTGAGCTGAGGTCTTCGTTCTCCTACTTCATAATATATATATATATATATATATATATATATATATATATATATATATATATATATATATATATATATATATATAACTGCTGTCTCTGTAGTAGGTCTCTTAATACCAATGAAATGCCCTTGAATCTCTTATATGTGAAGCTCCTACAGGTCAGTCTTGTCCAGTACATTCCACTCAACTGTATTTCACCTTAGGTGAAAAACTTGATTCTGATGGAGTACTAATTTTGACCTTGGAGAGGGCCTCAAGGATGGTAATAACATGTATGTAATTTAGAATTACATGCCTGCCACACCATATAACCTATAATGATATTTATGCCCCTGAATTATACTTGATCATCCATTTCAATACAAAAAATGCTAGAGATATAAAGAGCCCCATCAACCTCAACTTCTAGCTTAACTTCATGTAGGTGCAGTACCAACCCCTATGACTCTGAGAATATGCATGTTGTGCTGCACTACCAAATCAAAATCTAATTCCATGGCAATGAGGCGGTAAATCTCTCTCTCTCTCTCTCTCTCTCTCTCTCTCTCTCTCTCTCTCTCTCTCTCTCTCTCTCTCTTCCTCACTCTGTGCCTCTCTCTCCCTCTCTCATTTCTTTTTAATTGCCACTCTGAGAGCTAATTGTATAAACCATCTCATGAGCAGTAAAGCTATGCAAATGATGATTTCATTTACTCTTGATTCAAGCTACATTTTACAAGCTTATCATAGTGTCACATAAATGTCTCTCTCCCACACTCTCTTCATCTTTATTTATACAATTTATTAAAAAATCATGTTTTTAAAAAAACAACTGTTGGCATCAAATATAATTTTCTTTATGTGACACACAATGACATGACCGGTTATTTTGCTCACAAGCACAAATTAACAGTGGGACAACAGATAATAAACTATGAGATAACCTTGACTGACCTTAATTGTGACTGATCTGCTTTTCCTCCTTACAATGAGCTTTGAAAATTTGGAATATTTTGTGCAGTTTCCAAAAGTGATATGAAATTAATATTTATCTTTGATTTTCAATATCATAAAACTCATATTGTGTGACTAAATCTTCATGTATATAAACAGGCATGGAGATCATAGAATCCTTCAGCAACATCAATGCTCTCAAAAAGTCTGAGTGTCAGATTTTGTGTCAATTAATAATATACAAATTAAAATGGAATTCTTCTGGGTGACAGTGAAATCTTAATATTAGTCTCACCTGAGATTTATTATCTCCTGATCAGGTTTCTCAAAATGTTAAACCTTACCTGTTTCTTTGCAGATTATCTCCTGCACTGCATCATCGATGCTCTCAAAGATGTCATCTGTAGCAGTCAAAAGTAACCCTTTGTGAGATGAACTGAACACCATTTTCCCTGTGTGCATCTTTTTCAATTCCTCTAAGGATCTAAACATTTTGGTGGAAAATACTGTCTGATCTTTTGCCAATGGGTATAGTCTTTCTTGGACACAACCTCTGATGAATTTATCTACACCCTTTTTCTTCTCAGACTTTTTAGAAAAGAGATGTATTTTCTTTGTTTGGTGGTTTGGTATCCAAACTATGGAATGTTCCATGGTGATATTGTCAATATAGCCACACATTTCTGGATAAGTAAAAATTTCAAATTGGCATCCTGGAGAGAAACTATCTTCCTGGACTTCAGAAGATGCAGTTCCTAAGAGCTCCAAAAAGTGATCTGCAGCAGGCTTTGATTGGTCTTTTGGACCTTTTAGCATAATGGCAGCTTGAGTTTTATCAGATATTATTGTTACATTTGGATATTTTTCACATAGTTTCTGCAGATATCCAAACGTTTTCATCACTCTTTGCCATTTATGGTCCACATCAATGATTTCTTCATGATTTTCAAAACATTCCTTAACCATATGTATTATTTCAGTAACCACATCAAGCACCAAGGTTTGGTCTTTCTCTGTACATATGACACATAATGCATCAAAGTCTTGCTGTCCCATTAATTCAAATCTGGCAATATCCAATTCTTTTCTCTGTCTCACTACCTGAAATATATCTCCTTGTATTCTTTGATCAACCAAAATGTTATCCAAATACAAAAACTGTTGTGCACATTTGTGGACACTATCCAAGACAACATGAATCAATTGTACCACATCGGATTCTTGTTCAAAAATCTTTTCAGAGATTTCAAATATAAACAAATCTTCATCTTCAGCAAACACAGCCACTGAACAATTGTACTTATTGAGAATTTCATGCAACATCTGTTTTCCAGGTTCTGTTTTTGTGTAAAAGTTCCAATATAGATGAAAGTTCCAGCTGCATGGTATGTTTTTCATTTATTTGATAATCTTCTTATCTGGAGCCCTCTTATACTTGATGCACAGTGGAAGTGTGCAATATTTTCCTGAAAAAAAGTTTAGATAATGAGAATTCAGTATGCTGATGGGTACCATGGGCATTGTCTAAAGATTCTTGTTTGTACTTAAATTCATTGCCTTGAAAAGTGATTAACTTTTTTCCACAGCTTGATATTTGTTTTGCTGGATCTTTAAATTTATGATTTCCAAAAGCCATGGAATCTACAAAAATTGGTACAACCAAACATTTTTAACGTGTTTTTTAAAATAAAAAGATCCTTTCAATAAGTTTACATGGTAAAGACACTGATTGGAATTATCAGTCAGAATACAATAGTTCCACAACTATCTTTACGAATTTTCTGAATTAAGCAAATCTGATTCAATAATGCAAAACAAGTCGACACAACAAGCATTTCTGTAAGCTAACTTTATTTAACCTCATATTTTCCATGTCTGTGACCTTGATTTCAAATGAGTGACAAATTATGTCACAGAATGAACTTATTTGTTTCACACTAAATTAAAATCCCAAGTATTTACTGAATATAAAATTTATTCATGAACATCTGAGAAACTATAAAAAAAAACACAAAAATCAACCCATGATACCAAATTTAAAATAAGGAGTTAATTTTTTTATCAGTTTTATAAAGGAAAATCAAAAGCATACAAACAATTGATTATAACAATAGGAATGAACTGTCTTTACTGTTAAAATTCCAAAATGTGAAAAGAATCCACAAAGGAGAAACCAGTGAATCTTGACAGCTCAGACATACAATGGACCAAGTTTTTTACTTCCCAAAGGTCAGTAGTTCAAGTCAGTGTATTTCAGTATCATTGCACATTTTCTTCTATAGGTCTTATTTCATTCAGTCCCGATCCTGTCAATATGCACGATCTGATCCCGCCAATAGTCAAAGTTTGTTGGCTGCATTCAATGGCCAATCTTGTCTTTTGTCACTTTGTCTGTGTGTCAGATACAATGTCTCTGATTGGTTACAAATGGGCTTTTTCCAAGAATCAGACCAATATTAACCAATCAGAAATGATTTTCCTTTCTTTGTGCAAATTTGAATTGTTCAGAAACCAAGGGTTACTAATGGAGGGCAGAGAGTGTACGTAGTCCCACTCTTTTTAATCTAATGATAAACAACCTTGACAGAACTCTGGCATCACCCGAAGTTGAATTATCGCAATTTGCAGATGATACCGGTAGTGGACTATGGAAAGCGGGAAATCCATCCAACCACAAAATTATAACAAATATTCAAGATAGTTTGAATAATATAGGAGAATGGGCAAATAAATGGGAATTCAAACTATGGCACCAATAAACGGTAGTAGTACTATTTACCCCACATAACAGAAATAAAAAACAATACCATAAGCTAACCATACAAAATCAAGAAAGAAAATTTGTAAAAGTAGCCCAATTTCTGGGTATGTATTTATATATGATGAACATCTCAAATGGGCACTTCACATAGATGAACTAGTACAAAAATGTAATCAGGACTTAAAACTTAATACCTAAAAGGTACCAGGTGGGGAGCAAATCAAGAAACAAACCTATCCTTATACATAGCTTTAATAAGATCTAAACTAGACTATGGCTGTCAAATATATAACATGGCACCCAAATGTCAATTAAATAAATTAGATAAAATTCAGAGAAAATCCCTACTGATTGACACTGGTTCACTGCCATCAACCTCACTAGCTGACCTGCAAATCTTAACCAGAGAACTGCAGTTACATCTAAGAAGGCAGGAACTTATCCAAAAATATGCGGCCAGACTTTCAACACACCCTAAAACTCACCCAACTTACCAGACAATAAATAATTGTAATATACCCTTTACGGCAACTATGAAAAAATCACCCTCTATGGGAAAACTAGTTCATGAGCAGCAGAGGGGGCGAACATACCAACTTTGTAGGCGTCATGGAGGTTTCTATTAAGGATTTACGAGTTGGAGGCATCAATTTGGCAAACCAAGGCTTCCTCAAAATCAAGAAAAAAAAACGCGAAGTTGTTGTCGCGCCCCCCTCTGCTGCTATGGGGTTAAAAATTCTTGAAATCTAAGACTTTACAAACAGACTAATTTGTAAAACCTCACCATGTAGATCAATGAGATTATTGGACTGATCAGTGAGTTTGAAATTAATTCTCGTTAGCGAATCATTATGACATCGCATATAGACTGGGTTATTTGGATCCTCAATTATTAGAAACCATGGAGGAGCTGTTGGTGCAAATGAATATAAAACATATCCTTGCTGAGCTTGATTTGATCGCTCAAGATTTATTTGATAGCTCCCTTCGATAACATCACATACTAAATTCAATGCTTTCACCGAGGATATGTTTACGTTGAATGGAGCAATATGCCGCCCACCTCCAACTGGATCATTATTATATGCCAGGATAGTTGTTTGTAGTTTCCATGTGGCGAGTATTCGTGGGAAATACTCATCAAGGTGATCATTAACAGATTCTTTTGGTTCTTTTGCGTTATATCCAGGAAATTTGAAGTCTGGTAAATCAGCTTCTGTGATATTATAACCGGTTAGGTATTTTTGTTTATCCCCATTTTTGTCATTAATTATCACCTGAATTACTCGTTTGTTGATATATTCAATGTCAGATGCAAGTTGATTTAGTATCTTAATACATTTTATGATCTCGGTATATGTTATATCAGTGAGGTACTCCTGAAAACTCTGCTGTAGTTGTTTTAGTTGTGTTCTATGTAATTGATTAATCTCACTAAAGTAACCAATGACATAATTTACCGTAAATGCAATGGTAACAAATGAATCAAGGGTTTTCTCAAAAATAAAATCCCATTGCATGGTATTATTATCTGTAAATATAAATCTATCGGTTAATTTTGCATTTTTTATATTATATAAATCCTCTCGATATGATGGGATGATTTCATAATATGACATTTCATCTGTGGTTAAATCAGATTTTTTGGGTTGTGGTATTTGATAAGATATCTGAGGTGGATTTTCAGGCCATCTTAGTATTGTCCTTATAGAACTCTGATAGATATCTACGACATAACTGGGTGAGTTTATCTCAATGGTGGATGATAATGTCGGCTCATGAACCGTTATAGCGATTTTCGATTCTGTTTCAGTAATATATTTTATTCTACACTGAAATTCATCATTGATTTGTTTGGTTTGATAACACCCAGTTGGTATCGAAACAACGTTCCAGTCTGGGGTTCCATCGGGTTTATTCTTATTCGCAAACACCAAGGAATTATTCGGTTGTTGACCACCAAAAGCTACCGACATAATATTAGGTCAGTTGTGATACACTCGTAGTTTTGCTAATGCTATCTCCTACAAGGGGACTGGAATAGGGAAATTCACACTGAATTCAGGATTCGTTGATGTTATTGAGATCATACTGTTTTTCGGGTTTGTGTTCTCCACCGTCCGGGCTGTGATCTCCACTATTTGTTGAAGTAGTTCTTGCGGTGTTGTCATTGTTATTATACTCATGTTGTCACTCTAATTTTGATATCGCAGAATCATAAACACGTACCATCACTCAGAATTCACTATCTGATATTAATGTATCATCGAGTGACGACAATATCATCGCGGAAAATTGGGAGTACGCGGTTGACACAATATGAAATCTAACTATATAATCTTGCAGTTTACGCTGGCTGCATGATGATATTTTTTGTTGTTATTATTGAAATAATTCCTGCGATTGATGTAGCCGCTGATATACAAATTGGAACAGCTATCTGGGCAATCATTATTACCGAGGAGAGTATTATACCAGCTCCGGTGATTACACCGCCCACCGAGTACACGGTAACATCAACTGCGGCAATTCTTCGTTGGTATTTGTTTAATTTTCATCTGGTACTCCTACGTGAGCGTTTTGAGTTTAGTTTGAAATTCTCTGACCTGATCATAACGGTATTGAGATACCGAAGGTATCGTTGGTGATGAAATCAACAGTGATGGCATTTTATTTCCAAATCAGTTTACGATTTCAATTTAGTTGTTTACTTAAATCCGCTACGAATTCCGCATACTATGTTACTGAAACCCTAACCAAATTTTTATCAGTGGATGTTATCGTGAACTGTTCAGTTGTATCCTTGTCGATGATCATTGATATCATATTGTTGACCCCAGATGAACTAGATGATGATATATTAAATTGAGTTGGTGTCACTAGTGTTAATCGATAAATACCTTTGACGGCCGCAGTGATATTTACTATGTTGTTTGTAGGTGTCCACGCAAATGATCCGTATTGAATCGTGTATTCTACGTTGTTGGTTCTCTCATGAGGAAGTTTTGTTTTTTCAAGTATTTTTATCATCTTCGGCACATCATCCTTGATAATATCGTTGGTCGTTTTAATATCAGCGTTGATAGCTTCTATTTGTCGATTAATCGCGGCTATTTCATCGAGAGATTTTTTAATATCCGCGAGTGATGTTGCGACGGTCTGCGGAGTTCCAAAGAAAGGTACGATGACGTTTCTTCGAAGCGCAATAAATTGTTTTACGTGATTTTCATGTTCGTTATCAAGCTGTATTAAATCGTCCATGGCGTTTTTTATCGATGAAAGTTTTGGGGATGTTACCGGTGGATCGCCAAAAAAATTTATAATAGATTGTTCTAAATTTAATTGTTTTCCATCGAGAGATCTTAATTTATCTGTAATCATCGAAACAAGTACGCCAGGTTTGAGTTTACCCTGATCGGAAAATAATGCAACGGTGTTCTCGGTTACGCCGCTTTGTTTAACTAAAATGTCATCAAGGGAAACATTATTAGTTTTCAATTTACCCTGACGATCTTGAAATACAACTATTTCATTGGGATCAACACTTGCTAAGTTCAACATCTCAGCTATTTCATATTCGATTATTTTTTTATATCACCGGTTGCAGTGCCATCGGCGATGGGTTTCTTCAACGCTTATAAAGATCGTCCCCAAATATCAATCATGTTATTGTGAAATCTTTTGATGCTCTAATTCTGAATCTTTGATTGAAAAATCTTTGATTTTTACCAACGACTTCTAGTATATTCATTTACGACCAGATGAGGTGGTTTTCCAGATGTTGAAATAGCGTCAAGAATATTTAATACTTCGTTGACGCATATTGGTGGGTCATTTAATTGTTGTGTTGGTAGCGTGGAGTACCAACAAGGGGTTTTTAAGTGTTTTATATAACTCATGAATTCGTTCGGTGGTGCTAATCCATATGAATCGAAATAAACAATTGCACGTGGATCAATCGCATATGCAACCCAGTGGGTTCCAGGTCTACTACTATTATCGAGATTAATGATACCGGTTTCAACACTGTTTGGTTGTGTTTTTAATTGATCTTCAATAAAGACACCACTGAAGTTTTTTATAGCTAGTGTTTTAGCAGCATCGAGTAAATCAAAATTTGACATGGGAACTATTGTTGTTAATAAACCATTCCTAGTATCAGGCCTTTTCCGATGTACCACGAATACGGGGTTCCTGATAGTCTTAGAACCTTTCCCTTTTTTATATCCTCGTCCAGCTGCTTTCTTTAGTGCCAACCCTGCCGCGGTACCAACGGCTCATAACGCTGCCGCTTTAGCCACTGCTGGGGCCGCTTCCGCAATTAACGCCGGAATCGCAGCTAACAACGGGAATATGCCACCTGATTTTATCATGTTTTTGATCGCAGCTGCAGATAGAGCGACCTGAACACCTTTTTTATTCTTGAGAGCATCATTGAAGTGTTTTATCTGACGAGTTGTAAGAGATAGTTTATTCTGTCCGCCAGTCATCTGATTAGGTTTTAGCGTTATTGTGGTTCCACATTTTTTAGCTGATTCAGATTGTAATTTCTTGAGTTGACCAGGAGTTAACGTAACACTAACAAGACTATATGACATTATATACAATAAGAAATTGATCTAATTGCTACATACTTTTGAAAATCATAGATTTTCTACTGGTGCATCGATTACTCTCATTCGTCCGCCAACATCTTCGAGTAGCATTGATTTATCGCTGAGAATGACAGCAATTGCTCTATAATTAGCAATGCCACCAGGACGGGTTACACGAGCTCTAAAGTGTATATCAACGACGGAATGCCTTGTTAAATCAAGATGCTCCAACGAAAAGTAATAGATTGGATATAGATTCTAAAAGTCAAACTGTGGTATTTGCAGTCCAGTATCGACATTTTGATCGCGTCCAATATATGACGACAGACGATGATACACGCGTGCAATATGGTTAGTGGCGTAATCAAGTTGTATATCCTCAGATGGTTCCTGCTGTCAGTTTATTCTCAATGATACCTCATTAACACCTATCTGATCAAATATCATATGACTTCGTTCTTGATTACCAACTCGCGCGTTATTCTGTAATGCATTAAATATATGACGTGGAGCTGAAACACCGTGTTTTGATGACAGGTGCCATGTAAATTTACCATCAGTATTATCCTGTTTAATATCTGTTGTTGTTAGCCAACTTAGCAATGATTTTCCTCCTGCGCCCATAAATGATAGTAATCGTTCTTCTGTTGTGATAGATGGAGTCAGTACTGGCATCCACAATGATAGTTTTGCTAAAATAACTTTACCCGCAGCAACACCAGCACCATGCCAGATTGCGTCTTTATCATTACCCTTTTGCACGAGTGCTACTGTATGCTTCGCTCCATAGATAACTTTTCTAACATTTTCTACAGAATCCGAAAATATGCTGCAGTGGAATCGCACATGAAATTTGTCGACGCTGTCCGTGCAACGTTACTACACGTGTTCCAAACCCCATGTTGTAATTAGGAATAGTATCTATCCATCAAAATACCAGCTGGTCTTGTATATCCAGCTCCTGGACCAACAACTGCACTATCTTGTTGTGCCTTTACTCTAGAATACTGGATCTGTTCAGGGTGATCAGTAATATCCTTAGCGAACATGATAGATGGACCCGCTGATCTTGTATAATCATCAGAATATCTTGCTAACCCAATTATTGTTGTGGCAACATCAACATCACGCTCTACATATTCAATTTCTCTTCCATAAATCATATATCTAGCACTCTCAAATAGCGCCATGATACAATTATTAACAAAACCAACTCGGATAGTTGGGTTAATGTCATATGGTGGATTATTATGATCTGCATCATTTGTTACGAGTTCTCCTTCCACTTCGATAAATGCTTCAGCGAGTTGAAAATATTTACTGGTATTTTGGACTTGAAGTTCAATTCTTGATCGAATATCCGGTTGTACTGCATGATAGGAATAATATTGATAATCGCGTACAGAATCATTCTTAAGCACTAGGGCGTCCATATCAAAGGCTCAGTCAGGAGATGATTTGAACATTTTATTATATATTCCTCGATCTAAATCGTGGTTTTCGTCGTGGTTTCAAGCCACTTCCCGCTATCATGTTTGCAATATCATTTCTCTGTGCCTCATATGTATCATTGGACAACGACGAAGTCGCCAATGATGCTAATTTCTGATCCATTGCGTTATTTATTATTTTGCTGATTTTTGCAGGCATGTCATGTGTAGATGATAACACCAGCGGTTTCCTTCGCCGTCGAACTAGTGAACTAATTTATCCTTCGTGGCTGAAAATGCCTTCCCGGCAACATTTCCAATAGCGCTAATACCCTTATCACAAATAACATCAATGGCTTTCATTGATAATTGTTTTGGTAGCGGTGCCACTTTTGGAGTCATTCTTGCAAATAACCCTGCAATGGTATTGCAAAGACCATCACCATAGTACTCTCTATAAATAGGTCATCATGAATTTACTACGTAGACCATAGTTGGTTTATCATGGTTGTAGTGTATGATCATCTTATTAAATTACTAGTAATTCAAATGAAATATTTATCTAATCGCTGTGATAATCTAAAGGATTTTCCACTAACTCGTCAATGAACTCTCGATATACATCAATGTCCATGATACCGCCTTGAAATAACCGCATGCAGATATCAGCTGCTTCATTAATTATTTCCGGTGAGTTATTTCCGGCTCGTTTCCCTCCTATGAGAACCTTTAATCATGCTATATCACTGAGAATATTACCAGGACAACTAACTAGACCACTACCTGAAATTCCTCTTTGTGTTCCACTGTGATCTCTTCGAGATTCAGAAAAACCCTCCACGTAACTATAACCAATTGTACCAGTTGCACCCTGTGTATCCCCTTCCTGTGCATCGTCATCTTCATCTCGATCAGATGGTATATACAATGGTTCAGGTGGTAGTTATTGTTGAGGTTCTTCTTGTTTTCGTTGTCTTCGTGTTTGTCTCCGTGTTGGTGTTTGACGTTTTCGCTCTCGTCGTTCTTGTATTTATCGTTGTTGCTCTTCTATTACTTCTTTTTTATAATTACTGATTCCCTTTTGAAAATTCTTATACCCCAACTCTCCCTTATTCAAACGACCAATCTGTTTGTTTATTTTATACAACCAATCATACCAATCATTGCTTGATATTTTATCATCTTTATCCTCGTCCTTTAAAAATTCCTTTTTTGAATTATAGCTTTTAGCAGCAAAATCACCAAAAGCTTGATAATCCTTTTTTTAATAATGGAATTTTTTGTATGACTGTTTTAGCCTTATCGGTAAATTTATCCATTAAAGAGACACTATTTTTTTTCGGATCAGGTGTGTGTGTGTGTGTGTGTGGGGGTTGTAACAACGCTGATGTTTTTTCAGTTTCCGTTGCTATTTATTCAAGTACAGGAAGGAGGTGAGCTTCTTTTCTTGATCCTTCCTTTGGGACATCTCCATATATTGCTCGCTAAGTGGCTAATATTACCCCTTTCGTCGCCGTGGTTATCGGCTTAAACAGTCCTGCAGAACCTACGGCAAAGTCAGTCTGAAGACTGTCTAGTTTGTAGTTTCTCTCTTACAGAGTCGCGGATTGGTATAAACTTATTCTAAATCAGCAGTTGTTACGATTAAAGATAATTACTTGAAAAATAATCAGATATCAGATATCAGAATTATCTAATGCACCGCAGATATCTGATCCAATATGTAGATATAAAACCGTTTACTTAAACGGCTGTGGCGGGTCAGGAAAGACGACTAGTGCAATTGAATTATTTCGTGGGAAAAATCCTACGGATTTTCACGCATCAAACATGATTGTGCTAACACCGACCCACAGACTCGCAAGAGAGATGAAACAGCGAGGAATTAATTCTTGCACTTATCACAGTTTCTTTCGATGGAAAGGCGACAAATGGGACCCTGATCGAATGGGTGAGAAATTTATTCCTGAAATCGTCATTTGGGATAAGATATGCACAGTGTCGTTAGATGTATTACAAAGATTTCTTGATTGGTTGTTACTGAAAAATACAAAAATCATTATGTGTGGCGATCATGGTCAACCACCACCATTTGTCGGTTTATCCCCACATGATTTGTTAAAGAATTTTGTAGACTATTATGAAGAAATTAATACTGATCATAGAGCACTTGATGAACAATTACGCAAGTTCAAGAAACTAATTAGATTAGAACCGGATAGAATCCAATGTGAAATAGCACGTGAAATAATTTCAGAAACACCATTAAATGATTTTTGGGAAGCATGGAAACCAAACGATTTGATAGTGGCAAGTAGAAAAATAGTCAGAGACACACTTCAGACGACGTTATTTGAATTACATAAAGAAAAATTTGCAACACTTCCAACGCCGCTGTGTTATAGGCCTTCGGATACACGAAGACAAAATATTGAAGTTGATATCCCTGGACAAAGTGAGAAGCAAATTCTCGTATTAAATGATATTGTGTTGGTTGATATCAATGTCGTCGAAGATGCATTGCGCGCTGATTAATCCCCATGGAAGCTAGGATACGCAGCGACGATAGATTCTTCGCAGGGGTTGACTATATCCGATACAATTGTTTGGATCATAGCTAATCACATCGAGTGGTCAAATTTAGTTTATCTTGCGGTGTCCAGAGTACGAAAAATAAATAAACTTCGAAGAGTTGTTTTAGACTATAACGACACTACAATAAGTGGTAACTGCAATATTCTTGCTGTATTCAACGGAGTTGACACACATTCGCTATGAAATATTTGGCAAACTTGGTGCAGCGGTGATATGGATTATAATCTCTTTAGAAATTTCTTTGGTCACACTCAGTCAATCCCACATGGATTTGTAACGATAAATTTGCATGACCCGAGATCAAGATTTCGCGTCGGACTTGATAAAATATTCGGTTAAAGTCTTAGATTTCAAGAATTGTTAACCCCATAGCAACAGAGGGGAGGGGGGGCGACAACAACTTGGAGTCTTTTTTTTCGATTTTTGAGGAAGCCTTGGTTTGCCAAATTGATGCCTCTAACTCGTAAATCCTTAATAGAAACCTCCATGACGCCTACAAAGTTGGTCTGTTCACCCCCTCTGCTGCTTCATGATTTAAAACATCAACTTCCAATAGAGTTATTCCAGGCCGAAAATACTATCTCACATGGCAAGGAGCCGTGGAATAACATAACACCAATAGTCAATATAGCAGAAAGTAAGATTACATATGATAAAGAACCTTAGATTAATATAAAACCTATAGTAAATATCTCCCTTTCAACTAAAGGAAACAAGGAAAACCAAGCAAACTATCTAAAAACATTAGCTTTAGAAGAAACTAATAAATACCAAAATTACCTCAAAATATACACAGATGGATCCAAAATAATAATAATAATCCTTGCAAAATAGCTGCAGCAATGGTAATAAAGAGCTGAATATACAAATAGGGTGGCATCTACCTGACTACTGCTCCATATACACAGCTTAATTCTGGGCCATCTTAGAAGCAGTAAAATGGATCGAGAAAACAAACCAAACAAGACAGTTATAATAATTGATTCGCTTAGTGTCATAACCTCCATCCAAAATAACACCACTAAATCAAGAAAGAATTTCCTAAACCAAACCGACGTAATAATGAATCAAATAAATGTAAACAAATTAAGCTTAGAATACATGTGGATTCCAACTGACATCAATATCCAAGGAAATGACTTAGAAGATCAGATAGCTAATGAAAAACTCAATGAACCAAATTACATGCCACTCAAATATAGTCAATATGAACTATACAGCCTAATCAACACATTAATACAAAAAAAGGCAAACCGATTGGAATCAAAATCACAATGGCAGACAATTATATAATACCATCAAGGAAGTAAATAGAAAAGCACCTAGGTGGACAGGCTATGAACAAACAATAATCAATTGTTTTTTAGGAAAAACTAAACTGGCAAACAGTTTTGGAAAATACATAGGACCCTTCCCACATAACATAAATTGCTACAATTGTAACACCCCAGAAGATTAACACCACATCTTCAAGAAAAAAGGGACAAATTCAGATCCGAACAACAAATCATAGCCATCCCACATACATACCCAAATATAATTCAATTAACAAATATCAAGCCCCAAACAACATTAAAAAATATAACTGAATTTTTAAAAACAACAGGGCTATTAGAGAAAATTTAGAAAATAGGAAAATAAAGAACATAATAGGGAAGAAAAAAAAAACAACTAAGAAAGAAACCTAGTACTAACTCAAACCAGAAGTAATCATCAAAAATGAAAGCCTCTTTAAGAGATGGAAGAACCACCAGGAATGAGCAGTTAGATCTCAACCATCCTTGAAACCCACATACACTACGGTGGGCCTGAGATGATCAAGGCTCGTATACTGAGCAACCAAACCGAAAATTAAAGATACCAGTAACCCTATAAACAAAATAGGGAGACAAGAAAGATTACATAAAAACTAGTACTAGAGTATTCCAGGTGTAGGCAACCAAAAAGAAATCCACCAGGAATGAACAGGTAGATCTTAACCGTCCTTGGAACTCACATACACTACGGTGGTCATGAGATCACCAAGGATCATACAATGAGCAACCAAATCAAAAAATAAAGATGAGAGTAACCCTAGAAACAAACTATACTCTATTAACTCAAAACAGCATAGAGTTCATCCAATTTAGGGGGAAAAAAGTTTGGAAAAAGGGACATCACTGCTGGACCAAAACTGGAAAAATATCAGGGGAGAAACAACTTCAAAGAACCCAGAACAAAGGAAAATGATGGCTGGTCCAAGGGAATAACCATATGCTGGGACACCATGAGAACAAGATGGCTGCCTGATATTAGGGGCTACTCAAACAGACAAGAAAGAACAACACAGAAAAGAATCTGATTGCTTTCATTGCCTGGTTAACAGGGTCCTCATTTGGTACGAGAACCCTTCAAACTTGTTAGGGACTTAATAAATGTACACTTTGTACTAGAAATGTTGGAAAGTTAAGATAGTTTAACAAAGTTTACTACTTCATTGATTTAATTCAATTGCATAGGTGGCTCACACATTATTGGTATTTTCCGGTCCATTAGTAATAACTGGACCAGATTTGAATTAAGCAAGGAATCACTGAGTTGCGGGCTGTACGACATTCTTGTACTTAATGGTACCTCTCTTTTCTTGCCACAACTCGGATAGATCCAAATGGCGGAGATGTGAAACTAATTTCCACTACCTCCACTTGTGCCATTGCACACCGTTAACACACCTAATTGGCTGTGAGGGTTGAGTGTGTGTTGGGTCTATTCCCACTCACCCAGGGTCCTCCATTCAGATCGATGGTTACTTAATAGCAACCACAACCTGACGACCAAATTAATAGTACTTCTTGAGCACATAAATGCCTGGGGGAAGCGGCACCATTCCTCCCCCCAGGAGTAATTAAATATCCAGCTTTGCTGGAAACTTAAAACAGTGCTACATGACCCTAGTGGGTGATACAGCACCATAATTCAAATTCATCATCAATGGAGGGCAGTTTCTGTTCATGAAATATTGTAAATGATGGTGGACACTAGAATTGATGGCAATGAAAGTGAAAATCAGGAATTTATCAGGTTTAATCTAAACATTATTGAGCCTGGAAAGAAAAAATATGTTTGGCAGTTGGATATTTTGTGAGATTTAGATTCAGACATCAAAGATTCTGAGACTGAGCCATCAGACGAAGAGGATGCTGATAGCAATGATGATATAGTCCTTGCTGATCTCACTGATTGTAGTGATCACGTTAATGTCGTAAATAGTGTATTAAAAAGTTGTAAAAAAACTTAGACAAATATATAAAATAAGTCATCACCATGTAGACAAATTAATTTTAAATAATTGGTGAAAACTTCGTGGATTTGTATTGGATATACAGTACAAAATTGGAAATTTCACTTGTATTGGATATAAGATGAGAAATTAAGGTAAGAGTGAATGCATGACATTTTCAAAATTGTCTAAACAGGTAAAACTATATGGGACACATGCAGCTAGACACAGCTTAATGCTACTAAGGCAGAGCAGCAGAAATGCTGTTAACAGTGCTGGGGCAGAATGAGGTAAGCACAAGTTCAAGAAAACTGGAGTACTCAATTAATTCCACCATGTTTAAGACATTTTGGCCTAGAACAAAATTTCAGTCTCCTACTTCTGAGTCCTCTATACTATGATGAAATGGTTGAATAGGTCTGCTGCAGAATTAATTTTCTTTCTTCTCTAGTGAAACATCCTAATGGCAACATAAAATCAACCAAGCAAGGAAACTTTAATCCATGAATAGCTGATTATTATGGAACAATGACTGCCACCATAACTTAAGTGTTTTATTTTCTATCAATGTAATAAATTTTACCAGCAACTAGTTTTTCATGCAAAATCCCTCTTGATAATTAACAGATATGTCAAATCACTTGAGCATGCAAAATGAATTGGAAATTTACCGTCATTTTCTTGCCATTCTTGTACTTCAGCAAAGTCACTTTCTCTTTCAGGATTACTGGAAACACTACTTGAGCTCTTATCATTTGCTTGGTTATCTGCGTTTTCATCTTCAAGAGTTACACTATCTGTAAAGCAAAGCACTTTTTAATTACTTAATTAACTATCATATACAATACAATTATATAACGTTATTGACAAAATGAAAAGTACATTACACATAAGATTTCTCTAATATTCCTCATTATTCAGTCTAGAATTTCAATTCTAATTAAAATGGTCTCTTTCTGTAGTTTTGTAATACCAAAAGATTGAATGGTATTCAGCAATCAACCAGAGGTTTCAATTCTTTTGCATAATTAGATAAAACTTTCTGGGTCCAAGTTAGAAAAGATTCCATTCATCAAAACAGCAAAGCTATAGTCAATGACATGACATTAATATCAGTTTATTCTATTAATGAGTCAATGACATGACATTAATACCAGTTTATTCTCTTAATGCACTGCTCAATATTAATTTATACAGATTTCCATGTGCACTGAATTCTTTTAAGTCCTCACTATATCATGCATCATTATAAGACAAATTCTGATATAACATGGCAATGACATTACCCCAAAAATTTCATATGCATGTATTTTCCTTGTACACAACAAAAATTAGTTTTCTTCTTAAAAGTAAGAAAACTAATGTAAAATTGTTTTTTCATTTTAGGGAAGACATGATATGTAAATTCTAATATAAAACAATCTTGTCATTGCTACTGATATTAGGGATGCTGTATTTCTCTTGTACATGAAAACAAAAGTTTGTTTCTTCTTAAAAGCATGAAAAAAAAACATTTTAAGAAAGTTTATTCAGGGATAATATCCTCGATCTGAGCACACCTCACAACTGCTCTGTGCCATGCACTGGCTGTAGGGTACGGAGTCAAACACAAAATTTGTTCTCTGCTGCGTTTCACTGACATACTTCTGTCATACCAATCTGGCCTCACCCATGTGTACACACCAGCAAGATGCTTGCGCTCCTCTTCTGACAGTTGTATGCTCATTGTAACTTCAATGAAGCGAAGTCATGTGGATGGCGTTCTTTTGCGTGTCGGGGTCTAGTGATGTGGGTCGGGTTGCCAGTTAAGATTGGACACAGGGACACTGTGGTCTCTTTTGGGATTGTTCTTGGGGCTTGCCTTTCTTCAGCAGCAGGGTCAGACTTGAACACCTAGTGGATTTTTGTATCTTGTGTGTTTTCAGCATGTTTTGGTGTTTTCCAGCTTTATGGTTTTTGTTTTCTGTATTGTAGTCATATAATTATAGATTTTGCAAAGCACTTATTGCTTCTAAAGATTAAGCATTATACAAAGTCCTCATTATTATTATTATTATTGTTATTATTATTATTACTCTGGGCTTTGCCAATTTTGCAAACTGCCTTTTCTGCCCTTGTGGCAACAAAACTTAACATCATTTTTCTTGTGACAACATTGTTAAATGTTTGAACTTGTCTTTGCAATCTTGGGTCTGGAATGCAGAAATTCAAATGCACCATGAATGGAAGTTGCAAACTTGGATATAAAATGAAAGATTCCTTTTTGCAGGAAAAACATTTATCCTTACAATTGCTACTAACAGTGGCATAAAATACAAATTAAATTTCCAGTCTTTTGAAACCATAAAAATCTGGTCAAGTTACTTTTTAATTTGTTCACATGTTTTCATTTCCCTACAAACAGCCTCGTCCCTTTGGTAGCCTAAGCAAGATGATAGCTGCCTCCAGCTGACCAAAATCTAGGCCAGTTTAAGTACATGTACATGTAAGCAACTATAGCAATTAGCAACAATATCATAGTCAATTGTTTAGTGACACATTTTTGTTGACAATGGGATATAGATCAAATGAGGACTACCATTCTTTATGTAGGTTCTATTTGTGATTTCTAATGGAATGTGACTTATATATGAATTTTATAAGATGTGATTTGTACTCAAACTGGACTATGCTACACAAATGTAGGTTATCAACATACAAGTGTAATTTCAGACTAGTTTTATCTTTGTTTAAACAAAAGCACATGTTTTTGCACCTACTTTTAATACCACCTCCACCACACCATCTTTTTTTGGTACACACATCATTTTCTTCAGGCAACCAACCTTGTTGCCTATAACAATGTTTTGTCAATAACATGGTCGGGTTCTATGGACCTCAACTACTGTGTTATAGTGAGATAACACTGTATGTATGTATGCATGTATGTATATAATTATATATATATATATATATATATATATATATATGTTACATGTATGTATGTATGCATGCATATATATATATATATATATATATATATATATATATATATATATATATATATATATATATATATATATATATATATATATATATATGAACTTATCTGATATGGAGTACATCAAGCCAAGACATGTTAAGATGTAAGCAATAAACAAACTTGTCCTTTTTCCAACAAATGTAAAACAAAAAAAATATATTAATATATTTGTGTGTTCCATTTGATGCATTATGCAGGATTCAGATTATGTTTAATGTAGAAATGAGTCATTCAATATGGAACCCTTATACTTTTTCTCAGGTATCTATTAGAGAATAGGCATACCTTTATTTCCTGGACTGGACATTCTGAGGTACATATCAGATTTTTTCCTTGAAGATCTTCGTCCCAAGCACTCATGGTGGAGATGGATTTCAAGATCAGCACCATCCACATTATGTGAATGGCCAAGAACTCTATCAATAACTGTAAAACAGTTTAGACTTACATAACCTGATATAGAATTCAGAATCAAAATGTTCCTTTATATACAACAATATTCAGCATTAAATCTCTGTTTAAATATAAATTTCTTTTAAATATGCAAAATATTTGTTTTCAATAAAAACCAAATAAAACATATAATTCATCAAAAATAGCAAAGCCACCTATACAAAACATCAGGACAGAGCATAATCAATGCACTGAATTACATCCATTTAATTATCTTTAGTATCACTAAATCTAAATCTTGCTAAAGTAGAAACTGTTAATTGACCGATAATTTTAATGATAATTTTAGTCATTAGGTATTGATTGAAAGGTAATAATAAGCACATGCTGTTGTTTACAGAATTGATTTGTATTGATAACGAGATTGCATTAACACCCATAATGGAAAGAAAGATTTAGTACCTCTAAGTCCCATTAGGTTGGAAAAATAACCCTTTCTAGTTCCACCATATGATCAGTTCTTTTATCTCTAGAGATGCAATGCTAACTAACATTATGGTTGGCAAGATGACCTCAATTCTAACCAGATTCATTCAGATAATGCATGAACAAAAGTACCATGCAGTCACTAATGAATGACACCTGCTTTACTCTCTCTTTCTCTCTCTCTCTCTCTCTCTCTCTCTCTCTCTCTCTCTCTCTCTCTCTCTCTCTCTCTCTGTTAATTTACTGTTAATCAAAATCAGGGACCAAAGTGCAAAATTACTATAAAATTTGCCTTCGCAATGCAGAATCTGTCCAAAAATGACCAATTTGAAGAATTGTAGATGAAAATACAGTCTGTCAACACAGATTTACCTACACAAATTTGGAAGTGTGTCAATTTATCAAGGTCTGATTTGTTAAATTCTAGTTGCACATAAAAGTTATAAATTGATTATGTGACCATGTGTGTGGGAAGACGTGACTATATTGTAACATGTAATTATTGCTGATTGCTGATGGGGTTATTAATAATAAAACACCCTGGGATCAATCATCCACACTTTAAGCATGATATACAGTTATTAAATTTAAGCATCTCATAAAGTCTCTCTGTAGTTTACCAAAATATGTAACATCATTTGTTGATGCCTGTACAAATAAAGTTGATTGATTTAAGCTTGGGACAGTACAGAGCTTCATTTAAGAATAAAAATAAATGTTAATTATCTGCCCATTTGCAGCTATAACTTAGAGTTGTAAAATATAACTTAATATAACTGCATTTTTTTATAGTTTACCATAACATATTTAACTGTGAGATGTAAGTTTGTATTAATGGTATGTCTTGCATTATTATGGCAATAATATCAAACAATCATAGAAGAGTCGTGATACCAGCCAGCATTATTATGGCAATAATATCAAACAAGCATAGAAGAGTCGTGATACCAGCCAGCATTATTATGGCAATAATATCAAACAAGCATAGAAGAGTCATGATACCAGCCATCATAAAATATATGGACACTGTTGTTACAAGTCAATGCTCTTGTAAAAAGGAACAGAAAAGAGTGAAGACAATAAGCATTGTCAAATTTAGTTTAAAAATGGGCCTTAGTGAACAAGAACTTAGCTTTAGAATTTAAATCCAAATCATAATCCAAGAATTAAGAAAACACAAGTCCTATCAGTGAAAAGTTTTAAATCAACCTCAGTTAAAATCCTGATGAAATTCAAGATGGAAGGCGATGACGTCTGTAATACTCAGCATTGTATTAATGATATCTTGTTGAGAAAATATTTCAGGTTTTTAATTCCGTATAATTTCCAGTAAATGTTATTGTCCAAGAATAATCAAAGCACTTTTGTATTTCCAGGAAAATAATCACTTGATTTCAATAATTTGAAGAAAAATAAAAATATCATGATACAACTTAACATGTTAAATGTTAAAGACTGACTGATAAATCTTTTATCAGAACATCAGTCATAAACCTTATTAAAACACAAAACAGATTGCTGGATGGGGGTCAAAAGTTCATCCTTCTGAAAAAAATAGAAGTTTGTTTACCAATTGAGACATGTCTAATGCCACATAATCAAGGTATGACCTTGACTAAACTTACTGTTTCTTACTCTGAGAAAAATAATTTTAAGAAAATAAAAAGTTGTTTACCAAAAGTGTGATTGAATTTGGAACAAGGTCAGCAACCAGATACAATGTCTTATTTACCCAATTCTGGACAAGCTCAAGTCCAGTATGAAATGTTACATGACAACAGCATGTAATTGAACTTACAAAATTTCAATCTAACAAACATTGAAATTAAATATACACAACACTATCAATCCTACAAAGCATCCAGGTAAACAAAGCTGACATATTTCAGTATATGTATACCTAGTAAATATGTGTATATATGCATCACATGTATACAATATTTTGACAATAAAATAAACATGTGAATGATTTAAATATCCTGAAAATTCATTAATCAAGCCATATTCACTGGGAATGAAGTTGTCTGGATTAACAAGGTTTCACATTTTGTACATATATGTGTGGGTGTAGAGTCTTGTAAACTCCATCCATCCTTTTGTAAAAAGTTCTAATTCTACACATGGAAAATAAACATTCTGTATCAAACAATGCTTTTACAGTGATGGTTAACGTTATTAAAATTTATAAGGAACACAAAGCTACATGTGTGTGTACATAGTGATGGTTAACGTTATTAAAATTAATAAGGAACACAAAGCTACATGTGTGTGTACATAGTGATGGTTAACGTTATTAAAATTTATAAGGAACACAAAGCTACATGTGTGTGTACATAGTGATGGTTAACGTTATTAAAATTTAAAAGGAACACAAAGCTACATGTGTGTGTACATAGTGATGATTAACGTTATTAAAATTTATAAGGAACACAAAGCTACATGTGTGTGTACATAGTGATGGTTAACGTTATTAAAATTTATAAGGAACACAAAGCTACATGTGTGTGTACATAGTGATGGTTAACGTTATTAAAATTTATAAGGAACACAAAGCTACATGTGTGTGTACATAGTGATGGTTAACGTTATTAAAATTTATAAGGAACACAAAGCTACATGTGTGTGTACATAGTGATGGTTAACGTTATTAAAATTTATAAGGAACACAAAGCTACATGTGTGTGTACATAGTGATGGTTAACGTTATTAAAATTAATAAGGAACACAAAGCTACATGTGTGTGTACATAGTGATGGTTAACGTTATTAAAATTTATAAGGAACACAAAGCTACATGTGTGTGTACATAGTGATGGTTAACTTCATTAAAATTTATAAGGAACACAAAGCTACATGTGTGTGTACATAGTGATGGTTAACGTTATTAAAATTTATAAGGAACACAAAGCTACATGTGTGTGTGTAAATACCACTAGGATCCTCAAAATAAATCAGACAGTATATCTCCTCTGTCTTCATTTCTACCCTCTCAACGTCTCCACCACCACTTCTTCTCTTGTTCTCAAAGTAGTACAAAATAGCATCATGTGATGAAGAAGGATGTAAGTTCTGTACAAGGATGCAGTTGGAAATGGCAACTCTTGCAGCCTTAAGGAAAACTCCTTGAATGCTACTTTCTTGAAATATTTTCCCTAGTTGAACAATATCTGGAAGAGATTTACATCTAGAACATACATAAAATTAAAGGATCAATATATCACAAAAGAGCTAGACTGCTTAAGAATTTTGTTAGCAAGGTCTTAAACAGAGAAAACATGTCAGGACAAAAGTTATTACTGGCATATCCAACATTCACTGGCAATGATTCCAGGTTCTGAAGAAATTCCAGTAAACATATAACTTTAGACGAATTTAACTTGAAATAAAGTAATCCATGGTACTCTGATGCTATAGAAACCTAAGTTTGAAACCATTGCAATAAGAACTATATGACACCCCTTATTAATGTAAATAAAATGCTGATGCCAATCTTATAGCAATATCAAAGCTAAATCTGGTAACAAATATCCTTGGTTGCTTTGTGCTGTTGAAATAAAAGTGTGAAAGAACAAATAATATGGAACCGAACTCCATTAATCAATTATACAGACAGCTGAAAATTAATTAAATATTTGAAGCAATTAATTTGTACAAATGTGTTCACTGATTTTCACTAAAACCCATTATTCCTTAGTAAATATGTGATTCTAAAACCATGTTATGTTAGAGATTGAAACTTAGAAGTCATTACTCTATTAAATGATGGGTATAACACATCTATTCAATCTATTTTTATATTCTATTAATATAAAGCAGTATGATTCTATCCCAATTATTCCTGTTTGAGCAATACTACAAACAAAAAATTGTTTAGAAAGGATCATAAACAAGGGCTAATAACTCGACTAAATGATGAAAAATAGTGCAGTAAATCAAGTGCATATAAGGGTTTATCAAATTATTATAGTTTGCATTACAAACTAAATCTGCTTAAAATAGAATTATCTCTTGCAATGTTCTACAGCAAAAACAAAAGTTTATAAAAGAAATAATAAATAAGGGGTTATATCTAAAAGAAATAAGGATTCATCCAACCTAACTCATCTAAGATATTGTCTATATTTTATGCAGCATATCAACATTTTGAATGTGTCTTTTGAGCAACAAACTTTGCTCCAATGACCAAAGAATTAAATAACCTACAGGTGATGTTGTGTCATAATGTACCAAACCAATCCAACTTAAACTTACAATCATACGCTGTGGACACACCATCTATAAAATCTATAATCACATCTAAAAAATGAATTTAATGATCTGGAGATAGATCAGTAACTTTTCTGTTTTTTTCTCTCACATTTCTAACTTCCTTATGCATAGCCTCATTTCCCTATTGTTAGCCTTAAAGAGTTTATTTCACCTGTTGAATCTTCCACTCCAGACTGGTTTCAACTGGAAGAATCAGGTTAAACCTTTAGACCTCTAATTAAAATGTACATAGCATGCACAGCCTTGAGGCTCATGTTGCAATGGATATCATAATTAAAAAAAGCATGGACTGTTTATTTTGCTGTTTCAATTGATAACAGAATATAGCAGTGCCTTGTACAGGAGTTAAATCACAAGCATGTTAGTATTGGTGATGCAATTTCATGATGACCGATAATGTGGAATATCATACAGTGATACAATTAATATTCATAAAATCGGAAGTTACTAGTGTAAAATATGAAACCAAGTTATTGATCTGGCCTTGTCTTATACTCTGAATCAACTTATATATGGACAAAGGATGGAAAATTTATAAAATTGAATTTGACTCTGTACTAACTAAGACCGGAAAATACGATATGTAAAATTAGTTACTATGGACATATGCATACCCAGTATATCAGAGCATGGATATTCGAACGTCTGCTTACTTTGAGTTGTAAAATAAAGAAATGCCTCTGATTATCGTGATATTGTTTAGTACAAAGGTATTAGGAATATGTACTGATGTGATGGAATTTAATGATATTTGTATAAGAAGTAAAATACCATGTTGTATTATGCTTGGTGTACCATAAGAGAATGTACGAGAATCTTGATGTAAATGAAGAAAGTTAATAGATGTTATCTGATGATAGGCTGTGTGTAGTGTGAGATTAGAGGACTAAGGAAAATATTGTACTGTCCTTGCATTTTCACAGGAAGCATTTTAGGGAACAGAACTTCCTGTTCTGTTGGGTCCAAAGTCTTCAAGAGATGGAGACAGAATTGAGACTGTAGCCGAAACAGAAGTGTAGTCATGGGGTAGAAAGTTGAGGAGGAGAAGGGGTCTAGAGAAAGTCGAGAAAGAAGAGAAGAAATTGGGTGAAATAGGAGAGAGAAAGGATACAATAGATGAGTAGAAATACAATGACAGGTGGAAATCAATCTCACACTGTTAATCAAGCAATGCAATAAGCTTATTAAAGGGTTGAGCAGAAGGAGTGTAATTGAGAATTTGAGTCATTTGATTATTGAATTGTATTAAATTGTTATTCATTAAATTTCAATCTTTTTTGTATTTTTTACCATCTAACCATCAGCATTGCTGATTGGCGGCTTGGAGCTATACATATGTCACTAACTTTAACTTCAAATGAAATAGAACCTGTGTGGTCTTTGTGGTTGTCTTCAATTAATTCGGTATACAATCATTGCTCAAACAATAGCCAACGTGCGTTTCTTTTTTGACTGCACACACAATCAAGCAGCAGACAATGCTGTGGTTGACAAAAGCTTCTTACAGTATAAAAAACATCAAAAAGCAAAAGCCACCAACATGTTTTCTGGGCTAGACGGTGTTATTAGATGTAATCAGTTGACCAGATAATAATGTCTGCTTTACTAGCTGGAAATTGAGAGGATATGAAATTGCATGTGTTCAGCTTAAAAACAATTCTAAAAGTGACTTGTGACCATTGCAGTCCTTCTGCACTTTGTTCTCATGCTTTACATGTGTATGGGGTTTGCTTATGAAATCATTTATAATATCCCTTTTTTATTTAAAAAAAATATTTCACCATTATGGAAAACCAAGTTCACAAACATAAGTCGTTCATTGCACACTGTGCAAAAAAAGTTTATTATGATTTTGGGGAAAAGATCGTGTATGAATTATAATATAATACAATATATACTGTGATACAAAACGCGAAATTCAAATGGTGTGTAAAACGCGGCTTCTGAAATTCATTCATTTAAAATTGTTCTTGAATTGTTATGCCTAAAAATACATTATCAGAAATATTACTTATTATTGATCCAAGAGTAAATAAACGTGTTCTTTAACTGCATACTCAACCAAGCAGCAGACAATGCGGTGGTTGATAAAAGATTCTCACAATTTAGTAAACATAAAAAAAATGAAAGCTACCATGTTTTCTGGGCTTGGCGGTGTTATTTGAGGGAATCATTTGACTAATAAACAATGTCATTAGCTGGAAATTGAAAGGGATGGTGTGAAATTTTACATGTATACAGCTTAAAAAACTTTATATCAGTGGCACATGACCATTACAGACTGACTGTATTTAGTTCTTGGATTTTATGTGTATGGTGTTTGTTTGTGAACTCGTCATTAATTCCTATTTTTTGTGTATTTAACAAATATTTTATCGTTATGGAAAATAAAGTTTACAATTTGTATAGACACCATTCATAGACCCTAGAACATAACTAAACATACACGTGCTACATCTTTCTTAACCTAATGTTCTGTTAATTTTTCTCACTGAAATCAGACACAAAGATTTGTTACAAAAATATTGAATAGTTTAAATACGTTTGCAATTTATGCAATGGAATTACAGGTATTATGAATTAGACACATGCCACTATGGTACTATATCAGAACGTAAGTAAATGGTCTTAATACTCTGAATTCAGACACAACGACTTGGATAAAATTATTGAATATTTTAAATCTGTGCAATTTTCCAATGGAATTACATGAATTATGGACCGATAGTAAATGATGTTGATACCCTATTCATTATATAACGTCAGTCAGGTAATATTGATCAACAGGTATTTTCAGAAAAAAAAACAATAAAAATTAGTAAAACTATTTAAACAGTGTTAATACTCTGAATTCAGACACAACGACGTGGACAAAATTATTGAATATTTTAAATCTGTACAATTTTCCAATGGAATTACATGAACTATGGATGAACTGCATGCCACTACGGCATGATAGTAAATGATATTGATAACCTATTCGTTATATAACGTCAGTCAGGTAATATCGATCAACAGGTATTTTCAGAAAAAAACAATAAAAATTAGTAAAACTATTTAACGCAAAGTAATAAAAAAAAATATATATTATCCGTCCATTATTTTGAATAAGTCTTATTACTGCATTTAATATTCATCCAATAATACTCCAATCTGTTTACATTAGACACGAGTACACGTATATATGCCAATGCGGTGTTTGCTGAAAACAATTAAAATATTGTAAAACCCTGAATTAACGTGACCCCGCTAATAATGCAATCCAATTACTTGGACCCCAATTATTGCATTATAGTGGGGTTTCACTGTAGTATATCACACATACACATCTGAGGAGTGATGCAAAGGAAACATGTGGACCAACAATTGACAGAAATGGAAGAACAGCTAGATGGACAACAATAAAATCCAAATATTCATTTATAAATTGACAATGTGGGCATTATTGTGAATTGACTATGGGTTTAAAGATGGCAAGACAAATGAAATCCAAACATAACTTATAAAGTAATACTGTGGTATTCAATGTATTTAAGAAAACTGGTAGATCAATGACAGACAACATGAATACTTTATACACAGCTATGTCAAGCAGCAAACTAATAATTAAAACACATGACTATTACGATTATTATCTGATAATTAAAATATATGACTATTACCCATATTATCTGATAATTAAAACATATGACTATTACCAATATTATCTGATAATTAAAATATATGACTATTACCAATATTATCTGATAATTAAAATATATGACTATTACCAATATTATCTGATAATTAAAACAATTATTACCAATATTATCTGATATTGAAACATATGACTATTACCAATATTATCTGATATTAAAACAACTATTACCAATATTATCTGATATTAAAACATAACTATTACCAATATTATCTGACAGTAAAACATATGACTATTACCAATATTATCTGATAATTAAAATATATGACTATTACCAATATTATCTGATAATTAAAATATATGACTATTACCAATATTATCTGATAATTAAAATATATGACTATTACCAATATTATCTGATAATTAAAACATAACTATTACCAATATTATCTGATATTGAAACATATGACTATTACCAATATTATCTGATAATTAAAACATATGACTATTACAAATATTATCTGATAATTAAAACATAATTATTACCAATATTATCTGATATTGAAACATTTGACTATTACCAATATTATCTGATATTAAAACAACTATTACCAATATTATCTGATATTAAAACATAACTATTACCAATATTATCTGACAGTAAAACATATGACTATTACCAATATTATCTGATAATTAAAATATATGACTATTACCAATATTATCTGATAATTAAAATATATGACTATTACCAATATTATCTGATAATTAAAATATATGACTATTACCAATATTATCTGATAATTAAAACATAACTATTACCAATATTATCTGATATTGAAATATATGACTATTACCAATATTATCTGATAATTAAAACATATGACTATTACAAATATTATCTGATAATTAAAATATATGACTATTACCAACATTATCTGATAATTAAAATATATGACTATTACCAATATTATCTGATAATTAAAATATATGACTATTACCAATATTATCTGATAATTAAAATATATGACTATTACCAATATTATCTGATAATTAAAACATAACTATTACCAATATTATCTGATACTGAAACATATGACTATTACCAATATTATCTGATAATTAAAATATATGACTATTACCAATCTTATCTGATAATTAAAACATAACTATTACCAATATTATCTGATATTAAAACATATGACTATTACCAATATTATCTGATAATTAAAATATATGACTATTACCAATATTATCTGATAATCAAAATATATGACTATTACCAATATTATCTGATAATTAAAACATAATTATTACCAATATTATCTGATATTGAAACATATGACTATTACCAATATTATCTGATATTAAAACAACTATTACCAATATTATCTGATATTAAAACATAACTATTACCAATATTATCTGACAGTAAAACATATGACTATTACCAATATTATCTGATAATTAAAATATATGACTATTACCAATATTATCTGATAATTAAAATATATGACTATTACCAATATTATCTGATAATTAAAATATATGACTATTACCAATATTATCTGATAATTAAAACATAACTATTACCAATATTATCTGATATTGAAAGATATGACTATTACCAATATTATCTGATAATTAAAACATATGACTATTACAAATATTATCTGATAATTAAAATATATGACTATTACCAATATTATCTGATATTAAAACATAACTATTACCAATATTATCTGATATTGAAACATATGACTATTACCAATATTATCTGATAATAAAACATATGACTATTACCAATATTATCTGATAATTAAAACATATGACTATTACAAATATTATCTGATAATTAAAATATATGACTATTACCAATATTACCTGATATTAAAACATAACTATTACAAATATTATCTGATATTGAAACATATGACTATTACCAATATTATCTGATATTAAAACAACTATTACCAATATTATCTGATAATTAAAACATAACTATTACCAATATTATCTAATATTGAAACATATGACTATTACCAATATTATCTGATAATTAAAATATATGACTATTACCAATATTGTCTGATAATGTCACAACAACATTCCCATCCTCCTCCCCATACAAGAATTCAGTAACTTCTGCTTTCGTCTTTGTCTCCAGGAAGTTTCTCAGCAATTCTTCTGTTATAGCATTATTAACCCCCTGGATCAGGACTCTGTTTTGATAGCATGGCTTTGGTGGCAATGGATGGAACAGTGTTACAGTCAATGTATGGCCATCCACCAAATGATTACTACGGGAAGCTACTTTCTGGGCAACTATAAAAACAGAAATATTCATAAATTCTTTAATAATTATACCCGCTGGAATGGCAGTGGTAGAAAAAAATGCTTTGCTTAACAGACAGCTTTATTGAAAAAAAATTATTACTGATTTTGATTTTTAATTCATAGCAATAAATACAGACATACTTACCAGAGTTTCCACTGTCACCATACAAAGGGAGGAGTGGGAATAAAATGGAGGGGGGAAATATTATTAAGCTAACACTAAATACACTTTGATACTGTTATAGCACTATATCATAAGTTAAATTCAGATATAACATAATTGCGGTGTGACTCCCAAAATTTCATATGTGCCAGAATCTATGTATTGTTCGATAAACAAATTCTCTGTTCATA
The DNA here is from genome assembly GCA_029339505.1 of Unio delphinus. NCBI lineage: Eukaryota > Metazoa > Mollusca > Bivalvia > Unionida > Unionidae > Unio > Unio delphinus. The sequence continues at coordinate 495,545 of JAQISU010000459.1, forward strand.
TTGACAAACCATGTTAATGGTGCATTGTTATATTTTAATCTACCTATGCTTACATCTGGCATGAGTACTGGATGCTGGACTAGCTACAACTGACCAACCTTTGAAGGTAGGAAAGGAATGATTACAATTGACCAAATTATGGCTAATTTCTTCTTCAAATTTACCCAGGAAAAATAGCTTTGCAGAAACTTCAAAGATAACTGATTATCTTGGAAGCACCAATTGTTCTGTGCAAACGGTAAGTAAATAAAAAACAAATTCTGTCTTAATCAATATTCTACAAATATTGTTATTACCACTACAATATATAACCACTCCAGTGGCCTAGTGGTAAGAGCAATCACCATGGAAGCGGAATGTTGTGGGTTCAATCCCCAACCATGTCATATTTCTTATTTCCTCAATTTATCTGAACCCTTAGAGTGCTTTGTAGTTTTGTAACCCTTAGAGTGCTATGTAGTTTGTAACCCTTAGAGTGCTATGTAGTTTTGTAGCACAAGATTCTTCAGAAATGAATATACATAAGAACATTTGCAGCAGTCAACTTTTAAATTGTCTGCATTCGAATTAAGTTTGGTATTATACTTTTTTCTACATTTAATTTTGAAATATGGAGACTGACTAGCATGCCTAAACCAAGTTTCCTCTAATCCTGCCTACTCCATTTTAGACATGTTTGACACCTCAAAATAAATATCAAAATAACTAAAGCAGAGGAAGAAACTCCAAATATGGAACTGGTTTTGTCCATCCAACATATACATCTGATTTGTATTCGACATCATTTTCAGGTTCAAACTCACTCATTGACAGTTCCAGTAACACATTAACATCTTGCAGAAATATCATCAATTTTGAAACTTAGAAAAATAACAAATTTAAGATCCAACTTCTTGATTGTTTTTAATTATGAATAATGGCCATACTTTCATTACAAAAGGGTCAAAATTAGGTAATATCATGAAATAGAAAATAAAATGTTCACAGATATGCACCTTCAGCCTCCTTAAAAGTTATATAAGCAACCTCATCTCTGATCATGACCTCCCCCACATCACCTCCTCCAGATCGCCGTGAATTCTCAAAGTACATCTCCATAACTTCCTGACTTGTATTCTTTGAAAAGCCTCTAACCTCCACAGTGTTGCTAATTCCTCTATCACCTACTTGCATGTTACCTTCTGAAAATAAAGAACTGCTTGTATGCATTCCTGTCATTCCTTTCTCAATCCACCTTTACCAAAATTCCAAAAATACTGACTAAAATCAAATATTACTTTTATTATTGTTGTACAGTCTTGAAGAATGACAGAGCAGAAAAGAATGAAAAAATCTCATGAAAATGATGCAATGATGAGACTGTCACGAAATTGTATACGACTATGTTCAATATGTATATGTGGTCAAAAATCTAGTCTCGATTTCGTTACTGCGTACAGCCTTACCGAGGGTAGTTTATTATTTTATGGGCTTTTTAGTTATTTCGGCATAATGAGTGAACGCTCAGCTCATGCTGCATGTGCGAAATTGCCTGCAGTTTAAAGTACCTAGCTGCGCATATCTGTCACAGCTAGGGGTATATAAGGACGAAATTATAAGACAGAAATCACATAACGATCCAGTCTTGTCGGAAAAGCTTCCATCCTAAACGGAGCAATCTATCAGCTAAAAGAGCTGACGTGGTGTGGTAACTGACGTAGTGTGGTGACGTGTTGTGCTGAAGTGTTGTGCTGAAGTGGTGGGCTGACGTAGTGTGGTGACGTGTTGTGCTGAAGTGGTGTGCTGAAGTGGTGTGGTGAAGTGTTGTACTGAAGTGTTGTGCTGAAGTGGTGCAGTGTTGAGGTAACTGCGTGTGTGGTGCCATGTTGTGGTGACTACGTGTGTGGGCTTGTCTATGCTGACCGTGTAATGCCCGTGTGTGGCGCCTGTGTATGGTGCTTACGTATGCTGCATATATCTCGTCATATGGACGACATATTATTTAAACACTTCTTTGCAGTCTCGTTATATGAACGACACCTGCATAATTTCATTCTACACAAATCTCGTCCCATGAACGAGAACTTCAGAACTTAGGGTTCACAATTGCATATATCTCGTCATATGGACGACGTATTATTTATTTAATATCTTCTTTGCAGTCTCGTTATATGAACGACACCTGCATAATTTCATTATACACAAATCTCGCCCCATGAACGAGAACTTCAGAATTTAAGGTTCACGATTGCATATGTCTCGTCATATGGACGACGTATTAATTATTTAATATCTTCATTCTAGTCTCGTCATATTGACGACGCATTATCGTTTCATATTTGCATCTATCTCGTTATACGAGCCTTTTACATATATTCGTATTTGTAAATTCATTCATATACTTCTTTTTCGTCATTACGTTACTGAAATTCATAGTTCCATGTTAGGAACATTTATTTAAATAGATTTTTCTTATATTTTGTAAAATATTGGTGTCAGAGTTGATTTTTAAAATTGCGTTTATAAAATAAACATCTTATTAACGCAGTTGTGTTCCGTGTCTTCACTAATCCAGTCCCGACTCGGTCTATCTTGTGACAAATGGTGTCAGAAGTGGGATTATAATTGGATTAGGCGAAGCACGGATTTTAAATTGCATAGGTCCTGATTGTGGTAAGTTTTGTTTTAAAGATTGTTTCAGATCAGAAGCTTCCTGACAAGACAAATCAGGCTGGTGAGTTAATACCTCACTCATATTCTGTTTTATATATATACATATATACATATTGAATACATTGGGAGGAGTAATATACGGTTCGTTCACGTAATCCCAAGAATTGTATGTGTTATATGATAGTGCATTTAGGATTGGTTATCTTATCAATAGCATTCACCATGTCGTCACTCAAAGATCTAGTTGAGTTGGGCAAACAGTTTGGGTATGGGGGGGAGACCCTTAGAAATTTTGTTCAGGAGGAGCAGGCCCGGGAAAGGGATCAAAGGGTAAAGGAAAGGGATATAGAGAGGGAAAAGGCCGAAATACAAATCGCCTTTGAAAGGGAAAAGCTAGTATTAGAAAGAGAGAAGATGGTATTTAAGGAAAAAAAGATAGAGTTAGAAAAACAGGCAGAAAGGGAAAAGATAGAGTTAGAAAAACAGGCAGAGAAGGAAAGGATAGGATGGGAAAGGGATGCAGAAAGGGAAAGAATAGAACAAGTACGAGAACTTGAGGAAAGAAAGTCAGAGGGGGAGAAACGAGCAAGGTTAGAAGCTATTGAGTTAGAAGACAGGAATATGGAAAAGGAACACAAAAGGAAATTTGAATTATTAGAGGCTAAGAAGGATGGGCAACACGATTCTAAGTTAAAAGGCCCTAAATTACCCCCTTTTGATGATGACAAGGACAATTTAGATAGTTATCTGCATAGGTTCGAGCGATATGCCACCATCCATAAATGGCAAAGGGAAAATTGGGCGCTCCATCTCAGCGCATTGCTTAAAGGTAAAGCGCTAGATGTGTATTCGCGTCTACCCGTAAATGACGCACTGAACTACGACACATTAAAAGAGGCACTCCTTAAAAGATATGAGCTGACGGAACAAGGGTTCCGTAAAAAGTTTAAATCAAGTAAGCCCGAAAAAGGTGAGACATTCGCCCAGTTTATATGTAGGACCGGAAATTATTTCCAACGGTGGATTGAATGTGGCAAGGTACAAAACACATTCGAGGGTCTTACCGATTTTTTACTTAGGGACCAGTTGTTAGACATTTGTGGTAGGGAATTGTATTTATTCCTGAGGGAAAAGTCTTTAAGTAATGTATCCGATATGGCTACCCAAGCAGACTATTTTGCCGAAGCCCGAGGAGGAACCCAGAGTGTAATTTTAAGGGATAACAAGGGAGGTTATCAAGATCAGAGACTCAGAGAACCCGAGAAACTTGGAACCTAGAAAGGTGGAAATTTTCAATCTGGGAAGGGTTCCTATCGTAGTGATAAACAATGTTTCACTTGTAAGGAATTCGGCCACATCACCCCCGATTGTCCGAAGAGGAAGAGTTTCGTCCCGAAAGTTGCGGTTGCTATTGAAAGCAGAGCGTGGTCAGGAGGCGGCAAGCGCGATGGTCTTTCTCGCGAAGGGTCTGAATCTAATAACGCGAGTAAGGTCTACAATTCCAGATCGCGTGTGCAGGTCGGTCATGACGTTATCCAGTCCATCGGCACGTGCTTTTTCCCAGAGGCGAGGGTGCCGACTGCTACAGGTACCGCCAACGGACAAACAGTCACTGTCTTACGCGACACCGGGTGCACGGGTGTTGTGGTAAAGCGAAGTCTCGTTAGGGAAGACCAAATGCTTGGTTGGAAATCCCATTGTATGTTGTTAAATAGAACAATCGATCACGTCCCCGTTGCCAGAATAGAAATAGAGACGCCCTTTCTGAATGGGACTGTGGAAGCACTGTGCATGGAAAACCCTATATATGATTTAACCATAGGAAATGTCGAGGGATCCAGACTCCCAACCCTCTCTGATTTCCGGTTTCCCATCGTGCAAGCCGTCGAAACTAGAGCGCAGGCGGATAAAAAGCCGCTACTTAAATTGAAAGTTCCAGAAGCCGTAACCGATATCTCACGTGATGAGTTTACACGTGAGCAAAGTCAGGACGAGTCTTTATGCGCACTCGCAGAGAGAATCTTGTCGGGTACCGCGAAATGTTGTAAGGGCGGTGGGAGCTCTAAATTCGTACGTACCAAGGGTTTAATGTACAGAGAATTTAGCACGCGAGAGGGGGGAAAGTATCTTCAATTAGTTGTCCCTCAGAAATTCAGGTCACATGTATTGAGAGTAGCGCATGAGTCTAGTATGGCAGGTCATTTAGGCATGAGAAAAACAACAGACAGAGTTTTAAGAGAGTTTTATTGGCCTGGAGTAAACGGTGACGTAGCACGATTTTGTCGGTCGTGCGACGTTTGCCAAAAGACTGTGTCAAAGGGAAGAAATACCAGAGTACCTTTAGGTAAAATGGCTCTTATAGATACCCCATTTAAAAGGGTAGCCGTTGATATTGTGGGACCCATATTTCCTATTACAGATAGGAAAAACCGATATATCCTCACTCTAGTGGATTATGCTACTCGATACCCAGAAGCGATAGCATTACCATCAATTGAAACTGAACGCGTGGCTGAGGCACTTGTCGACATGTTCAGTAGGGTAGGGGTACCTGAGGAAATCCTAACAGATTGCGGAGCCCAGTTTACCTCCGAACTAATGTCAGAAATTAGTAGGTTGTTGTCAATTAAACAGTTGCGCACTACACCGTATCACCCCATGTGTAATGGATTGGTAGAGAGATTTAACGGCACATTAAAACAAATGCTCCGTCGAATGTGCGCGGAGAAACCGCGAGATTGGGACAGATATTTAAACGCGATTTTGTTCGCGTATCGCGAGGTACCGCACGAGAGTTTGGGATTCTCGCCGTTTGAATTGCTATACGGTAGGGCAATTCGGGGTCCTATGCGGATTCTGCGCGAACTATGGTCAGGTGAACCACCTACCAGTACGTCGTAGACTTGCGCGAGAGATTGGAAAGCACGTGTCGAATGGCACATGACGAGCTTGTGAAATCTGGTCGCAAGTACGCGAAATATTACAACCGGGGAACGCGAAGTAGGAAATTCGACGTGGGTGATCGTGTGTTGGTGCTACTCCCTACTAGTAGAAACAAATTATTGGTCCAATGGAAAGGGCCGTATGAGGTTAAACAGGTCATGGGTGAAATGGATTACCGAATTGACATTGGAGGTAGGATGAGAATATTTCATGCCAATATGTTAAAGAGTTATGTGGAGAGACCTAGTCAAATTACTGAAAAGGGTGTTTTGAACGTTGTGTGCATTGCGGTCGTTGAAGACGAATCAAGCGACGAACCGCAATTGGATTTTAACACAGACATTCCTCTTGAGTACCCTATGGTTGTAGGGAAAGAGGGAATAGATATGGTCACCGTATGTCCGGATTTACCTAACTGTAAGCGTCGCCAGATAGTAGAAATTTTGAATAAATACCCCGACGTATTTACAGATAGACCAGGAAATACTGGATTAATAACTCACGAGATAAGTTTGAACACCAGGGAGCCGATCAGAATTAAGGGATATCCGATACCCTTTAATACACGGGATAAAATCGATGAGGAAGTGGGTAAAATGTTAGACCTGGGAGTAATTGAACCCTCAAACTCCCCTTATTCTTCCCCCGTGGTATTGGTTAGTAAAAAAGATGGAACAACTAGATTCTGTATAGATTTTCGACAACTAAATAAAGTCACTGTGTTTGATGCTGAACCGATGCCAGACATGGAGGGCTTGTTTTCGAAATTAGCAGGGCACCAGTACATTTCTAAAATAGATTTAACAAAAGGATATTGGCAGGTGCCCATCGCTGAAAAATCCCGTGTATTAACTGCATTCGCGACCCCTAAAGGTCTTTACCAGTTTAAGGTGATGCCTTTTGGTCTAGTAAATGCCGGTGCGTCGTGCGTGCGTCTTATGCGGAAATTGTTGAAAGGCATGAATAACGTAGATAGTTTTGTCGATGATATTCTTGTGTATACACATACTTGGGAAGAACATGTTAGGATATTAGTTGTTCTGTTCGAAAGGCTCCGTAAGGCAAATCTCACCGCGAGACCCTCCAAGTGTAGTATAGCGTATTCTAACTTGGAATGCTTGGGACATTTAGTAAGTGGGTCAGGGCAGTTAAAACCTCACCCCGACAAAGTTGGGGCTATCAAAGATGCTCCTAGACCCGAAACCAAGAAACAAATACGATCGTTTCTTGGGTTGATAGGTTTTTATAGGAAATTTGTTCCGAATTTCGCCGCCATAGCTAGTCCATTGACGGATTTAACTAGGAAGGGGCAGCCAAATAAGATTTCTTGGGGTCCTTGCCAAGAAAGAACTTTTAACGCTCTTAAGGAAAATTTGATCAGTGCACCAATCTTAAAGTTGCCGGAATTAAATAAGTCGTTCATTTTGAGGTCTGATGCGTCAGAGACCGGGTTAGGTGCAGTTTTGCTACAAGAGCAAGAGGGGGTAAAATTACCCATAGCCTATGCTAGTAGAAAATTGCTGCCTAGGGAGCAAAATTACTCTGTGATCGAAAAGGAGTGCTTGGCACTGGTGTGGGGTATAGTTAAATTCCACACGTACCTTTTCGGAAGGGAATTCCTCCTTGAAACGGACCATCAGCCTCTCATATATTTGAACAAGGCAAAAGTTGCCAACGCAAGATTGATGCGTTGGGCACTGACTCTACAGCCATATCGTTTTCGGATTGAAGCAATCAGAGGGTCGGAAAATGTAGGGGCTGATTACTTAAGCAGACTGTGATTTGCAGTTTTTTTTAAAAATTTTATTCCTTCATAATATCACGTTATTACTGTAATGCAAATAACGTCTCATATCGCATTTTTGTTTCTGTCAATTTCGTGGTTTTTTCTAAAAGTGTTAACACTTTTTTTGGAAGGGGGGAGGTATGTCACGAAATTGTATACGACTATGTTCAATATGTATATGTGGTCAAAAATCTAGTCTCGATTTCGTTACTTCGTACAGCCTTACCGAGGGTAGTTTATTATTTTATGGGCTTTTTAGTTATTTCGGCATAATGAGTGAACGCTCAGCTCATGCTGCATGTGCGAAATTGCCTGCAGTTTAAAGTACCTAGCTGCGCATATCTGTCACAGCTAGGGGTATATAAGGACGAAATTATAAGACAGAAATCAACATACCATTCCATACGAGTCCAGCGAGAACTATTACGAAGAGCAGACGTGTCGGAGCCGCCCAGGACCGAAGCCACCTGTTCCCGAATTTGATCAACACCACTACCACTACGATTTCCAACAAGCAAACGCATATTCCTTAACTCAAGCACTGGAGTTAAGGAGGGGAGTTTTTCTCGGTTAATAAGCTCTTTTTTAATCGAGGTTTTGGCCCCACAGCTTGTTGGAATACAGATGAGTCAAGTCCACTACTGCTTTACCGAAGCCTGCAACTCACCACCCTACTACGCATCCGGATCCAGCAGAGAAACAACCACCTACGCTTGCCAGCCACTCCAACAAACTGCGCCACAGGACCCAGCTGCTAACCTGAGATCAAACCAACCACCACAATCAGCCAACTACGACACCCAGCAGCCAATCCACCTCAAACCGCCCGGTCATCTTAACTGTAAGTCGTTAGCAATTTACTATACTCTGTGCTGAAACAATAAGTTACTTTCAACTTTTAAAACTCTCACTACTACCACTATCCTCGCTAAATACTCTATCTTCTATCACACGTTTATACACAATTAACTATCCAATATGGCCGACCAACTAAAGGCACATAACAAAGGAAAAATGGCTACCACCCCAATAGATGTTAAAACAAACAAACAGGGTATGAAAGTAAGACAAGGACAGGCCACACGTAGGAATAACAAACTAAAGAAAATGTACCAAACACCAGGCATTCCAATTGATGCAAACAAAGTAAATAAATCTAGAATGTACTCAACCCCCGAGTTACAAGTTCTAATGAAAGAAGCGGCAAAACTAGACCCGCTATCGCCCATTGAATTTAATTTGCATAATGAAACGTTACAATATGAAGATCTGGACGCCACATTGGCCCCCGGCGATCCAATACTCAATATCTCCACCTCAATATTAACCCCCAACAACAAACAGTTAGGAAATTCAGATTCATATTCGGCGGACGTGGTGGAAAACACCCCAAACCGAACTTTCAAAACGGGGGATCCAAATTTATCCTTGGCGGACGAGGTGGAAAACACCCAAAACCGAACTTTTCAAATTACCAAACCAAACTGCCAAGCGGACGCAGTTGAAAACACCCCCCCAACAAAACTTACATATGCCCAAACCACTAAACTAACCAAACCTACCCATAGTGGACCTAAACCAGGAACAACTAACATAACACCACAGGCAAAGGAAACCTCAGTCCCCCACCCAAAGGGAAATAATTACATCCAAATAGGCCAAAATGCTAGCAACACCTACAAAAAAACACAGGTACCAGCTAACATAGGACCAAAACACACTTATCACAGGCCGGAACTTACACTGTATATAAAAAGCAAATCCAATAAATTAATTAACCTCTCCACAAATACCATAGCAGGGGCCATAACTAGGGTACATGCAGGCCTATGCAAAATTATCAGGCCCAATACCAACTACATAATACTGCACTGTAGTACTGGACAACAAGCAGCCAAGTATTTAGAAATAAACACACTTGCTGGAATACCAGTACAGGTATCCAAACCATACAACGTAACAGCCCCACATAGGAATAACACAAAAAAAGGCCAAACCACCCACAGCCGCCCCCTACCGCCACCCACTAAATTTAAAGCAGTGCTAAAATTAACAGGGACAATGGCTCAATGGGACACAAACACCCTAAACGATAAATTAAGAGAAGGTGGCAATAACATCTCTAAAACATATAGGATAGGCAAAAGGGGCCCCAAATGCTCAATAACAGTGATCGAAACAGAAACCCCATTGCAGTCCCTAATCCATATAGGTACCAAAGGATCCCACTATAGAGTAGAACCCTACACAAATAAACCTAGGTTCTGCTCAAATTGTAAACACTGGGGCCATTATACCACCAAATGCAAACTACCAACCAAATGCAGTAACTGTGGAAGGGGACATAAGGGAGAATGCGCAAAACTAAATCCCAGATGCGCTCAATGTAAAGGGACCCACCCAGTGAAATCCCCACTATGCCCGGCTACAATTCGAGAGAAAGAAATCATTGAATACATGGAAAGTAACAGGGTTAACTACCGCACTGCAAGGAAAGAACATAAACTCCATAGAGCGAAAACAATAGACCCTAAACGTAAGCCAACCTTAAAAGACAAATTAGGGGTAGAAATCAATCAAATCAATCAAATCATGGAATCAATACTGCACCAAACCGACAATAAACCTGGACTACTTAAAATCCTAAAACAAATTAAAGACCAAATTAAGACCCTAATTACAGTAAATGACCCCAGTAGAAATGGCTAACACAACTACTGGTAATGTTTCTATATGGCAATGGAATGCCAGAGGTATATCAACAAACATGAATGAATTAAAACTTAAACTAATAAACACCAAAAACAAACCAGATATCCTCTGCATTCAAGAAACAAGGCTTAAAAATAAAAACAAAACATTGCCCAATATAGTGGGATACGCCCCAGGGTACCTCCAATCACGAAAAGAAGGACCGGGGGGAGGACTAGCCATTTATGTAAAAAACACCATAAAATCTGTAGAACTTGTACCTATCACAGCTAAAGAAATAACAAACTCACATGTAGAGGTACAATCAATAAAACTCAAAATGGGTAACTATGATATACAAATCATCAATTTTTATGACCCAGGAACAGATACCGCCCTAAGCAATGAACAAATATTCTTAGCCCTAAACACCATAATCACCAGTGAGCGCACTGTCATATGCGGAGATTTCAATGCACATAATAAGCTGTGGGGGGGGAAGATGACGGACACTAGGGGCAGGTTGATTGAGGCCTGGGCCAATACATCAACACTGACCATTTTAAATAATGGCACCGGAACACGCCTAAATCCAATAAACGGTGCCTTGTCCGCCATTGACCTCACCCTATGCACAAAAACACTCGCACAAGTGGCGGGATGGGAGGTGGATCAAACTGACCCCATGGGCAGTGACCACTTCCTAGTCATCACCACCCTGCAAATGACGGTGCAGTCACAGGTGCAAAAAAACAACCCCAGGTGGAACTATAAAAAAGCAGACTGGGACTTATTTAAACAAATACTAAAGGAAGAAGATACTACCCAGATAGAAGCAAATGACATAGACCAATATTACGAAAACATAAATTATGTCATTAACAAAGCTGCAACTAACAGCATCCCAACCACTAACTATAAGGCACCAAAACTCACTGTGCCTTGGTGGAATGACGAAATTAAAACAACACAGCAGGCTAAAAACAAAGCACTCCGGAAATTCAAACGCTCCAAATTAACCACGTACTTTATGGAATTCAAAATTCACACTCAGAAATTAAAAGAACTAATTAAAAAAGCCAAAATGGAAACCTGGCAAGCCTACTGTGGTACACTAAACCACAAAACAAATTCTAAACAAGTATGGGATAAGATCAAAAGGATTAGAGGTAAAAATACCAACAATACCCCCAAATTAAGCAACACAAACAGTGATAAAGAACAGGCTGACTTATTCGCTCAACACTTTACTAATATGAGCAAAAGCAGCAACCATACTAAAGAATTCCAATTACATAGAGCCATCGAAGAAAGAGCGAACCCAAAAATATTCCAAGACTTGGGACCCAAGGACTCCCCTTTAAACAACAAAATAACTAAATACGAATGGGACCAAGCACTTAAAACCAAAAAAGAAACTTCACCTGGGGAAGATAAAATAGGGTATATAATATATAAGCAATTACCACCTAATATAGTTCACATAATAATAAATTTCCTAAATAACATATGGGAAACAGGAAAGCTACCAAAAAAATGGAAACATGCGATAGTAATACCTATCTTAAAACCTAATAAAGACAACCATGATGTCAACTCTTATAGGCCCATATCACTAACCAATAACATCTGTAAAATCATGGAAACCATCATCAACAACAGAATCAAGTCACACCTTACTAAAAATAACCTCATCTCAGAAAATCAATGTGGATTCAGAAACAAGCGCTCCACTACAGACCAACTTGTAAGACTTGAAACTGCCATCAAACTAGCATTTAACTCACAACAAAAACAGAGCAGAAATCTCATTGCGGTTTTTCTCGATATCGAGAAAGCATTCGATCTCGTATGGACCAAGGGCCTTATAGCCAAATTAAATAACTATGGCATTACTGGACGAATGTTTAATTTTATTCAAGATTTCCTAGCAAACCGCACAATTACAACTAGGGTAGGGGCAACTTACTCTGAGAAACACTCACTTGAAAATGGAACTCCACAAGGCAGTGTACTCAGCCCCACCCTCTTTAACATCATGATAAATGACTTAGATAAAAATTTGGCGACTACCAAAGTTGAATTGTCACAATTTGCTGACGATGGTGGCCTATGGAGAGCAGGCAACCCCTCCAACCACAAAAACATCTCTGAACTTCAAACCAGCTTAAACAATATTGGAAACTGGGCTAATCAATGGGGCTTTAAACTATCGCACCAAAAAACGGTAGCCGTACTGTTCACCCCATATAGAAGAAACATCAAATACCCTAAATTAACAATACAGGACCAAGAAATAAAATTTGTTAAAGTGGCGAAATTTCTGGGTATGTACTATGACCAACATCTAACATGGGCATACCATATAGAGGACTTAGTTAATAGATGTAGTCGGGATCTAAATCTGATAACGAGCTTAAAAGGCACACATTGGGGTGCTGACCAAGAAACATCCCTAAAACTATATAGAGCTCTGGTAAGATCTAAACTAGATTATGGCTGCCAAGTATACTCATCGGCACCCATAACACAACTCAAAAAATTAGATCAAATCCAAAGATCAGCACTACTAAAGTGTACCGGAGCTCTAAAAACAACATCGACAGACGAGCTACATGTCTTAACGGGAGAGCTGCCCCTTTACTTGAGACGGCAAGAGCTCCTTTTAAGATATGTAGCACGGCTGTCCACCCACCCCGCCACACACCCCACCCTCCTGGCTATAAATCAAACCAACATCCCAATCAGGAAAAGCTTGAAACAAAAACTACCTATGGGAAAACAATATCATCTCTTAAAGACAATAATACCAGTCGAACTAACTCCTCTAAATAATAACGTAGTGTACGAACACGAACCTTGGAACAACGTACAATCTAAAGTCAACACCTCCCTCACAGAAAAAGGCAATAAACAAAATCAAGAACAAACCCTCAAAATAGAAGCCTTAAACATTATAAATACTCAATACCAACAATATACCAAAATCTATACGGATGGATCTAAAATTACTAACCCATACAGAACAGCTGCTGCAATGGTCATACCAGAGCTCAACATACAAATAGGCAGACGTCTCCCAGACTACTGCTCTATTTACACAGCTGAATTCTGGTCCATCCTCAAATCATTACAATGGATTGAAGAATTCAAACCTAATAAGACAGTAATTATTAGTGACTCGCTTAGCGTCCTATCTTCAATTCAAACAAATACCACCAAATGTAGGGAAGATTTCCTCATTCAAATAAACGCCAAACTAAAACTACTAAATTCCGGAAATACTATTGTAGAGTTCATGTGGATACCATCCCACATCGAAATTAAGGGTAATGAAATGGCCGATAAACTAGCTAAGGAAAAACTACACGAACCGAACTTCGAGCCACTGCACTATAGCACAACCGAACTCTACAGTATAATAAACACCCAAATAGATAAAAAATGGCAACATGATTGGGACAATAGTACAAAAGGGAAAGTGTTGTACACTACTGTTAAGGAAGTCACCAGGCACAAAAAACCGCCCAAGGGCTCTCCTAAAGAGCAGACAATCATAAATAGGATAACTTTAGGAAAAACCAAGCTGGCCAACAGCATGGGAAAATATATAGGACCCTTTCCACATAATATAAACTGCTACCATTGTCATACCCCGGAAGATCTACATCATATCTTCAACAATTGCAGTAAAACCAAACAAGAAAGGGACAAATTTAGATCACAACAGCAGAATATAAAAGCCCCATATACATACCCAGAAATTATACATATTACAAATCCAAACATTCTAATAACACACAAGAATATATTGGAATTTCTACTAAATATAGGAAAAATAGGGAATATATAACGTATCCATTAAATTCCTAACCCCAACAATCAACAAAACAGGACCCTAATACTTACCTATAAAATCACTAATACGCCCCTTTAGGACAGGGAAAACAAGAAACGGCCAGGACCGGGGTGTGGAAACTGGGTTCAACAAGGAATACCTTTGACGTGTCGCTTAACGGCCCCGGATACTTCCGGCAGAGGTCCCTTGTTGTTGCCTGGCCGCCGCGCCTCACGGACCGGTCGTGGGGAGGTGCCTGGGTGTGGAAATGGACAATCCTTGACGTGTCGCTTAACGGCCCGGGACATTTCCCGCAGGGACCCATGGCTACTACCTAGTAACTGAACCACATACCTGAACTAAACCAAGGGGCCAATACAAATATGGAAATAGGGTCACTAATAAGCCCCTTTAGGACAGGGAAAACAAGAAACGGCCAGGACCGGGGTGTGGAAACTGGGTTCAACAAGGAATACCTTTGACGTGTCGCTTAACGGCCCCGGATACTTCCGGCAGAGGTCCCTTGTTGTTACCTGGCCGCCGCGCCTCACGGACCGGTCGTGGGGAGGTGCCTGGGTGTGGAAATGGACAATCCTTGACGTGTCGCTTAACGGCCCGGGACATTTCCCGCAGGGACCCATGGCTACTACCTAGTAACTGAACCACATACCTGAACTAAACCAAGGGGCCAATACAAATATGGAAATAGGGTCCCATTCAAACAAAAAGGGGAACCAAGAACTAAAAACACAAAACAGGTCATAAAAACTTAAAAAAATCACCAAATAAATCCCACCTAAAAAAGGATAAGATGAAGTAAAAATACAAACATCATAGGCAGTAAGAATGCAGGACAACACTATACTTTCTCTTCTTTCCTCTTTAGACACTTTCCCTAGATACCTTCTCATTAGGAGTACAACCAAGTGCACAGTGTTAAAAACATAAGTATCAACCACAACAAAAGCTTAATTAGAACCTGCAGCTGCACCGAGAACGGAGCAACTTAACTAGGTAGAGAAATATGATAGTGACCCCAAATCAAGAACATCTAAGGTAGTCTAAAAATCCAAAGACTATCAGGTCCAGCGACACAAGGTCGCACATCAAATAAAAAATAGGGAAGAACATAATTTAGGTCCCGCAAAATTAGAACTTATAAGGTAGTCAAAAACCCAAGACTATCAGGGCCAGCAGCACAAGGCTGCAAAACTAACTAAATTACCTAAGAAATATGGTTTACTCAGAACCCCAAATAGTATATATTAGGTGATCAAAGACCAGATCATCAGGCCCAGCAACACAAGGTTGCACATACCAAACTACTACACCAATATACACATCGAACACCCAACATTATAAAACACTGTTGCATAAACGTTGTACACTCAAAAGCAGCACAGAGTATATAAATAGGGATAGGATACGTCCAAAGAAGCTGCCCTTGCCAGGCACTTCGCCTCGCCCACAAAAACCTGCCGCAGCAACTACACGTGCTTAACACGTCCTGAACAACCAACCAGAAACAGTATGAATTAATATGAGTGTGTGCTGGAACTATTCCCACTCATATTGTATGTGGCCCTACAATCACACAGTAGTAGCTCAATAGCTACTCCGATGTGACGGCCCAAGTAAATAGTGTTCCATGAACACATAAATGCCTGCAGGGTGGCGGCTCCATTCCCACCCTCAGGATAAAGTAAATAACCGTCTTTTGACGGATAAAACAGTGATAAGAGCCCTCGGGACGACTCACTTTAAACGCATCATATCAATCGACAGAAATCACATAACGATCCAGTCTTGTCGGAAAAGCTTCCATCCTAAACGGAGCAATCTATCAGCTAAAAGAGCTGACGTGGTGTGGTAACTGACGTAGTGTGGTGACGTGTTGTGCTGAAGTGTTGTGCTGAAGTGGTGGGCTGACGTAGTGTGGTGACGTGTTGTGCTGAAGTGGTGTGCTGAAGTGGTGTGGTGAAGTGTTGTACTGAAGTGTTGTGCTGAAGTGGTGCAGTGTTGTGGTAACTGCGTGTGTGGTGCCATGTTGTGGTGACTACGTGTGTGGGCTTGTCTATGCTGACCGTGTAATGCCCGTGTGTGGCGCCTGTGTATGGTGCTTACGTATGCTGCATATATCTCGTCATATGGACGACATATTATTTAAACACTTCTTTGCATTCTCGTTATATGAACGACACCTGCATAATTTCATTCTACACAAATCTCGTCCCATGAACGAGAACTTCAGAACTTAGGGTTCACAATTGCATATATCTCGTCATATGGACGACGTATTATTTATTTAATATCTTCTTTGCAGTCTCGTTATATGAACGACACCTGCATAATTTCATTATACACAAATCTCGCCCCATGAACGAGAACTTCAGAATTTAAGGTTCACGATTGCATATGTCTCGTCATATGGACGACGTATTAATTATTTAATATCTTCATTCTAGTCTCGTCATATTGACGACGCATTATCGTTTCATATTTGCATCTATCTCGTTATACGAGCCTTTTACATATATTCGTATTTGTAAATTCATTCATATACTTCTTTTTCGTCATTACGTTACTGAAATTCATAGTTCCATGTTAGGAACATTTATTTAAATAGATTTTTCTTATATTTTGTAAAATATTGGTGTCAGAGTTGATTTTTAAAATTGCGTTTATAAAATAAACATCTTATTAACGCAGTTGTGTTCCGTGTCTTCACTAATCCAGTCCCGACTCGGTCTATCTTGTGACAGAGACCTTATAAATAAGAAAAAAGTGTTATCTGTTCATATAGTAAACTAAAACACATGCCCCCCCCCCTCTTATGTAGCTGAAAAAATTAGTAACTTCTCTGGAGAGGGACAACATTTACTTAAATCATTTTATTTTAAATTAAGCATGAGGACTTTATATTTTTAAAATTTCATTCAGCCCGTCTCAGGCATAAGACTGGAAAATTTATCTCTTGGGAGATCTAAGCTTGCCCCCATCCCATCCCACCACAAAAAGGAAGGGTTTGAAATGTATATATAGTCAGTTGTGTATTAATGCAGACATATACATTACAGATATAGGTAGACAGGTATATGGATAAATATATAAGGGTTCTGGAAATACCTTAAATTTTAAAAATAAGAGAGAGAGAGAGAGAGAGAGAGAGAGAGAGAGAGAGAGAGAGAGAGAGAGAGAGAGAGAGAAAGACAGAAAGATGTAACAGAGACTACACTTAAAACTTAGAAAATAGTTTTTTGTTTGAAACAGGTTATTAGATTTATTTTTGTAAACATTATCAAAATATTCCTTTCTGGCCCAAATACTTTAAAGAGACTCAACTCTTCCAATACATCAAAACACTGTAATACGAGCATTTTTTTCATTATTTATTCATTATTTATTTAAACTCAGACCCGAATTTGTAGACACAACTTATTTCATTCATTTACTGCTTAACAACTGGTAGCTAGATAGTTGCCCTGAAATCAGCAACACCCATCAAACAATCTCTGACATGCTGGGTACAGGGAGATAATCTGTAAGAGTTACTTCCCTTTGTCATTTATACTGAGGATTGTTTAAATAGTTTTTTCTTGTAATGACAACCATTATTTGATGGTAAATCAGCATCACTTTCACAAGTCTGAAATGCCTTTATAATTTTCAAACTTGAAGTCATTTAAAGATTTGTCTATTTTTAGTAATAGTTCAATATTTGATGGTATATTGGTATTATCGCTATATAAACTTGAAAGACCTCTGCATATATGCATTTATGCCCTTGCCAAGCTTGGTCTAAAATAGATTAGGGTCTTCTGGTAAAGTGACAGAATTAGTTGTTGATAGGTACATAGTGGAAGATATATGATGCACACAGGATCATAACAAGCAGCAGCTCTTATCAAATGCCTACGATATTGTTGTTCATCCATCGATTCGGCGACAACCTCTGAGGGTTGAAGAGGCTAGTTCTGTTCTGTGCATGCATGGAATGTTTGTTTGCATAAGAGACAGGGGAGAGCTACATCTCTAGAAGGGTTGATTGCACATGCTTCTGGCTTGCCTCATGTGCTCTTCAGCTGCATCTGCTAGATTCATATAACTTGGAGCCTTTGATCACAGAGGAATGACAAGTTACTCATTTGCTTGCTGTTTGCTACCAGGAATCAGGGTTTATGTAGAACGCTTGAAATCTTTAGAAAATTGAACAGTGCTAGTACCACAAAAAATACTGTCTGCTTTTCTGCAGTCTTGCATCATTTTCAAAGCTGAATTTTTCAACACAGAATGATAATTTATGTTTTTTATATGTTTATGTTTTTACAGATGCCTGTGCATGTGTTCCAGGCTTGATACTTTGAAATTTAAAATTCCTTAATTATTTAGTGTCAAGCCATGTTGTATGTATTGTATATATTGTACAGAACAGATAGAAGGCCTCAAGGTAGATTAGTTCTGTAACTAATTGAGCTACCTTCTCTAAATAAAGACTTTATTATTATTATTATTATTATTATTATTATTATTATTATTATTATTATTATTATTTCAATGCAGCTTTCAGATTGTCTTTGAATAATTTCTTCTGACCTCCGTGGGATTGCTGTGTACAACATGTCCCGCCCAGCATAGCTAGCACTGCAACAGCATGGTGTGGATGTCGGGGAGATCTAATTGGGCGAGTACCTCAGTGTCTGGAATCTTGTCCTGCCACTTAATATTGAGGATTTTTCTGAGACTTGTGATGTGAAAGTGGTTTACCTTCCTGGTATGGCACTGATACACCATCAATGTTTAACATGTGTAAAGTAGTGTGGGGATCACAACTATCCTGTAGACCTTTAGTTTGGTCTAGATACTGATGCCTCTTGTAAAGTTGCAATGGCTCTGGCAATGCGAAGGTTCACTTTGTTGTCAATAGTGACGTCCTGTGACAGTTAGCTGCCAAGGTACGTGAAGCAGTTCACTACATTGAGATCTTGGCCACTAATGGTGAAGTTGGGCTCAACATAGGGCTTTCCAGGGGATGGCTGATGCAGGACTTCAGTCTTCTTGGTATCTTCTTGGTACTGATGGTGAGAAAAAAAGCTTGTGCAGTAGCTGGAGAACTTGTCAATGCTGCATTGCAGGTCGGCTTCTGAACCAGCACTGAGGCCACACTCATCAGCAAAACAAGAAATCCTTGATGGTATTTGTCATAACCTTGGTTTTCACTTGAAGCCTCCTGGGATTGAATAGTTTTCCATCTGTACGGTACCTGATGCCGACTCAAACCTTTCCATCTCTGAAAGTATTAGTCAGCATGGCAGAGAACAATAGACTGAACAGTGTCAGTGCCAGAACACAACCCAGCTTGATTCCATTGGTTACTGGGAATGACTCAGATGTCTCTCCATTGTCCTGGACTCGTGTGCATGCCATCGTGGAAATATATACATTTTCTTTGGCATCCATACTTGGCAATTACCTTCCAAAAGCCTTCTCTGCTCACATTATCAAAGGCTTTTGTTAAGTTGACATGGAGAAAAGGTTTGTGTTTTGCTCTTGACATTTCTCTTGCAGTGGCCTCACAGCAAATACCATGATTATGGTTCCACATTCTTTTCAGGATCCACATTGGCTTTCTGGCAGTAGTCCCTGGTCAAATTGTGTAGTGAGGCAGCTCAGTATGATTCTGTCGAGTACAAGACTATTGGTTGTCTGCAGTTAATCCTCTGCACAAGTCTGAAGCAAAAGGAGACCATTGCTGTTACAGTGACCCACATCATGGTTTCCAAGCACTCCATTCCAAGCAATGTGATCACGGCCTACTCTTGCATTGAAATCTCCAAGAATGATGAGCTACTCTGCCATTGGAACAGCAGCAATGACTGAGTGAAGATCCTCATAGAACTTGACCTTGACTTAATCTAGGTTGATAATGGTTGGAACATAGCAACTGATGATGGTAAGGAACTTTTTTCCATACAAGAGAGGGAGTTTCATGATTATGAGTCTGTCGTTTACTCCTTTGGGAGATCCAGCCAACTCAATAATCAGTGGTGTCTTCACTGCAAAGCTGACACCAGCCTCATGATGCCCTTCATTTCCTTGGCTGCTCCAAAACAAACTGTATCTGGAGCCCTTTTCAGAGCTTGCCTTCTCCTGCAAGCTGGGTCTCACTCATGGCAGCAATGTCTACATTGTATCTGGCAAGTTATTTTCCTATTAGGGCAGTTCTCTTCTAGGGCATTTCTGCATTGTCTTTGTCCAGTAAGGTGCACACATTCCATGCGCCAAGTGTGAGAGGAACAATCGTCATTTTCTTTTTTGTATTTTGACTGCTAGAGTAAGGTCCCCACCAGCCACATTATGCTTTCTAGGGAGGTTTAGAGTGGTAGTATTTTTAGTCTCTTCATTATGCCAAGGAGGTGAGAAGTGCATTCCTTCAGAGAGCTGCTCAGTCATTCAGGGAACTGAAAGATTCCACTGTTGTTCTATGTCAGTGTGACTGAACCCAATGGCCTGAGACTATATGCAGATGTGGCAATGGCTGCCAATGTACCCACACCTACTGCTTCGTCACTTGCATGTTGCCACAGGATTTTAGTGGGTGATGAAATGAGATGGGTGGATGACAAGAATGATTGCGTGGTGACTTTGGTTTAAAAGAGGAAGAGTTGCGCTGTTCATCAACCTCACTCTATAATCCAAAACCATGAGTCGAGCAGCACCACAATATAAAGACAGCTGGAGATTGAGTTGAGTGCAGTGGATGACCAAGATGTCCTGTCTCTTGAGTTCTTGGTGCTTCACGACGCTTTGCTGGGAATTGCCTGCTGACCTGCGTTCCTCCACACAGGCTGCCAAATTCAGTCTTCACATGCTAGGTAGACAAAGCCTAACTCACCATGAACTGAAGACCCATACCCTCAGCCTGGTTTAGCCAGCCAGTCAAGGCTGTTTTCTGGGATGTGACCACTGTGCATGCAACAGCTTCTTGGAGCCACAGGTGAGTGCTGCGTGCCAAGAGGGCAAGCTACCCCTGAAGGAGTATGAATGTGAATGCTTAGCCAGCCAGAGGAGTTACCCCTTCTCAGGACACCTCATACACCCCATCAGTCCTATGGTTCAAACGGCATGATATGTAATGCAGTTATTTCTGAATTAATATAAGGATGTTTAAAATATGCACTGGTACAGCATGAAAATTGCTAACTTCCACTCAATAGCAATTGTACCAATGCATGTTATATGATAGGTTCACATCTTGGACCAAAAGGATATACCTACACTTATATAAGCCATCAATCAACTTGGTTTTGAAAAATCTTCTTATTAGCCAAGAAAGAATATATTTGCATCTCTTGAATATATATTTAATAAATGTAACTCGCTGATCATTACTTAACCATGTGAGAGGCCAATAATTACTACTGTTAACACATTGGAGAGCAACTCTTAACAGAGACCAAATATAGTGAGAGATTTTGTTTTGCTAAGCAATTATGTCAAATAATAATAATAATAATTATAATAATAATAATAATGATAATAATAATAATAATAACAGTAATAAATCCTTGCAATGTTTCTGTAGCTCTTAACATCTGTACCTTTTGTCTTTCTCTGAGCTTTGTTATGAGTCTATGCTCTAAACATAAGTAACAGAAAAGAGTGAGAACAACAAGCTTGGCAAAAATAAGCAAATAATTTATTCTCCTAGATTACGAAGTCAAAAACAAAGAACTTCCGGTATTGCGAATTAAATTCAAATTGTAATCCAAGAATTAAAAACACAAGTCCAATCAATGAAAAGTACTACATGAATTACAGTTCAAATCCCTATGAAATTCCAAAATGAAAGGCAATGACATATGATATTGTCACCATTGTACTGATGTGAAAACAGTCTCTTGCTGACTCACTGAAAATATTACTCCAGTTTTTGAATTTTGTATAAATTCAGGTAAATATCCCTGTCCAAGAATTATCAGAGCACTTTATTATTTTCAGGGAAAACAATCACTTGAAATTCAATAATTTGAAGAAAATAAAATGTTATTCCCAAACCTGGACACAACATAAAAGAACTTGACTTCTCAAGTTGATAAATGTCATCTCACAACATCAGTATTAAGATTACCAAAAATGCAAAACAGATTATCTGATGGGGGTCAAGAGTTCATATTTCATGGAAAAAAGAACTTTGTTTACAAATTAACACATGCCTCGCATCACGTAGTCTAGGTATGTCCTTGGCTCAACTTTATAATTCTTACTCTAATAAAGAAATTTTTTAAAAGTTGTTTACCAAACTGTCACTGATTGTAAGGTCAGCACCTAGATACAATATTTCTATTCAGCATTTACATAAATGAAGTATTACAAAAAATCAATCAAGTCAAGCATAACTGAACTTAATTCTATTTTACAAAAATCAAGTCTAGTAAACTTAAAATAACTTATAATGGAATAAAAAATATTTTCAAATAGAGAACCAATTAATTTAAATATACATAACACCCAAAATATAACAGATTTCTATATTTTAAAGTTATTTATTCTCTTTTGACAGTCCCGTCCCATTATTCAAATACAACTGAAAACTTTTTCCAGCTATAACAAAGGTGATCTAGTTGGTAATTTGCCATGTTTATTAAAGTTGACAGATAAAAAGCTAGTAATGTTGAGCATAATATTTCCATGTCCTTAATGTTTTGCTAAATATTAAACCCAATGAATACTCATAACATTTTTAATTTACACTTAATTAAATATTGTCAGCATGTTTTTGTTTTGTAACATCATGGTGTATGTTTTTTGTAATAATGTCATTGTAGATGTTTTTCTATTATCTAATACTGTAAAGCACTTGGAGTTTCTAAAGATCAGGTGATTTACTACAACATTATTATTATTATTATTATTATTATTATTATTATTATTATTATTATTATTATTATTATTATTATTATTTTGTCAAAGTGGATCACATTTTTCTAAATAATTAGAACAGCTTTAAAAGTTAGGGTTGAAAAAATGACAAAGAGATGTTACTATTGTCTCTGAAACTGATGAACTGTAAGATTGTGGTGAAACTGGTGAAATTTACGTTTCTGCGTCATCTCTCTCTTTCACCTTCAATGTACTATTGTTCTGTATTGGCAATTAAATGAAGTTTTGAGAAATAAATAAGTTTTATAATTACATTAGGGTGGCACTTTATTTTTATTTCCTTACAATTATAATCAATGGCCAGTGGTGATTTGCACATCTTCTTTATGTGAACTAGAGTGTTGAGATGTTAAATACTTCAAACATCCTAATATAAAGTTACTTTTGAAATACATATATATGATACATACATATGATACATAGGGGCCAGAGTAGCCAAGTGGTCTAAAGCGCTCTCCGTTACGAATCACTGCCATCTCACCTCTCTCTCTCATAGGTTGGTTCAAGTTTCAGATTCGGCCAATGTTTTTATGTGAGAAAGCTTGCAAGTAGCTTCTCATGGTTCTTTACGAAGGTTTCCCCTGGTTCTTCTCCACTATTAATACTGGCCACTATGTACAGCCTATAGTATGCTGAAAAAATGGCGTTAAACCCTATAACAACAACAACATATGATACATAATATGATACATACATACATATGATATTAAACAGTCTGCAAGAAGAAGAAAAAAATCATTTTTCTGATTTGTATAAAGTGCAAAAATGATTATGTAAGATGTGAAACAAAAAAAAAAGAGATCACACAATTGAAGAATAGGTCATCTATTTAAGCAAGCTTCTAGAAAATTACTGTATTCAAACCTGAATAAAAGAATATAGCATAACTGTATTCTTTGAGGAACGTAACAAAGTTACAAAAGAACATAGCTGGTAGACTTAACGGTCAAATATCATCCCCCCCATAAATACAGATTTAAATGCCAAATAGTCACAACTACAAAAATGATCTGCAAGTTGCATATTGTGCACTGCAACAAAACTGCATAATAGCTGAAGTGCTCTTTTGACTTGCTATGTCAATGATTTTTTAAACATGTTGGTTACTTTGAGGACTGAATCGTGTATTGTCCACTTGCTGGGAGATGTTGCAATGCTACAATCAAATCTGCTACTCCCTTTTTTGGTGTATATTTAGTATGAAGCCAGCATTTATTTTTAATTTAATAAATAAATATTTTATTTATTTATTTCATAATTATTGTTTATTCATATAGGGATTATTTTATTTATTCTTACTTGTCATTTAGTATATGACAACACTTATGTTAGAGTGCTATCTTTTCTTGCATTCACAGATGGTCTATACCCTAATATAGCTGAGACATGTAAACGGTTACCTGATAGGTAAAGCTGTATTATTCAAAGAAGCACTAAGGCAATTTTACACTTCCTACAATGTACAATTTTACTACAGGATGAGATAAATATCTATATCAAAGCTACAACTAAGTTTGAACAGGATTTTCTTATTAGGAAATAATGATGTCAAACTTATCACCAGTCAATAATTCTATATGAAAACCTTAAGTTGTTACCTCTCCCACCTTCTGCCATTGTAGCACAAATCTCCAAAACTTAGTTCCGACTGGGATCTGTAAAATAAAGATGATATGAAACAGTAAGCATTTACTAATGTTTCTAAAATACATACATATTTGGAATATTTAAAGTAAGCAGATTCTCAGGAACTGAAGTAAGTTACCATATTTATCTGATGCCCCATGCCCCATGATAAGCCCATGAGTCATGGCATGCCCACACACAATGTAGGCAAATATTTATTTGATATTTTTGTCATTTGATACACCTACACACTCCTGCATTTTCTAAAACTTTATTAGGCAGAACCCTGTCTTACCATGAGAAAATATTATGTTCAATCAATAATTTATAGATTAATTCCACGCATCTCAATTATCTAGGTTTAATATAGGTCATTTGTGATTTAATTTATTTGTTTATATTAAGCATAATGCATTAGTCCACACTACATGTATTCCTTTATATGATCTGTTACAACAATATTAAGATAAAACAGCATCATAAGAACTTGAAACATACACAACCTATATAAAGTTTTCTTTACTTTCTCTTTAATTTCATATGCAAAACACTGGACAAGGAATTTAAAATGTAGCCATAGTGAACATGGGATTTAAAAAGGTCACAGCCATAGTGAACTTGGGATTTAAAAAAGTAACCATAGTGAACATGGGATTTAAAAAGGTAACCATAGTGAACATGGGATATAAAAAGGTCACAGTCATAATGAACATGGGATTTGAAAAGGTAACCATAGTGAACATGGAAATTATAAAGTTAGCCATATCAAACAAGATATCCTGGTCAAATTATTTACATACATAACAGTTGTTAAGAAAAATTTAATTTCTCTGTGTTTAAATTTATTAAGATCTCATTTGGAGTATGCATCTGTCATATGGTTACAACATTAAAGAAAATTAGAATACTGCCACTGAAAACATTCAGAACAGAATACATGTACATGGATGCTGAAAATAGTATTCATATTCTAGTAGATTAGTGATGTTTGGGACTTTCATTATTTGCATATATGACATTTAAATTCAACATGACTCACATAAACCAATTAATCCATCAGCTAAGAACTCAGCAAGTAAGAAATGGCAAATTTTCCAATGATACCACAGTAATCACAATACAACCTGGGGGTCACAGTATACATTTTTTAAAGCACTGATACTGCATGCTATATCATATCCATTTTAAAAAAATAGCATGTTTTTAAATGCTGGAATATAGGAATCTGACAGATATTATATCAAATTGTGATTCAACCTTAGTGTACGAATACACATAGAAATGTTTTCAACAGTAAAACTACTGTTGATCTACAATTTCTAGATCATGGGTGAATTTCAGTTAATTTATCATTCATTTTTTTTTTACAAATAGAATAATTTGAAAAAACCAATAATCCCCATTTTATAAATAAATGAAACAATTTACACAATTTCATCTAAATCCTGGCTGACTGATTGGTGTGCTCTCTCTCTCTCTCTCTCTCTCTCTCTCTCTCTCTCTCTCTCTCTCTCTCTCTCTCTCTCCTTAGTGGCTGAGTGGTCTAAAGCGCTCTCCGTTACG
Organism: Unio delphinus; assembly: GCA_029339505.1. Classification (NCBI taxonomy): domain Eukaryota; kingdom Metazoa; phylum Mollusca; class Bivalvia; order Unionida; family Unionidae; genus Unio; species Unio delphinus. The sequence continues at coordinate 521,584 of JAQISU010000459.1, forward strand.
GATCACTGCTGTCTCACCTCTGCGTGGGTTCGAGTCTAAGATTCGGCTAATGTAGTTATGTGGGAAAGCTTGTCAGTAGCTTCTCGTGGGTCGGTGGTTCTTTCCAGGGTTTTTCCTCTGGTTCTTCCTCCACTAATAATACTGGCCGCCATGTATAGCCTATTGTGTGCTTAAAAATGGTGTTAAACCCTAAAACAGCAACAACAACAACAACTCTCCCTCTCTCTCTGAACTGGATGAAAACATTAACCTCCCACATCAGAGGTGGAAGCCCTAAGCACTTAGACCAGCCAGTGGTTATACTTGGTAACATTTTATGACCCATTAGCACAAATGTGAACATATGGTGGCATCTATTATACAGTTTAAAATTGGCAAGGTTGTAAGAGACTAAACCAGAGAAAACACACCCACACTAGTTTCTCTGCGAATGTTACCAAGGTATGTAGTGTTACAAATGAATGAGTCTGGAGCTGACCTCAGATGACCTGTAACTGTTAGATCTTTGGGAGCAACAGAATGTTAATGCCGTATATTATTAACACAACCCCCACCCACCCCGCAAATAATAAATACTGAGATAAATATAAACATTAAGTACAATGATTGCTAAAAATTCTGTTTAATAAATGTTGTTCGTTCAGAAAGAATTCATCATATACAGCGAGTGAGTAAACACGTGAGACGATCAATCGATATAAGATTGATTCGACTTACTAAGTTAATCAGTTACTGTGCGGGAAGGAATAAAGGTGGTAAACATGACTGAAATCGTTACGACCTCCCAAAATCCGGCATTTTTACGGGTAACACGGTCAGTCCTTTAATGAGACACTTCGCAGTTGTTCACCTCTACAGCATGTAATGTCAACAATAAAATAAATAGCGGGTAACACCCGGCACACCCTTATACCGTGCATCCGAAAAAGAAAGTAGAGTAAATGTCAGGTGATCGATAAAAACTACCTCCAAATAGAAGAGTCCTTTACATCACCATATCAATACTTCCGTACCATAACTAGATGATGTAGATACACTGAGACTATGTAATTTATTTTTATGTGTAAAAGTAAGAATTCTCTGTAACTCCAATCACATTTATATATAAACTGGAAAAATATTCATCTTCATATAACAAAGGCCGAGTCCTGTCGCTTATTTTGTAAGAATAAGATTTTTAAAAATACTTACGAAGCAGGAAAATATTAATAGTATTACTTTTACTGACATCAAGTGCTACATTGGTTACGTTATACTTAAAATGTGCTTGCGCTACAGAAAGAAAAAGAAAAATACAAAACGGAAAAGAATTCTAATATCTGACATCGGTCACTTGCTTCACTATTTCACAAAGCAGGCTTGAAGTTAGAAACATACTATTTCTCAAATCGCACATCATGCTAGTTTTGCGTATTTTCGTAAATCATAATAAAACAGTACACAAGTTTTATCTCACCATTTAATTCTTCGTAATTTGCAGTCGCTTGGAGAGGAAAGATACGTAATTTCAGTTTTGTTTTCCTCAAGGGGGAAGGGTGGGGCAAAACAAAGCAAAACATGATGGCTTGCTAATTTTCGTATATAGGTCACATAATTTTTACAGAACATGTAAATTTTGGGTGAGGGCTAAAATACGTTGATGGGGGGGGGGGAAGACACAATGTGCGGGTCTATACACAGATTTGTCTCATGCGTCAATCTAACAAAAACAACAACGTATAAAAATGTATGGCAATGATACTATTTAGGACATCATTGTCAAGTGCCAAATTTTTCGTCAGTGAAATCCAGTAATTAATTCGTAGGCTAGCCGACAATCAACTGTCTTGGAGTAGAGTTTGAACGGAAAGAATGTTAGTTTACCTCGGTCAAACTGTTACAATATTTAGAGTGAAAGCGGACTGAGTGTTTGACATGCGTAAAATATGTGATTCCTCACGTAGAGCTGTCAGAGTGATTGGAAACAAATGATAAGGTGACATTTCGATCCTAAGTGGCATTTTTGGCATCTTGATAGACGGTTTTCAAAAGGTCCGCAAGAATAGCATTTATTCCGATTGGTCAAATGTAGGGGTAAAGGGGGTGTGTCGAATCCCAGAATCGGGGAAATATATACTATGTATCAAATGAGGTTAGTCAGTTTGAAAATTTCTCTGCAAGAGAGAAACCAAAGGTAGAAGTAATTACCAAGACTCCGGGGGTAATTTTACAGCAGTGCCTTCGTAATAATAAGCTCAGGAAAGTCCGCAGGAAATAAAACGGCAAAAGCACGCCAAAAAACACAAGGTATTTAACTCAAATTCACCTTTATCACGATGTAATGTATATGATGTTTTTCTTTGTCATAGATGCACAATGTATCGATACTATGATTCAAATAGTTCAGTATTACATTGATTTAATAACGTACTTTGATACGTTTCTTCGTTACAGATGCATGATGTGTTCATATTTTTGTATGGATAGTCGCTTTTACAGTGATTTAATAATGTATTTTTGAATTCTGAATTAGCTTTTTTTTACCTTATATACATAGGTAGGTAAATGGGTGGTGTAGAAAACCCGCCGTGTACATTTATGATTGGAAAGTGTTACATTATTTTGAATTTATCATATTAGTAAATATGGATTGTGTGTTATGATATATTGCCTCACTTTACGTAATGATTTACGGGAATATATGACTTTCCCGAATTCTGATGTCGATAATTAGCAGTATAGCTCTATTGATCTGAAGACTTGTATAGTATTTGTTAGCCGTATAAATGATAACACTGGTAGTAAGATCTGATTTTTCGAACCTGAAGACGGACTTACAGTCTCAACTCTTAAAGTAACGAGATACTTAGGGCGTTTTACCCTTTTCTTTTCAGAGGAAAAATAGTTTGTTTGAAGATCGAATAAGAAATAGCGAGGAAGCCGAAATTCTCAGAGACGGGAAAAAGAAGTTGGAAGACAGAGTTGTGTAATCCCACGTACAACCAAAGGGCAAGCTCAAGTTGAGACTAACGCAGAAGAAGAAAAAAACCAGTCGACGAACAAGGTCATTTTGAATCACCCAACAGTCCAATGTTAAATGAACATTCGATTCCATGATGAAATTTACTCTCAGTATTAACGGCTAACTTCATTTATTTTTATTAGTGCTTGGGATTTTTATGAATGCATCCATCATTTTAAAGCTTCAGTTTATGTATTTCTGAACTAAGTGTATTCAGAAAGAAAGAAATTGTAATTCACAGTGTCATTCTTTTCTTAATTGTATTTTAATTAAATTCATATTTAACTTTACGGGGGCTCGTGTGTTGTCTTGTTCAAAGTACCATCTCAGATTACCATATCCATTAACCGGGTAAATTACACCGTAGAGATCATCTCCTAGATAACGATAATTAGAGGGAGGCGGTCTTCAAGTGTTGTTTTTTTTCCAAGTTGCGCAATACCTCTGACCAGGCCTTGTGCAATATTGTACTAATAACACTTTGATAACCGGCAGCACCTTACAAAGTGGGGGCTCGTCCGGGATTTGAAGTTTTCATTGCGATTGAAGTAATCTGAGCGTATTTTGAGCAAAGGCATAAATTGGTTATTATTATTAAGTAGGAATCGAGTGTATCAAACATTGTCTGCTATTTTGTATACTTGCATGTAAATTGTTTACGTTAAAAGTGGTTTGTAGAATTTGAGATTTATACCTTCTGTGTGAAATTATCATAAAGCGTTATAGCTGTACTACCTAAATAGTCTCTTGAGACAAGAGCCAGTGGGACAGTGCTGTATTTTAGACAGCAATTAATCACGTCTCGTTAGCAGTATCCCACTCTTGCTGGAATTTCGCCTGATCAATTATCTGTGACTGATTTAAACTGTCCATCTCGCTGCAGATAAGGTTATTTTAGGTCAAACTATTTTCGTAGGGAGAATTCTGTTATTGTTGGTCAGTTAAGGACGTAGTTCTAGGTAAAATAAAAGAAGGACGTAATGGCGACAGACAGACAGTTACTAAAGGAATTTAAATCCATTGGCAAAGACGAACTTGGGTACGACGGAGACAAGCTAAATGAATTTATGGAAAGAAGTTTGAAAGAACATAAGGAAGAAAAAGCTAGAGAACGAGAACAATTAGCCATGGAACGAGAGAAGGAAAAACAGAAAGAAATTGAACTAGCCCGACTACAGGCTGAGGGGGCCAGACTACAGGCGGAAGAGAAGGCGAGAGAACGAGAGCATGAGTTAGCCATGGAGAGACTAAGGCTCGAAGCCTAGTTCAGGAGTGTTGAAGAATCGAACGTACGTCCGGACACCCCGAGTAGTCGCGTGGAAGACAGACGACCCATACAGTTAACCATGCCGATGTTTAATGACAAGGATGAAACAATTGACAACTTTTTGACGCAGTTTGAAAAGTTGGACCTGGTTCACCAAATACCTAAGGACCAGTGGGCCATCAATATTTCAGCCTTTTTGCAGGGGGCGGCGAAAGATGTGTACCACAACATGACCCCAGCCGAGATAGATGATTATGACACTCTCATGAAAGCTTTACTTCGCCACTATGAGTTGTCAGCGGAAACGTTCCGGAAATTTTTTAGGGAATCATCAAAAATTGCTACCGAAACACACGCGCAATTTCACAGTCGAGTGCGCGTGATTTTTGATAAATGGATAAAAATGTCTGGCACCGCGTTAACGTACGGTGGTGTTCGCGAAGAGATTTTAAAGGAACACGTGTTAAGTACCTACAGAAAAGATTTAATTGTGTTTTTGGCGGAGCGTGAATTCTCAACTTTGGATGAGATAAGCGTAATGGCCGAGCGCTATGAGAGCGCGCATGCGCGTCCAACTGCTTGGAACGGTAGGGACCGACTTGGAATCGGTGAGCTTAGAAAGACCACTGAGGTGGCACCCCAGAGACGAAATGGTCAAAATGGTGGGAGGCCAGGGGCCGGAAATCCCAGGCATGTACCTTTCAGTGGGTCGGGAAATACTCAAGGGGTAGATAGGGATACCTCGGGTAGAAGAGGTGAGCCAGTATGTTATGGCTGTAATAAACCAGGCCATGTTGTCAAGGACTGTAGAAAGTATCGTCCGACAACGGTTAATTCGGTAACTCCGAATACTGTTAAGAAAGGGAAAACAGTGAAGTCTATGAATATAGCGAGGGCTACGGTAAATGGTGAGGAAGCCACGGTGCTGTATGACACCGGCTGTAGCTACCCTTCCTTGGTAGACCGTAGATACGTTAAACCTGGAGATTATACAGGTGAGACGGTAGAAGTACAGTTTGCTAACAGGACGAAGGATTCGCTTCCGGTCGTTAGCATAGACCTGGATTCCCCATATGTAAAAGGGCGAATTCAAGCAGCGTATTTGTCGGGACTGTCTCATGACGTAATATTAGGGTGTAGGTATGTGTTGCCCCAACCTAACCCTATGACGTGTAACCCTATACATGTCGGGTCAGTGGAGACGAGGGTTATGAAGCGAAGGTCAGGGTCGAAGCCGCTAAGATCCTTGACTTCGCCCATAGATATTTTGGTACCTGGTGAGTTAGAGAAGCTTCAAAAAGAAGATGTGTCTCTTGACAAGGTACGTAGGTACGCGACGGACGGGTCCGTACGGAAATTGCCAGACGGCGAGGTTAAGTTCGCGACAAAACGCGGTATTTTGTATCGGTACGCCAAGAAAGGGGTCGATACGTTTAAACAAGTTGTGGTACCCGTAGGGAAGCGCGACGAAGTGCTTAGGTTAGCACATGAGGGTCTTCTTTGAAGCCACATGGGCGTGGCGAAAACCAGAGATAGGTTGGTGAGGGAGTTTTATTGGCCAGGTGTGCATGGGGATGTGAGGAGGTTTTGTTTGTCATGTGACAAGTGTCAGCGAGTGGCACCGAAAACCTCCCATCGCCCAGTGCCACTAGGAACCACCCACTAATAGATGAACCTTTCTCGAGAGTGGCGATGGATTTAGTAGGTCCGATTAAGCCGGCGGCGGAAAGTGGAAATCGGTATATATTAACGGTCGTAGATTACGCTACCCGGTACCCGGAGGCAGTGGCCTTGAAAAACATTGACTCAGTCACGGTGGCTGAGGCCTTGTTAGGGGTGTGGTCGAGAGTCGGAGTTCCAGACGAGATACTGACCGACCATGGGACGCAGTTCGTGAGCCAGGTGATGGAAGAGGTAAATAGATTACTCTCCATTAGACACCTGACGACTACCCCGTACCACCCGCAGTGTAATGGGCTGGTAGAACGTTTCAATGGGACATTGAAACAGGCTTTAAAGAAGCTATGTGAAGGTCGACCTAGGGATTGGGATCGATACCTTCTGGCGATACTGTTCGCGTATCGAGAAGTACCGCAGGCAAGTTTGGGTTTTTCACCTTTTGAATTAGTTTATGGGCGGACGGTAAGGGGACCCATGGCTGTATTGAAACAGTTATGGACGGATGAGCAAGCATCCGAAGAAGTGCGTACAACATACCAATATGTTGTCGACTTGCGTAACAAACTGGAAGAAGTTTGTAAATTGGTTCAAGAAAATCTCTGCGACGCAAGGGGACGTCAAGCCAAGTATTACAACAAAAGGGCGAAGGAACGTCACTTTGAGGTGGGTGACAAGGTGTTGTTGTTGTTGCCATTGGAGCACAACAAGCTGCAAGTCTCATGGAGGGGGCCATTTGTTGTAACAGAGAAGAAAGGTGGACAAAACTACCGTATCCGAGTAGGGGATAAGGATAAGTTGTTCCACGTAAATCTTTTGAAGCGGTACCGTGTGCGAGAACCACCCACGGAGTTCGTGGTGGCTACCGTCGTGACGGAAGAATCCGACGACAACGCAGGGCAGGCGGAAGTACTCCCTAGTTGTCCGTTGACGAGGTGGAAACCTACGTCGACGTCACACTTGACGTTACGTTAACGTCAGACCAACGTAAAGAGGTGGAGTCGGTACTTCAAGAATATTCGAGCGTCTTAACAGAGAGACCGGGGAGGACAGAGCTGGAGGAGTTCTCTTTGAAGCTGCTGGACAAGAACCCAGTAAAGTTAAGACCATATCCGTTGCCGTACGCGAAGTTGGAAGCGGTCCGTAAGGAAGTTGAAACTATGTTAGACTTGGGTATTATCGAACCAAGCGAGTCGGCGTATAGCTCCCCTGTTGTACTGGTCCAGAAGAAGGATGGGACACACAGATTTTGTGTCGATTACCGAAAGTTAAACCGAATCACAGAATTCCAGGTAGAACTTTTACCTGACCCTGAGTCTATTTTCGCAGGAGTAACCCATGCTAAATATTTTTCTAAGATTGATCTGTCCAAAGGATACTGGCAAATTCCAGTCCGTAGTGAAGACAGAGCAAAACTCGCCTTTGCAACTCCAGATAGGACTTACCAGTGGGTGGTCATGCCATTCGGGGTGCAGAATGCGCCCAGTGTCTTCACCCGTATGATGCGGAAATTCCTTGAACCATTGCGGGGGATGGGAGTTTCCAACTTCATGGACGATCTTCTATTAGCTACAGCTACATGGCAAGAACACATACTTTTGCTGAAAAACGTCTTAGAACGACTACGACAAACCGGACTGACCGCACGACCATCGAAGTGCCATATAGGTTTCAGAAAATTAGACTACCTAGGACATACCCTCAGCGAGGACACGTTAAAACCCGAGAGCTCAAAGGTCGAACAACTTAGGGACGCATTACGACCGACTACTAAGACTGAAGTTAAATCTTTTCTAGGTTTGGCAAGGTACTATAGGAGATATGTGGCAAATTTTAGTGCTATTGTGAGTCCATTGACTGACTTGACTCGGAAAAAAGCGCCGACCAAAGTAGTATGGACATACGCATGTGAACGCGCATTTCAGACGCTAAAAGACAGACTGACGTCAGACGCCATAGTTCAGTAACCTGACGTGACACGGTATTTTGTTTTGAGGACAGATGCTTGTGATAGAGGTTTAGGTGCAGTGTTACTGCAAGAACACGAGGGAAGCTTATTCCCAGTTGCGAATGGAAGTAGGAAACTGTCAAAGGCGGAAATTAACTATTCAGTGTCGGAGAAAGAATGTTTGGCGCTTATCTTTGGAATAACTAAGTTCCAACGGTGTCTGTATGGTAGGAAGTTTACTTTCGAAACAGATAATCAACCACTGGCTTATTTGGCCCAGGCGAAATTGACTAACGGTCGATTGATGAGATGGTCGCTGTTTCTACAACAGTATCAGATTCTAGTGCGGTATATCAAAGGTAGTGATAATGTGGGAGCGGATTGTTTAAGTCGGTTAGGAATGGCTGAAGTGAATAGGTCACCTAAGGACATGTAACGGGGGCAGTATAGTTCACCGAAAAATTTGGGAGAGTAAAAATACCGATTTTTCTCTTTGAAAGGGGGTAATGTCAAGTGCCAAATTTTTCGTCAGTGAAATCCAGTAATTAATTCGTAGGCTAGCCGACAATCAACTGTCTTGGAGTAGAGTTTGAACGGAAAGAATGTTAGTTTACCTCGGTCAGACTGTTACAATATTTAGAGTGAAAGCGGACTGAGTGTTTGACACGCGTAAAATATGTGATTCCTCACGTAGAGCTGTCAGAGTGATTGGAAACAAATGATAAGGTGACATTTCGATCCTAAGTGGTATTTTTGGCATCTTGATAGACGGTTTTCAAAAGGTCCGCAAGAATAGCATTTATTCCGATTGGTCAAATGTAGGGGGAAAGGGGGAGTGTCGAATCCCAGAATCGGGGAAATATATACTACGTATCAAACGAGGTTAGTCAGTCTGAAAATTTCTCTGCAAGAGAGAAACCAAAGGTAGAAGTAATTACCAAGACTCCGGGGGTAATTTTACAGCAGTGCCTTCGTAATAATAAGCTCAGAAAAGTCCGCCGGAAATCAAACGGCAGAAGCACGCCGAAAAACACAAGGTATTTAACTCAAATTCACCTTTATCACAATGTAATGTATATGATGTTTTTCTTTGTCATAGATGCACAATGTATCGATACTATGATACAAATAGTTCAGTATTACATTGATTTAATAACGTACTTTGATATGTTTCTTTGTTACAGATGCATGATGTGTTCATATTTTTGTATGGATAGTCGCTTTTACAGTGATTTAATAATGTATTTTTGAATTCTGAATTAGCTTTTTTTACCTTATATACATAGGTAGGTAAATGGGTGGTGTAGAAAACCCGCCGTGTACATTTATGATTGGAAAGTGTTACATTATTTTGAATTTATCATATTAGTAAATATGGATTGTGTGTTATGATATATTGCCTCACTTTACGTAATGATTTACGGGAATATATGACTTTCCCGAATTCTGATGTCGATAATTAGCAGTATAGTTCTATTGATCTGAAGACTTGTATAGTATTTGTTAGCCGAATAAATGATAACACTGATAGTAAGATCTGATTTTTCGAACCTGAAGACGGACTTACAATCTCAACTCTTAAAGTAACGAGATACTTAGGGCGTTTTACCCTTTTCTTTTCAGAGGAAAAATAGTTTGTTTGAAGATCGAATAAGAAATAGCGAGGAAGCCGAAATTCTCAGAGACGGGAAAAAGAAGTTGGAAGACAGAGTTGTGTAATCCCACGTACAACCGAAGGGCAAGCTCAAGTTGAGACTAACGCAGAAGAAGGAAAAAACAGTCGACGAACAAGGTCATTTTGAATCACCCAACAGTCCAATGTTAAATGAACATTCGATTCCATGATGAAATTTACTCTCAGTACTAACGGTTAACTTCATTTATTTGTATTAGTGCTTGGGATTTTTTAAAATGTTTCCATCATTTTAAAGCTTCAGTTTATGTATTTCTGAACTAAGTGTATTCAGAAAGAAAGAAATTGTAATTCACAGTGTCATTCTTTTCTTAATTGTATTTTAATTAAATTCATATTTAACTTTACGGGGGCTCGTGTGTTGTCTTGTTCAAAGTACCATCTCAGATTACCATATCTATTAACCGGGCAAATTACACCGTAGAGATCATCTCCTAGATAACGATAATTAAAGGGAGGCGGTCTTCAAGTGTTGTTTTTTTTTTCCAAGTTGCGCAATACCTCTGACCAGGCCTTGTGCAATATTGTACTAATAACACTTTGATAACCAGCAGCACCTTACAATCATGTTTAGTAAAAAAATAATAAGATTGACATTTTCTCTAAATTGTATTAAAGTATTGTTTCATTCATTTATATTAAAGTAATTCTCTAAAATATATTGCGATTAATTTCATTTATTTTAAAATCACAACTATGTATATTAATGGAATGAAAGTACATGTTGTTACAAGCAAAAGGGCAAAGTACATTGTTGTGTGGAATAAGTGTGTGATGTTACGAGAAGGCATTGTATATTACATGCTCTTTTCGCTAATTCAGCAAGAAATATAAAGTCTGCTGAGCAAGAAATATAATTCTGCAAGCTGTAGGTTTCAAGATTGTACATTGGCGAATTTCCAAGGCAGTGAATAAGAGCTTGGGTCTAACTGTCTGTCGAATGACGTAAAACAAAATGGTTCTTATGTAATAAAGAGTAAAGCATCTTCTAGCTGGATGTAATATACATCGGTACACGAGGAATGGCCATATTTGGTTTTGCCATGCGCCAGATACATATAATAAATAAGCGCGCAAATCGCCCAGGTCAATTCCTCGCATCCAGAAACTAGCAAGAGACTTGTCTCTTTCATTACAGGTAAAAACTGTATATATCGTAAACTTCTTTGAGAAACAGGCATTTTTAATGTTTGAGATTTTAATGGTAAAGTTCATATGTTGCAACATTGCTCACTGAATTTTTTTTATTTATAATACATTATATTGGAAAGTTTAATTGTTTTAAAGAATTCATATTTAATTATATTTATGGTAATTTTTATTCTAAAAGACGAATTCGCTACCAAATTGATGTTCAGATTTAAGGTTGAAATAAAGTATTCTTTAAGTAACAAAGAATAATATCTAGCAACATATTCCAGATCAATATTCTATTTTAAAATGAGTAAAATACATTTCTTTAAATTGATTGCTGCATTAATTGCAGTTTTTACCTTTTATACTTTTAGCTGTCATGAAATTGATCGAGTTTTAATTTTTCGTATTATATTCTAAAATGCTGAAATTATACAAATGAATGAAGTTGGAAAGCTCAAAAGGAAAGTGTTATTTTATATGTATTTCATGTATATTGAATATAAAGTTCATAGATGTGTTTCTAGAATGTAGTAATATATGTGTGTTGAGTATTTAAATAAAATTCCTCGCATCCAGAAGCTAGCAAGAAGCTTGTCTCTTTCATTACAGATGTAGCTGTATCTCATCATCGTCGTAATACTTCTTTTAAGAGCTCTCTCTCTCTCTCTCTCTCTCTCTCTCTCTCTCTCTCTCTCTCTCTCTCTCTCTCTCTCTCTCTCTCTCTCACCATGGACATCGACTTTCCTTAACTGACGAGCAATTCAATCTCAAAGCAATAAACTTTTTTTTTCATAAAAATACCATAGAATAGTACAAAAAGCATCAAAGCCACTCAACAGCAAGAATATTGATTAAAAATTTGATACAAGGCCACAGAAATGTCAAACACGTGACAGTGCGTCAGAATAAACGTTAAAATATCACATCGGGCTTTGAACTAACGTTTGCGTTGTTGATTAAACTCACAAAAGAAATAGCTGAAAGATCCGAGTGTATTAAAATGACTACTAAGGCCACCATGGAGCCGATGGTGGAGCCAATGGGAACAGAGGAGGAATCTTGTTCAGTTTCCAAGAGAGCCAAACTTAACAAGGATATCAAGAAAGTCAAGGAAGCCACAACAGCAACTGCAGAAACTATGGTGCGTTTGCTAGAGGGAAATGCATTTAAGAAGAAGAAGCTGTTGGTGAATTTGAGAAGATGTTAGAGAGACACGTGCCAGAATACCAGACGTGCAACCCGCATACAAGTCAGAGTTAAAAAATCCACCCCAATTCTTAAACGAATACGCTTGCCAAGAAATCTTTATCTCTATACATCCTATAAATTTCGCTGATAATAAAATAGACATCCCAACTGGAGAGACAACATAATAAGACAAACAAGACAATTCTAAACATATGGATAGTGAATAAACTAGACTAGTATTCAAGGAGTTTACTGGAAATAATCAAGCTACCGGTATTCAGTAGGCATATTTCGATCAAATACTGAATCCATATAGCGGTTAAAAGTTTAACAAAGGTGAAGCGTCATAGAGATTCTTTTTTTAAACGCTGAGTACCTCAGCCAGTGATGCTAAAACCACAGCTTAAATTACCACGTCAACATACAATAAAACAAAATCCTGGGGCACACGAGTTTGATTGTAGTGGCCCGAGTTTCTCTGACCCTTGTCACATGATTTTTGATATACGTGTCCAAATATCAAACATGGGGTGGCAAGGGTCAGAGGAAACTCGGACTATAATCGTCGATACTATTTGCCGTCTTGCTGCAGCAGCAACTGTTGGTTATGGTGTGACTGTTATCATGACCACGTCAACTATTGTAGGTGCACCAATATATATTATTGCCAGAACTATATCGATAGTAACCGGTGTCTCTGGTGCTTCTGGTAAATTAATTTAAATTCGACTGCATTCAAAAATATACGCCCATTCCGAATTGCTTGCCGCCATAAAAAAAACAGTCTCTATACGATGAGTAAATTATATTCAGCAGCAAACGAAGATTAAACTTGAAGCTCAATATCATTTTTTAAAAAAAACCTTGACCGCTCCAGTGGCCTAATGGTTAGAGCTTCCACCTCAGATGCGGGAGGTGGTGAAGTCGACCCCCGGCCTAGTCATAATAAAGACTTATATATATATGGTATTAATAGCTGCCTCACCAGACACTCAGCATTAAACGGTTAGTGGACTGGTCGGCCTGGTGTTAGGATATCGTGACTGGGTGAGACATCATGCTACATGTCTGCGACATGATGTCTCAATGCTAGACATCACTATAAACTGCCACATTGCAGACATCATAGAGATATTTGTTTTTAAAGCTACGTTAAAAATCCAGATCACACCCAGACACAGATAAAACTTGTTTAAAAGTTTATTTACAAATGCCGAGCTGAAAAGGGGTCCTGATCGTAAATCCAATGGTCCCGCGTTTGCTAAGTACATTGTCGCAGTGGCAGACTTGAAAATTGATACATTTAAAAAAAATGAACTGATGGCAATGAAATTGTTTCCATATTCGTACTGCACCACCAGATTAATATTTAAAAAAAATGTAGCTGTTTGAACGTTTGTTAACTATTCGCATGTTTTACACCTTGCTTAAAGAAACAGATTTGTATGATTACGATTTTAACGTAGTTTTCAACAATTAAGGATGCTGCATTCTAATCGCGAATGCGGCAGGTTTTCTGTATTATTAGGGTTGTAATTTCTGTAGCATTAGATGTTATATTACGACTTGCTGCTACAAACCAACCATTTAATTATCCATGGGAGGGTGTGCACTTTGTCGTCACCAAAGATAATTTATTGTCATGTTATTTGAGCAAATAAATTACTTTTCATAAACAACCATTCCGTAAATTTATTTCAGCAGATTAATATCGCAATTTATCACAATGGGACCAAGTTATATCTATCTATCTATCTATATATATATATATATATATATATATATATATATATATATATATATATATATATATATTAGAAATACAAGTGTCCTGCCATGAGCAGTGAGTGTTAAGAAATCAAACTGTTAACATGTCTGAAAGTCCGCTTCTATCAAAGCATATATTCTTTATCTATGAAAGATGGATTTAATTCTTCCTCAGAGAATACATGGTATGAGAATGATGACACAGAGAGTGTATAATTATATTTATTTAATCATCAGAAATTTGCAAAACAAAATATGTTACTAAATCAATATATTAGTCTCCAATTACAACAAATCATTGGGATCCTTCTCACTAGTTGATAAAAAGAATTTGTTAATTACTGAATATATTTGTATCAATAAAATTGTACAAAATCAGAAAACAGCTAATATAAAAAAATTTTTTTTTAGTGATTTGCTAAAGAAATTTTTTGCTATTAATATCAAACATATCAGAATGTAATCATGATCATGTAGCTCTCATCTCCTAAACCTTCTATAATTCAAGCAGTCATTTTATACAATAATTATGATCCAAACAAAAAAAATGGAAACTAATGTGATCTCCTATGAAATGTTCTCTGTAACTGGGAAAAACAATTATACAATAGTTAAAGAAAGTCATTTCTAATTATTAAAAAATGGTACAATAATGAGTGGATATAAGAAACTCAGAAAGTATTGTTCCCCATTACTTTCTTCAAATTGCTGTTCTTAAAGTCAGAAACTGTTATTATTGTCCATTCCTGAAACCAGATTTCACTGTGTGGAAGTCACAGACATGGGATATTGATCAGTATGACCATTAGAAGAATATTTCATGCTTCAGTAACTTTAATGATTAAGCACTGTAGCTGTTTCAACTTCAATAGTGAAAAAACCAGAATCTGTGAGGGCTAGGGTATATCACAGAAATATGGATGTAGTTATGAGCTAATTGTCAAACATTGTTAGATTCCATAATTACTTGAAAATAGGCTTAATATCCAATAAATCTTCCTAATTTCTTCACTGATTACAGCAATTTATAATTAAATAACTAAATTACAAGTAATTATACTCTTTTCCTCACATTTATTTGTACTTTACAAAAATTGCATTAATTGTGGTAATCGATTAATAATCCGATCATTCAATTTGTCTGCATAAATATATATATATATATATATATATATATATATATATATATATATATATATATATATATATATATATATATATATATAGATATGATCCTTTAATTTTCTTATCTCTCAAAAGTTAATTATTGCAATTATGTTCAATTTTTTTTCCATACAGACGTGATTTTATATAGTTTTTGTGTCATTATACCAATCAAACTGCACTAGTCTAGCACAGATGTTTTTAGATTTTTAGATGCTTATAAGATACAACACTAAAATCCAAATATTCCTATCAAATTTATTTGCTGCAGTTCATGAATTTGTCCAACCATACGTCAGTTTGTGTCAAAACGCTTCCCTATGCAAAATAAATAACAAAAATGATGTCTCATAAATTGATAATAGCTACGCTGGCTTGAAAATCTTATCCGGTCAGCTATATATGAAAACAAATATTGCTACCAAAGTATGTTGGTCTGGCTCATTGGATTTTGCTCAGTCATACTATTAGCATTTTGTCACATGGTCTGAAAAGTTATAAAACATAGAAATATTGCCATAATGGCATGCAAACCTAACTCTTTCTTCTACAAATAAGCACATAAAATTTAACCGACTTATTTCGCCATAAAATGTCTCAGTAAAAAAATTAATTTTAACTGGGGAATCAACTTATGACTATTAAATTAAATGAAAATTTAATGACTCTAAATAAACTAGTTTTTGTGCTGTTGTAGTAAAACAGATTAGAGATGGACCGATGTAAAACAATATGCCTCCTTTATCTGTAGCAACAACTCGTATTTAAAAAAATTATCAAAGAGAGTTTGTGATCGCTCTCCTAGTTTTCATTACTACACTGGCCCAAGAGACTACCCAATAGCAATATAGTAATATAGACTTCATCAATACCATGACATTCTTCATAAAATCTACATAAAATTAATTATTTTTCTTGGAAGTCCCTCTTAATGTTTCTTTCATTATTAGTGTCCATATCTGATGGCACACCAGCTCCATAGGTCTTGATGTCCATATGCTGTCAGATCTGATTTAAATCTGTCATGCAGTTGGAACATTTAGAAGTTTCTGTGTAGTTTATTCCTATTTAAAGAATTATTGTTTATTACTGATTTGCATCATTATATCAATTTCTGTTTTGAGGCCAGAACAGTAAAACTTAACAAAATAATCTGAGTTTTCTTTATGAATCAGCAATTTAAAGGCTTTCTATTTTTAGCAGCATGCTGCATTTCAAGATTGTCAATACGTACAAACTTAAAAGGTCTCGATGCTAGTTTTCAATATAACAGCTCTAATTGAATGAGAGTTAAGATTGTTTATTTGAAAAAAGTATGCTCCATGTCAAATTTAATCATCGACACAGGTCAAGAAAATTTGTTAAGTCCCTTTGTAAATCAATTTTCCTGTATTGCTAATATGTACTTTCAGTGAAATCCATGTTTGTGATAATAGCTGTTCATTTTAGAAGAATATTTTTCATAAATGTGTTCTAACAATACGGAAACATAACTGTTCAAAGATACTCGTTATTTTTCATAAATGTGTTCTAACAATACGGGAACATAACTGTTCAAAGATACTCGTTATTTTTCATAAATGTGTTCTAACAATACGGAAACATAACTGTTTTATTTATATTTGGTTAATCAGAATCCCTTAAATCTCGATGGTTATCAATGACATCATCTAAATAAAGTAAACTTCTTGTCATGCATCCAACCTGCTTTAGGTTACATCTTAGTTGTAATGATATGTATCAGTGATCCTTTAGTTCTAACAGCTCCTGCTTCCCATTTTAACCCTAACATTAGCGAGGCAACTATTAAATTTAATTGCAAACTGTTCACTGGAGATAAAACATGCTGTGGTAATAAAAGAAAACATTACTCTATATTTGAAACATGCCTTAAAATGTTATTATTGGTTCTCGATTTGCTGTTGTGTTAAGTGCCAATCACATAAACAGCTGAGATGATCTGAATAGATTTCAGTTTCCTTTTTTGGAAAAGAAATTTCCAGTAACGAAAATGCAGGTTTCTTTAAATTACTGTGCATATATCTGAAGCGTAATTGTATCTTGCAGATATAGCTGAGGTGGTCTGAATAGATTAACTGCTTTCTTCTAAAAGTAAATATTTATGAAAAACGTTTTCTCTCAGAAAACTATTGCTTAGAATTTCATCTCACAAGAGTATATTTATTCCAGTCTACTATTATAAAAAGAACATTTATTATGTGATAGAGAGCCTGAAGCAATTGTTCAATTCCATGGTCTTTTTAGGAAATAACCTTTACAACTTTTGGCCTGTGCTTCATGGCTACAGAGTGTTTAAGAGATTGGAAAAACAAAATGACAAAACAAGCCAAATCAGCAATATTTCTACTGCTTGTTGTACAAAAATTCCCATCGTCTATATAGCCCTAGTCATACTTGAAATTAAACTAAGCATGTTTGGTTGTTTAGTACTATATGATAAGTCATAACATTTATAAACACACACACACACACACACAGATATATATATATATATATATATATATATATATATATAAACACACACAAAAAGTTATGCTGACATGTGATAACATGAAACCACAACAACAAAAATCCTGACAAACTTGCAAACAATATAGCAAGACAAAACATGTACATTTTTGGGATACAGAAGTCCATGCAAGAGTGAATACTTTCGTTCTGTCAGTGGAAATTAATCAAAAACATTTCTATGTTGGAAATATTGCAAATGTAGACTGGAAGGCTGACATCTTTAGAAGTTATCAATTATTTTCCCATCAAAGACATAGACTGAGAACTCCAAAGACTCGTATCTGGTTGTAAGGTCTTGACATATAGTGCAATTTTGACAAGACATAACATGTATGAAACAAGATATATATAAACACACATACAGTTATGCTGAGATGTGATAATACAAAAAAGAACCAAACCCATAAAAAAAATCCTGACATACTTGCAAACAATATAACAAGACAAAACATACAAACACATTTTTGGGATACAGAAGTCCATGCAAGAGTGAATCCCTTCATTCTTTCAGTGGAAAATAATCAAAAATGTTTCTCTGTTCGAAATATTGCAAATGTTGACTGGAAGGCTGAAATCTTTTTAAGTTAACAATTCTTCTTACATCAAAGAAATACTTAAAAAATTGTATAAAAGTAAATGTCTTTGAATTTATGACTTTGGTATATTAGTGTTTTGTTTGTTTATTTATGAATGTGTAGACAAATATTCCTGAATAATGAACAAGTGTACTTTCAAACAAATTTCTCTGCCAGCCAGAACACACCTGGAGTTTCAAATTTAAAATCTGAGAAAAATAATTTTGCATCAAAAAGAAACAAATGCTGAGTCACTTGACAATCACCCACTTAATACATGCTCACATATAGTAATTACATTCCTCGTTCCTGAAATGTGAAAGAAACCTCTCCGAAAATACTAAATACAAGACGGTAATTTGATGAATTTGTAAAATATGTGGCTTAGACTTAGTTTTATGACTTTGCAGCAAAAGTATTTTTGTGGTGATTTGTCATTTATGCTGTTTAAGCCATATTTAGTTATTTCCTTTCATCTCCTTAATTGCAATAAATACTTCTATATATAGTAAATGACACTGTTTATAGTCAGATCAAGTTACCTGTCTACAGATTGATTTATCACTCAATGTTTTGTGCAAATATAAATTTATACAAACATTACTTAATAAAAACAATGAAATTTATGATAGAGAAAATTTGGTCAAAGTTTGTATTGAAAATGTCGAGACATTATCAAATTTTGCAATGATCATGGGTATTTATTTGTTGATTCATTTCTTAGTGCAGTATTCATATACCAGTTTCCATTAATATAGGTGAAATTAATCCAAGATATTGAGCTGAAAATATCTAAAGTACTCAAGAATAAAAATCAGGTGGTCAAAGCTAACAAGGTTTAATTTAACTCCTTTTAGGGTGCATCTATCTCCCCATAATAATGAGTTGATGAAATACTGTCCAAGACAGTCATGATGAAATTGAACAAAAAACAAACAATACACAAGTTACACAATTATTAAACATAAGGTCAAAGTCATCTACTACCATCCACATATCAATGCTTCTGTATAGATGAAACCGGATCCATTTATTGAAGGTGTTAATAAATGAGTAACTAAAAATACACAAGTAACACAAACATGCATAAAACGTCACAGTGATCGACTTTAGCATGGATGAGTTACTCTGCTATTATCTATTTCAAAATCAGATTACTGAGGACATAACAAATGAATGGCAAAAAATAAAAAGAAATTCAAGAAAATACAAATGCCAGTCAGGTATGAAAATCAGGTCACAATCACCTGTCATTCACATGTCCTTATTACTCTTCCTAAAATGCATTCACATGCAACATACCAATTTTCATAAGTGTAGAGTAAATTGGGTCCAAATTATTTGGGACATCATATATGTTTGATAAACTTGAAAATTAGGTCACAGTAACATACTTTTAGCAAGGCTGAGATGCAGAATATACAAATATTGATGAGTGAAGAAATAGGATGTAAGATAAATGGATTAATAATTGAACACATACATGTAGAAACGCACACCAGGCAAAATGCTAAATAATTATTCTGTCGATGTCCTTCACAAGGAAATAATAAAGCCTGAAACTTGTGATTCCCTTAATTCCTAATAAAGTAATATCAGTAATTAATCTTGCCTTCAAATGATGACAGTTGTGAAAATCCCAACAAAATTTATTTATTTGGGAGAAACAGAACTTGTAAGTTGATCTTAATTGTAAGCTTGACAGAGAGATAACATGACCAGCATTTGTCTTATATGAATTTAGATAATCAGACATATCCAATATTTTGCCAAAATTCTACATTTGTCTTATATGATCAGATTGATCCAAGAGTTTGCCAAAATTCTACTTTTCTCCATAGAGATAATAGTATTCATTTAAAAGATATTTAATACTTTATGGTATGATGCCTTAATTTATTATTAATGTTTTCAGTCCCTACAGAAATATTGGAAAGAAATTTATGCAGAATATGCAAGATTTTGTGAGAAATATAATATTTTCCAATATAATTTGGATTATTAAAATGCTCTGTACCCTGGGTTATCTATCTGTATTTCCATAACTATGAAGGAAAATCAAATTAATATGGAAAATTCCATGTCATCTCATATGGTCAGCTTGCAAGTTAAAGAAAACTGATATTACTTTGAATAAGTACAAAATCAGAACAGACACTTCACAAGATACCTCAATTTTCTTGAGCCTTCCATAAATTTAGTTAGAAAATATATAACTTTATGATTAAACTGAACTTAAGAATATTTACCACTAAACATACTGCAGAGTGTGAACAGATGTACAGACATACGAACATGTATAAAATGTTCAGCTTCAGTCACAACAGAATAAACAATAATTAATAAAAACATGTCAGAACGTAAGTAAATATCATTTGAACATAAAGACATACAAATGTATGATGACAAACATGAAAATGAAAACAACAAAGTAAATATTGTGGCATGATTAATATCCAAATATACATCTCAATATATATTTAGATCTCACTCATTATCAGACCAATCTGATTAATATCCAAAGATACATCTCAATATATTTAGATCACACTCATTATCAGACAAATCTGATTAATATCCAAATATACATCTCAATATATTTAGATCTCACTCATTATCAGACCAATCTGATTAATATCCAATATACATCTCAATATATTTAGATCTCACTCATTATCAGACCAATCTGAGATCTTGATGATACCATCCAAGTCTGATCTACATCTTCGAAAAAATTTGACCTCCAGGGTAATAACAATGTCACCCAATGAGATACAAGATTAACTAATTATGGCTCTTGCTTCTCATCAAACTTGATGATATTAGCAAACAGTCCAGATCTGATCCAAGTCAGATGATAACTATCACTCCCATAAGAGGGAACAAACTAGGCCAAATCTTACTTGCAGAGAAAACACAGCATGCTACAATCATTCAAATTAAAATAATCGTTTATTAAAATGAATGGATATTACTTATAACAAAATGTATATGCATAAAAACTATCCATTTTGTTAGAGGTAAATCTCTTATTATTTACACTTAATTTATACAGATCCATACAAGATCGACATTTTTCAATTGAGATCTTGTACGTGTCAGCAACCAGTAAAATATAAAAAATATTTTTTAGAAATATACATTATTTTTACAATTATATATATATATATATATATATATATATATATATATATATATATATATATATATATATATATATAGACTAACTATTATTGCTATAGTTTTTTATAATTAATTGGTGTAAGTTTCCCAAATGATACCTAATCAGATTTCACAAACCTCATCAACGGTGGGCCCCAAGTGGTCTAAAGCGCTCACCGTTATGGATCACTATCTCACCTCTGTTTGCATGGGTTTGAGTCTCAGGCTCGGCTAATGTAGTTATGTGAGAAAGCTTGCCGGTAACTTCTCGTGGGTCGGTGGTTCTTTCTGGGGTTTTCCTGGGTTGTTCCTCCACCAATAATACTGGCCACCATGTATTGCCCATCTTGTGCTGAAAAATGGCGTTAAATCCAACAACACAACAACAAACCCCATCAACAGATATTAAGGATAGAATGTGTCATAGGACATATTTATTGGTTATTTGTTATATATATTATAACATATTGTTATTTGTCCTTCACATAATGTGACCTATTTTATTTACAGACACTACGAGTCAGATGACATTTCTGAACAAAGTTAAGAAATTTTACATTTATATTATTTTATAAAATCCTGATTTTGATAATGTTCATACACCCAACCATCCATATCTAAAAACAGACCCAAGGTTAATGAAAATATCAGATGGTCCTAGCAATGGGTGGAAACATAATAACTTATGAATATACATATAACCCAATTAAGCTGAGTTTGTGGTTCCATATTTGTTCTTATTATTTTGCACATCAACGATCAACAAAAATTGAATAGCTTATTAAATAAGATATATATTATTTGATGTAAGCATATACTGATAAATACATAATTAAAAAAACATTTACATAGTTAACAAAGAACATATTTATCTATCAAAATGACTTGTAAGCTAAAGTAATAAAGTTCAATACTTCTATGTATGTAAGTCTGACAATTATTTTATTTTGGATCATAATTTTAAAAAAAAATCTTTCTTCATCATAAACACAAGATTCTTTAATAAAACTGACATTGTTTATTAAAATTTGGGTTGTCCTTTAGAAACACCTGACATTAAATAGGCTGACAGCTCAAATATTAGTCTAAATTACATTCAAATTTATGATGCCACAATTAATACAACAAATTGGACTGTTGTACTGTTTGTATCTTTCATACCTATAGTATTTGTATTCTATCCGTCCACTAAGAATACAATAAATGTTTCTTCTGTCAGTTTTAAAATGGAGAACTTTGCATTCTTATCATGATTTTACAAATATTGTGCTTAGAAGTTGCTAAAAATTATGACTGACATTCTTAAATATAGTTATTTGCACACGTAAGATATAATTAATAAAAAGTATTTGAAAATTGCTTTCAATAATCACACACAGGATTGTCTATAGCTAAGCAAGAATTACAACAACCATTTAAACACATTTACAATAGATATTCTTATCGACACATATATGTACATGCTATTCTATAAAGCTCTGTACTTTCTGTACAGAACAAAATACTTAGAAAACATTAAATATAGAATCATCCATAAAGGTAATGTAAAATGTGATAAATAATAAATCTCACAAACTATACAGTTTGAATGAATGTAGCATATTTTAAAAATCTAATACAATCTGGTTTAAGATAACACTCCTACAGTGACCTGCTAACATATGGTCTCTTTAGACAGGTGTCCTCTTAATACAGACTATAACATTACTTTAATATTCTGATCCTAAATGAATGACAGTCCCGTAAAACAAATGTCATATAGGTCAGATTATACTGTATGCCATATTTGCTAAATATTTTCTATAAAATGATCTGATGAAATCCACTAATAATATTTTTCCTGATAATCGTTCAAGCGGAGTTGCAGCAAAATGAATTAATTTTTTTACTGTAATTTACATGTTCTATGGGTAACAAGACAAAAATTGTAAGTTTTAGAAATAAAAAATTACTGATTACAAGTGATTTCATTTGAATTTCCAGAGCAAAGGTTCATTTCTACACATTTTATACAAAGTTCATATTTTGTTATTCAAGGCATAATTACCTAACCTATGAAAAGATCTAACCAAGGAAAGTATTTTTTAAAAAGTGATTACATTCTAAAAAAAAAATGTAAAAACAATATATAGCTTATATTCTTAATAATAAACAGAGAGATGTTAGAAAAAAAGAAATATAAGGTATTAAAAACCGTACCGGTACATCATGAAAACTGCCAATAGCAATATGGCCAGATTACAAGCCACGAATACTAAAAATTAAATGAATGTAATGGAAAAAATATTTGTCAATACTTGGTTCATTATAGCCTCAAAGTTTCTAAAACAGTGTCTGTAATAATGACCAAAATTCAAACCTTATCTAAATCAATGGAGCTTAATCAAAGGTGAGTACAAATTACTGAACCATAAAACTGTAATCACTGTGACCTAATTTTTACTGTGAATGTACTACTCATCATGGGCCCCCGACTGACAGAGTGGTCTAAAGCGCTATCCATTATGGATCACTGCCATCTCACCTCTGTCTGCGTGGGTTCATGTCTCATATTCGGCCAATGTGGGTATGTGAGAAAGCTTGCCAATAGCATCGCGAGGGTCAGTGGTTCTTTCCGTGGTTTTCCCCGGCTGCTTCCTCCACCATTAATACTGGCCGCCATGCATAGCCTATCGTGTGCTGAAAATGGCGTTAAACCCCACAACAACAACAACAACTACTCATCACAAGAAATTTACATATCAAGTTATGTGACTCCATAAGCAACAGAATTTTGAGAAAATAACCTACATGTAAACTCTAACCTGAATGAATGGATGACAAATGATTGGACCCTGAACCAACATAATTAATCCATATACTGGGATTGCTGTGCAATCTGGCCAAAAAACATAATCTAAAGATTTAATGTGTAAACAAAACACATTACATGCTACTAAATATGTAACAAATAAATAAAAAACTACTCTATGAGGCTATTTGTCTCTTGCTACATAACTTTCTTCTCCAGAGGAAAACTATCTTCAAACCACAGAGACATCAAGTAGTTCACCAAATTCTTCACATGTGTCAAGACCTACCAAAGAAATAAAATGAACATGAATTCATCAATTGAAATTATTCTGTATAGCTTAAACATTTCCTGGAAAAAATTCATGAATTATAATATTGATTTAAAACTAAGATGAAATACAACAAATCATAGTAAATTAGTATCACATTTAGATGATATTAATTTCTGAGAATTCATAGTTGGTCAACATTCAATTTTGGGTGTGTTTATTCTATCATTAATGTACTTAAAACCAAACCAATGTGTGCAGCTATGTAACAAAGATGAAATAAAATGGATTCACTTTATTTAGAACCAATCTGGTGTCCTAATGATTTGAGAGCATGTCTTAGATATGGTAGGTTGCAGGTTCGAAACCCTGGCCGAGTCGTACCAAAGACTTATATAAATGGTACAAACAGCTGCCTCTTTATACACTGTTACGAAATACCAGATATGGCGTAGAGGGTACACCATACTCCTCTAAGTGAGTTGTCCTGAACAGCGAGTCGCATGTGCCGTGCGTATAATGAAGGTTTCGTGCGAATCACTTTTTACATGTACGGCATACTACTACATAGGTATAGTGCAGGGTCATTTTAAGAGGCAGTGGACATTAGAGCAGACCTCTAAACGTTTCATTTGTCGGGAATTAGAGCCAACAAGTTGGCTCGCCGGTCAACGAGTGAATAGATGAGTATTCCAGTCCAATGTTAACCGGTGGAGTGGAGACGGGCAAACATGAACTACTGTAGCACCGAAAGGAAGTGCAGTGTTAACGTCCGTAATTTTGTTTTATTGACTATTTTATGTAAGACACGAATAGCGTGTTTATAGTCAATTGAACCCTATGTTTTGATTTATTGACTATTTTGTGTGAGACACGAATAGCATGTTTAGTCAATTGAATGATATGTTTTGTTTTATTGACTATTTTGTGTGAGACACGAATAGTGTGTTTAGTCAATTGAATGCTATGTTTTGTTTTATTGACTATTTTGTGTGTGACACGAATAGCGTGTTTATAGTCAATTGAACCCTATGATTTGATTTATTGACTATTTTGTGTGAGATACGAATATCGTGTCTATAGTCAATGTAATGCTATGTTTTGTATATTGGATACAGACATATAGTACAGTTGTGGATGACTACAGATATATAGTACAGTAGTGGATGACTACAGACATATAGTACAGTAGTGGATGACTACAGACATATAGTACAGTAGTGGATGACTACAGACATTTAGTAGGGTAGTGGATTCATTTGTGTATTGTGGGCTCATCATATATATATATATATATATATATATATATATATATATATATATATATATATATATATATATATATAATCATGTTGATTTTTTTAATATGTTTTATTTAACCGAACGTGTTTGTTATTTCTTTAAAACCCTACCTAGTCTCAAAGGGTCGGCTCGACAACGTTACATACACTCAGCATTAAGAGGTTCGTGAGGACCGGTCAGTTTGGTGTCAAGATAAAGTGGCTGGGTGGGACATGATGCTACCTGTCTGTGGCATGATGTCCCAGTGCTAGACATCACTTTAAACTCCGATACTGCAGTCATAATATCAATATGCTTGAAAAACTGTTAAATCTACATTAAAAATCCAAAATCACACACACACACACACACACACACACTTTATTTAAACATATCCAAGTGCACATAACACAAATCATTCCTAAATTGAAGGAGTTTTGAAAAAAAAATTACTAATTCTGAATCATGGCATTCCTTTAAAGCCACATATATGGGCAGCCGTTTCCGCCAATATTACATTAATCGAATGATTTAGTATGAAATCAAATGATTTAACCTAGCAAATGAAATGGTAAATCCAGATTCCAAATCATGTGGTGTCACATGAAATTATTTAACAAACAAAACCGCATGATGCATTTAAATTTCAAATGATGTGGTATGAAAAGAAATGACATAGAGTGAAATGAAATGATTTAACCCATCAATAGGAATGATGAATTAAGATTCTAAATGATGTTGTGTGATATGAAATGATATAATATTAATAATTAAATGAATTTTTAAGAAGACATTTGATTATACAGTGTACATGTCTAAATATGAAAAATAGGATGACCAGGTGTTGTCACTGCCATATCAAAATTGCAAAAAATCAAACTTATGAGAACAATAATTATGTAGTTTAGTCTCCACATAAGATGATTTTAACTCATTCGGCCCCGATCCCATCTGTACACATGATCCAGTTTCTATATTCAATCGCTGATCTCACCTGTGGTAGTAGATTGTTGACTGCTTCAATGGCCAATTCTGTCTTCAGTTGTGGTGAATGCGTGTTAGATACAATATGTCTGATTGGTTACAAATGATATATTCTCTCCCAGAATCACAAATATTAACTAATCAGAAATGATTTTACTTTCCTTTGTGAAAATTTGAATTGTTAAAAAACCAAAGGTTACTAAACGAAGACAGTTTCACTACATGCATTCTATGATGGCAAACATAACTTTTGATCACAATGAGGAGCAAAAGTGAGGAGTTTATCAGGTTTGATCTAAAAAATATTGAGCAAGCAGAAGAAAGATATGTTTGACAGTTCTGAGCCCTGGTATGCAAAAGAACATTGTCCATATGATCCTGTATACAAAATGGCCACCATGGTGTGATACTCTTAACCAGCTCCTGAAACATTCCGACATACAACTGAACAGAAGAAAGAATACTAGTTCTAAGTGCAACCAGCAACTAATTTAGGCAGTGCATAAAGTGTAAGGGTATCTTAGTAAGCTCAGTCTGTGGATATAAGTATAGTTTTTGCATTTTTGCATATTCAGACAAAAGAACAGTAAAACAAATATGGCCACTTCTTCACTGTCTCGCTGGGTGTACTCATTTTTCAAATCAGATTCATCAGATTCTTTTTCAGGATTTACTCAAGATGATCTTTTATGTGATGTAAATAATATAGACACAATCCAAACTGAAGAGAAATGTTCATCTGACTCAGAGATAGATTCAACTTACCAAGATTGTTTTCCTCTAAAATCCAACATGGCTGACTCCTCCTATCCAGTTCCAAACTTTCTTAAACTCAAGCATAATATGAAGAGTACAACAATTACAGCTGACTCAAACCAAATTCCAACAATCAAAAAATTCTTGGATGAGAATCTGCACTTCCAGCAGGGACACTCCCAAAATGGACTGATATATAAATCCATGGATAAAGATTCTACCACAGTGACTCTATACATAACAACTGGTAAAATTCATGTACAAGGGCCAGGCTACACAGAATGGGTAAATCATTTTATCAACTCTCTTCACCAAATAGTACACAACACCAGACAGCAATTAATTACCTCTCAGCCAAGGGCTTCAACACCCATCCCTAAAGCCCACAGAGTTAACAGTAACACCGCTTTACATGAAATTAGCCAGATTGCTACCAGTGTAGAGGAAACTCCAGGAACCCAGTTTATGATAGGGGCAACAAATTCCTTTGAGTTCCAGGGAACCCATAATAATACTTGTACCTCCATACAGTGTTTAGTAGTGATACATATTCTCCAGGCCCAAGTAGAACAGTTAGAACAGGAACTCTCTGCCCTAAAATTAAAGAAAGTACACAGTGCTGAAATGGATAAACAAGGGGCAACAAAAGTGTGCCAGAATACCCAGTCAGCACAATATACAAACATGTCAAGGAAACAAAACACAAGAGCATGTCAGGGCACTCAAACTATACCAACACCAGCTATAAGGAAAAAATCAGTATACACACAAACAGATGAAACCACACCAATTAAACAAGACCAGTCTCTTCTACAGGTATTAGATGGCCAGAACCAAATATTAGCTAAAGCACATGCTGTAAACACTGACCATCATGTGTCAATCGCATCATCAAATCCAGGCACAGAAGAAACTATTCTAAAGACAACCTCCAATTACCCACAGCAAGAAGCCAAATTAAATACAAATACTAAATACAGCAGCAGTCACCAAATTGTCAGTAAGTTTAGTCATGGAAAACAAGAAGTTCAAGCAATGCATCTGAACCCCCCACTTGTCAAAATCAACAATATAGTTAAAGACAGGTCTCTTCTCATAGGATCATCAATACTCAAAGGAGTAAGAACAAGAGGGTTATATAAAACTGACGTTAAAACCCATAGAGGTGCATCGATTAACACTATTGCAGATAAAATATTGGAAATGGATATGGCACCATATCATACTGTAATTCTTCTCATTGATGGGAATAATTACAGTAATGGCCAATCTTTGAAGGGTATTGAGGATGATTATGAAAGCTTGTTGTATGCCATCAGGTCCAAAAACACAGAGTGTAAAATAATCATCTCAGGGCTACCGCCAAGAAAGGATGTACTTATGACTCAACTTAATGTCACCCTAAGTATGTTGTGTGAAAATTTCCAAATACTGTTTGTTCCGCAATACAGAACCTTCTTCAAAGACAATCGTGTGAACCAACAATTATACCAGCGAGACCAAATCCACTTGTCCAACAGAGGTACTGCCTTGCTCCTTAGGAATATAGACCAGTACATAAGACTTATAAAAGGGGTTAGGCATGAGTCAGAAAAGTGCTTGTATTGTGGAGAGCACGGTCATGTAACACAGCGGTGTCTGCATGGAAAACAGATTCGTTGCCATCTTTGTAACGAACTAGGACATAAGCAAAAGATGTGCACATCCCAATAGGTAGAAGGCAATGAGGTTCAGGCCTCTGCAACACACATCCAAAAACAAAATGCATTAGAATATGTGCATACTTTTCAATGTAATAATTATAATTCTGTGAACAGGTTTCAGGCACTATCTGATTTGTGTACAAAGTGCAGCTTATTAACTTGTAAACACCTATGTGATACTGTTCAAGTTACTTCTCCCTCTGAGGTTCCCCAAGTGTTTAATATGTCAATGTCTTCTTGTATGCATGTAAATCAGTCTCATTGTGAATATTCTCCCGTCTCCACTACATGTGGTCATTGTACGACAGATGGATCTTATATGTTATCTTCTTCATGTGTTGATGTAAAGAAACAAGGCAATGTACAGAAATCTGTCAAGTCTACAAACAATACATGGCATTCTGCCTTGTCTGAAAATCAATCCTCTGATAAAAATTGTCATACCTTTGGGCACCTCAAAAGAGGTCTGCATGTAATCAACCTAAATATTCAACACATCCTCCCAAAACTGGATGAGATAAAGTTAATATTACAGCAAACTAGATCAGTCAGTATTCTAGGTCTATGTGAAACCTTTCTTTCCAATGATACTGATGATTTGGCTCTCCAAATACAGGGCTTCCACTTTGAAAGAAAAGACAGAGACTCCATGAGAGGTGGGGGTATTCTTCTCTATGTAGACAGTTCCATTAGTTATAACAGACGTGTTGATCTAGAGACTATTGGGGTAGAGAGTATCTGGATCGAAGTAACCCTTGCCCAATCAAAGCCAATACTCTTATGTTCAGTTTACAGGCCACCTAGTTCCACAGCTGATTGGATTCATATATTTGAGACTCAGATTCAAAAAGCATTACTAAAGGAAGATTTAGAAACTATCATATTAGGTGATTTTAACATTGACTACATGAAAACTCCACCATTAACATGGATAAGTAACTTTGAAACTTACAACTTTACTCAATTAATTAACACCCCAACTAGAGTAACAGATAAAAGTGCTACTATCATTGATCATGTCTATACTAATAAACCTGAAAACATAAGTGAAATAAATGTGCCAGTGTATGCACTGAGTGACCACTACCCAGTCTGTATAACTAGACATGTTCCAAAATCATCTAAAAATGGGCAACACATTGAAATACAATACAGGGATTTTAAACAGTTTAATGAGGAAATGTTCTTAAATGATTTAGTATGCAAACCCTTTCAATCAGTCTGCAATATAGCTGATATCAACACTGCTTTAGATAAATGGTATCAGATGTTCAATGAAGCCTTAGACAAGCATGCCCCAATTAAAACAAAAAGGGTTAAACACCAAATTACACTCAAGTGGATTACCCCTGAGATCAATGAGGCTAGGCACCTAAGAGATAATTTCCACAAGAAAAAAGACATGAAAAGCTATAGAAAGTGGAGGAATAAAACTAAGCATCTGATAACTAAGGCAAAAGAGAACTACTATAAACAGGCTATTAATGAAAGTAAGAGTACCAAAACATTGTGGAAGCATCTAAAAGAGCTGAACCCACCCAAGAACAGTTGTCTTCCCCCTAGACTTAAGCAAAATGATGATATACCAACATCTGTACAAGACATTGTGGATATGTTCAACAATTTCTTTATAACCATCTCCAGTAACAGTATTCAGAACCAGACTAACATCCCAATTGAACTTGATGCTCTACAGTTATTTATAAGAGCTAAAATTCCTGAAGATAATTATTTTTCAATAGCTAATGTCAGTGAAGCGGACGTTTTTGATATGCTAATTAAGTTGAATATTAATAAATCCTCTGGATTTCATGGTATTAGTCCACGAATCCTTAAAATTGCTGCACCAGTAATAACAAAGTCATTAACGCATATCATAAATTTAAGTATAATGAGTGGTACTTTTCCAGAAAAATTGAAATGTGCAAAGGTAACACCTATCTTTAAGAAAGGAGAAAAAGAGGATCCAGGAAATTACAGACCAATATCAATTCTACCTGTATTGTCAAAACTGTTTGAAAAGCATGTAGCCATTCAGGTCTATAAATTTTTTGAAACAAACTCTCTATTTCATAAAGCACAATCAGGATTTAGAAAGTACCACTCATGCCAAACAGAACTTACCAAATTAATTGATCTTTGGCTGAAGGAAATGGATAATGGGCATATGACTGGGATTGTTTTCCTTGACTTCAAGAAAGCTTTTGATCTTGTTGATCATGAAATTCTGCTGCAAAAGTTGAACTGTTACAGGTTTGACAATCCTTCTTTAAACTGGTTTAGATCATACCTAAACCAAATGTCTCAACAAGTAAGCATTGGCAATATTAGCTCTCAAACTCGCACTATTCATTCAGGAGTCCCTCAAGGCTCAGTTTTAGGCCCTCTCCTTTTCCTTATCTATGTCAATGATCTACCATTAAATAATGAATCCACCAATACAGAATTGTTTGCAGATGATGCAACCTTGTATACATCTAGTTCTGATACTGAAGTTATCCAAACAAGATTAAACTCAGATCTTATTAGAGTCCAAAACTGGGCACAACAAAATAGGATGGTAATTAATGAAGGTAAAACAAAATGTATGATTCTGGGAACGACACAAAAGCTACACAAGTCAGGGAACCCAAAACTATCTCTTGCAATAAATAATCAGCCATTAGAAAATGTCAATCATGAAAGGCTTGTAGGTGTGTCCATAGATAATAATTTATTATGGAATGACCATATTGATAAGCTTTGTAAAACACTGTCATCCAAAATTGCCCTTCTCAGTAGAATCAAGAAATATTTACCTATGGAAACTCGCAATCTATACTACAAGACGTATATTCTTCCAACAATGGATTACTGTTCTAATGTATGGGGAAACTGTGCTAAATCTGAGCTTGACAGGATTTATAAACTCCAGAAACGAGCAGCACGTGTAATTTTAGATACATCTGTTGACCATCCCTCAAAAGCATTATTTACAGAACTCAAATGGTTCACAATATATGACAGGATAGATTTTCACAAGGCAGTTCTTTTATATAAATGTCTACATGGAACTGCACCAGAGTATCTTCAGGACTTATTCAGGCCTTTTTCAACACAATACCAGTTGAGATCAATCTCACATGGAAACCTTCTAGTACCAAAACCAAGAACAGAGCAATTCAAAAAGAGTTTTCAATACTCTGGTACAGTTCTGTGGAATAA
This sequence comes from Unio delphinus, assembly GCA_029339505.1. NCBI lineage: Eukaryota > Metazoa > Mollusca > Bivalvia > Unionida > Unionidae > Unio > Unio delphinus. Next base: position 553,685 of record JAQISU010000459.1, read on the forward strand.
GCTTCCACTACATGTAAAATCGGCTGAAAATATTAGAGTATTTAAGAAGAGATATCAGGAGCATGCATGTGTTTCTAAAAGATAATGGAATTTAGTATTTTAATACGAAACATGCTAATTTAAGCTCTAATTATTGCTTCTTCACACAATGTGCATTTGTTATACTTTCATTAAGAGGGCCTCAAGGGAGAATAGTCCTTGGCTAATGAGTCACCCTCTATAAATAAAGCATTATTATTATTATTATTATTATTATTATTATTATGACTTCGTTTCATAGTGGGAACAATGATTATATGATTGTCAGAAGAGGAGCATAAGTATCTTGCTGGTGTATACAGTCACATGTGTGAGGCCGAATAGGTATGTTGGACTGGAGTAACTCTACTTGCTTTTGATTAAAGGAAGATGTGAGTTTAACCTTTATTGTACTCTAGTGGTAATGTAGAGACATATAATTAACAATACGATACAAATAACAATGTGATACAAATAACAACACGATACAAATAACAATGTGATACAAATAAAAATGTGGATTAAAACACAATGGTGTAATAGACCAAAAACAATGAAAATGAAACAATTATTTATTAATGAAGTTATTAACTCCTATTAACTGTGATTGTGTTTATGATTTGTTATAAACCAATAAGACTCATCTGTAAACTAAATAATATTTGAAAAATAAGGAAGGCATACCTCAACACAAAAATGGTGGGATACAATGTATTAATCCAAGAAAACCTTTCCAGAAATAAGTATTGAAAAATAGCAGAAGTTGCTGATATAAAAACAAAAGATGAGACGGAGAAAAATAACTCTATATGAAAAATAGGAGAACCAAGCATGGTAAAAACTCACAACAGGCATTATTTCTGGGCATGATTTAATGACACAACCATTATCAGGGTATACTTGAAAAAGATGACTTTTTTGTATAGGTCTAGTAGTGGATTAGATGAGTGCACCTAAATCTTATAGACAGTTTATCCACTCTGTGGGAGGATGTATTCAGACAAGATTTTTTTACATGAAAAAGTATTGTGCGATGTAAAAGCAATGGATAACATACTGCAACTATTAAAACATTATTTTAAAGACAAAAATATTGAAATAATTCATTTACAGATTGTATTCCACTGTTGACGATGCTTTGTGTGTTGTCCTACAGATGAATTATTTCCACTGTTTGCTGACAAGGAATAATTTTGCCATGCATAAGTTCTGACGTAGCCATTTCTCTGCTTTTAAGATGCAAGGCATCCTTGATCCCCTGATGAATAACCATATCACTGCTGGCAAACAAAACATGTGCAATATTGTAGGATGGCTTAGACTGTATATAATCCATGAGACCTTTGATCATTGCTCTTGCACATGTGTCAACTGGTGTCAGCCTTTTTTCTTCATCATCTAAAAATATGTAAATAAAATCATTGCAGACTCAGCAAGTTCGGATGCACACAATATTATTAAGTGAACAATATGTTTTCCTCAGGACAATTTTTGTAGACCCTCTCTTACAGGTCACATGATCATAAAACACAACCAAGAAACAAGAAAAAGAAGGAAAAAAGGACACCCTTAAATCTAATAAACTAAAGAATATTATCTGGGTGCAAAAAGTTTGAAAAACAAACAATCAAAAAATTCTTTAAAATTATTCTCACAGATACAAAAATATTGAGTTCTCAGTGGTAGGGAATGTAAAGCTTGGAGTATGTTGTGGCTAATTTGTCCATTAATGTTCTTTCTTAATTCATATATAGAGGATCACTTTCACAGCATGTAAAAATGATCAATACATTTATACAACAACCATTATCCCCTGAATATTTTCGTGCCCCTGGGAACTAGACCATGATTAATAAGTTATAAACTGTTCATATATAACAACTCCATCTGTATAAACACATGCTTGATGTTTTAAGAATGATTAATATGTGCAGTCAGCATGGATTTTTGGGCCTGTCCTTAACCAATTGCAGCACTGCTTCTGGAGCCATAACAAGGAAACACATAAGTAACCTCTGGTGGTTCGTTGGTTAAGACATTGAACTCGTCACCACAAGGTTCCAGTCTTGATTACCACAATCTGATCAGTCGTGTGCATTTAGAACTCACTCAGCCCCGATCCCACCTATATTTGATATATCTTTAGGTCATTGGCCAAACTAGTCTATATTGTTGGTGACTGTGTTGATAGGAAAAATGTCTAAACTAGTTATAATTGATGTTTTGTTTTATTCAAAAGCCATGAAGAAATCCTGAACTATAGTTTATGATTATGAGCGTGAAAGCAAGCGCTTCTTGGATTCGATCTTGAAAATATGGAGAACACAAGAAAAGTATGTTTGGATTTTTTACGAGATTTAGAGTCAAGACCAAGAATAATGTGAGACTGAATAAACAGGATTTTAAATATTGAATCCAGTTGTGAAAGATGTTGAAAGTTTCACAATGCTAGTATTGCCTGGTCCTTAATATCAATCAATGCATATTTAAAGCTATCATTAGAAAACTTGTAAAATCTTAACAACCTGACACAATGATAATGCAATTAAATTTTCCTCATGACAATAACATCATTTAGTTTTTATCTCTGACATATGAAGAATAATAAAGTGTACTAAACTTCTCTTGAAACCAAATGCTAAAAAAGTCACTGCAAGGCAGGGAATACCAATAATTACAATAGATATATGCAAGGATCAAGATAGCAATAACAATGTGCGTAAAACTACACTATAAGTTCTAACAAGGGTACAATGCAGAGGCGTAGCTAGAGTGTTTGGCGCCCGGGGACAATATTCATTCCCCCCTCAACTCTGAAACCCATAATTTTCATCAATAAAATCACCATTACCCATTACAACCTATTTCAAAGCCCATTTTGGCACCCCCACTAGGATGGCGCCTGGGGACATATGTACCCCCCTGCCCCCCCCCCCCTAGCATCTATGCCTCTGGTACAATGAATGTCCAACTGGTGTTTAATTGTCCTCTGTATAAGTACTAACAGAATATGGTTGACTCTGTAAATTACTGACCAATGGATCTTTATGACCTTGTAGTCTTTGAACTAAATAATTTTCAGAAACACTTTTTATATATTTGTTTTTCTTAATTCAGTCGCAATGCTTTTGACCTTTTATCTCAAACTTAATAGGTTTCTCCCTTATTCCAAATGCCAACAATCCACAAAGATTGGTCCAGGTATACGATGTTAATCTAACTAAGCATAATAAAATCCAGCTCCTGGCTGGCAAATACAAATATATCAAAACTGTTCTGCTCTAAGTAATAATGGATCAAGGGAATTCATTTTTTTGCAGCAATATATTGTGGCCTTGAAACGGATGTCATATTCTAATATGTCAATTTAAGTTTATGTGTGGTATAAATTATCTTACCACTTGTTCCGAGAAATGGTACTGCAACAGACTCTAATTTATTTTCTTCTGCCTTCTTCAAGACATTAAATATTGTCCGTGAAACATCAGCTTCAAACTTTTGGGTATATTTGACAGCATCTTTATCCCAATGGGGTGAAACTGCATGAAGAACAAACTTACAAGGCATACCTCTGACACCTGTAATCACAACATCACACAAGCTTAAAGAGCTCTCTGAACGTAATTGTTCCAATGTCTTTGCAAACACATCATCCGCTACTTTCCTGACAGATCTTGCAATTGCCCCCTTCCCTGAAAGATACTTATCTTCTGTACTGACCATGGCATCAATTGACATAGCTGTAATGTCAGCATGCACAACATAAATATTTAATTTTCTGTCTGATGCAATGAAGACTTCAAAGTTAGATGATATAGTTTTAAATGACACAGTTCCCATCTGTTTTGTCGAAGGTGTTGACTGTGTCATCTCAGCCTGGTTAGTAGTATACTGTTTCTCTGCACCTTCTTGATGCAAGTTCTTATTCAGATCACCTCCTGCAACCTGTGCTGGTAACCCCTTTAGCTTCATTGAAGATCCTGATGGTGTCATCTCAGCCTGATGTTGCTTCTCTGCACCTTCTTGATGCAAGCTATTTTTCAGGTCACTCCTGCAGTAAATTGTAAAGAAGAACTGAAATGTTCCTTAACACCCAGCTGTTTAGTGTTATGCTGTATTATCCTCATTGTGTCATATAATGTAGCAGGCTGTTGATGCATCAGCTGTTGGTGATGTCCAGTTGAAACATTCCCAAGAGATAGAAAATGTCTGGAGTTGGTTGAAGTTTCCTTATCTGAAGAGAATGGTGTTCTATGAAATAAAGGTGTACCTGAAGATGACTTTAGCCATTTTGAAAATGTGCTATGTATTACATCTAGTGTATCCTGTTTAATGTCCACAAAGTGAACCTCTTTCAAATACACAAGCTCTCTACTTGTTTCCTTACTGAATGATATAATAGCTTGGCAATATTGTTCAGCACAAAGGTCAAGTGGCACTCCAAATATACCTGGAAGAAAAATGAAATTTCAAGTTTAAACAAAAAAATAAAGTTCAAGATCAGGAAGAAAGAAGGTAGATACAATGAATCCTATGAATTTATCAAATTTATTTTAATTAATTAAATTAATAAAAACTGTTGCAACAAATAAGTTAAAGGTTGCTATCACTGCTGCACATATATTTTCAAAGAAATTCCAGTGAACAAATAATATATTTAGAACTATAGTTCTAGACATTCCCTCTAATTTTCTTTTCTTTTTGTAAAATATTTTAAAACTTTTTCTGGTTTTCACATTCAGTTGTAATTGTGATTAACCAGTAGTTTCAGTAAAATTACAGTGTAGGAAAATATTAAACAAGTGATCAATAAATATGTGGCCACCCTGATGTTCAGAACATTTCTACCAGTGGTATGTAACAAAACCCATACCATACAGTAGCCATGTATCTGATGACTGAAAAATGATGTTGAATCTGTAATATTTTAGCCAATTGTATGCTAACTATTAAATACAATAAGCAGTTACCTTTACATACCTATTGGCTTTTGACAAACCATAGAGAATTAAACTGTTGTGCAAAAATATACCTCTATGAAGTTCTTAAAGATGTACATCTTCTTTTTTATGGCTTGGGTTTTTTGAAATTCCATCCTTTTAATGATCTTAGATTTGGGGTACCAGTCGATTTTCTATCCTGGTAAATGGTGTTTTGATAAATGGGGGCAGATTTTGTCAACACATTGTATACTATTTGGCTTTCCTCAAAAATAATCTTTCATGTATTGGTAATACATTGAATTGCAGTTTTAATGTTTTCTGTTTGCTCATCAAGATTTATTTTTGATGGCCTTTCTTTCATATTTGTAGCAGATGTGTTCTCTCAAATTATATTACTGTAGTCAAGAGGTGGAGTAAGGAACTTTTGGAAAAAGTAAATGACTGTAATGGAATGAAGGTCTTGATTTTTTAAATGAGTCACATACAAATCCATGTTGAGGAGTAGATGAGTCTTGTTTGTAGATTTGCAGGTCTACACATGGATCTTAGTATGATGGAAATTTTATGTGGTTATACTCCAGTTTGAATCAGTCACTCCTTTTTTTACCCCCCTTCAAGTTCACCAGGTTCATATAAATATTTGAGATTAACATTACCTAGTATTGGTTGTTCTGAGAAAGAGTAATGTCGTAGTACTGGTTTATTTTTGTGTGTGATTGCATTGATGGATTTCAAAGACATTCCATGTGTACTTTCATTTTTGTATCGCAACTATCACACTGGGTAGTCTTGCAACCATTCAAGTGATCTCTTATCAGACTGAACTTTAATCAAGGATATTTTCTGCCTATATTGATATCCAAATTATTGCTCAGCAAGTGTTCTATTAAATTGCTCAATGATTGCCTGATCATGATGAACTGTGGAATATCCTTGTCTGATTTTGACATTATGTTTCATCATGAATGTTACCGCACCAAGAAATTCTTTGATAGGATCAACCTGTAGCATCTGTGGCCATTGCAAGGGTCCTTGTTGATAAATTTGTTCAAACGCAGATGGTTCTGCTTCCTTTTGTCTGCTTGCAACGTCAATGACAGTCAACACATGTGTGACTGATGTCTACGAGTTTAAATTTGTTCAAATGCAGATCCAACTTCAATCAGTTTTTGTTAATAATGGTTCTGCTTCTTTTTGTCTGCTTGCAACGTCAATGACAGTCAACGTATATTTGCATGTGCATGAGTGATGTTTACCAGTTTAAGTAGTATCATGTGGTGAAAACAAAATGTCTGCCTGATGAACTTCATTCAGCAAGTTTACTAATCATTGATCTACCCCTTCAATATCAAGTCCATTATTATTATAATAATTGACTGACTAATTACCGGTCCCTCGCACTAGTTAACCTTTCATCACAGATCTTATTAAAAAATTAGCAAGTTATTCCCACAGGTTTTTATATTTTACAAACTTTAATGTGTGTATCAACTTCACATCTGCAATATGTCGTAAATCTTAATATTTATATGCAACATCACGAATGTGGCACACTTGATCAATCGCATTTATTGGATACTCTCCAGGTCTTGGTTGATCTTTCTCGTTAAGTCTGATAGCAAGTTTGGCTCCAGGACAACAATAATTATATCCAGGAAGATGCGTCATGCCAGGATATTTAGTCAGTGGAGCCCCTGGTAATTTGCCAGGTGAAGCAGCGTTCTCTGCCTGCTGAACAGATAAATCTGTATTTTTTGTACCACACTTTATACATTTGCCTGTAAGTGTACACATTTTATTTGTTTTTAATCTACTGGTCAGTGGGTGCTCTGCATTGAATGCAATATAAATTCATATAATTATAATATATTCCTAAAACTTGAATATCATTGATTTCTCAGCGACACGAAAGCAAGAGCTAATCAAACATCATCCAGCTTTACCAAATTATATCAGAGCAATTATCATTGGTCCATCTAATTTTTACTTAACATGATATTGAGACAGCTCAAGTGGGATAAATTATACTTAGTGGCACCATCTGTAGATAATCACAGATGCTATGACATGCTAATGAAAATGCAAAGTTCTTGGATGAGGTTGGTAATAACATTAATGATTTTATCACCGATGTCAGAGATGCGCCATATGCAGATGATCTCAATGGTAGAATTTACAATCTTGCCGTATACGATGATGTGATGCTAGACAAACAATAAAATCCAGCATGGATATTTTCCCCGAGGCAGGTATAAAAGCAGCAACATTTTATTTGTTACTCAGCAATATGCTCATATATCTAAATTGATCAAAGATAACTGCAATCTTCTGGTTGTCTTTGATGCTGTTGATACCCACACACTAAGAAACATCCACCAGACTTGGTGTTTAGGGGATATGGATATGGTTAAATATAAAAAACTTCTTTTCATGCGCTCAAGAAATTACTCATGGATTTATCACAATAAATTTATATGACCCTCTGTTGCGATATTGCATAAGTCTCGATACAATTATTGGTTTACATCTGATTGTTTTTTTTTCTTCCCACACACACATGGTGACAACCCAGGTAAATATATCTGGCACAAAAAAAAAAAACAATTAGAGGTGTTGGTGAAGTCTGTATTTTCACAGGAAGATTGGACACCAAAAGATCCTAGATGGTGATAAGCTAAGTACAAAAACCTAAAGCAATTAAAATGTAAAATGAAGGTGACATTGACCTTTTTTGTTGACAAACTGGTGCAAATGACCTTGAACTCTGCTTAATTGCATACATGCTTAAACTAAATTTAATTTGCAGAAACCATTATTTTCTCATCAAACTTGCTGTAATTCTGATGTCTGATCTTCAGACCCAAAAATCTTTTTGTTCTTTGGTCAAGATCTTTCTTTCAAACAATTTGTGCTGAGTAAAACCCATTTTTCAAGGAGGAAAAGGGAGCCCTGAGTGGCAGAGAGGTCTAAAACTCTCTCCGTTATGGATCACTGCCATCTCTCTTCTCTCTGCGTTTGTTTGAGCCTCATATATGGCCAATGTGGTATGTGAGAAAGCTTGCCAGTAACTTCTTTTGGGTCGGTGGTTCTTTCCGGGGTTTTAACCCTGATTCTTCTTCCACAATTAATACTGACTGCCATGCAAAGCATATCATGGGCCGAAAAATGGCATTAACCCTATAAGAACACAACAATGAGGAAAACTGACCATAACCTTTGACCTCAAATCAATAGGAACCATACACTTTTCATGGTCAGGAACATTAATTATTACACAAAAGAACATTTTTCTTCTTTCTTTCATTAACTTTAATATTTGACCCCCAAACTGATAGGCTTCTGTTTTACCATGTGCAAGTCATCCACAAAGATTGGCCCATATCTGCAACATAGAACTAATGGTCATGTTCCTGTACAGGAACAAATTTCTTTCATCAGTGTATCTGACTCTCTGACCACAAATTTGTTATTCATCTTTCTTACTCCCAAATGCAAGCCATTTGAAAAATTCAGAAATGGTAGATGTAGTAAACCTCAAATTATTATGTTGAAGTGAAGTGGAGTACAGACAGACAATTAATATTAAACATACTATCACAGCATACTCCAGAATTGGTGTCGACCGAAACTTTAAGGGCATGTACCCTTGTCGACAGGTCACGCTGTCTTTAAGTCTCTGACATGCGCTAGTAAAATATATTTAAATTAAATGGACACTACTATTTAACATGGAAATATACAGAAACCAATTTAAAACAATTCATGCCTAACTTAACACACATTTTGGAATGTATCATATTGATTTTTACAGATGAGATGAGACTTGATTCAGAAAATATATGTGTGAATTAAGGCTATCAAATTTTCTTGATTATAAGAAATTTTTCTTTACTATGAGCATAAATATGATACATATCTTAAGTTTGAAAATTTCAGCAATATTGCACTGCCTTCATCAGCAACTACTGTTGATGAAGTGACTTTAATGATCACACGAAATGAAGATACTGTTGTCAATAGGTAATTATCAGTGACTACTGTTGATGAAGTGACTTATAATGATCACATTATACGAGGATACTGTTGTCAAAGGGTAATTCAACTTCAAACAATCATGATGTGCTAAGTGCATACTGCATAAATAAACTACCCCCACCCTTTTGAATAACTATCTAAAATTCATTCTAGCCAACAGAACTTAATCAAATTCAACCAAGAATTTTGAAAGCAGTATATCCAGTCAAAACAAAAATATGTAAAATTTATCCAATATTAAAAGTTAATTTCCCTGGTAATTAAAATCATCCCAAATTACTAAAATTTACAGACATTAAGAAAGAAGTTCAAGGTTGGAAGCCAAGAGAAAGAATCTGTTTGATAAATGGAGAATTTTTTCTCTTGGCTCTACTAACTGCTCCATCACACCTACATTTTACAAATGATGGCTAAATTTTTGCCAGTTCAACACTGTTTAAATTTCCTTAAAAAAACAAGTTAGGGAGTCATTACCTGCACTAATTGAGGGCAGAGCAATTGTCTCATGATTGCTGCCATTGGACAATTCCAGACAATTCTTTACAGTGTCTCTCAATACAGCCAAACATTCTTTTTTGTCTCGGTAGGTGCTCCATCTGGGTCCTACAGTGTTTATAATCACCTTGCACATTAAATCTCCTCCTGTACAGGCTCGAGCTTCATCATCTTTCAATGGACCAAAAATGCGGACTGAATTTTGACATTCCTGGATGAACTCTTCACCTGCTGCATCTTCTATAGCCTTTGCAACACCTGCACCATTTGCAAGATGTTCATTGGCCGCATTAACAATGCAGTCAACAGCAAGTTGAGTTATGTCTCCTTTGTAAACTTGGACAATAAGCCCCTCTGCAGTCTCAAAGGCTGCACCAAGCTTACTGTCCACTTGAAGGTTGGTTTTGTCCAATGCATAAGTCTCTTTTTCTGTTACTAATACTACTTCCTCTGTTCTGTATTGTCTCTTCTTCCTACTGTCTTTTGTAGTGTCAAGTATACCAAGAACATTTAGGAGTTTGTGTTTCTGCTTCAGATATTCCTCATAGGTTGTCCACATCACCACAACAATTCCTGATTCATCTCCTGTTCTGACTATGCAATTCGCATGAAGACCCTTAACATATTCTCTTACTTTAGATATTCCAAGAGTTTATTCAAGATTGATTTCATGTTTTCCATTCATTCTGAGACTATGCAGGTGTTCATCGAAAGCTTTCTGAATTTCATTGCATTTTTCTCTTTTGCAAGTTATTTTCATTACTGGACTTGAAAAGCTCTGGGATTTAAGATACTTGGGGAAAAACTCTGTTTCACACAGCAGAATGTACTCATCTTCATCCATTTCTATTTTAATACAGCCTGTGTCTAGAGACTTATGAATCCACTCTTCAGAGAACAGTTTAACTGGCTGACCTGTTATTTTCACACCATGTGAATTCTCTTCTGCTTGGAAGTCATGCTGTTCCTTAATGTTTTTCATCCATTCATTAAGTAAACCATTTTCCTTCATGTTCCTTGCAATAGCTGTGTTTAGCTGAGCAGTACCCTCTGTGAAGACCTGAAAAAGTACTATTTTTTAAAATGATTTATTCGAGTATAGGAGATAATAATTTAAAATGAGATAAATTAATACAATGAACTGATTATCCAAGTCAATTCTATTAAGTAATCAGTAAGTATGAAAATGCTGCCTGAATAAAAACCAGGTGAATGGTGAGTAATTTGCTTCTGCAAATATACCCCTACTTTCTACCATTCTAATCCCATGATGTAGAGGAGTCTATAGTCAAACAAAGGACTTCTGAAAATAGTGTTGTTTGTTTCAGGGTTTAATGCCATTTTTCAGCACACAATAGGCTATACATGGCGGCCAGTATTATTGGTGGAGGAAGAACCCGGGAAACCCCCCGTAAAGAACCACCGACCCACGAGAAGCTACTGGCAAACTTTCTCACATAACTACATTAGCCGAATCTTAGACTCGAACGCACGCAGACAGAGGTGAGATTGCAGTGATCTGTAACGGAGAACGATTTAGACCACTCGTCCACTCGGGGCCCCTTACTATTCTGCAATAACACAGTTATTCCATGCTGGAATTGTGACTGTTCTAATCCTACCACTGGATCATCCCAGATTGGCTACTGAGGTGCATCTTTGGGCCAGGTCCTTTACTCCAATCATCTTGGCACTACAGAAACTGCTAGAATCTATAACCACTTTGGTGGCCTTGAAAGGTCGTGGATTTGATCCCCGGCCAAGTCACACCAAAGACTGAGAAAAATTGTACTAACAGCTGCCTTGCTTGGTGCTAAGCATTAAGAGGTGAGTGCTAGGATTGGCCGGCCTGGTGTAAGAATAATATCACTGGAAGGGACATCATGCTATATGTCTGCGGCATGATGCCCCAGTGCTAGACATCACTCTAAACTCCCACACTGCAGACATTTTAGTGATATGAATGAAAATTGTTAAAGCTACATTAAAATTCCAAATCAAACACAAGAATGTATGTGCCATGAAACACCAAATTCAAATCAAACAGAGAAATAGAACAAACCCATAATTTCACAGATATCCACTAAAAACTGCAAACATAGTTGCAGTCACAAAATTCTGTCATACAATGCAAGTCTAAAAGGACAGCAACACTTACAACAAGAGTAGCCTTTTATGTTGATAACTGAAATGTTCTTATTTCTTAGTCATAATATCCCTAAATCAATTGGCTTCTTTACTGTCTTATTTGCAAGCCATCCATAATGTGCGGCTCAAGTCTATGATGTAGAATTAATGTTATTGTAGCAGAAAGCATCCTACACTTCTTTTTCTTTTTCGTTTGCAATTTTCCACTAAGTTTGGTTGTGATATGTAATGCAGGATATGAGTGTGAAAATCATTTAATCTTTCATTGACCATTACCATCACAATTCATGGCAATCAATTAAAAAATGCATCCACAACATAAACTACATACATTTCCAAGTCAGAAACAAAATAACCGTCAAAAGAAAATGGCATATTATACACACATCCCTTTCACAGCTCTTTAAGTCACAGTGACTCTGTTGACATTTTGATCCAAAAATCAATAAGTTTTTTCTGCCATTTAAAAAGCAACCATTGATAATGGATAAATTACATTACTGTGTAAACACCAAGTTATTGTGTAGAGGCAATATTCTTTTAGTCCCTATGGCTTTAAGGTTTGAACTTTTGATCCCCTTACCTCCAGTGCAAGCCATCTGCAATGTTTGGACTCTAGTTGGTGGAGAACAATTTTTTGTGAAGAAACCTTTTTATCCTGTTACGTATATTTGATTTAAGTCATTTATTTTTGTTTTTATTGTTTGTTTGTCAGATTAAAATTTGACATTTTAAGTTTCAGATTCATTCATTGGGAGATGACCTGTACTCTACAAATAAACACCAGATGTTGACCTCATTTCTGACCTGGCTTCAGAGTTGTAAACAAGCTTTTAAAATGGCCCTATGGCCTTAAGGTTTGAACTTTTGAATGTTAGAATACTAAGTTGTATCGTTTTTAGTTATTTTAAAGTATCTTGTACTGGAAATTATTTCAATTCGTTTGGATCAAGAGGATTTATTTTGTTATTTATCTGGAAAACATTTGTGCTCATTGAATTTCATACAACCAGAACTGACTTCATCACGTGACATCATCTTCCATCTTGGATGCTTCACTAAGATTTGAACTGGGAATTATTAGGACATTTTATTACCTGGATTTTTGCAATTTCACTAGTGGATTATATTTTGAATTATTTTTGGATTAATTTTGGGAATTGATTCTTAAAACTGTAAGTTTATTTTTCTTTTCTGGAAAATATTTGTGCTCAATAAATTGTTTATTAAATTTTTACAAGCTTGTTATTTTCACTCTTTCTATGTTACTGTTTATTCGAGCCTAAGCACGTAACAATCCCATGACTTGCAGTGATCTTGACCATTGTCCATCTCCCCTCCAAATCAATAAGATTCTTCCTTACCACAAGTGTAAGCCAGCCACAAATAGATGCTGAAGAACTTGAGTTACTGTGCAGAAAACCATGTTTCTTCTTTCAGCCACAGTGGCATCTGATCCCAAGACTCGTAAGCTTTTCCCTCATGCTAAGCACAAGCCATTACAAAGTTTAGGCAAGGTCAGTGATGTAGAAAGAATAGCATTGTTTTGGAAAACATTTTTTCTTTATTCAGGCAGTGACCAAGAGATTTGAATCTCTGGTACCAAATACAATAGGCTAATACTAAGTCCACTTGAGGTGTTGATGTAGATAAATTATTAAAATGTTTGTTGTTTGGAAAATCTTTGAGTCACTGTGATCTTGACCTTTAACGATTTTTTCCCCCAAAAAATCAATTACTAAGGGTTTTTACTTACTCAAGTGCAAACTATCCACAAAGACTGGTAACTGTTGATGTTATTGTTCAGAAACCTAAACATTCTTTCATTCAGTCACAGTGATCTGGACTTTTGACCTTTAGTGCCTCAACTTTATGCAGTTCTTCCTTACCCAAATTGTATGCCATTTATAAAGTTTGTTGGACAACTTGAGTCATTGTACTCAAAACATATGAATGTAATAAGATGAGATCATATACTTCATTAAACTGCAAGACAACAAAGGCAATAAAGCTACAAGAAACTGAAGTGATTTATTAATGTATTTCTCTTAAGGTAATGACCATAAAATTTAAAAAGTTTCAATCATTCAAGCAGAGTTGCATTAATGAGATTGTGTACCAGTCTGATGGAAATGAAAAATCAACGTAAAATCAAAATACAAACATACCGCAGTATCACAATCAAAATAGTCATCACATAATTTTCCAGAAAGTGTGCACATCATGCAAGATAAATTTCCTAGATGAATTTAATTTCATACATTATACCAAACTTTCTGAACTGCACATGACACTGTGGTGGCCACATTGTTCATCCAAGCAGTATGATCAAAGAAGCAAATGTTATGTATCAAGAATGAATCGTCTTTTTTTATAATTACTCATGAAGGTATGTAGAAACTATAAGCACATGAAAAATCTTGTCTTATCATTGTATAATTTTTTTCCAAGAATTAAGAAAACCCATTAAGTTGAACAAGCCAACATAACAGATGCAAGATTATCTCATTCATAATTTGTGAATTTGTGAATATTATCAAACATATCCAAGATTTAGAAGCTTATATTCCAAGTTTGATCTCAGCTGGATCTAATAGTCTCCCAAGTAGAAGGAAACAATTGGTAACAGATGTTGGAGACAAAAGCATACCATAGAAATTCATTTGACCTTAAGGATAGGTAAGCTTAAAACCAAAATGTTTATTTATCATTTGTTGGTCTAGTTTTCCTACAGCATGTGCAATTTCATATATTTTATATAACCACACATCAAACTATCACTGTATGTGATTCTGACTGATCCAAATAACCCCATGAAATTGTTGTGCAGTGTTCTCATTATTCATTGGCTGCAATCATGGGAAAACATTTTAAACCCTGACTTCTAGAATGCTTTGTTTTCAATGAACATTTTTGGATGCCATTTTTCAAAATTGACTCTCTAAATGGGAATTGGGGAAAGATAGTCTCATCTCTTTCAATATGGCTAATTTACCCCTACAGGGGTTTGTTATATCATGTATAACATATTATAACATAAAATTGGCTAAAATTACAAGACAAAAACAATAATAACAACAAGTAAATCAATGGGTATTGATGGTGTGGAGTGGGGTGGTGGTTGGAATCAAACCTATATATATGTGTGGTTTAGAAGTCAACTTACAGAAGTAAATAAACTCACCTGACGAATGTGGACATAAACTGGTCTCCAAATTGATCAAAATTTATCCAACAACTGCGTGTTTACATGGTAAATAAAAGATGCAATTCCGAGTTGAAATGAAATTTGTTTGCATATTCTGTAGTCTACTGCTCCAAATTAAACACAGCAAATATCCGGCCACAAATACATTACAGTAAATATGGGAATTTTTGCCTTCAGTAAACATTTTATCACATGATTATCTGAATATCAATGTAATGTTTAGTTATGAAAGTGACAAGGTTATGAAAACATTGCTCGTCAACTGTACGGGTAGTGCAACAATGTGACATCACGCACACTGGACATTCTGTGTTGAAAAGTTATTTTGTGTTTATAAAATGTTATGTTTATTCAAATGAATGCTTGTTCTTTGATTTATAGATTGTAAGAAAAATATAATCTACATGTACTTTTAAACATCAATATTATATCAACTTTTGTTGAGACTATTTTTTACACATAACTGATGAAAAGTGCAGTGTCCATCAGAATGATTGCAAATTTTTGTTTTCTTTTCCATCTAAACAGATTCCATTGAAATTAAAATTATGTGATAAAAAGAATCTCAAATGGGTAATGATTTACTAATAAATTATAAAACTTGTCAAATAAATATCCAAAGCTGGACATTATTCAACTCGTTTTATAAATTCAATATTAAATCATTTGAGATCCTCTTATGCATGATAAAAATTATAATGTAATATACATACCGAATCAATTTCCATTGGTTTAATTGTTATCTGCATCTTCAGTTTTTCAATGATAGCCTTTGCAGCACATTGGAGATGATCTTTTGTGTTTGACTTGAGGATAATTGTCATCTCAGAATGTTTTACTGGTAAATAACTGGATGTCCAGTTGACTTGAGGGCTGTCCCAGGTCATCATGCTCTCTGTAATATGCATACAAGTCCTGATTACTGGATGTCAATAATGGCCATCTTTAACGTAGTACATCACTACACTATTAAATAACTATCTGATTGTAATAGTAAGCTATATGCTCATTAAAATAAAAAACACCTCTCCTGCATCAAAGGGAAAGAGTGGATAGTAAATAGTATTATTCATGCAGCCTAGGAACAATTACATTGTTCACGCTATTTAAATTTTCTCACGGGTAAAATTTCTTTCTAATTTTGAGAGAAATGTAACGATGCAATGCCAAATACCAACCCAGTGGGGAAAGCCATAGAAATTTCAATAGAATTTTGTTTTCAGATTCTTTCTTTTGCAGTTCTTGTTTTGATAATTTTTTCCCCAAACTTACCGTGCTTAGTTTCAAAGTGACGTTTCAAACTGAACTCCTTAAAAACAGCAATATTGTCTTGACAAATCAAACACACAGCTTTAACTCCAACATCAGTGAAGAAATACTTGTCAGTCCACTTATTGTTAAACGCATGTCATCCATCTTCAAATTTTTGCTTTCTAGATATCCTTGAACAACTCATTTCAAGTAAACTTTGGCAGATAATAAAAGCTTTCTTAAATGTATGGATCGATACAGAACTGTCAATCCCGATAAATTCTTCACTTCAACAATTTCATGTTCTGCAAGCCACTTGTCTGCCATGGCGGGTGCATACACTGTTGACCCACCCAGTGGGAAAAAAATCATAGATATATAAATAGATTGCGAAACAACCCAAACAAAATTCTATTGAAATTTTTATGGCTTTCCCCACTGGGTGGGTATTTGGCATTGCGTGGTTACATTTTTCTCAAAATTAGAAAGAAATTTTACCCTTGAGAAAATTAAATAGCATGAACAAAGTACTTGTTCCTAGGCTGCATGAAAACCCTTGGCGGGCCGCATTAAAGCCCTCGGCATAGTTTGCCCACCCCTGACATAAGCTGTTTAAGTTAGTAATAAAAATAAAAGTATTTGTGCATTGTAGCAGTCCAACCACATGGACTTAATATACATATGATTATTTGTATTGGCTAGATTGCCATAAGGAACATCTGCAGTACTCTCATGTTTCAATTTTTCCATGGTTGTTTTTATAATGGATTGGCTACTTGAATGTCAGTCAATAATGTCCCTGAAAACCATTTCTGGTAAAAGATGCATTGGGCATGCAAACTGAGTTACAGTTGTTGAGTTGTTACATGTACTTACCCTGTATAATGAAAAACCATGCAAGCTGAACTCTGTCTACTGTAATATTATTAAATAGGTGCTATCCACTTTGCTGCCTGTGCAAAACATGGTTGATGTATCTAGACAACCCTTGTGTTATCCTAGTATTTATTCAAATAAAATGGATACAATTCCAAATTGCTGTGCACATCTATATAACATCCTCAATCATATTCTAAATGTTGAAGCTTCTATCTCAAACCATGTAACAGTAGGATGCATGACTGGATAGGCTGAATGACATAATCAGAAAGGTACTCAGTATATGATTAAACAATACTCACTGAGACTTTGAAACAATGTCTTTGAATTTCTTGCTTCTAATGTCACTTTAATGTTTGCAAATTCTGATGAAGAAGGTACACTGATGGTCACACTCTGCAGGTAGCGCTGTACATTTTGGACAATGACACTAGTTATGCACTGGACCTGGTCATAGGCAGACATGCTGCTCCCTGAAATTATAACTTAAAACTATAACAGATAAAAATAGTTCATGGCAAAAGCAGTTATTTCAACATGTAACAATGTCATAAATACTCTGACCAATATATACTGATGGAAGCTAACAATAACAGTCCATGTTTTATCAAACTGATGCTCTAATGAAAAGATTCCTTAGTAATTTAATTTCATTTCATACTCTATAGAAATATTCATTAGAAAACTAGTGTTTATTAAAATATATCCATTCCATTCCTGATTTGTACCACTTCAGCTCTAACATCTGAACCTATGTCTAGTCACAAGGTCATGAATAGAACCAGGAGTCAATGTAATAAGTAATTCAAGTGTCAATTAAGAAGTAAATCATGTGTCAATGTAAGAAGTAAATCAGGTGTCAATTAAGAAGTAAATCATGTGTCAATTAAGAAGTAAATCATGTGTCAATTAAGAAGTAAATCATGTGTCAATTAAGAAGTAAATCATGTGTAAATTAAGAAGTAAATCATGTGTCAATTAAGAAGTAATAAATAATGTGTCAATGTAAGAAGTAAATCAGGTATCAATTAAGAAGTAAATCATGCGTCAATTAAGAAGTAAATCATGTGTCAATTAAGAAGTAAATCATGTGTCAATTAAGAAGTAATAAATCATGTGTCAATTAAGAAGTAAATCATGTGTCAATTAAGAAGTAAATCATGTGTCAATTAAGAAATAATAATTCATGTGTCAATTAAGAAATAATAATTCATGTGTCAATTAAGAAGTAAATCATGTGTCAATGTAAGAAGTAAATCAGGTGTCAATTAAGAAGTAAATCATGTGTCAATTAAGAAGTAAATCATGTGTCAATTAAGAAGTAAATCATGTGTCAATGTAAGAAGTAAATCAGGTGTCAATGTAACAAGTAAATCAGGTATCAATTAAGAAGTAAATCATGTGTCAATTAAGAAGTAAATCATGTGTCAATTAAGAAGTAAATCATGTGTCAATTAAGAAGTAAATCATGTGTCAATTAAGAAGTAATAAATCATGTGTCAATTAAGAAATAAATCAGGTGTCAATTAAGAATTAAACTACGTGTCAATTAAAAAGTAAATCAGTTGTCAATTAAGAAGTAAATCAGGTGTCAACTAAGAAGTAAACATGTGTCAATTAAGAAGTAAATCAGGTGTCATTGATTAAGGAGGTATCTGAGCAGGACTCTGCATCCCCTTGATCTTGTCCAACAGCTTTTATTTTTCACCAGGGACAACAGGTAGGTACATTAAATGACTGTGACATCTATGACTCAGATAAAGTGCTTGGGTTTATATCACTCTTCCATTGCATATAATTTTCCCCATATGTCTTCCTGCACTTCTATACAAAGTAGACAATCAAAGTCAAAAATGTTAAAGTAAATGCAGTTGATACAACATAAAAACGGATCACTGTGTTTTACTTTAACTTTATTGTAAATCATATGGTAAGCATTGAGAAAGATTGGTTTGATGTTGTACAGCATAAAGTAGCAGCAAAAGGTTATTTTGTCCAGATAAATATTATGCATACATTTAAAAATGGGAAATTATGGCTTGTATATTCCACAATTGGCCTTCAGTTTTCAAAGAAATCATCATGATGAGCTGTGTGAACTTAGTTTATGCTTACATTGGCTCGCTGTACAAGGGTGATAAATGGACTCCTGAACAAATGGGTGAGAAATATTTAACTAAAATAATAATTTTGGATGAAAATATGCATCATTTCATTAGATGTCTTAAAAATGTTTCTTGATTAGTTATTTTCAAAGAATACCACGGTGATAATGTCTGGTGATCACAGTAAAATGCCACCATTTGTTGGATTGTATCTGCATGAATGGCTAAAAATGTTTGTAGACTATTATGAGGAGATAACTGATGATCATAGAGCACTTGATCCAAAATTAAGAGAGTTTAAGAAATTAATTAGATTACAGTTAAATAAAATTCAGTGTAAAATAATGCGTGATATAATTTCAGAAACATCTATAAATGGTTATTGGTTTAAATAGAGATGAAACAATTTGATAGTGACAAGTAGAAAGGTAGACCATGATACACTTGATCAGCAATTATTTCAGTTGCACAAAGAGAAGTTTTGAAATCTACCTGTACCATTGTGATATAGACAAGCTGATACACGATGACAGACTATCAATGGTGATATACCAAAACAGACTGAAAAACAAAATCCTATCTTGAGTGTAATCGATGATGGGGTGCTAGTTCAGTAATCATGGTGGTAATTGTGTCTTTAAAAATTACTTGTAATTGTTCACGTGTAAATGTATGTTGAGAAGCAGTTGAATCAAATCTGTAGATTGATGGTATACCTATGGATGTACCTACGCTGTAAATTTTATGTATTGTAATATTCTAGATAGGATCAGTCGCTCGTTTTTACTCCCTTCAAGTTCACCAACATCATATAAATACCTAACAGAAACACTACCCAATACTAGTTGTTTTTGAAAAATCATGTCATTGTATGGCTATATTTGTTTGTGATTGCATTATTAGGTTTCATAGAAGTTGTTCAAGTAATTTCATTATTTAATGCAGCTATCACACTTGTTATTCTTACAACCCGTTCATGTGATAATTATAACCTGGAAGATATTTTTCATCTGGGTAATTGCTCCATGGGGTTCCTGGTAACTTTCTTAAGGAAGTAGCTACATCACCGCCTGTTTTCATAGAGATAAATTTATATTTTTTTGTACCACACTGTACACACTTTTGCCTCTATTCGCATGTCTGTTATTTTTTTATTGTTATAGCCGTTAATGTATCTGTTGGGGTGGATGCTCTACATTTCCCACAATATAAATCCATATTATTTATTATATTTCTAATACATGGATGTAATTGATTTCTCAGCAACAAGAAAGCAAGAGCCAGTCAAGCATCACCCAATGTTATCAAATTCTATCAGAATGATAATAAACCCATCTGGAAGTGGTAAAACCCAACTGCTGCTTATAATTTAATAATGAGATGGCTCAAGTGGGATAAGCTGTATTTAGTGGTACCATCTGTAGATAATCAATGATGCTATGAGGAACTCAAGGATTTTAATGACAAAGCAAAATTTTTAAATAAAGAAGGCAATGATGTTATTGAGTTTATTAATGATATTGATGAAGCGCCCAAATGTAAATGAACTTGATGGATTTATTAATAATTTAGTTGTGCATGATGATGTAATGCTGGATAAACAGTTCAATCCTGCTGGGATATGTTCACAAGGTCGACATAAAAACATAAATGTGATTTATGTTACTCAGCAGTATACACAAATACCTAAAGTGATCAGAGACAAGTGCAATATTCTTGCTGTGTTTAACAGAGTTGATACACATACTCTGTGAAATATTCATCACACTTGGTGAAGTGGTGATATGGACATAATTAAAAACTTTTTCTCACGTGCATAAACTACCCCAAACAGATTTATAACAATACGTTTACAATTTTTATCAAAGAATCAGAAGTCAGTGTGACCACCCTTTATTCCTATTGCTCACAACACCTGTCAAAAAACATCCCACATCTGGTCTTAAACTCTTCAAATCCCAATAAAAAGGTAATCAATCAACAGTCTGTTGTGTACACATCAACATATTTAACAATGTAATCCTTTTGCTCTGCCAGGCATCATCATGTACTGTTTATGTACTGGTGGAACATTTCCAGTCTGCAGTAGACTAGTTTTTCATATTTATCGATGGAATATGTACAATGTTTGCTGGGTTTTATTTAATTTTTAAAAGTGGTAGGTTTCAAATATCATAGTATATCCAGTAGATGGCCATAAAAACTATTTTTGACTTACTTCCAGTAGAATCTTCTCCAAGTATTTCCAAAATGGGGGGAAAATATGGGACCACCACAGTGGCAATATAACCCCTATCACAAGTGTAGATATTAACTTTTATCGTAATAATATATTTTGGTATCCGATTATCAAATATAATGGGTAACATTTTTGAGATAGTCCCTTTCATTTAAATATAAATTTACCTAGACACATGTGAAATAAAAGGTGAGTGATTCTGTTGGATGATGAGTATGCCAGGCAAACTTCTATTCCTTTTTTGAACATTTCTTCTTCATCTGAAGTCTCTATGATGTATGAGTCATTCCAGACACCAATCGATAAATCTGCATCCTGATCACAACATTTACAAATCCCTGAAATCAAGTATACAATAATTACAGCAAATCATTTCCCTGCTACAGCCTTATATAGATTGTTTTGAATAAAACTGAAAAATGATCAGCAAAGTGTTTTTAAAGAGAATATATTCATTAGACACAAATTTATCATTTCAATTCACTCTAATGTGTTTAACTCTTAAATGATTTCTTTCAAATCTAGTAAAATTTTATTGAGCATTTTTGAAAAGAAGTGAGCTGAAATGAATACCAACTGTTCCTATTCAAAAAATTGTGATATATTCAAATATAATATTTCTTTAAGTTAACTAAGCTATCATCATTTTTTGTCAAAATGACATTTTATTTATGAGTAGTGAAAACAATATTTTCAAGATGGCCACTTGCTGGATGTCAGATCAGCACCATTTTAAGTTAGAAGTAATAACACATAATAGGACCAATGAAAACAATATGTTGATATGAACATTTATTCTGGAGATTTTCAAGCTGACCAATGTGGCATCCATATTAGACATTAAACTGGCACCATTTTTATATAGCAGTCACTTAAGACATTATAAAAAAAACCCATGTAATTATGACTTTCGTAAGCAGTGACATGATTTTCAGATGACTCCTGTGGCACCCATATTGGATGATACATTGCCACCATTTGAATTTAAAACAAACCAGGCATCATGAAAAGCCTTCTGGTAATACTCCCATGCCAGGAGATTTTAAGATGGCACATGTTTTCATGGTATCTAGCTTTACTCAATAACTTGCAAATTTGAACAGAAAAGTTACTCATATATCCAAATAATAAATCCTTTATTTTACACTGAATATCATAAATATTGAAGAAAAGAAATATTTTTTAATATACAGAACAATAGAGGGGATAGAATTTCTTTTTCATATAAAAGAACTTAATACTGGAGATAAATGCTTTGAAATATTTCTCCAATAACCTTCAATTTGCAACTCACTTTTAGATCCCTTCTGTACCTTGATGAAAACCTCCAAAGCAAATGATGGGACTGGATATTCTGATTCTATTACTATTTTGAATTCTGGTCTTTTCTTGCTGTTGATCATTCCATGTAAACATTCTGGAACTTTAAAAATTATAAATTATTTTTATCAAACTTTTCCTCTAAATGTATTTAATAATAATAATAATGATGACTTTGTATAGCACCTAAGCTTTAGAAGCTCTAAGCGCTTTACACCATTTATAATGATATGACTGCACTACAGAAAAACAAATGACAAAAACAATACAATTGGAAAACATAAAAACATGCTGAAAACATATAAGATACAAAACATTATTAGGTCTCTAAGTTTGTCCCTGCAGTCAAAAAAGGTGAGTTTTAAGAGCACACTTAAAAGGGACCACTGTATCTTTGTGTCTAATTTCAATGGGCAATTCGTTCCATATCGTTGGGCCCTGGTATGCAAAAGAATGTTGTTCATATGACTTCATTTTTACAGTGGAAACAATGAGTATACGGTTGTCAAAAGAAGAGCGCAAGTATCTTGCTGGTGTCTACACATGGGTGAGGCCGGATAGGTATGTTGGACTGGAGTCTGTCAGTGAAACATAGCACAGAGAACAAAATTTTTGTTTGATTCTGTATCGAATTGATAGCCAGTGTAGGGGTACAGAGCATTGGTGAGGTGTACTCTGATCAATGTACTCTAAAGATGATCAGTGCAGCTGTGTTTTGAACTTTTTGAAGTTTCTGGAGTATATGCAGCCTTGCATATGATCGTGACATGTTGGTGCAATGTGAGAGTACTGTCTAGAGTAACACCTAGGTTTCGTACTGACTGTGAGAATTTAATGTTGGTGTTGCTGATATTTATTGTCTGAGGTAAAGGATGTAAATGAGAAAGTCTTTATGTTGTGATCAGAATAAGCCTCAGTTTTATCATTCATCTGCATTTTGTTACATGTCATTCATGATTTCACATCAGAAATGCTCCTCTCTACTCTATGGATGGTAGCATCAACTTCAGTTGGGTGGCTAGACTTGTATATTTGGGTGTCATCAGCATACAATTGGTGCAACACTGGGTGATCATCTATGACACTAGAAAGTGGCTGAGTGTATAGAATGAAGAGAACAGGACCAAGAACAGATCCCTGTGGAACACCACAATATACATCAACTGGGCTGGAATGTATTCCATTTGCAGATATAATTTGTGTCCTGTTGACTAAGTAGGACTTGAACCACTGTAAGACTATATTCTGAATGCCAAATACATGCTGGAGACGGTGAAGTAATATATTATGGTCTATTGTGTCAAATGCTGCAGACAAATCCAGGAGAGTGAGGACTGTAATCTTTCCACTATCCAAAGAAAAGATAGTGTCATTAAATACTTTCAGAGTAGTTTCCGTACTGTGGCAAGGGCGATATGCAGACTGTACATTGCTGAAAAGACTGTTTGAATTCAAATGAGATACAAGTTGGGTTAGAACAACCTTTTCTAAGATTTTTTATATGAATGGGAGATTAGAAACTGGGTGATAGTTCTTTAAATCATTATTGTCAAGTGTTGATTTCTTCAGCAGAGGCTTTACGATGGCAGTTTTGAAAAATGATGGGAATTCCCCTGATGAAAGATATTAATAACATCAGTTAGTGAAGGCAACATTGGGTCTAAGCAATCAAGCAGCAGTGATGTCTGAATTGGATCAAGTTCACAAGACTTGGGTGCATTCTTCATCATGATTGTCCATACTAAATCAATAAAAACAGGATCAAATGCTCCTAATGGTTGATGCTGAAATTCTGCATCATAACTGTATGGTGACGAGTCAGTTGAAATTGTGCTGTCAAGCAAATCTCTAATGGTTTTTACTTTGTCATGGATGAAATTTGCAAACTCTACTAGAGAGAAGGTAGTTGGAAGTGGTGTAGATTTGTTCCTTGACATTAGTTTGTTAGTTATCACGAAGAGCTCTTTGCAGCTGGAACTTTCCGTTGCAAAGAGCTCTTCGAGATAACTAAAAAACTTTTACAAAATATTACAGTACAGAGGTAAAGGGTATACAAATAGAATGTTCTTTATATTTCGAAATAATGGTAGCTATTCTATTCTGTGTTGACTTCAATAGAACATTGCCTCCTACCACACAGATTTTACAGATTATACAATAACACTTTAAATTTGCAATCCATTAATTTTTGTAAAAAGCCACCTCCATAAAAAGAACATTCTATTTTTATACCCTTTACCTCTGTACTGTAATATGTGTCAATCTGTCTGTTCTTCTATCCAGCATTTAATAATGTAAATAGCAGTTTTTGAATGATGAATCCAATTGTTGACTTGCAGCAGTGTATCAAGTCACCTCTGAAATGCATTTTTTGGTAGATTACTACAAAACATGGTAAATACTATTTAAAGATATCAACACCTATTGTGATTTGCATTTTAGTTACTGTTGGTCCTGTCTTGCAGCAGTATACAATACAATCTTGTTGGCTAAACTAGTCCATGCTTTTGATGGACTGCTATGTTATTGCCATTCTTTGTGTTACAGCTTAATATTGTGCAAGACAATATTATTATTACAACTGATACCATTGTATATCTTTAGATATTTATGGATTGCTGTGAAATATTATCTTGACAAATGTTTGTTATCATGACTTTTGCATGATTTATTTGACCTCTGGCTTACAATGTGTGTGTGTGTGTCTGTTTCTGTGTGCGTGTGTGTCTTAATGCCATTAAAGTTAAATATTGATGTCACCCTTTACTGATAAAGTCTGAGTTCAATACAAATCCCATTTACACATAAAAATGCATATAATTTAACTTGATAGTACACTAACAGTGCTTTAACCCTAACAAAATAAAATATTAAATAATAAAAATAAGTTAAAATATGTTTGAAAAGAGATAAAAATCTTCATTTATTTTAGTATTACATAATTATTCCAGTAATTACTTTCATTCTTGTATTAATTGCAGTAAATACCTTTTATCCTGGTTAATCTAGTGACTATAGGAGTTGAGTATTTTCCTGGAGAAAAAATAACTACCAATTTGCCAAAAAATGGTCTTTGGTGATTGTTGAGCTCAGCGGCAAGTTAAAGAAGAAAACACAAATTTTATTAAATTAATATGTAGCTGCATTACAGAATATAAAAAATTATGGGCAGAAGTATAGTTAGTAACATCATTCTAAAGGCTCAAAAATATGTTATACCGCCAAAGTATGTCACTGTTTTGGATCATATTCGGTACACCATATAACAATTTCATGACTTTTCAATCACTAGATCTGTGATTTTAATAGGTCTGATCACCAGCTTAAGAGGTATACAAAAAAAATGTATGAATCACAAAAATGTCATTTAAAGGTAGACCTGAGACCCCCTTATCACTTAACTCTAATTTATTAAATATCATGATTCATGTAATATCTGAAAATTTCACCCTATGCGATCAACGGATATCGAGATATTTTAAATGTACATGTCATGAATATTCTCCGTAAATCAAGTACAACTTCGACAGTTTCCGTGATCTCAGGCTGTGTGACGTCACAAGAGGAACCCGACATTGCAAGGAACCATTGTTGTATCATTGTCAAGCGTGAAGCGTCTCTTAATTAAAGCCAGTGATTTTGTCAAATGTTTTAGAAATTTCTAACATGTATTCCTCTGTTCAAGTTATTAACAGAATATATATTGTAAGTGGAAATTTCCACCAATTGTATTAATTAGTATGGTTATTAAAAATAATTCATATTATTGTTTGTTGCGAGAAGGAGAGAGGCAAGTGAGTTCTATTTAGATGTCAAATATTGACTTTCTCATCATTGCGCCCCGCCATTCCACTTTCATCGGTCATATAGTTTTCTTTGGTTTTTGAGTTGATAATTTTTCCTTTGAAGCTGCAGCGGTGGATATATTACCGCAACTGCAATAAACTTCATTAATAGAGAAGGAAGGTCTGTCGTGTGTATTCCGCGTCTTGTTCGCGTGGGAGCAACCTGCTACTTCACCGTAGAATATATTGTCATTTATCTGGGCTGTGTAAAGCAAATTTTCTGGGTTAAATAGCCCCAATGATTTTTTTTTTATTTGAGTTATTAAATTTTCCCTTGATTTGTCTCATAGATGTTAAAAACGTTAAAACTAAAATAAAAAAAAATCTTTTAAAAAAACGCATTTTTCTCAAGAAAAATAAAAGCGAAAAAAAAAATGTAAGAGTAGCTTTTAGGCAACACAAAAATCAATATTTTACTTATTTACACGCTACATACCAGGTTTAAAGTTTCAGATATCAGCACTATGCTGTAGCATGTTTACGTAAAGTATCGTAGGCTAGCATCATAGATTCATTATTGATTGATATTTGTTATCTAGAGTACGACAGAGGACGGCCTGTATGGCCGATGATTTAAAAAAAAAGGAAGTACCAATATAAAAAACGTAAAAAAACGTTTTCATCATCTATGGAACTTTGTGTTTGTTTGCATTCTAGTATTATCTTTGCCGTCTTGTGCGGAGTTGCACAGCAGACATTTGGGTAAGTAGTGTATTATATTTCTGCGGTAGGCAGTTTCGTGTGTCCACCATGCATTGTGTAAATATAGGTATATGTTACAATATCTGGTTGGGTCCTTAATTTCTTTGCAATCATTCTCCCAGTCAATATCAGGTACTGTGGTTTCTACTCTAATTGGTTCTATATCTGTTATTTCTTGAATTTGTTTTTCTAAAATCTTTTTGTCCAATGTTTGCCAAAGGATTTCCCTGTCAATTCTAGATTTCCCATACTTGTGTGTGTGTGTGTGTGTGTGTGTGTGTATATTCTAGTTTCGTTGGGTATTTACGCCTATAATTGTCGATGAGATTGTTGGTTTTGACAAGTGCATTCATGTGATTTTGAATTCTTCTGTAAGGAACGTTTATTATGTTTGTTTTGTCAGTAATGTTGTTAAAATCACCTATCATGAAAAGGTTTTCCGTGATGTAGGGTTGAAGGTATTTGTTTAGGTTGTTGTATAACTCTAGTTTAAAACTGTTGGTAGATGGTGCATATACATTTATGATGTGTAGGTCATTAAATTTTAAATGTAAAAGTCTCCATTTTATTTCTTTGGGTGGTTTTTATATTCCAATTTGAGTTTACCCATTTGTTGTGGATGATAATCCCAACTCCTGAGTATCTATCTTTTTCGTGAACATCTGTTAGGTAGAGAGCATTTAATTTGTCCTCTATTAGTTTAATATTATTTTTTTTTTGGGGGGGGGGGATAACTGGTGTAGTTCTTGAAGGCATACAAAATCATATTTATCTGCTATTTTGATGATTTGGTTTGCTTTTATAATATCTAATCCATTGTATTTATTGAAGATATATTGATGCTGAGGGGTTTTTCTCCATTTTTTTAAATTTAAGATGTTTAAAATAAACAGATAAATGACTGTGTATATATAAATATTCATTGCTGTTGTTGTTGTTGTTGTTGTTTCTCCGGTTGGATGGTTTGTTTCGTTTCTTCCCAAGTGGTTTGATGTTTGTTATTTATTTTCATTCATTTTGCCATTTCTTTTGGCCTTATTTAGGCTGGTTGGTGTTGTACTAAAAACGGATTTAAATTTTTGAATTTGTTGTTGGTTGTCAGTGACCTTAATTCAACGAAGAGGAAGAATATTCCAATTCTTGTTCATGTTCGCTCTCACTGTCACAATGTGCTGCTAGCAAACTGCAGGTTCCTCTTGTGACGTCACAATCTCGCGCGTGTTTATGGGGTTGTTTACATAAAGTCGCTCGGTTGTTTCCATAGAAGTCGCATTTTGGTGATATTAAAAGGGTCATATCTCCCAATCCAGTGAATGAATGCATGTACTCTCTTCACAATGTACTTGAATGTCGAGTAA
Organism: Unio delphinus; assembly: GCA_029339505.1. NCBI lineage: Eukaryota > Metazoa > Mollusca > Bivalvia > Unionida > Unionidae > Unio > Unio delphinus. The sequence goes on from JAQISU010000459.1 coordinate 582,231, forward strand.
AATAAGATTGTCGAAAGTAGTATAGATATAGCATTCAGGTCTACATTTAAGTAGGCTATACCATATTTACTGTATATGTTGGGACATAATAAAATAATTTTTTCCTGTCCCAGAACTTATGGTGAAGCTTTAAACACCTAGGTCATATGTCCTAAGACTTAAGAAACAAAATAAATTTCTACTGAATTTGTGCCCCCCCCCCTCCCCCCGTTGCAAGAAATATAGACAAACAAATGCTTACTCGATAATAAAAAGAAAGAAACTAACCTTGTATTGTTATCATTTATTCTTTTTCATTCAACATGAGCATTAAAGAATAAAATATATCCATACATGTAGCATAGGCTTCCATACTGTAGAATGCTTTGCCTATGTCAGATAATTACGCCACGCTGTTCATTGCCATTAACATTGAGAAACAAACTGTTTGGCTGTGCACGAAGATTTGAATATGTGATCCAACTGAAAACGGGATCCAACAAAATCACAAACAAGAGTGAAATAATCAACCAATATTTTGAAGATGCCATTCATACATGACACAGTGTTAATCAAGACTGAGTTATATCCAAGTTTACTGTATGACAGTGCATCCCCCAAAAAATCATTATTTGACAACATTCAACTGAGTGCAAGTGACAATCTTTTCGCCAGCGCAGGTTACAACAAAAGTATATTTAAAACAAGTTATTGCTTGTACATTATTTAGCCACAAAATCAATGCTCCTTTCTATTAATCATAACTATATATGCCAAGCACACAGAAGCCTGGGTGGTGAATAAACACAACTGGCAAGCGAGGAGTACAATCCATCTTTGAACTTACTGACAGAAATCAATGACAAAGTTTTTTTTAATTACCAAGCCAACAATGGAAGTAGACTTTGCATACTTTGAAATTGTTTTTGTTTGCAAAGGATATCAATACAAAGGTTATTTTATTGGAAAGCAAGCCAACATCAGAAGCAAACTATGGATGCTTATAAGTGTGCCGGTTGTGTTGGGGGTGGGGTGGTATATATATATATATATATATATATATATATATATATATATATATATATATAGAGAGAGAGAGAGAGAGAGAGAGAGAGAGAGAGAGAGAGAGAGAGACAGAGAGAGAGAGAGAGAGAGAGAGAGAGAGAGAGAGAGAGAGAGAGAAACGGCTGAAATATGGAAGCTAACTTTGGTTCCATTTCACCGGTATTCACCGAAATATTAAAAATAAATTGAAAAAATGGAACAAGTTTTAAAGTGACACAATAGAGTGCTTCATGCATAGATATCAAAGACCCAGCATCACCAAGAGATGGAGAAAAAAAATCATTTGATGAACTCAAGAAGGCCAGAAAAGAAGATGATTTTACAAATGAGAAGGAAATCAGCAACATATATATTGAAGACAACTGCCATTAATGCATGACATGGTGCTAGTGTTAGTTGCAAAATAACTAATAATGAATTATATCTAAGTCAACTTATATGACTGTATCTCGCAAATAGAAATCATTATTTGAAATCACATTCATTTGAGTGCTAGAGACATTCTTTTTGGTAGTACGGGTTACAAAAGTAACATTAAAGCAACTTATTACTTGTACACTATTTACCTGTAAACATCAATGCCCATTTGTATTAATCATAACTACAGATGCCAAGCACATAGAAGCCTGAGTGTTAAATTATAACAACTGGCAGCAAGCAGTAAACTCATTTTCTGAACTTACTGACAGGACATCAAAGATGAAAGTTATTTTTTACAACGTAAGCTGCCAATATGATCATGGATTCAATTTTAGTATACTTTAAACTCATTCCTGATTGAACTGACGATAAGATGGGGGTCAAATGTTTGTGAATTAGCAATACTAGTGCCGATTTGGAGAAAAAACTGACTTTAATCTTTGCAGTTTTTGCTTCAGGTGATGTGTTGCCTCAATTGATAAATTTTCATGGAATGAGAAAGCTAAAATAAATATTCATGTACTAAAAGAATGGATCATACATGTGCAGGAAAAGGGTTGTTTTGATGAGATGCAGCTGCAGTGGATTAAATAGCTTTATCTCAAGTACACAGTTTTGTAGTTTAAAAAAAATTCAGATGGAGTGCATTTTCCAACATATAATTTTCAAATGATTTAAAATGTATCACAAAAGTTACTACTTAAGCAAATGACTTGTCCCAGAACATAGAGTGCACACAAAAATTACTTTAAAATTATCTATGGCATGCCAACATATACAGTAAATTTGGTAGTCATTATTGTTTTAAACATTCCAGAATACTGAAGTCTGAATAAAAGTGGCTTCATGATATTCTTTAAAATTCATAATTAAGTATATTTTGAAACTGTCAGTACTCTGGCTGCATTTAAAAGAACAGGATCATAAAACATCATATCAGATATCCGTAGAGAAAAAATAACTTCACTATGAGAAACCAATGATTTTCATTGTTAATTATATAAGATTAATTTTCTTTACAAGTTGAAAAAAGATTTAGATAAGGTATTCACCATATGACATAATAAATCCACAGATGCTTTTGTCACATGACCAAAACAACCATTTTTAATAGTTAATTTTGTCTAACCAGTAACTCAATATTGATGGAACACAATTATTTTCTTATGCAGCCTGTAATTTGAAAAAGCAAATTATGGTTAGGTCACAAGCAACTAATACATCAATACAGTGTTGGAGGCTGATTTAACAAACTAAGCCAAGAGTTAGTTAAAGTTTGGTACAGGTTTGCCAACAAGAAAATTTGTTCCAAAACAAATCAGAAATTAATGGTGTGGTGTGGCTTTATTACAAATTGTAACTTTGTCTTTCATTGATAAGAGTATGAATTAAAAATGGTAAATGGAAAATAATTTTTGGCCATTTGATGACAAGTTTTTATCTTAAAATCCAGGAATCCAAGAGAAGACTGTTTCTTCTTTTGAACTGCTGAAGGTTGCAACAATGTCTAACACATGTATTCTTGATCAAAAACAAGGTTCTTTTGATGAAAACGTCATGTTGATGAGACTAACCATTTAAGATATGTGCTTTTAACAAAAAGTTCATGTAGCAATTGGAGATATACAGAATGTTTTTTATTTCTAAAAGAAACCCATGGGCTTATAATGGCAATGACAACTAGATATCTAGATATCTTTTCATGTAAGTCCCATGTTAACATAAATTTCTAATTAGTGGAAATAGCAATAGCAAAAGTTTCAAGCTGGCTGCAATGGTAATCGTATTGGATCTCAGATCAGCACAAAGATTTTTTAGAAATAAACTGGACATCTGAAGAAGCCTTTTTGTTAAAACCCCATGTTGATATATGACCATCCATCCAGGAAGAGAAGCAATAGAAAGTTTTTAACATGGACTTTATGGAGGCCCATACTATGTATTAGATCTGCATGTGACCCCCAAACCAAAATGCATGCTTTCCACAAGCTTGCAGCGAGCTAGTTGAAGTTGCACAAGGTAGTAAGGTTGCTTGCGCAAGCTTGCAAGGGGAATTTTTCCAAGTCTGTAAGCTTGCAAGCTGGCGCAAGCTTGCAAAAGGAAAATCTCAAAGTCTGCAAGCTTACTGTAAAATCTCAAGCTTACACAAATTAAGCTAGCTTGCAAAAGGAATTTTTCCAAGTCTGCAAGCTTGGAAAATGTAAAATTCAAGCTTCCTAGATTGCAAAAAATGAAGGAGTGCATCTGCAGTCATTCATCAAACAGCAGCACAGTGGATAAACTTTAACATTGAACATAATTTGTCCACATTGTTTTACACCATTAAATATAAAAAAAACAGAGCAAGAATTTCTTGAATGTGTGTTATATTTTACACTGTGATAAAGGATTCCATTTAGTAAAATCCGGTAAAATACATAGTATTTACCGATTGCAAAGTTATTTACAGACTGACTTAATGCAGCAAGATATTTGAAGTCAAGTACTAATGCTTCTTAGCAACAATGTATGCACCATCAAATATAGTCTCTGTAATTTTGTGATGATAACTTCTGGGATTTAGTTTTTGAAAGAATATTCCAATTTCTGTTTCAATTTGACAATTTTTGTATTTGAAAGTGTAGGTAATTTTAACATTGTTGAAACAGCGTCAGACTCCTGTGGTCGAACGGAAATCACGTGGAATAATGTTTTTGATTAACTCCTCAATATACGGTAATTTATCCTGAAATTAATATAAATGAGTATTAAAAACTAAAAAATCTGCCACCCACCCACCCTTTTGCCTTTGCAGACCTGTTTACCAGTTCGTATTGACTGAATTTGCACGGAATAAAGCTCATTCGTACGGTAGTATGGTCATTGGTTTTAAAATACGATTTGAGGTTGCATTTAATTTTTTATTTTTTTTAAAATAATTTTTTAAGCGACTTTATTCCGGCTAGTTATGTTGTATCGTCTCTTCGGTCCGCGTCCGGGTCTGTTGTCTGCGCCACATCACTGACTGTAACATTCTCAACATCCAGTTGTGTAAACATGCCAACAGTGTATTGCAGTGCACATCCGCAATAAGAACCGGAAGTCAACAGCTAGAACCACTGCCAAACGGCCATACATCACAATTAATTTTACTATATGTTCTCTACATATATTTCTCAGCACTGACCTTTCCAGTGTGACAATCAATACAAATCATATGAAAATCTAAAATACCCCCAAAGATGACTTCACGGTGAAATTCTTGTCAAGGGTTGACCGGCATTTTTTTGAGTGGCTGCCCTGTAAACAGAGCAGCATGTACACAGAACACTGATTTCACTTCCGGATCATCACTAAGGCCTACTAACACAGTGTGCACTGTCGCCAAAATACATACAGACAGCCACTCTCAGAGCTCCTATTTTCAAGAATAAACAATTAACTTTAAATCCATACCAAAGATGCATCAATATAACTCTTCTATCACCACCAAAAGGAGAGAGGAAAAAATGTTCTAAAAATAGACTAGAACTACATTCGTGGGTACTGAACTGGAAGTATTAATTGTGATGCGAGTCCTGTCAGGCCCAACTATTTGGGGCAAATTTTAGTAAAACTTTTATATTTGAATGCCACACCTATTTGAACTTTATACATGAAGTCTTTTTGAATTTCCTTGCATACAAGACATGTGACACCTGCTGGAAAGTGTGTAGTGCAGGTGTTCCACAGGGTGCAAGTGTTGATTCATGTGCTTTTGAGAAACCAAAACTAAATTTGCTATATCTTCCTTAATTATAGGACTTTTTCAATGCTGTAAAAACCTAATTGTACTACAAGATAAGGCCTGTCTGAAACTATGTTTAAAGTTTATACATTTTAATCAGTTAAAATTTTAATGGAAATTTAAATAAACATTTAAATTTATAAACTAAATTTTATTGAAAAATTAAATTTTCATAAAAGTTTGAAAACAGATTTTGTCTAAGTTTAGGCAGAAAAGTTGATCAATCAATGGTCTTTAAAATAAATGGTGGTTTGGGTCTGTGTAACTGAGAACATTTTTCCCAGGGGTAGTGAAGTAGCATGACTCATAGTGATTTTGGCAACAAACCGCAATATGCCTGTCAAGGTGCATATAGGTGTACACACTAAAGAAGCAACAACAGGTGCTATGTTCCATATTTATTGTGTCAGGTATTTAGGCAGTTATTTGTATAATTAATAGTGCACTCAGATTTAAACATCTGATGGGACCACTTCCATGTTTTATAGGAAAATTGCATTACATTTTAGTGTCGATAACTACAAAAAGCGACAATAAGATAGGAAAATACAGTTTTTAGGCAGGCTTTACCTTACTGAACAATGGTGCTAATCTCTCTCATGAAGATCTAAGTCATGTCCTTGAGGTGATTTATATTAGTGTGATGATATCATGATCACTTATGGCAGTACACTGCATATGTCCTTATGAAACCTTGCTATCACCACCAAACATCTGGAGAGCTTCCAAGCTGATCCACCACTAAACACTTTGTTCCAGATACCAGCCTAGACCTGAAAAGATATAAAATGTTTCACTTATATCTAGAAAAGAGTAAGATGTATGCAAATGAAGTTAAAATGTGTTAGATATAGTGATTTCCAAATAACATTCAGGCTGCAAGCATAGGAAATAAATATTAAACTTGACAGAGTGACACTCAGAAATGTGAAGCAATAGTCATGTATTAAAGTAATAAATTCATCCTAAAAGTGTATGAAGTTTCTATAAGCATATCTGGTCATTTACAGGTTAAATAACTAATCAGGTAGACTATGCATCACAAACTTTAAGGAATGCGGGGACGGTGAGGTTTGATCATTGGTGGAAACATTAGTACATGCCAGTATACAGGAAAGTCAAGCGACAATGTAGTAAAAAAGAATATATTACTATAAGCAATCTTATTCATGAGGGAAATAATAATTCTAGATATTGCAAGAGAATACAGCCAAATGTGGCCACACATATCAACTACAGGTACCAATACATCCTATATCATAAACTAAATGTGAAATTCTGATCCCCAAAACTTGTAAACAAGAATGGAAATTTGCATATGTGGGACATATACAATGCAATTGTTATGATCAAATGTGCAAAAATAATTCCAATGATCTGTTTGAACATTTAAAGTGTATTTTTAAGGGTGTTTGATACCAATTATTAACCTCAATGGTTCAATAGAATCAGATATCAGCTGATATTACAATACCGCACTCTATCTAAGTACTGAATTGAAATATGTTACCATACATGGGCATATTAATGAGGAAAATAACATTTTGGGATACATTTAGTGCACACAGCCAGAAATGTGTCTTACAGATTCACTGAAGGTACAATGTCAGCCTATATGATATACTAAATGTGAACTTTGGATCCCAAACATCCTAAAATATGTGAATATTTGTTCATGTGGGATATGTAACCATGCTAAGATCAGTTGTACACAGTTAAACTCAAATTATCTGTTTGAATATATCTTATGCAATCTTTAGAGTGTCAGTTAACAAATATTATTAGTAATTAACAATGCATAAATTAAGATGGATCATTAGAATTCACATAACATCATACAGGCCACAATGCCGCACTTCACTAATCAATATCATAACCAAATTGAACAATAAAATTGAATGCATTTTGTGTTCAACTTACATCATTTTGCTGTTTTCTTACATCCAAGGGTAAATATACATGTGGGAAGTATATTTTATCCCTTCAGCCTGCATTTGATTCTCAGAAAGATTAAACTGATTTAGTAGAGAACTTGAGTAGGTTCTAGTATAAAGTTTTCATCACTGTCCTCTCACTAAACACCCTGTAACTATATTTGTTAACAATTACTAAAGGCTATATAAGCAGATATGTGTTACTCAGGAAGTCACCCCATCATAAACACATAAATTAACTGATTGGACCCCTAATAAATAGTTTGAATGATCAATACAAGAAAGAATCTGTCTTTCATACATTTTAAATGTATGTCTCATTTTGACTTACAAAGATATTTTCTCTGACAACATTTGACAAATATCCATCATTGTAGCTTGTATATGGTGTAGGAGTATAAACATGCTGACATCACTTGACATAATTTCCAAAAATATTATCTATGTGCATTTTTAGGGGCAAATTTTAATTTTTTAATTTTTTAAAAAAGATTTATTAAAATTTTAAAAAATAAAATCAATTTTTAAATTCTAATGTCATTTTTCTATTTTAAATGTTAATATATATATAACACCTTCAAATTTCATGTGTTGATCATTAATAATAAAAATTTTACAGCAATTTAAATTTTAATAATAACTGCCTGTACAGGCCCAACTATTTGGGGCAAATTTTAGTAAAACTTTTATATTTGAATGCCACACCTATTTGAACTTTATACATGAAGTCTTTTTGAATTTCCTTGCATACAAGACATGTGACACCTGCTGGAAAGTGTGTAGTGCAGGTGTTCCACAGGGTGCAAGTGTTGATTCATGTGCTTTTGAGAAACCAAAACTAAATTTGCTATATCTTCCTTAATTATAGGACTTTTTCAATGCTGTAAAAACCTAATTGTACTACAAGATAAGGCCTGTCTGAAACTATGTTTAAAGTTTATACATTTTAATCAGTTAAAATTTTAATGGAAATTTAAATAAACATTTAAATTTATAAACTAAATTTTATTGAAAAATTAAATTTTCATAAAAGTTTGAAAACAGATTTTGTCTAAGTTTAGGCAGAAAAGTTGATCAATCAATGGTCTTTAAAATAAATGGTGGTTTGGGTCTGTGTAACTGAGAACATTTTTCCCAGGGGTAGTGAAGTAGCATGACTCATAGTGATTTTGGCAACAAACCGCAATATGCCTGTCAAGGTGCATATAGGTGTACACACTAAAGAAGCAACAACAGGTGCTATGTTCCATATTTATTGTGTCAGGTATTTAGGCAGTTATTTGTATAATTAATAGTGCACTCAGATTTAAACATCTGATGGGACCACTTCCATGTTTTATAGGAAAATTGCATTACATTTTAGTGTCGATAACTACAAAAAGCGACAATAAGATAGGAAAATACAGTTTTTAGGCAGGCTTTACCTTACTGAACAATGGTGCTAATCTCTCTCATGAAGATCTAAGTCATGTCCTTGAGGTGATTTATATTAGTGTGATGATATCATGATCACTTATGGCAGTACACTGCATATGTCCTTATGAAACCTTGCTATCACCACCAAACATCTGGAGAGCTTCCAAGCTGATCCACCACTAAACACTTTGTTCCAGATACCAGCCTAGACCTGAAAAGATATAAAATGTTTCACTTATATCTAGAAAAGAGTAAGATGTATGCAAATGAAGTTAAAATGTGTTAGATATAGTGATTTCCAAATAACATTCAGGCTGCAAGCATAGGAAATAAATATTAAACTTGACAGAGTGACACTCAGAAATGTGAAGCAATAGTCATGTATTAAAGTAATAAATTCATCCTAAAAGTGTATGAAGTTTCTATAAGCATATCTGGTCATTTACAGGTTAAATAACTAATCAGGTAGACTATGCATCACAAACTTTAAGGAATGCGGGGACGGTGAGGTTTGATCATTGGTGGAAACATTAGTACATGCCAGTATACAGGAAAGTCAAGCGACAATGTAGTAAAAAAGAATATATTACTATAAGCAATCTTATTCATGAGGGAAATAATAATTCTAGATATTGCAAGAGAATACAGCCAAATGTGGCCACACATATCAACTACAGGTACCAATACATCCTATATCATAAACTAAATGTGAAATTCTGATCCCCAAAACTTGTAAACAAGAATGGAAATTTGCATATGTGGGACATATACAATGCAATTGTTATGATCAAATGTGCAAAAATAATTCCAATGATCTGTTTGAACATTTAAAGTGTATTTTTAAGGGTGTTTGATACCAATTATTAACCTCAATGGTTCAATAGAATCAGATATCAGCTGATATTACAATACCGCACTCTATCTAAGTACTGAATTGAAATATGTTACCATACATGGGCATATTAATGAGGAAAATAACATTTTGGGATACATTTAGTGCACACAGCCAGAAATGTGTCTTACAGATTCACTGAAGGTACAATGTCAGCCTATATGATATACTAAATGTGAACTTTGGATCCCAAACATCCTAAAATATGTGAATATTTGTTCATGTGGGATATGTAACCATGCTAAGATCAGTTGTACACAGTTAAACTCAAATTATCTGTTTGAATATATCTTATGCAATCTTTAGAGTGTCAGTTAACAAATATTATTAGTAATTAACAATGCATAAATTAAGATGGATCATTAGAATTCACATAACATCATACAGGCCACAATGCCGCACTTCACTAATCAATATCATAACCAAATTGAACAATAAAATTGAATGCATTTTGTGTTCAACTTACATCATTTTGCTGTTTTCTTACATCCAAGGGTAAATATACATGTGGGAAGTATATTTTATCCCTTCAGCCTGCATTTGATTCTCAGAAAGATTAAACTGATTTAGTAGAGAACTTGAGTAGGTTCTAGTATAAAGTTTTCATCACTGTCCTCTCACTAAACACCCTGTAACTATATTTGTTAACAATTACTAAAGGCTATATAAGCAGATATGTGTTACTCAGGAAGTCACCCCATCATAAACACATAAATTAACTGATTGGACCCCTAATAAATAGTTTGAATGATCAATACAAGAAAGAATCTGTCTTTCATACATTTTAAATGTATGTCTCATTTTGACTTACAAAGATATTTTCTCTGACAACATTTGACAAATATCCATCATTGTAGCTTGTATATGGTGTAGGAGTATAAACATGCTGACATCACTTGACATAATTTCCAAAAATATTATCTATGTGCATTTTTAGGGGCAAATTTTAATTTTTTAATTTTTTAAAAAAGATTTATTAAAATTTTAAAAAATAAAATCAATTTTTAAATTCTAATGTCATTTTTCTATTTTAAATGTTAATATATATATAACACCTTCAAATTTCATGTGTTGATCATTAATAATAAAAATTTTACAGCAATTTAAATTTTAATAATAACTGCCTGTACAGGCCCAACTATTTGGGGCAAATTTTAGTAAAACTTTTATATTTGAATGCCACACCTATTTGAACTTTATACATGAAGTCTTTTTGAATTTCCTTGCATACAAGACATGTGACACCTGCTGGAAAGTGTGTAGTGCAGGTGTTCCACAGGGTGCAAGTGTTGATTCATGTGCTTTTGAGAAACCAAAACTAAATTTGCTATATCTTCCTTAATTATAGGACTTTTTCAATGCTGTAAAAACCTAATTGTACTACAAGATAAGGCCTGTCTGAAACTATGTTTAAAGTTTATACATTTTAATCAGTTAAAATTTTAATGGAAATTTAAATAAACATTTAAATTTATAAACTAAATTTTATTGAAAAATTAAATTTTCATAAAAGTTTGAAAACAGATTTTGTCTAAGTTTAGGCAGAAAAGTTGATCAATCAATGGTCTTTAAAATAAATGGTGGTTTGGGTCTGTGTAACTGAGAACATTTTTCCCAGGGGTAGTGAAGTAGCATGACTCATAGTGATTTTGGCAACAAACCGCAATATGCCTGTCAAGGTGCATATAGGTGTACACACTAAAGAAGCAACAACAGGTGCTATGTTCCATATTTATTGTGTCAGGTATTTAGGCAGTTATTTGTATAATTAATAGTGCACTCAGATTTAAACATCTGATGGGACCACTTCCATGTTTTATAGGAAAATTGCATTACATTTTAGTGTCGATAACTACAAAAAGCGACAATAAGATAGGAAAATACAGTTTTTAGGCAGGCTTTACCTTACTGAACAATGGTGCTAATCTCTCTCATGAAGATCTAAGTCATGTCCTTGAGGTGATTTATATTAGTGTGATGATATCATGATCACTTATGGCAGTACACTGCATATGTCCTTATGAAACCTTGCTATCACCACCAAACATCTGGAGAGCTTCCAAGCTGATCCACCACTAAACACTTTGTTCCAGATACCAGCCTAGACCTGAAAAGATATAAAATGTTTCACTTATATCTAGAAAAGAGTAAGATGTATGCAAATGAAGTTAAAATGTGTTAGATATAGTGATTTCCAAATAACATTCAGGCTGCAAGCATAGGAAATAAATATTAAACTTGACAGAGTGACACTCAGAAATGTGAAGCAATAGTCATGTATTAAAGTAATAAATTCATCCTAAAAGTGTATGAAGTTTCTATAAGCATATCTGGTCATTTACAGGTTAAATAACTAATCAGGTAGACTATGCATCACAAACTTTAAGGAATGCGGGGACGGTGAGGTTTGATCATTGGTGGAAACATTAGTACATGCCAGTATACAGGAAAGTCAAGCGACAATGTAGTAAAAAAGAATATATTACTATAAGCAATCTTATTCATGAGGGAAATAATAATTCTAGATATTGCAAGAGAATACAGCCAAATGTGGCCACACATATCAACTACAGGTACCAATACATCCTATATCATAAACTAAATGTGAAATTCTGATCCCCAAAACTTGTAAACAAGAATGGAAATTTGCATATGTGGGACATATACAATGCAATTGTTATGATCAAATGTGCAAAAATAATTCCAATGATCTGTTTGAACATTTAAAGTGTATTTTTAAGGGTGTTTGATACCAATTATTAACCTCAATGGTTCAATAGAATCAGATATCAGCTGATATTACAATACCGCACTCTATCTAAGTACTGAATTGAAATATGTTACCATACATGGGCATATTAATGAGGAAAATAACATTTTGGGATACATTTAGTGCACACAGCCAGAAATGTGTCTTACAGATTCACTGAAGGTACAATGTCAGCCTATATGATATACTAAATGTGAACTTTGGATCCCAAACATTCTAAAATATGTGAATATTTGTTCATGTGGGATATGTAACCATGCTAAGATCAGTTGTACACAGTTAAACTCAAATTATCTGTTTGAATATATCTTATGCAATCTTTAGAGTGTCAGTTAACAAATATTATTAGTAATTAACAATGCATAAATTAAGATGGATCATTAGAATTCACATAACATCATACAGGCCACAATGCCGCACTTCACTAATCAATATCATAACCAAATTGAACAATAAAATTGAATGCATTTTGTGTTCAACTTACATCATTTTGCTGTTTTCTTACATCCAAGGGTAAATATACATGTGGGAAGTATATTTTATCCCTTCAGCCTGCATTTGATTCTCAGAAAGATTAAACTGATTTAGTAGAGAACTTGAGTAGGTTCTAGTATAAAGTTTTCATCACTGTCCTCTCACTAAACACCCTGTAACTATATTTGTTAACAATTACTAAAGGCTATATAAGCAGATATGTGTTACTCAGGAAGTCACCCCATCATAAACACATAAATTAACTGATTGGACCCCTAATAAATAGTTTGAATGATCAATACAAGAAAGAATCTGTCTTTCATACATTTTAAATGTATGTCTCATTTTGACTTACAAAGATATTTTCTCTGACAACATTTGACAAATATCCATCATTGTAGCTTGTATATGGTGTAGGAGTATAAACATGCTGACATCACTTGACATAATTTCCAAAAATATTATCTATGTGCATTTTTAGGGGCAAATTTTAATTTTTTAATTTTTTAAAAAAGATTTATTAAAATTTTAAAAAATAAAATCAATTTTTAAATTCTAATGTCATTTTTCTATTTTAAATGTTAATATATATATAACACCTTCAAATTTCATGTGTTGATCATTAATAATAAAAATTTTACAGCAATTTAAATTTTAATAATAACTGCCTGTACAGGCCCAACTATTTGGGGCAAATTTTAGTAAAACTTTTATATTTGAATGCCACACCTATTTGAACTTTATACATGAAGTCTTTTTGAATTTCCTTGCATACAAGACATGTGACACCTGCTGGAAAGTGTGTAGTGCAGGTGTTCCACAGGGTGCAAGTGTTGATTCATGTGCTTTTGAGAAACCAAAACTAAATTTGCTATATCTTCCTTAATTATAGGACTTTTTCAATGCTGTAAAAACCTAATTGTACTACAAGATAAGGCCTGTCTGAAACTATGTTTAAAGTTTATACATTTTAATCAGTTAAAATTTTAATGGAAATTTAAATAAACATTTAAATTTATAAACTAAATTTTATTGAAAAATTAAATTTTCATAAAAGTTTGAAAACAGATTTTGTCTAAGTTTAGGCAGAAAAGTTGATCAATCAATGGTCTTTAAAATAAATGGTGGTTTGGGTCTGTGTAACTGAGAACATTTTTCCCAGGGGTAGTGAAGTAGCATGACTCATAGTGATTTTGGCAACAAACCGCAATATGCCTGTCAAGGTGCATATAGGTGTACACACTAAAGAAGCAACAACAGGTGCTATGTTCCATATTTATTGTGTCAGGTATTTAGGCAGTTATTTGTATAATTAATAGTGCACTCAGATTTAAACATCTGATGGGACCACTTCCATGTTTTATAGGAAAATTGCATTACATTTTAGTGTCGATAACTACAAAAAGCGACAATAAGATAGGAAAATACAGTTTTTAGGCAGGCTTTACCTTACTGAACAATGGTGCTAATCTCTCTCATGAAGATCTAAGTCATGTCCTTGAGGTGATTTATATTAGTGTGATGATATCATGATCACTTATGGCAGTACACTGCATATGTCCTTATGAAACCTTGCTATCACCACCAAACATCTGGAGAGCTTCCAAGCTGATCCACCACTAAACACTTTGTTCCAGATACCAGCCTAGACCTGAAAAGATATAAAATGTTTCACTTATATCTAGAAAAGAGTAAGATGTATGCAAATGAAGTTAAAATGTGTTAGATATAGTGATTTCCAAATAACATTCAGGCTGCAAGCATAGGAAATAAATATTAAACTTGACAGAGTGACACTCAGAAATGTGAAGCAATAGTCATGTATTAAAGTAATAAATTCATCCTAAAAGTGTATGAAGTTTCTATAAGCATATCTGGTCATTTACAGGTTAAATAACTAATCAGGTAGACTATGCATCACAAACTTTAAGGAATGCGGGGACGGTGAGGTTTGATCATTGGTGGAAACATTAGTACATGCCAGTATACAGGAAAGTCAAGCGACAATGTAGTAAAAAAGAATATATTACTATAAGCAATCTTATTCATGAGGGAAATAATAATTCTAGATATTGCAAGAGAATACAGCCAAATGTGGCCACACATATCAACTACAGGTACCAATACATCCTATATCATAAACTAAATGTGAAATTCTGATCCCCAAAACTTGTAAACAAGAATGGAAATTTGCATATGTGGGACATATACAATGCAATTGTTATGATCAAATGTGCAAAAATAATTCCAATGATCTGTTTGAACATTTAAAGTGTATTTTTAAGGGTGTTTGATACCAATTATTAACCTCAATGGTTCAATAGAATCAGATATCAGCTGATATTACAATACCGCACTCTATCTAAGTACTGAATTGAAATATGTTACCATACATGGGCATATTAATGAGGAAAATAACATTTTGGGATACATTTAGTGCACACAGCCAGAAATGTGTCTTACAGATTCACTGAAGGTACAATGTCAGCCTATATGATATACTAAATGTGAACTTTGGATCCCAAACATTCTAAAATATGTGAATATTTGTTCATGTGGGATATGTAACCATGCTAAGATCAGTTGTACACAGTTAAACTCAAATTATCTGTTTGAATATATCTTATGCAATCTTTAGAGTGTCAGTTAACAAATATTATTAGTAATTAACAATGCATAAATTAAGATGGATCATTAGAATTCACATAACATCATACAGGCCACAATGCCGCACTTCACTAATCAATATCATAACCAAATTGAACAATAAAATTGAATGCATTTTGTGTTCAACTTACATCATTTTGCTGTTTTCTTACATCCAAGGGTAAATATACATGTGGGAAGTATATTTTATCCCTTCAGCCTGCATTTGATTCTCAGAAAGATTAAACTGATTTAGTAGAGAACTTGAGTAGGTTCTAGTATAAAGTTTTCATCACTGTCCTCTCACTAAACACCCTGTAACTATATTTGTTAACAATTACTAAAGGCTATATAAGCAGATATGTGTTACTCAGGAAGTCACCCCATCATAAACACATAAATTAACTGATTGGACCCCTAATAAATAGTTTGAATGATCAATACAAGAAAGAATCTGTCTTTCATACATTTTAAATGTATGTCTCATTTTGACTTACAAAGATATTTTCTCTGACAACATTTGACAAATATCCATCATTGTAGCTTGTATATGGTGTAGGAGTATAAACATGCTGACATCACTTGACATAATTTCCAAAAATATTATCTATGTGCATTTTTAGGGGCAAATTTTAATTTTTTAATTTTTTAAAAAAGATTTATTAAAATTTTAAAAAATAAAATCAATTTTTAAATTCTAATGTCATTTTTCTATTTTAAATGTTAATATATATATAACACCTTCAAATTTCATGTGTTGATCATTAATAATAAAAATTTTACAGCAATTTAAATTTTAATAATAACTGCCTGTACAGGCCCAACTATTTGGGGCAAATTTTAGTAAAACTTTTATATTTGAATGCCACACCTATTTGAACTTTATACATGAAGTCTTTTTGAATTTCCTTGCATACAAGACATGTGACACCTGCTGGAAAGTGTGTAGTGCAGGTGTTCCACAGGGTGCAAGTGTTGATTCATGTGCTTTTGAGAAACCAAAACTAAATTTGCTATATCTTCCTTAATTATAGGACTTTTTCAATGCTGTAAAAACCTAATTGTACTACAAGATAAGGCCTGTCTGAAACTATGTTTAAAGTTTATACATTTTAATCAGTTAAAATTTTAATGGAAATTTAAATAAACATTTAAATTTATAAACTAAATTTTATTGAAAAATTAAATTTTCATAAAAGTTTGAAAACAGATTTTGTCTAAGTTTAGGCAGAAAAGTTGATCAATCAATGGTCTTTAAAATAAATGGTGGTTTGGGTCTGTGTAACTGAGAACATTTTTCCCAGGGGTAGTGAAGTAGCATGACTCATAGTGATTTTGGCAACAAACCGCAATATGCCTGTCAAGGTGCATATAGGTGTACACACTAAAGAAGCAACAACAGGTGCTATGTTCCATATTTATTGTGTCAGGTATTTAGGCAGTTATTTGTATAATTAATAGTGCACTCAGATTTAAACATCTGATGGGACCACTTCCATGTTTTATAGGAAAATTGCATTACATTTTAGTGTCGATAACTACAAAAAGCGACAATAAGATAGGAAAATACAGTTTTTAGGCAGGCTTTACCTTACTGAACAATGGTGCTAATCTCTCTCATGAAGATCTAAGTCATGTCCTTGAGGTGATTTATATTAGTGTGATGATATCATGATCACTTATGGCAGTACACTGCATATGTCCTTATGAAACCTTGCTATCACCACCAAACATCTGGAGAGCTTCCAAGCTGATCCACCACTAAACACTTTGTTCCAGATACCAGCCTAGACCTGAAAAGATATAAAATGTTTCACTTATATCTAGAAAAGAGTAAGATGTATGCAAATGAAGTTAAAATGTGTTAGATATAGTGATTTCCAAATAACATTCAGGCTGCAAGCATAGGAAATAAATATTAAACTTGACAGAGTGACACTCAGAAATGTGAAGCAATAGTCATGTATTAAAGTAATAAATTCATCCTAAAAGTGTATGAAGTTTCTATAAGCATATCTGGTCATTTACAGGTTAAATAACTAATCAGGTAGACTATGCATCACAAACTTTAAGGAATGCGGGGACGGTGAGGTTTGATCATTGGTGGAAACATTAGTACATGCCAGTATACAGGAAAGTCAAGCGACAATGTAGTAAAAAAGAATATATTACTATAAGCAATCTTATTCATGAGGGAAATAATAATTCTAGATATTGCAAGAGAATACAGCCAAATGTGGCCACACAAATCAACTACAGGTACCAATACATCCTATATCATAAACTAAATGTGAAATTCTGATCCCCAAAACTTGTAAACAAGAATGGAAATTTGCATATGTGGGACATATACAATGCAATTGTTATGATCAAATGTGCAAAAATAATTCCAATGATCTGTTTGAACATTTAAAGTGTATTTTTAAGGGTGTTTGATACCAATTATTAACCTCAATGGTTCAATAGAATCAGATATCAGCTGATATTACAATACCGCACTCTATCTAAGTACTGAATTGAAATATGTTACCATACATGGGCATATTAATGAGGAAAATAACATTTTGGGATACATTTAGTGCACACAGCCAGAAATGTGTCTTACAGATTCACTGAAGGTACAATGTCAGCCTATATGATATACTAAATGTGAACTTTGGATCCCAAACATCCTAAAATATGTGAATATTTGTTCATGTGGGATATGTAACCATGCTAAGATCAGTTGTACACAGTTAAACTCAAATTATCTGTTTGAATATATCTTATGCAATCTTTAGAGTGTCAGTTAACAAATATTATTAGTAATTAACAATGCATAAATTAAGATGGATCATTAGAATTCACATAACATCATACAGGCCACAATGCCGCACTTCACTAATCAATATCATAACCAAATTGAACAATAAAATTGAATGCATTTTGTGTTCAACTTACATCATTTTGCTGTTTTCTTACATCCAAGGGTAAATATACATGTGGGAAGTATATTTTATCCCTTCAGCCTGCATTTGATTCTCAGAAAGATTAAACTGATTTAGTAGAGAACTTGAGTAGGTTCTAGTATAAAGTTTTCATCACTGTCCTCTCACTAAACACCCTGTAACTATATTTGTTAACAATTACTAAAGGCTATATAAGCAGATATGTGTTACTCAGGAAGTCACCCCATCATAAACACATAAATTAACTGATTGGACCCCTAATAAATAGTTTGAATGATCAATACAAGAAAGAATCTGTCTTTCATACATTTTAAATGTATGTCTCATTTTGACTTACAAAGATATTTTCTCTGACAACATTTGACAAATATCCATCATTGTAGCTTGTATATGGTGTAGGAGTATAAACATGCTGACATCACTTGACATAATTTCCAAAAATATTATCTATGTGCATTTTTAGGGGCAAATTTTAATTTTTTAATTTTTTAAAAAAGATTTATTAAAATTTTAAAAAATAAAATCAATTTTTAAATTCTAATGTCATTTTTCTATTTTAAATGTTAATATATATATAACACCTTCAAATTTCATGTGTTGATCATTAATAATAAAAATTTTACAGCAATTTAAATTTTAATAATAACTGCCTGTACAGGCCCAACTATTTGGGGCAAATTTTAGTAAAACTTTTATATTTGAATGCCACACCTATTTGAACTTTATACATGAAGTCTTTTTGAATTTCCTTGCATACAAGACATGTGACACCTGCTGGAAAGTGTGTAGTGCAGGTGTTCCACAGGGTGCAAGTGTTGATTCATGTGCTTTTGAGAAACCAAAACTAAATTTGCTATATCTTCCTTAATTATAGGACTTTTTCAATGCTGTAAAAACCTAATTGTACTACAAGATAAGGCCTGTCTGAAACTATGTTTAAAGTTTATACATTTTAATCAGTTAAAATTTTAATGGAAATTTAAATAAACATTTAAATTTATAAACTAAATTTTATTGAAAAATTAAATTTTCATAAAAGTTTGAAAACAGATTTTGTCTAAGTTTAGGCAGAAAAGTTGATCAATCAATGGTCTTTAAAATAAATGGTGGTTTGGGTCTGTGTAACTGAGAACATTTTTCCCAGGGGTAGTGAAGTAGCATGACTCATAGTGATTTTGGCAACAAACCGCAATATGCCTGTCAAGGTGCATATAGGTGTACACACTAAAGAAGCAACAACAGGTGCTATGTTCCATATTTATTGTGTCAGGTATTTAGGCAGTTATTTGTATAATTAATAGTGCACTCAGATTTAAACATCTGATGGGACCACTTCCATGTTTTATAGGAAAATTGCATTACATTTTAGTGTCGATAACTACAAAAAGCGACAATAAGATAGGAAAATACAGTTTTTAGGCAGGCTTTACCTTACTGAACAATGGTGCTAATCTCTCTCATGAAGATCTAAGTCATGTCCTTGAGGTGATTTATATTAGTGTGATGATATCATGATCACTTATGGCAGTACACTGCATATGTCCTTATGAAACCTTGCTATCACCACCAAACATCTGGAGAGCTTCCAAGCTGATCCACCACTAAACACTTTGTTCCAGATACCAGCCTAGACCTGAAAAGATATAAAATGTTTCACTTATATCTAGAAAAGAGTAAGATGTATGCAAATGAAGTTAAAATGTGTTAGATATAGTGATTTCCAAATAACATTCAGGCTGCAAGCATAGGAAATAAATATTAAACTTGACAGAGTGACACTCAGAAATGTGAAGCAATAGTCATGTATTAAAGTAATAAATTCATCCTAAAAGTGTATGAAGTTTCTATAAGCATATCTGGTCATTTACAGGTTAAATAACTAATCAGGTAGACTATGCATCACAAACTTTAAGGAATGCGGGGACGGTGAGGTTTGATCATTGGTGGAAACATTAGTACATGCCAGTATACAGGAAAGTCAAGCGACAATGTAGTAAAAAAGAATATATTACTATAAGCAATCTTATTCATGAGGGAAATAATAATTCTAGATATTGCAAGAGAATACAGCCAAATGTGGCCACACATATCAACTACAGGTACCAATACATCCTATATCATAAACTAAATGTGAAATTCTGATCCCCAAAACTTGTAAACAAGAATGGAAATTTGCATATGTGGGACATATACAATGCAATTGTTATGATCAAATGTGCAAAAATAATTCCAATGATCTGTTTGAACATTTAAAGTGTATTTTTAAGGGTGTTTGATACCAATTATTAACCTCAATGGTTCAATAGAATCAGATATCAGCTGATATTACAATACCGCACTCTATCTAAGTACTGAATTGAAATATGTTACCATACATGGGCATATTAATGAGGAAAATAACATTTTGGGATACATTTAGTGCACACAGCCAGAAATGTGTCTTACAGATTCACTGAAGGTACAATGTCAGCCTATATGATATACTAAATGTGAACTTTGGATCCCAAACATCCTAAAATATGTGAATATTTGTTCATGTGGGATATGTAACCATGCTAAGATCAGTTGTACACAGTTAAACTCAAATTATCTGTTTGAATATATCTTATGCAATCTTTAGAGTGTCAGTTAACAAATATTATTAGTAATTAACAATGCATAAATTAAGATGGATCATTAGAATTCACATAACATCATACAGGCCACAATGCCGCACTTCACTAATCAATATCATAACCAAATTGAACAATAAAATTGAATGCATTTTGTGTTCAACTTACATCATTTTGCTGTTTTCTTACATCCAAGGGTAAATATACATGTGGGAAGTATATTTTATCCCTTCAGCCTGCATTTGATTCTCAGAAAGATTAAACTGATTTAGTAGAGAACTTGAGTAGGTTCTAGTATAAAGTTTTCATCACTGTCCTCTCACTAAACACCCTGTAACTATATTTGTTAACAATTACTAAAGGCTATATAAGCAGATATGTGTTACTCAGGAAGTCACCCCATCATAAACACATAAATTAACTGATTGGACCCCTAATAAATAGTTTGAATGATCAATACAAGAAAGAATCTGTCTTTCATACATTTTAAATGTATGTCTCATTTTGACTTACAAAGATATTTTCTCTGACAACATTTGACAAATATCCATCATTGTAGCTTGTATATGGTGTAGGAGTATAAACATGCTGACATCACTTGACATAATTTCCAAAAATATTATCTATGTGCATTTTTAGGGGCAAATTTTAATTTTTTAATTTTTTAAAAAAGATTTATTAAAATTTTAAAAAATAAAATCAATTTTTAAATTCTAATGTCATTTTTCTATTTTAAATGTTAATATATATATAACACCTTCAAATTTCATGTGTTGATCATTAATAATAAAAATTTTACAGCAATTTAAATTTTAATAATAACTGCCTGTACAGGCCATACATCACAATTAATTTTACTATATGTTCTCTACATATATTTCTCAGCACTGACCTTTCCACAGTGTGACAATCAATACAAATCATATGAAAATCTAAAATACCCCCAAAGATGACTTCACGGTGAAATTCTTGTCAAGGGTTGACCGGCATTTTTTTGAGTGGCTGCCCTGTAAACAGAGCAGCATGTACACAGAACACTGATTTCACTTCCGGATCATCACTAAGGCCTACTAACACAGTGTGCACTGTCGCCAAAATACATACAGACAGCCACTCTCAGAGCTCCTATTTTCAAGAATAAACAATTAACTTTAAATCCATACCAAAGATGCATCAATATAACTCTTCTATCACCACCAAAAGGAGAGAGGAAAAAATGTTCTAAAAATAGACTAGAACTACATTCGTGGGTACTGAACTGGAAGTATTAATTGTGATGCGAGTCCTGTCAGGCCCAACTATTTGGGGCAAATTTTAGTAAAACTTTTATATTTGAATGCCACACCTATTTGAACTTTATACATGAAGTCTTTTTGAATTTCCTTGCATACAAGACATGTGACACCTGCTGGAAAGTGTGTAGTGCAGGTGTTCCACAGGGTGCAAGTGTTGATTCATGTGCTTTTGAGAAACCAAAACTAAATTTGCTATATCTTCCTTAATTATAGGACTTTTTCAATGCTGTAAAAACCTAATTGTACTACAAGATAAGGCCTGTCTGAAACTATGTTTAAAGTTTATACATTTTAATCAGTTAAAATTTTAATGGAAATTTAAATAAACATTTAAATTTATAAACTAAATTTTATTGAAAAATTAAATTTTCATAAAAGTTTGAAAACAGATTTTGTCTAAGTTTAGGCAGAAAAGTTGATCAATCAATGGTCTTTAAAATAAATGGTGGTTTGGGTCTGTGTAACTGAGAACATTTTTCCCAGGGGTAGTGAAGTAGCATGACTCATAGTGATTTTGGCAACAAACCGCAATATGCCTGTCAAGGTGCATATAGGTGTACACACTAAAGAAGCAACAACAGGTGCTATGTTCCATATTTATTGTGTCAGGTATTTAGGCAGTTATTTGTATAATTAATAGTGCACTCAGATTTAAACATCTGATGGGACCACTTCCATGTTTTATAGGAAAATTGCATTACATTTTAGTGTCGATAACTACAAAAAGCGACAATAAGATAGGAAAATACAGTTTTTAGGCAGGCTTTACCTTACTGAACAATGGTGCTAATCTCTCTCATGAAGATCTAAGTCATGTCCTTGAGGTGATTTATATTAGTGTGATGATATCATGATCACTTATGGCAGTACACTGCATATGTCCTTATGAAACCTTGCTATCACCACCAAACATCTGGAGAGCTTCCAAGCTGATCCACCACTAAACACTTTGTTCCAGATACCAGCCTAGACCTGAAAAGATATAAAATGTTTCACTTATATCTAGAAAAGAGTAAGATGTATGCAAATGAAGTTAAAATGTGTTAGATATAGTGATTTCCAAATAACATTCAGGCTGCAAGCATAGGAAATAAATATTAAACTTGACAGAGTGACACTCAGAAATGTGAAGCAATAGTCATGTATTAAAGTAATAAATTCATCCTAAAAGTGTATGAAGTTTCTATAAGCATATCTGGTCATTTACAGGTTAAATAACTAATCAGGTAGACTATGCATCACAAACTTTAAGGAATGCGGGGACGGTGAGGTTTGATCATTGGTGGAAACATTAGTACATGCCAGTATACAGGAAAGTCAAGCGACAATGTAGTAAAAAAGAATATATTACTATAAGCAATCTTATTCATGAGGGAAATAATAATTCTAGATATTGCAAGAGAATACAGCCAAATGTGGCCACACATATCAACTACAGGTACCAATACATCCTATATCATAAACTAAATGTGAAATTCTGATCCCCAAAACTTGTAAACAAGAATGGAAATTTGCATATGTGGGACATATACAATGCAATTGTTATGATCAAATGTGCAAAAATAATTCCAATGATCTGTTTGAACATTTAAAGTGTATTTTTAAGGGTGTTTGATACCAATTATTAACCTCAATGGTTCAATAGAATCAGATATCAGCTGATATTACAATACCGCACTCTATCTAAGTACTGAATTGAAATATGTTACCATACATGGGCATATTAATGAGGAAAATAACATTTTGGGATACATTTAGTGCACACAGCCAGAAATGTGTCTTACAGATTCACTGAAGGTACAATGTCAGCCTATATGATATACTAAATGTGAACTTTGGATCCCAAACATCCTAAAATATGTGAATATTTGTTCATGTGGGATATGTAACCATGCTAAGATCAGTTGTACACAGTTAAACTCAAATTATCTGTTTGAATATATCTTATGCAATCTTTAGAGTGTCAGTTAACAAATATTATTAGTAATTAACAATGCATAAATTAAGATGGATCATTAGAATTCACATAACATCATACAGGCCACAATGCCGCACTTCACTAATCAATATCATAACCAAATTGAACAATAAAATTGAATGCATTTTGTGTTCAACTTACATCATTTTGCTGTTTTCTTACATCCAAGGGTAAATATACATGTGGGAAGTATATTTTATCCCTTCAGCCTGCATTTGATTCTCAGAAAGATTAAACTGATTTAGTAGAGAACTTGAGTAGGTTCTAGTATAAAGTTTTCATCACTGTCCTCTCACTAAACACCCTGTAACTATATTTGTTAACAATTACTAAAGGCTATATAAGCAGATATGTGTTACTCAGGAAGTCACCCCATCATAAACACATAAATTAACTGATTGGACCCCTAATAAATAGTTTGAATGATCAATACAAGAAAGAATCTGTCTTTCATACATTTTAAATGTATGTCTCATTTTGACTTACAAAGATATTTTCTCTGACAACATTTGACAAATATCCATCATTGTAGCTTGTATATGGTGTAGGAGTATAAACATGCTGACATCACTTGACATAATTTCCAAAAATATTATCTATGTGCATTTTTAGGGGCAAATTTTAATTTTTTAATTTTTTAAAAAAGATTTATTAAAATTTTAAAAAATAAAATCAATTTTTAAATTCTAATGTCATTTTTCTATTTTAAATGTTAATATATATATAACACCTTCAAATTTCATGTGTTGATCATTAATAATAAAAATTTTACAGCAATTTAAATTTTAATAATAACTGCCTGTACAGGCCCAACTATTTGGGGCAAATTTTAGTAAAACTTTTATATTTGAATGCCACACCTATTTGAACTTTATACATGAAGTCTTTTTGAATTTCCTTGCATACAAGACATGTGACACCTGCTGGAAAGTGTGTAGTGCAGGTGTTCCACAGGGTGCAAGTGTTGATTCATGTGCTTTTGAGAAACCAAAACTAAATTTGCTATATCTTCCTTAATTATAGGACTTTTTCAATGCTGTAAAAACCTAATTGTACTACAAGATAAGGCCTGTCTGAAACTATGTTTAAAGTTTATACATTTTAATCAGTTAAAATTTTAATGGAAATTTAAATAAACATTTAAATTTATAAACTAAATTTTATTGAAAAATTAAATTTTCATAAAAGTTTGAAAACAGATTTTGTCTAAGTTTAGGCAGAAAAGTTGATCAATCAATGGTCTTTAAAATAAATGGTGGTTTGGGTCTGTGTAACTGAGAACATTTTTCCCAGGGGTAGTGAAGTAGCATGACTCATAGTGATTTTGGCAACAAACCGCAATATGCCTGTCAAGGTGCATATAGGTGTACACACTAAAGAAGCAACAACAGGTGCTATGTTCCATATTTATTGTGTCAGGTATTTAGGCAGTTATTTGTATAATTAATAGTGCACTCAGATTTAAACATCTGATGGGACCACTTCCATGTTTTATAGGAAAATTGCATTACATTTTAGTGTCGATAACTACAAAAAGCGACAATAAGATAGGAAAATACAGTTTTTAGGCAGGCTTTACCTTACTGAACAATGGTGCTAATCTCTCTCATGAAGATCTAAGTCATGTCCTTGAGGTGATTTATATTAGTGTGATGATATCATGATCACTTATGGCAGTACACTGCATATGTCCTTATGAAACCTTGCTATCACCACCAAACATCTGGAGAGCTTCCAAGCTGATCCACCACTAAACACTTTGTTCCAGATACCAGCCTAGACCTGAAAAGATATAAAATGTTTCACTTATATCTAGAAAAGAGTAAGATGTATGCAAATGAAGTTAAAATGTGTTAGATATAGTGATTTCCAAATAACATTCAGGCTGCAAGCATAGGAAATAAATATTAAACTTGACAGAGTGACACTCAGAAATGTGAAGCAATAGTCATGTATTAAAGTAATAAATTCATCCTAAAAGTGTATGAAGTTTCTATAAGCATATCTGGTCATTTACAGGTTAAATAACTAATCAGGTAGACTATGCATCACAAACTTTAAGGAATGCGGGGACGGTGAGGTTTGATCATTGGTGGAAACATTAGTACATGCCAGTATACAGGAAAGTCAAGCGACAATGTAGTAAAAAAGAATATATTACTATAAGCAATCTTATTCATGAGGGAAATAATAATTCTAGATATTGCAAGAGAATACAGCCAAATGTGGCCACACATATCAACTACAGGTACCAATACATCCTATATCATAAACTAAATGTGAAATTCTGATCCCCAAAACTTGTAAACAAGAATGGAAATTTGCATATGTGGGACATATACAATGCAATTGTTATGATCAAATGTGCAAAAATAATTCCAATGATCTGTTTGAACATTTAAAGTGTATTTTTAAGGGTGTTTGATACCAATTATTAACCTCAATGGTTCAATAGAATCAGATATCAGCTGATATTACAATACCGCACTCTATCTAAGTACTGAATTGAAATATGTTACCATACATGGGCATATTAATGAGGAAAATAACATTTTGGGATACATTTAGTGCACACAGCCAGAAATGTGTCTTACAGATTCACTGAAGGTACAATGTCAGCCTATATGATATACTAAATGTGAACTTTGGATCCCAAACATTCTAAAATATGTGAATATTTGTTCATGTGGGATATGTAACCATGCTAAGATCAGTTGTACACAGTTAAACTCAAATTATCTGTTTGAATATATCTTATGCAATCTTTAGAGTGTCAGTTAACAAATATTATTAGTAATTAACAATGCATAAATTAAGATGGATCATTAGAATTCACATAACATCATACAGGCCACAATGCCGCACTTCACTAATCAATATCATAACCAAATTGAACAATAAAATTGAATGCATTTTGTGTTCAACTTACATCATTTTGCTGTTTTCTTACATCCAAGGGTAAATATACATGTGGGAAGTATATTTTATCCCTTCAGCCTGCATTTCATTCTCAGAAAGATTAAACTGATTTAGTAGAGAACTTGAGTAGGTTCTAGTATAAAGTTTTCATCACTGTCCTCTCACTAAACACCCTGTAACTATATTTGTTAACAATTACTAAAGGCTATATAAGCAGATATGTGTTACTCAGGAAGTCACCCCATCATAAACACATAAATTAACTGATTGGACCCCTAATAAATAGTTTGAATGATCAATACAAGAAAGAATCTGTCTTTCATACATTTTAAATGTATGTCTCATTTTGACTTACAAAGATATTTTCTCTGACAACATTTGACAAATATCCATCATTGTAGCTTGTATATGGTGTAGGAGTATAAACATGCTGACATCACTTGACATAATTTCCAAAAATATTATCTATGTGCATTTTTAGGGGCAAATTTTAATTTTTTAATTTTTTAAAAAAGATTTATTAAAATTTTAAAAAATAAAATCAATTTTTAAATTCTAATGTCATTTTTCTATTTTAAATGTTAATATATATATAACACCTTCAAATTTCATGTGTTGATCATTAATAATAAAAATTTTACAGCAATTTAAATTTTAATAATAACTGCCTGTACAGGCCATACATCACAATTAATTTTACTATATGTTCTCTACATATATTTCTCAGCACTGACCTTTCCACAGTGTGACAATCAATACAAATCATATGAAAATCTAAAATACCCCCAAAGATGACTTCACGGTGAAATTCTTGTCAAGGGTTGACCGGCATTTTTTTGAGTGGCTGCCCTGTAAACAGAGCAGCATGTACACAGAACACTGATTTCACTTCCGGATCATCACTAAGGCCTACTAACACAGTGTGCACTGTCGCCAAAATACATACAGACAGCCACTCTCAGAGCTCCTATTTTCAAGAATAAACAATTAACTTTAAATCCATACCAAAGATGCATCAATATAACTCTTCTATCACCACCAAAAGGAGAGAGGAAAAAATGTTCTAAAAATAGACTAGAACTACATTCGTGGGTACTGAACTGGAAGTATTAATTGTGATGCGAGTCCTGTCAGGCCCAACTATTTGGGGCAAATTTTAGTAAAACTTTTATATTTGAATGCCACACCTATTTGAACTTTATACATGAAGTCTTTTTGAATTTCCTTGCATACAAGACATGTGACACCTGCTGGAAAGTGTGTAGTGCAGGTGTTCCACAGGGTGCAAGTGTTGATTCATGTGCTTTTGAGAAACCAAAACTAAATTTGCTATATCTTCCTTAATTATAGGACTTTTTCAATGCTGTAAAAACCTAATTGTACTACAAGATAAGGCCTGTCTGAAACTATGTTTAAAGTTTATACATTTTAATCAGTTAAAATTTTAATGGAAATTTAAATAAACATTTAAATTTATAAACTAAATTTTATTGAAAAATTAAATTTTCATAAAAGTTTGAAAACAGATTTTGTCTAAGTTTAGGCAGAAAAGTTGATCAATCAATGGTCTTTAAAATAAATGGTGGTTTGGGTCTGTGTAACTGAGAACATTTTTCCCAGGGGTAGTGAAGTAGCATGACTCATAGTGATTTTGGCAACAAACCGCAATATGCCTGTCAAGGTGCATATAGGTGTACACACTAAAGAAGCAACAACAGGTGCTATGTTCCATATTTATTGTGTCAGGTATTTAGGCAGTTATTTGTATAATTAATAGTGCACTCAGATTTAAACATCTGATGGGACCACTTCCATGTTTTATAGGAAAATTGCATTACATTTTAGTGTCGATAACTACAAAAAGCGACAATAAGATAGGAAAATACAGTTTTTAGGCAGGCTTTACCTTACTGAACAATGGTGCTAATCTCTCTCATGAAGATCTAAGTCATGTCCTTGAGGTGATTTATATTAGTGTGATGATATCATGATCACTTATGGCAGTACACTGCATATGTCCTTATGAAACCTTGCTATCACCACCAAACATCTGGAGAGCTTCCAAGCTGATCCACCACTAAACACTTTGTTCCAGATACCAGCCTAGACCTGAAAAGATATAAAATGTTTCACTTATATCTAGAAAAGAGTAAGATGTATGCAAATGAAGTTAAAATGTGTTAGATATAGTGATTTCCAAATAACATTCAGGCTGCAAGCATAGGAAATAAATATTAAACTTGACAGAGTGACACTCAGAAATGTGAAGCAATAGTCATGTATTAAAGTAATAAATTCATCCTAAAAGTGTATGAAGTTTCTATAAGCATATCTGGTCATTTACAGGTTAAATAACTAATCAGGTAGACTATGCATCACAAACTTTAAGGAATGCGGGGACGGTGAGGTTTGATCATTGGTGGAAACATTAGTACATGCCAGTATACAGGAAAGTCAAGCGACAATGTAGTAAAAAAGAATATATTACTATAAGCAATCTTATTCATGAGGGAAATAATAATTCTAGATATTGCAAGAGAATACAGCCAAATGTGGCCACACATATCAACTACAGGTACCAATACATCCTATATCATAAACTAAATGTGAAATTCTGATCCCCAAAACTTGTAAACAAGAATGGAAATTTGCATATGTGGGACATATACAATGCAATTGTTATGATCAAATGTGCAAAAATAATTCCAATGATCTGTTTGAACATTTAAAGTGTATTTTTAAGGGTGTTTGATACCAATTATTAACCTCAATGGTTCAATAGAATCAGATATCAGCTGATATTACAATACCGCACTCTATCTAAGTACTGAATTGAAATATGTTACCATACATGGGCATATTAATGAGGAAAATAACATTTTGGGATACATTTAGTGCACACAGCCAGAAATGTGTCTTACAGATTCACTGAAGGTACAATGTCAGCCTATATGATATACTAAATGTGAACTTTGGATCCCAAACATTCTAAAATATGTGAATATTTGTTCATGTGGGATATGTAACCATGCTAAGATCAGTTGTACACAGTTAAACTCAAATTATCTGTTTGAATATATCTTATGCAATCTTTAGAGTGTCAGTTAACAAATATTATTAGTAATTAACAATGCATAAATTAAGATGGATCATTAGAATTCACATAACATCATACAGGCCACAATGCCGCACTTCACTAATCAATATCATAACCAAATTGAACAATAAAATTGAATGCATTTTGTGTTCAACTTACATCATTTTGCTGTTTTCTTACATCCAAGGGTAAATATACATGTGGGAAGTATATTTTATCCCTTCAGCCTGCATTTCATTCTCAGAAAGATTAAACTGATTTAGTAGAGAACTTGAGTAGGTTCTAGTATAAAGTTTTCATCACTGTCCTCTCACTAAACACCCTGTAACTATATTTGTTAACAATTACTAAAGGCTATATAAGCAGATATGTGTTACTCAGGAAGTCACCCCATCATAAACACATAAATTAACTGATTGGACCCCTAATAAATAGTTTGAATGATCAATACAAGAAAGAATCTGTCTTTCATACATTTTAAATGTATGTCTCATTTTGACTTACAAAGATATTTTCTCTGACAACATTTGACAAATATCCATCATTGTAGCTTGTATATGGTGTAGGAGTATAAACATGCTGACATCACTTGACATAATTTCCAAAAATATTATCTATGTGCATTTTTAGGGGCAAATTTTAATTTTTTAATTTTTTAAAAAAGATTTATTAAAATTTTAAAAAATAAAATCAATTTTTAAATTCTAATGTCATTTTTCTATTTTAAATGTTAATATATATATAACACCTTCAAATTTCATGTGTTGATCATTAATAATAAAAATTTTACAGCAATTTAAATTTTAATAATAACTGCCTGTACAGGCCATACATCACAATTAATTTTACTATATGTTCTCTACATATATTTCTCAGCACTGACCTTTCCACAGTGTGACAATCAATACAAATCATATGAAAATCTAAAATACCCCCAAAGATGACTTCACGGTGAAATTCTTGTCAAGGGTTGACCGGCATTTTTTTGAGTGGCTGCCCTGTAAACAGAGCAGCATGTACACAGAACACTGATTTCACTTCCGGATCATCACTAAGGCCTACTAACACAGTGTGCACTGTCGCCAAAATACATACAGACAGCCACTCTCAGAGCTCCTATTTTCAAGAATAAACAATTAACTTTAAATCCATACCAAAGATGCATCAATATAACTCTTCTATCACCACCAAAAGGAGAGAGGAAAAAATGTTCTAAAAATAGACTAGAACTACATTCGTGGGTACTGAACTGGAAGTATTAATTGTGATGCGAGTCCTGTCAGGCCCAACTATTTGGGGCAAATTTTAGTAAAACTTTTATATTTGAATGCCACACCTATTTGAACTTTATACATGAAGTCTTTTTGAATTTCCTTGCATACAAGACATGTGACACCTGCTGGAAAGTGTGTAGTGCAGGTGTTCCACAGGGTGCAAGTGTTGATTCATGTGCTTTTGAGAAACCAAAACTAAATTTGCTATATCTTCCTTAATTATAGGACTTTTTCAATGCTGTAAAAACCTAATTGTACTACAAGATAAGGCCTGTCTGAAACTATGTTTAAAGTTTATACATTTTAATCAGTTAAAATTTTAATGGAAATTTAAATAAACATTTAAATTTATAAACTAAATTTTATTGAAAAATTAAATTTTCATAAAAGTTTGAAAACAGATTTTGTCTAAGTTTAGGCAGAAAAGTTGATCAATCAATGGTCTTTAAAATAAATGGTGGTTTGGGTCTGTGTAACTGAGAACATTTTTCCCAGGGGTAGTGAAGTAGCATGACTCATAGTGATTTTGGCAACAAACCGCAATATGCCTGTCAAGGTGCATATAGGTGTACACACTAAAGAAGCAACAACAGGTGCTATGTTCCATATTTATTGTGTCAGGTATTTAGGCAGTTATTTGTATAATTAATAGTGCACTCAGATTTAAACATCTGATGGGACCACTTCCATGTTTTATAGGAAAATTGCATTACATTTTAGTGTCGATAACTACAAAAAGCGACAATAAGATAGGAAAATACAGTTTTTAGGCAGGCTTTACCTTACTGAACAATGGTGCTAATCTCTCTCATGAAGATCTAAGTCATGTCCTTGAGGTGATTTATATTAGTGTGATGATATCATGATCACTTATGGCAGTACACTGCATATGTCCTTATGAAACCTTGCTATCACCACCAAACATCTGGAGAGCTTCCAAGCTGATCCACCACTAAACACTTTGTTCCAGATACCAGCCTAGACCTGAAAAGATATAAAATG
The DNA here is from genome assembly GCA_029339505.1 of Unio delphinus. Classification (NCBI taxonomy): domain Eukaryota; kingdom Metazoa; phylum Mollusca; class Bivalvia; order Unionida; family Unionidae; genus Unio; species Unio delphinus. Next base: position 614,718 of record JAQISU010000459.1, read on the forward strand.
TTTCACTTATATCTAGAAAAGAGTAAGATGTATGCAAATGAAGTTAAAATGTGTTAGATATAGTGATTTCCAAATAACATTCAGGCTGCAAGCATAGGAAATAAATATTAAACTTGACAGAGTGACACTCAGAAATGTGAAGCAATAGTCATGTATTAAAGTAATAAATTCATCCTAAAAGTGTATGAAGTTTCTATAAGCATATCTGGTCATTTACAGGTTAAATAACTAATCAGGTAGACTATGCATCACAAACTTTAAGGAATGCGGGGACGGTGAGGTTTGATCATTGGTGGAAACATTAGTACATGCCAGTATACAGGAAAGTCAAGCGACAATGTAGTAAAAAAGAATATATTACTATAAGCAATCTTATTCATGAGGGAAATAATAATTCTAGATATTGCAAGAGAATACAGCCAAATGTGGCCACACATATCAACTACAGGTACCAATACATCCTATATCATAAACTAAATGTGAAATTCTGATCCCCAAAACTTGTAAACAAGAATGGAAATTTGCATATGTGGGACATATACAATGCAATTGTTATGATCAAATGTGCAAAAATAATTCCAATGATCTGTTTGAACATTTAAAGTGTATTTTTAAGGGTGTTTGATACCAATTATTAACCTCAATGGTTCAATAGAATCAGATATCAGCTGATATTACAATACCGCACTCTATCTAAGTACTGAATTGAAATATGTTACCATACATGGGCATATTAATGAGGAAAATAACATTTTGGGATACATTTAGTGCACACAGCCAGAAATGTGTCTTACAGATTCACTGAAGGTACAATGTCAGCCTATATGATATACTAAATGTGAACTTTGGATCCCAAACATTCTAAAATATGTGAATATTTGTTCATGTGGGATATGTAACCATGCTAAGATCAGTTGTACACAGTTAAACTCAAATTATCTGTTTGAATATATCTTATGCAATCTTTAGAGTGTCAGTTAACAAATATTATTAGTAATTAACAATGCATAAATTAAGATGGATCATTAGAATTCACATAACATCATACAGGCCACAATGCCGCACTTCACTAATCAATATCATAACCAAATTGAACAATAAAATTGAATGCATTTTGTGTTCAACTTACATCATTTTGCTGTTTTCTTACATCCAAGGGTAAATATACATGTGGGAAGTATATTTTATCCCTTCAGCCTGCATTTCATTCTCAGAAAGATTAAACTGATTTAGTAGAGAACTTGAGTAGGTTCTAGTATAAAGTTTTCATCACTGTCCTCTCACTAAACACCCTGTAACTATATTTGTTAACAATTACTAAAGGCTATATAAGCAGATATGTGTTACTCAGGAAGTCACCCCATCATAAACACATAAATTAACTGATTGGACCCCTAATAAATAGTTTGAATGATCAATACAAGAAAGAATCTGTCTTTCATACATTTTAAATGTATGTCTCATTTTGACTTACAAAGATATTTTCTCTGACAACATTTGACAAATATCCATCATTGTAGCTTGTATATGGTGTAGGAGTATAAACATGCTGACATCACTTGACATAATTTCCAAAAATATTATCTATGTGCATTTTTAGGGGCAAATTTTAATTTTTTAATTTTTTAAAAAAGATTTATTAAAATTTTAAAAAATAAAATCAATTTTTAAATTCTAATGTCATTTTTCTATTTTAAATGTTAATATATATATAACACCTTCAAATTTCATGTGTTGATCATTAATAATAAAAAATTTACAGCAATTTAAATTTTAATAATAACTGCCTGTACAGGCCATACATCACAATTAATTTTACTATATGTTCTCTACATATATTTCTCAGCACTGACCTTTCCACAGTGTGACAATCAATACAAATCATATGAAAATCTAAAATACCCCCAAAGATGACTTCACGGTGAAATTCTTGTCAAGGGTTGACCGGCATTTTTTTGAGTGGCTGCCCTGTAAACAGAGCAGCATGTACACAGAACACTGATTTCACTTCCGGATCATCACTAAGGCCTACTAACACAGTGTGCACTGTCGCCAAAATACATACAGACAGCCACTCTCAGAGCTCCTATTTTCAAGAATAAACAATTAACTTTAAATCCATACCAAAGATGCATCAATATAACTCTTCTATCACCACCAAAAGGAGAGAGGAAAAAATGTTCTAAAAATAGACTAGAACTACATTCGTGGGTACTGAACTGGAAGTATTAATTGTGATGCGAGTCCTGTCAGGCCCAACTATTTGGGGCAAATTTTAGTAAAACTTTTATATTTGAATGCCACACCTATTTGAACTTTATACATGAAGTCTTTTTGAATTTCCTTGCATACAAGACATGTGACACCTGCTGGAAAGTGTGTAGTGCAGGTGTTCCACAGGGTGCAAGTGTTGATTCATGTGCTTTTGAGAAACCAAAACTAAATTTGCTATATCTTCCTTAATTATAGGACTTTTTCAATGCTGTAAAAACCTAATTGTACTACAAGATAAGGCCTGTCTGAAACTATGTTTAAAGTTTATACATTTTAATCAGTTAAAATTTTAATGGAAATTTAAATAAACATTTAAATTTATAAACTAAATTTTATTGAAAAATTAAATTTTCATAAAAGTTTGAAAACAGATTTTGTCTAAGTTTAGGCAGAAAAGTTGATCAATCAATGGTCTTTAAAATAAATGGTGGTTTGGGTCTGTGTAACTGAGAACATTTTTCCCAGGGGTAGTGAAGTAGCATGACTCATAGTGATTTTGGCAACAAACCGCAATATGCCTGTCAAGGTGCATATAGGTGTACACACTAAAGAAGCAACAACAGGTGCTATGTTCCATATTTATTGTGTCAGGTATTTAGGCAGTTATTTGTATAATTAATAGTGCACTCAGATTTAAACATCTGATGGGACCACTTCCATGTTTTATAGGAAAATTGCATTACATTTTAGTGTCGATAACTACAAAAAGCGACAATAAGATAGGAAAATACAGTTTTTAGGCAGGCTTTACCTTACTGAACAATGGTGCTAATCTCTCTCATGAAGATCTAAGTCATGTCCTTGAGGTGATTTATATTAGTGTGATGATATCATGATCACTTATGGCAGTACACTGCATATGTCCTTATGAAACCTTGCTATCACCACCAAACATCTGGAGAGCTTCCAAGCTGATCCACCACTAAACACTTTGTTCCAGATACCAGCCTAGACCTGAAAAGATATAAAATGTTTCACTTATATCTAGAAAAGAGTAAGATGTATGCAAATGAAGTTAAAATGTGTTAGATATAGTGATTTCCAAATAACATTCAGGCTGCAAGCATAGGAAATAAATATTAAACTTGACAGAGTGACACTCAGAAATGTGAAGCAATAGTCATGTATTAAAGTAATAAATTCATCCTAAAAGTGTATGAAGTTTCTATAAGCATATCTGGTCATTTACAGGTTAAATAACTAATCAGGTAGACTATGCATCACAAACTTTAAGGAATGCGGGGACGGTGAGGTTTGATCATTGGTGGAAACATTAGTACATGCCAGTATACAGGAAAGTCAAGCGACAATGTAGTAAAAAAGAATATATTACTATAAGCAATCTTATTCATGAGGGAAATAATAATTCTAGATATTGCAAGAGAATACAGCCAAATGTGGCCACACATATCAACTACAGGTACCAATACATCCTATATCATAAACTAAATGTGAAATTCTGATCCCCAAAACTTGTAAACAAGAATGGAAATTTGCATATGTGGGACATATACAATGCAATTGTTATGATCAAATGTGCAAAAATAATTCCAATGATCTGTTTGAACATTTAAAGTGTATTTTTAAGGGTGTTTGATACCAATTATTAACCTCAATGGTTCAATAGAATCAGATATCAGCTGATATTACAATACCGCACTCTATCTAAGTACTGAATTGAAATATGTTACCATACATGGGCATATTAATGAGGAAAATAACATTTTGGGATACATTTAGTGCACACAGCCAGAAATGTGTCTTACAGATTCACTGAAGGTACAATGTCAGCCTATATGATATACTAAATGTGAACTTTGGATCCCAAACATTCTAAAATATGTGAATATTTGTTCATGTGGGATATGTAACCATGCTAAGATCAGTTGTACACAGTTAAACTCAAATTATCTGTTTGAATATATCTTATGCAATCTTTAGAGTGTCAGTTAACAAATATTATTAGTAATTAACAATGCATAAATTAAGATGGATCATTAGAATTCACATAACATCATACAGGCCACAATGCCGCACTTCACTAATCAATATCATAACCAAATTGAACAATAAAATTGAATGCATTTTGTGTTCAACTTACATCATTTTGCTGTTTTCTTACATCCAAGGGTAAATATACATGTGGGAAGTATATTTTATCCCTTCAGCCTGCATTTCATTCTCAGAAAGATTAAACTGATTTAGTAGAGAACTTGAGTAGGTTCTAGTATAAAGTTTTCATCACTGTCCTCTCACTAAACACCCTGTAACTATATTTGTTAACAATTACTAAAGGCTATATAAGCAGATATGTGTTACTCAGGAAGTCACCCCATCATAAACACATAAATTAACTGATTGGACCCCTAATAAATAGTTTGAATGATCAATACAAGAAAGAATCTGTCTTTCATACATTTTAAATGTATGTCTCATTTTGACTTACAAAGATATTTTCTCTGACAACATTTGACAAATATCCATCATTGTAGCTTGTATATGGTGTAGGAGTATAAACATGCTGACATCACTTGACATAATTTCCAAAAATATTATCTATGTGCATTTTTAGGGGCAAATTTTAATTTTTTAATTTTTTAAAAAAGATTTATTAAAATTTTAAAAAATAAAATCAATTTTTAAATTCTAATGTCATTTTTCTATTTTAAATGTTAATATATATATAACACCTTCAAATTTCATGTGTTGATCATTAATAATAAAAATTTTACAGCAATTTAAATTTTAATAATAACTGCCTGTACAGGCCATACATCACAATTAATTTTACTATATGTTCTCTACATATATTTCTCAGCACTGACCTTTCCACAGTGTGACAATCAATACAAATCATATGAAAATCTAAAATACCCCCAAAGATGACTTCACGGTGAAATTCTTGTCAAGGGTTGACCGGCATTTTTTTGAGTGGCTGCCCTGTAAACAGAGCAGCATGTACACAGAACACTGATTTCACTTCCGGATCATCACTAAGGCCTACTAACACAGTGTGCACTGTCGCCAAAATACATACAGACAGCCACTCTCAGAGCTCCTATTTTCAAGAATAAACAATTAACTTTAAATCCATACCAAAGATGCATCAATATAACTCTTCTATCACCACCAAAAGGAGAGAGGAAAAAATGTTCTAAAAATAGACTAGAACTACATTCGTGGGTACTGAACTGGAAGTATTAATTGTGATGCGAGTCCTGTCAGGCCCAACTATTTGGGGCAAATTTTAGTAAAACTTTTATATTTGAATGCCACACCTATTTGAACTTTATACATGAAGTCTTTTTGAATTTCCTTGCATACAAGACATGTGACACCTGCTGGAAAGTGTGTAGTGCAGGTGTTCCACAGGGTGCAAGTGTTGATTCATGTGCTTTTGAGAAACCAAAACTAAATTTGCTATATCTTCCTTAATTATAGGACTTTTTCAATGCTGTAAAAACCTAATTGTACTACAAGATAAGGCCTGTCTGAAACTATGTTTAAAGTTTATACATTTTAATCAGTTAAAATTTTAATGGAAATTTAAATAAACATTTAAATTTATAAACTAAATTTTATTGAAAAATTAAATTTTCATAAAAGTTTGAAAACAGATTTTGTCTAAGTTTAGGCAGAAAAGTTGATCAATCAATGGTCTTTAAAATAAATGGTGGTTTGGGTCTGTGTAACTGAGAACATTTTTCCCAGGGGTAGTGAAGTAGCATGACTCATAGTGATTTTGGCAACAAACCGCAATATGCCTGTCAAGGTGCATATAGGTGTACACACTAAAGAAGCAACAACAGGTGCTATGTTCCATATTTATTGTGTCAGGTATTTAGGCAGTTATTTGTATAATTAATAGTGCACTCAGATTTAAACATCTGATGGGACCACTTCCATGTTTTATAGGAAAATTGCATTACATTTTAGTGTCGATAACTACAAAAAGCGACAATAAGATAGGAAAATACAGTTTTTAGGCAGGCTTTACCTTACTGAACAATGGTGCTAATCTCTCTCATGAAGATCTAAGTCATGTCCTTGAGGTGATTTATATTAGTGTGATGATATCATGATCACTTATGGCAGTACACTGCATATGTCCTTATGAAACCTTGCTATCACCACCAAACATCTGGAGAGCTTCCAAGCTGATCCACCACTAAACACTTTGTTCCAGATACCAGCCTAGACCTGAAAAGATATAAAATGTTTCACTTATATCTAGAAAAGAGTAAGATGTATGCAAATGAAGTTAAAATGTGTTAGATATAGTGATTTCCAAATAACATTCAGGCTGCAAGCATAGGAAATAAATATTAAACTTGACAGAGTGACACTCAGAAATGTGAAGCAATAGTCATGTATTAAAGTAATAAATTCATCCTAAAAGTGTATGAAGTTTCTATAAGCATATCTGGTCATTTACAGGTTAAATAACTAATCAGGTAGACTATGCATCACAAACTTTAAGGAATGCGGGGACGGTGAGGTTTGATCATTGGTGGAAACATTAGTACATGCCAGTATACAGGAAAGTCAAGCGACAATGTAGTAAAAAAGAATATATTACTATAAGCAATCTTATTCATGAGGGAAATAATAATTCTAGATATTGCAAGAGAATACAGCCAAATGTGGCCACACATATCAACTACAGGTACCAATACATCCTATATCATAAACTAAATGTGAAATTCTGATCCCCAAAACTTGTAAACAAGAATGGAAATTTGCATATGTGGGACATATACAATGCAATTGTTATGATCAAATGTGCAAAAATAATTCCAATGATCTGTTTGAACATTTAAAGTGTATTTTTAAGGGTGTTTGATACCAATTATTAACCTCAATGGTTCAATAGAATCAGATATCAGCTGATATTACAATACCGCACTCTATCTAAGTACTGAATTGAAATATGTTACCATACATGGGCATATTAATGAGGAAAATAACATTTTGGGATACATTTAGTGCACACAGCCAGAAATGTGTCTTACAGATTCACTGAAGGTACAATGTCAGCCTATATGATATACTAAATGTGAACTTTGGATCCCAAACATTCTAAAATATGTGAATATTTGTTCATGTGGGATATGTAACCATGCTAAGATCAGTTGTACACAGTTAAACTCAAATTATCTGTTTGAATATATCTTATGCAATCTTTAGAGTGTCAGTTAACAAATATTATTAGTAATTAACAATGCATAAATTAAGATGGATCATTAGAATTCACATAACATCATACAGGCCACAATGCCGCACTTCACTAATCAATATCATAACCAAATTGAACAATAAAATTGAATGCATTTTGTGTTCAACTTACATCATTTTGCTGTTTTCTTACATCCAAGGGTAAATATACATGTGGGAAGTATATTTTATCCCTTCAGCCTGCATTTCATTCTCAGAAAGATTAAACTGATTTAGTAGAGAACTTGAGTAGGTTCTAGTATAAAGTTTTCATCACTGTCCTCTCACTAAACACCCTGTAACTATATTTGTTAACAATTACTAAAGGCTATATAAGCAGATATGTGTTACTCAGGAAGTCACCCCATCATAAACACATAAATTAACTGATTGGACCCCTAATAAATAGTTTGAATGATCAATACAAGAAAGAATCTGTCTTTCATACATTTTAAATGTATGTCTCATTTTGACTTACAAAGATATTTTCTCTGACAACATTTGACAAATATCCATCATTGTAGCTTGTATATGGTGTAGGAGTATAAACATGCTGACATCACTTGACATAATTTCCAAAAATATTATCTATGTGCATTTTTAGGGGCAAATTTTAATTTTTTAATTTTTTAAAAAAGATTTATTAAAATTTTAAAAAATAAAATCAATTTTTAAATTCTAATGTCATTTTTCTATTTTAAATGTTAATATATATATAACACCTTCAAATTTCATGTGTTGATCATTAATAATAAAAAATTTACAGCAATTTAAATTTTAATAATAACTGCCTGTACAGGCCATACATCACAATTAATTTTACTATATGTTCTCTACATATATTTCTCAGCACTGACCTTTCCACAGTGTGACAATCAATACAAATCATATGAAAATCTAAAATACCCCCAAAGATGACTTCACGGTGAAATTCTTGTCAAGGGTTGACCGGCATTTTTTTGAGTGGCTGCCCTGTAAACAGAGCAGCATGTACACAGAACACTGATTTCACTTCCGGATCATCACTAAGGCCTACTAACACAGTGTGCACTGTCGCCAAAATACATACAGACAGCCACTCTCAGAGCTCCTATTTTCAAGAATAAACAATTAACTTTAAATCCATACCAAAGATGCATCAATATAACTCTTCTATCACCACCAAAAGGAGAGAGGAAAAAATGTTCTAAAAATAGACTAGAACTACATTCGTGGGTACTGAACTGGAAGTATTAATTGTGATGCGAGTCCTGTCAGGCCCAACTATTTGGGGCAAATTTTAGTAAAACTTTTATATTTGAATGCCACACCTATTTGAACTTTATACATGAAGTCTTTTTGAATTTCCTTGCATACAAGACATGTGACACCTGCTGGAAAGTGTGTAGTGCAGGTGTTCCACAGGGTGCAAGTGTTGATTCATGTGCTTTTGAGAAACCAAAACTAAATTTGCTATATCTTCCTTAATTATAGGACTTTTTCAATGCTGTAAAAACCTAATTGTACTACAAGATAAGGCCTGTCTGAAACTATGTTTAAAGTTTATACATTTTAATCAGTTAAAATTTTAATGGAAATTTAAATAAACATTTAAATTTATAAACTAAATTTTATTGAAAAATTAAATTTTCATAAAAGTTTGAAAACAGATTTTGTCTAAGTTTAGGCAGAAAAGTTGATCAATCAATGGTCTTTAAAATAAATGGTGGTTTGGGTCTGTGTAACTGAGAACATTTTTCCCAGGGGTAGTGAAGTAGCATGACTCATAGTGATTTTGGCAACAAACCGCAATATGCCTGTCAAGGTGCATATAGGTGTACACACTAAAGAAGCAACAACAGGTGCTATGTTCCATATTTATTGTGTCAGGTATTTAGGCAGTTATTTGTATAATTAATAGTGCACTCAGATTTAAACATCTGATGGGACCATTTCCATGTTTTATAGGAAAATTGCATTACATTTTAGTGTCGATAACTACAAAAAGCGACAATAAGATAGGAAAATACAGTTTTTAGGCAGGCTTTACCTTACTGAACAATGGTGCTAATCTCTCTCATGAAGATCTAAGTCATGTCCTTGAGGTGATTTATATTAGTGTGATGATATCATGATCACTTATGGCAGTACACTGCATATGTCCTTATGAAACCTTGCTATCACCACCAAACATCTGGAGAGCTTCCAAGCTGATCCACCACTAAACACTTTGTTCCAGATACCAGCCTAGACCTGAAAAGATATAAAATGTTTCACTTATATCTAGAAAAGAGTAAGATGTATGCAAATGAAGTTAAAATGTGTTAGATATAGTGATTTCCAAATAACATTCAGGCTGCAAGCATAGGAAATAAATATTAAACTTGACAGAGTGACACTCAGAAATGTGAAGCAATAGTCATGTATTAAAGTAATAAATTCATCCTAAAAGTGTATGAAGTTTCTATAAGCATATCTGGTCATTTACAGGTTAAATAACTAATCAGGTAGACTATGCATCACAAACTTTAAGGAATGCGGGGACGGTGAGGTTTGATCATTGGTGGAAACATTAGTACATGCCAGTATACAGGAAAGTCAAGCGACAATGTAGTAAAAAAGAATATATTACTATAAGCAATCTTATTCATGAGGGAAATAATAATTCTAGATATTGCAAGAGAATACAGCCAAATGTGGCCACACATATCAACTACAGGTACCAATACATCCTATATCATAAACTAAATGTGAAATTCTGATCCCCAAAACTTGTAAACAAGAATGGAAATTTGCATATGTGGGACATATACAATGCAATTGTTATGATCAAATGTGCAAAAATAATTCCAATGATCTGTTTGAACATTTAAAGTGTATTTTTAAGGGTGTTTGATACCAATTATTAACCTCAATGGTTCAATAGAATCAGATATCAGCTGATATTACAATACCGCACTCTATCTAAGTACTGAATTGAAATATGTTACCATACATGGGCATATTAATGAGGAAAATAACATTTTGGGATACATTTAGTGCACACAGCCAGAAATGTGTCTTACAGATTCACTGAAGGTACAATGTCAGCCTATATGATATACTAAATGTGAACTTTGGATCCCAAACATTCTAAAATATGTGAATATTTGTTCATGTGGGATATGTAACCATGCTAAGATCAGTTGTACACAGTTAAACTCAAATTATCTGTTTGAATATATCTTATGCAATCTTTAGAGTGTCAGTTAACAAATATTATTAGTAATTAACAATGCATAAATTAAGATGGATCATTAGAATTCACATAACATCATACAGGCCACAATGCCGCACTTCACTAATCAATATCATAACCAAATTGAACAATAAAATTGAATGCATTTTGTGTTCAACTTACATCATTTTGCTGTTTTCTTACATCCAAGGGTAAATATACATGTGGGAAGTATATTTTATCCCTTCAGCCTGCATTTCATTCTCAGAAAGATTAAACTGATTTAGTAGAGAACTTGAGTAGGTTCTAGTATAAAGTTTTCATCACTGTCCTCTCACTAAACACCCTGTAACTATATTTGTTAACAATTACTAAAGGCTATATAAGCAGATATGTGTTACTCAGGAAGTCACCCCATCATAAACACATAAATTAACTGATTGGACCCCTAATAAATAGTTTGAATGATCAATACAAGAAAGAATCTGTCTTTCATACATTTTAAATGTATGTCTCATTTTGACTTACAAAGATATTTTCTCTGACAACATTTGACAAATATCCATCATTGTAGCTTGTATATGGTGTAGGAGTATAAACATGCTGACATCACTTGACATAATTTCCAAAAATATTATCTATGTGCATTTTTAGGGGCAAATTTTAATTTTTTAATTTTTTAAAAAAGATTTATTAAAATTTTAAAAAATAAAATCAATTTTTAAATTCTAATGTCATTTTTCTATTTTAAATGTTAATATATATATAACACCTTCAAATTTCATGTGTTGATCATTAATAATAAAAAATTTACAGCAATTTAAATTTTAATAATAACTGCCTGTACAGGCCATACATCACAATTAATTTTACTATATGTTCTCTACATATATTTCTCAGCACTGACCTTTCCACAGTGTGACAATCAATACAAATCATATGAAAATCTAAAATACCCCCAAAGATGACTTCACGGTGAAATTCTTGTCAAGGGTTGACCGGCATTTTTTTGAGTGGCTGCCCTGTAAACAGAGCAGCATGTACACAGAACACTGATTTCACTTCCGGATCATCACTAAGGCCTACTAACACAGTGTGCACTGTCGCCAAAATACATACAGACAGCCACTCTCAGAGCTCCTATTTTCAAGAATAAACAATTAACTTTAAATCCATACCAAAGATGCATCAATATAACTCTTCTATCACCACCAAAAGGAAAGAGGAAAAAATGTTCTAAAAATAGACTAGAACTACATTCGTGGGTACTGAACTGGAAGTATTAATTGTGATGCGAGTCCTGTCAGGCCCAACTATTTGGGGCAAATTTTAGTAAAACTTTTATATTTGAATGCCACACCTATTTGAACTTTATACATGAAGTCTTTTTGAATTTCCTTGCATACAAGACATGTGACACCTGCTGGAAAGTGTGTAGTGCAGGTGTTCCACAGGGTGCAAGTGTTGATTCATGTGCTTTTGAGAAACCAAAACTAAATTTGCTATATCTTCCTTAATTATAGGACTTTTTCAATGCTGTAAAAACCTAATTGTACTACAAGATAAGGCCTGTCTGAAACTATGTTTAAAGTTCATACATTTTAATCAGTTAAAATTTTAATGGAAATTTAAATAAACATTTAAATTTATAAACTAAATTTTATTGAAAAATTAAATTTTCATAAAAGTTTGAAAACAGATTTTGTCTAAGTTTAGGCAGAAAAGTTGATCAATCAATGGTCTTTAAAATAAATGGTGGTTTGGGTCTGTGTAACTGAGAACATTTTTCCCAGGGGTAGTGAAGTAGCATGACTCATAGTGATTTTGGCAACAAACCGCAATATGCCTGTCAAGGTGCATATAGGTGTACACACTAAAGAAGCAACAACAGGTGCTATGTTCCATATTTATTGTGTCAGGTATTTAGGCAGTTATTTGTATAATTAATAGTGCACTCAGATTTAAACATCTGATGGGACCACTTCCATGTTTTATAGGAAAATTGCATTACATTTTAGTGTCGATAACTACAAAAAGCGACAATAAGATAGGAAAATACAGTTTTTAGGCAGGCTTTACCTTACTGAACAATGGTGCTAATCTCTCTCATGAAGATCTAAGTCATGTCCTTGAGGTGATTTATATTAGTGTGATGATATCATGATCACTTATGGCAGTACACTGCATATGTCCTTATGAAACCTTGCTATCACCACCAAACATCTGGAGAGCTTCCAAGCTGATCCACCACTAAACACTTTGTTCCAGATACCAGCCTAGACCTGAAAAGATATAAAATGTTTCACTTATATCTAGAAAAGAGTAAGATGTATGCAAATGAAGTTAAAATGTGTTAGATATAGTGATTTCCAAATAACATTCAGGCTGCAAGCATAGGAAATAAATATTAAACTTGACAGAGTGACACTCAGAAATGTGAAGCAATAGTCATGTATTAAAGTAATAAATTCATCCTAAAAGTGTATGAAGTTTCTATAAGCATATCTGGTCATTTACAGGTTAAATAACTAATCAGGTAGACTATGCATCACAAACTTTAAGGAATGCGGGGACGGTGAGGTTTGATCATTGGTGGAAACATTAGTACATGCCAGTATACAGGAAAGTCAAGCGACAATGTAGTAAAAAAGAATATATTACTATAAGCAATCTTATTCATGAGGGAAATAATAATTCTAGATATTGCAAGAGAATACAGCCAAATGTGGCCACACATATCAACTACAGGTACCAATACATCCTATATCATAAACTAAATGTGAAATTCTGATCCCCAAAACTTGTAAACAAGAATGGAAATTTGCATATGTGGGACATATACAATGCAATTGTTATGATCAAATGTGCAAAAATAATTCCAATGATCTGTTTGAACATTTAAAGTGTATTTTTAAGGGTGTTTGATACCAATTATTAACCTCAATGGTTCAATAGAATCAGATATCAGCTGATATTACAATACCGCACTCTATCTAAGTACTGAATTGAAATATGTTACCATACATGGGCATATTAATGAGGAAAATAACATTTTGGGATACATTTAGTGCACACAGCCAGAAATGTGTCTTACAGATTCACTGAAGGTACAATGTCAGCCTATATGATATACTAAATGTGAACTTTGGATCCCAAACATTCTAAAATATGTGAATATTTGTTCATGTGGGATATGTAACCATGCTAAGATCAGTTGTACACAGTTAAACTCAAATTATCTGTTTGAATATATCTTATGCAATCTTTAGAGTGTCAGTTAACAAATATTATTAGTAATTAACAATGCATAAATTAAGATGGATCATTAGAATTCACATAACATCATACAGGCCACAATGCCGCACTTCACTAATCAATATCATAACCAAATTGAACAATAAAATTGAATGCATTTTGTGTTCAACTTACATCATTTTGCTGTTTTCTTACATCCAAGGGTAAATATACATGTGGGAAGTATATTTTATCCCTTCAGCCTGCATTTCATTCTCAGAAAGATTAAACTGATTTAGTAGAGAACTTGAGTAGGTTCTAGTATAAAGTTTTCATCACTGTCCTCTCACTAAACACCCTGTAACTATATTTGTTAACAATTACTAAAGGCTATATAAGCAGATATGTGTTACTCAGGAAGTCACCCCATCATAAACACATACATTAACTGATTGGACCCCTAATAAATAGTTTGAATGATCAATACAAGAAAGAATCTGTCTTTCATACATTTTAAATGTATGTCTCATTTTGACTTACAAAGATATTTTCTCTGACAACATTTGACAAATATCCATCATTGTAGCTTGTATATGGTGTAGGAGTATAAACATGCTGACATCACTTGACATAATTTCCAAAAATATTATCTATGTGCATTTTTAGGGGCAAATTTTAATTTTTTAATTTTTTAAAAAAGATTTATTAAAATTTTAAAAAATAAAATCAATTTTTAAATTCTAATGTCATTTTTCTATTTTAAATGTTAATATATATATAACACCTTCAAATTTCATGTGTTGATCATTAATAATAAAAATTTTACAGCAATTTAAATTTTAATAATAACTGCCTGTACAGGCCATACATCACAATTAATTTTACTATATGTTCTCTACATATATTTCTCAGCACTGACCTTTCCACAGTGTGACAATCAATACAAATCATATGAAAATCTAAAATACCCCCAAAGATGACTTCACGGTGAAATTCTTGTCAAGGGTTGACCGGCATTTTTTTGAGTGGCTGCCCTGTAAACAGAGCAGCATGTACACAGAACACTGATTTCACTTCCGGATCATCACTAAGGCCTACTAACACAGTGTGCACTGTCGCCAAAATACATACAGACAGCCACTCTCAGAGCTCCTATTTTCAAGAATAAACAATTAACTTTAAATCCATACCAAAGATGCATCAATATAACTCTTCTATCACCACCAAAAGGAGAGAGGAAAAAATGTTCTAAAAATAGACTAGAACTACATTCGTGGGTACTGAACTGGAAGTATTAATTGTGATGCGAGTCCTGTCAGGCCCAACTATTTGGGGCAAATTTTAGTAAAACTTTTATATTTGAATGCCACACCTATTTGAACTTTATACATGAAGTCTTTTTGAATTTCCTTGCATACAAGACATGTGACACCTGCTGGAAAGTGTGTAGTGCAGGTGTTCCACAGGGTGCAAGTGTTGATTCATGTGCTTTTGAGAAACCAAAACTAAATTTGCTATATCTTCCTTAATTATAGGACTTTTTCAATGCTGTAAAAACCTAATTGTACTACAAGATAAGGCCTGTCTGAAACTATGTTTAAAGTTTATACATTTTAATCAGTTAAAATTTTAATGGAAATTTAAATAAACATTTAAATTTATAAACTAAATTTTATTGAAAAATTAAATTTTCATAAAAGTTTGAAAACAGATTTTGTCTAAGTTTAGGCAGAAAAGTTGATCAATCAATGGTCTTTAAAATAAATGGTGGTTTGGGTCTGTGTAACTGAGAACATTTTTCCCAGGGGTAGTGAAGTAGCATGACTCATAGTGATTTTGGCAACAAACCGCAATATGCCTGTCAAGGTGCATATAGGTGTACACACTAAAGAAGCAACAACAGGTGCTATGTTCCATATTTATTGTGTCAGGTATTTAGGCAGTTATTTGTATAATTAATAGTGCACTCAGATTTAAACATCTGATGGGACCACTTCCATGTTTTATAGGAAAATTGCATTACATTTTAGTGTCGATAACTACAAAAAGCGACAATAAGATAGGAAAATACAGTTTTTAGGCAGGCTTTACCTTACTGAACAATGGTGCTAATCTCTCTCATGAAGATCTAAGTCATGTCCTTGAGGTGATTTATATTAGTGTGATGATATCATGATCACTTATGGCAGTACACTGCATATGTCCTTATGAAACCTTGCTATCACCACCAAACATCTGGAGAGCTTCCAAGCTGATCCACCACTAAACACTTTGTTCCAGATACCAGCCTAGACCTGAAAAGATATAAAATGTTTCACTTATATCTAGAAAAGAGTAAGATGTATGCAAATGAAGTTAAAATGTGTTAGATATAGTGATTTCCAAATAACATTCAGGCTGCAAGCATAGGAAATAAATATTAAACTTGACAGAGTGACACTCAGAAATGTGAAGCAATAGTCATGTATTAAAGTAATAAATTCATCCTAAAAGTGTATGAAGTTTCTATAAGCATATCTGGTCATTTACAGGTTAAATAACTAATCAGGTAGACTATGCATCACAAACTTTAAGGAATGCGGGGACGGTGAGGTTTGATCATTGGTGGAAACATTAGTACATGCCAGTATACAGGAAAGTCAAGCGACAATGTAGTAAAAAAGAATATATTACTATAAGCAATCTTATTCATGAGGGAAATAATAATTCTAGATATTGCAAGAGAATACAGCCAAATGTGGCCACACATATCAACTACAGGTACCAATACATCCTATATCATAAACTAAATGTGAAATTCTGATCCCCAAAACTTGTAAACAAGAATGGAAATTTGCATATGTGGGACATATACAATGCAATTGTTATGATCAAATGTGCAAAAATAATTCCAATGATCTGTTTGAACATTTAAAGTGTATTTTTAAGGGTGTTTGATACCAATTATTAACCTCAATGGTTCAATAGAATCAGATATCAGCTGATATTACAATACCGCACTCTATCTAAGTACTGAATTGAAATATGTTACCATACATGGGCATATTAATGAGGAAAATAACATTTTGGGATACATTTAGTGCACACAGCCAGAAATGTGTCTTACAGATTCACTGAAGGTACAATGTCAGCCTATATGATATACTAAATGTGAACTTTGGATCCCAAACATTCTAAAATATGTGAATATTTGTTCATGTGGGATATGTAACCATGCTAAGATCAGTTGTACACAGTTAAACTCAAATTATCTGTTTGAATATATCTTATGCAATCTTTAGAGTGTCAGTTAACAAATATTATTAGTAATTAACAATGCATAAATTAAGATGGATCATTAGAATTCACATAACATCATACAGGCCACAATGCCGCACTTCACTAATCAATATCATAACCAAATTGAACAATAAAATTGAATGCATTTTGTGTTCAACTTACATCATTTTGCTGTTTTCTTACATCCAAGGGTAAATATACATGTGGGAAGTATATTTTATCCCTTCAGCCTGCATTTCATTCTCAGAAAGATTAAACTGATTTAGTAGAGAACTTGAGTAGGTTCTAGTATAAAGTTTTCATCACTGTCCTCTCACTAAACACCCTGTAACTATATTTGTTAACAATTACTAAAGGCTATATAAGCAGATATGTGTTACTCAGGAAGTCACCCCATCATAAACACATAAATTAACTGATTGGACCCCTAATAAATAGTTTGAATGATCAATACAAGAAAGAATCTGTCTTTCATACATTTTAAATGTATGTCTCATTTTGACTTACAAAGATATTTTCTCTGACAACATTTGACAAATATCCATCATTGTAGCTTGTATATGGTGTAGGAGTATAAACATGCTGACATCACTTGACATAATTTCCAAAAATATTATCTATGTGCATTTTTAGGGGCAAATTTTAATTTTTTAATTTTTTAAAAAAGATTTATTAAAATTTTAAAAAATAAAATCAATTTTTAAATTCTAATGTCATTTTTCTATTTTAAATGTTAATATATATATAACACCTTCAAATTTCATGTGTTGATCATTAATAATAAAAATTTTACAGCAATTTAAATTTTAATAATAACTGCCTGTACAGGCCATACATCACAATTAATTTTACTATATGTTCTCTACATATATTTCTCAGCACTGACCTTTCCACAGTGTGACAATCAATACAAATCATATGAAAATCTAAAATACCCCCAAAGATGACTTCACGGTGAAATTCTTGTCAAGGGTTGACCGGCATTTTTTTGAGTGGCTGCCCTGTAAACAGAGCAGCATGTACACAGAACACTGATTTCACTTCCGGATCATCACTAAGGCCTACTAACACAGTGTGCACTGTCGCCAAAATACATACAGACAGCCACTCTCAGAGCTCCTATTTTCAAGAATAAACAATTAACTTTAAATCCATACCAAAGATGCATCAATATAACTCTTCTATCACCACCAAAAGGAGAGAGGAAAAAATGTTCTAAAAATAGACTAGAACTACATTCGTGGGTACTGAACTGGAAGTATTAATTGTGATGCGAGTCCTGTCAGGCCCAACTATTTGGGGCAAATTTTAGTAAAACTTTTATATTTGAATGCCACACCTATTTGAACTTTATACATGAAGTCTTTTTGAATTTCCTTGCATACAAGACATGTGACACCTGCTGGAAAGTGTGTAGTGCAGGTGTTCCACAGGGTGCAAGTGTTGATTCATGTGCTTTTGAGAAACCAAAACTAAATTTGCTATATCTTCCTTAATTATAGGACTTTTTCAATGCTGTAAAAACCTAATTGTACTACAAGATAAGGCCTGTCTGAAACTATGTTTAAAGTTTATACATTTTAATCAGTTAAAATTTTAATGGAAATTTAAATAAACATTTAAATTTATAAACTAAATTTTATTGAAAAATTAAATTTTCATAAAAGTTTGAAAACAGATTTTGTCTAAGTTTAGGCAGAAAAGTTGATCAATCAATGGTCTTTAAAATAAATGGTGGTTTGGGTCTGTGTAACTGAGAACATTTTTCCCAGGGGTAGTGAAGTAGCATGACTCATAGTGATTTTGGCAACAAACCGCAATATGCCTGTCAAGGTGCATATAGGTGTACACACTAAAGAAGCAACAACAGGTGCTATGTTCCATATTTATTGTGTCAGGTATTTAGGCAGTTATTTGTATAATTAATAGTGCACTCAGATTTAAACATCTGATGGGACCACTTCCATGTTTTATAGGAAAATTGCATTACATTTTAGTGTCGATAACTACAAAAAGCGACAATAAGATAGGAAAATACAGTTTTTAGGCAGGCTTTACCTTACTGAACAATGGTGCTAATCTCTCTCATGAAGATCTAAGTCATGTCCTTGAGGTGATTTATATTAGTGTGATGATATCATGATCACTTATGGCAGTACACTGCATATGTCCTTATGAAACCTTGCTATCACCACCAAACATCTGGAGAGCTTCCAAGCTGATCCACCACTAAACACTTTGTTCCAGATACCAGCCTAGACCTGAAAAGATATAAAATGTTTCACTTATATCTAGAAAAGAGTAAGATGTATGCAAATGAAGTTAAAATGTGTTAGATATAGTGATTTCCAAATAACATTCAGGCTGCAAGCATAGGAAATAAATATTAAACTTGACAGAGTGACACTCAGAAATGTGAAGCAATAGTCATGTATTAAAGTAATAAATTCATCCTAAAAGTGTATGAAGTTTCTATAAGCATATCTGGTCATTTACAGGTTAAATAACTAATCAGGTAGACTATGCATCACAAACTTTAAGGAATGCGGGGACGGTGAGGTTTGATCATTGGTGGAAACATTAGTACATGCCAGTATACAGGAAAGTCAAGCGACAATGTAGTAAAAAAGAATATATTACTATAAGCAATCTTATTCATGAGGGAAATAATAATTCTAGATATTGCAAGAGAATACAGCCGAATGTGGCCACACATATCAACTACAGGTACCAATACATCCTATATCATAAACTAAATGTGAAATTCTGATCCCCAAAACTTGTAAACAAGAATGGAAATTTGCATATGTGGGACATATACAATGCAATTGTTATGATCAAATGTGCAAAAATAATTCCAATGATCTGTTTGAACATTTAAAGTGTATTTTTAAGGGTGTTTGATACCAATTATTAACCTCAATGGTTCAATAGAATCAGATATCAGCTGATATTACAATACCGCACTCTATCTAAGTACTGAATTGAAATATGTTACCATACATGGGCATATTAATGAGGAAAATAACATTTTGGGATACATTTAGTGCACACAGCCAGAAATGTGTCTTACAGATTCACTGAAGGTACAATGTCAGCCTATATGATATACTAAATGTGAACTTTGGATCCCAAACATTCTAAAATATGTGAATATTTGTTCATGTGGGATATGTAACCATGCTAAGATCAGTTGTACACAGTTAAACTCAAATTATCTGTTTGAATATATCTTATGCAATCTTTAGAGTGTCAGTTAACAAATATTATTAGTAATTAACAATGCATAAATTAAGATGGATCATTAGAATTCACATAACATCATACAGGCCACAATGCCGCACTTCACTAATCAATATCATAACCAAATTGAACAATAAAATTGAATGCATTTTGTGTTCAACTTACATCATTTTGCTGTTTTCTTACATCCAAGGGTAAATATACATGTGGGAAGTATATTTTATCCCTTCAGCCTGCATTTCATTCTCAGAAAGATTAAACTGATTTAGTAGAGAACTTGAGTAGGTTCTAGTATAAAGTTTTCATCACTGTCCTCTCACTAAACACCCTGTAACTATATTTGTTAACAATTACTAAAGGCTATATAAGCAGATATGTGTTACTCAGGAAGTCACCCCATCATAAACACATAAATTAACTGATTGGACCCCTAATAAATAGTTTGAATGATCAATACAAGAAAGAATCTGTCTTTCATACATTTTAAATGTATGTCTCATTTTGACTTACAAAGATATTTTCTCTGACAACATTTGACAAATATCCATCATTGTAGCTTGTATATGGTGTAGGAGTATAAACATGCTGACATCACTTGACATAATTTCCAAAAATATTATCTATGTGCATTTTTAGGGGCAAATTTTAATTTTTTAATTTTTTAAAAAAGATTTATTAAAATTTTAAAAAATAAAATCAATTTTTAAATTCTAATGTCATTTTTCTATTTTAAATGTTAATATATATATAACACCTTCAAATTTCATGTGTTGATCATTAATAATAAAAATTTTACAGCAATTTAAATTTTAATAATAACTGCCTGTACAGGCCATACATCACAATTAATTTTACTATATGTTCTCTACATATATTTCTCAGCACTGACCTTTCCACAGTGTGACAATCAATACAAATCATATGAAAATCTAAAATACCCCCAAAGATGACTTCACGGTGAAATTCTTGTCAAGGGTTGACCGGCATTTTTTTGAGTGGCTGCCCTGTAAACAGAGCAGCATGTACACAGAACACTGATTTCACTTCCGGATCATCACTAAGGCCTACTAACACAGTGTGCACTGTCGCCAAAATACATACAGACAGCCACTCTCAGAGCTCCTATTTTCAAGAATAAACAATTAACTTTAAATCCATACCAAAGATGCATCAATATAACTCTTCTATCACCACCAAAAGGAGAGAGGAAAAAATGTTCTAAAAATAGACTAGAACTACATTCGTGGGTACTGAACTGGAAGTATTAATTGTGATGCGAGTCCTGTCAGGCCCAACTATTTGGGGCAAATTTTAGTAAAACTTTTATATTTGAATGCCACACCTATTTGAACTTTATACATGAAGTCTTTTTGAATTTCCTTGCATACAAGACATGTGACACCTGCTGGAAAGTGTGTAGTGCAGGTGTTCCACAGGGTGCAAGTGTTGATTCATGTGCTTTTGAGAAACCAAAACTAAATTTGCTATATCTTCCTTAATTATAGGACTTTTTCAATGCTGTAAAAACCTAATTGTACTGCAAGATAAGGCCTGTCTGAAACTATGTTTAAAGTTTATACATTTTAATCAGTTAAAATTTTAATGGAAATTTAAATAAACATTTAAATTTATAAACTAAATTTTATTGAAAAATTAAATTTTCATAAAAGTTTGAAAACAGATTTTGTCTAAGTTTAGGCAGAAAAGTTGATCAATCAATGGTCTTTAAAATAAATGGTGGTTTGGGTCTGTGTAACTGAGAACATTTTTCCCAGGGGTAGTGAAGTAGCATGACTCATAGTGATTTTGGCAACAAACCGCAATATGCCTGTCAAGGTGCATATAGGTGTACACACTAAAGAAGCAACAACAGGTGCTATGTTCCATATTTATTGTGTCAGGTATTTAGGCAGTTATTTGTATAATTAATAGTGCACTCAGATTTAAACATCTGATGGGACCACTTCCATGTTTTATAGGAAAATTGCATTACATTTTAGTGTCGATAACTACAAAAAGCGACAATAAGATAGGAAAATACAGTTTTTAGGCAGGCTTTACCTTACTGAACAATGGTGCTAATCTCTCTCATGAAGATCTAAGTCATGTCCTTGAGGTGATTTATATTAGTGTGATGATATCATGATCACTTATGGCAGTACACTGCATATGTCCTTATGAAACCTTGCTATCACCACCAAACATCTGGAGAGCTTCCAAGCTGATCCACCACTAAACACTTTGTTCCAGATACCAGCCTAGACCTGAAAAGATATAAAATGTTTCACTTATATCTAGAAAAGAGTAAGATGTATGCAAATGAAGTTAAAATGTGTTAGATATAGTGATTTCCAAATAACATTCAGGCTGCAAGCATAGGAAATAAATATTAAACTTGACAGAGTGACACTCAGAAATGTGAAGCAATAGTCATGTATTAAAGTAATAAATTCATCCTAAAAGTGTATGAAGTTTCTATAAGCATATCTGGTCATTTACAGGTTAAATAACTAATCAGGTAGACTATGCATCACAAACTTTAAGGAATGCGGGGACGGTGAGGTTTGATCATTGGTGGAAACATTAGTACATGCCAGTATACAGGAAAGTCAAGCGACAATGTAGTAAAAAAGAATATATTACTATAAGCAATCTTATTCATGAGGGAAATAATAATTCTAGATATTGCAAGAGAATACAGCCAAATGTGGCCACACATATCAACTACAGGTACCAATACATCCTATATCATAAACTAAATGTGAAATTCTGATCCCCAAAACTTGTAAACAAGAATGGAAATTTGCATATGTGGGACATATACAATGCAATTGTTATGATCAAATGTGCAAAAATAATTCCAATGATCTGTTTGAACATTTAAAGTGTATTTTTAAGGGTGTTTGATACCAATTATTAACCTCAATGGTTCAATAGAATCAGATATCAGCTGATATTACAATACCGCACTCTATCTAAGTACTGAATTGAAATATGTTACCATACATGGGCATATTAATGAGGAAAATAACATTTTGGGATACATTTAGTGCACACAGCCAGAAATGTGTCTTACAGATTCACTGAAGGTACAATGTCAGCCTATATGATATACTAAATGTGAACTTTGGATCCCAAACATTCTAAAATATGTGAATATTTGTTCATGTGGGATATGTAACCATGCTAAGATCAGTTGTACACAGTTAAACTCAAATTATCTGTTTGAATATATCTTATGCAATCTTTAGAGTGTCAGTTAACAAATATTATTAGTAATTAACAATGCATAAATTAAGATGGATCATTAGAATTCACATAACATCATACAGGCCACAATGCCGCACTTCACTAATCAATATCATAACCAAATTGAACAATAAAATTGAATGCATTTTGTGTTCAACTTACATCATTTTGCTGTTTTCTTACATCCAAGGGTAAATATACATGTGGGAAGTATATTTTATCCCTTCAGCCTGCATTTCATTCTCAGAAAGATTAAACTGATTTAGTAGAGAACTTGAGTAGGTTCTAGTATAAAGTTTTCATCACTGTCCTCTCACTAAACACCCTGTAACTATATTTGTTAACAATTACTAAAGGCTATATAAGCAGATATGTGTTACTCAGGAAGTCACCCCATCATAAACACATAAATTAACTGATTGGACCCCTAATAAATAGTTTGAATGATCAATACAAGAAAGAATCTGTCTTTCATACATTTTAAATGTATGTCTCATTTTGACTTACAAAGATATTTTCTCTGACAACATTTGACAAATATCCATCATTGTAGCTTGTATATGGTGTAGGAGTATAAACATGCTGACATCACTTGACATAATTTCCAAAAATATTATCTATGTGCATTTTTAGGGGCAAATTTTAATTTTTTAATTTTTTAAAAAAGATTTATTAAAATTTTAAAAAATAAAATCAATTTTTAAATTCTAATGTCATTTTTCTATTTTAAATGTTAATATATATATAACACCTTCAAATTTCATGTGTTGATCATTAATAATAAAAATTTTACAGCAATTTAAATTTTAATAATAACTGCCTGTACAGGCCATACATCACAATTAATTTTACTATATGTTCTCTACATATATTTCTCAGCACTGACCTTTCCACAGTGTGACAATCAATACAAATCATATGAAAATCTAAAATACCCCCAAAGATGACTTCACGGTGAAATTCTTGTCAAGGGTTGACCGGCATTTTTTTGAGTGGCTGCCCTGTAAACAGAGCAGCATGTACACAGAACACTGATTTCACTTCCGGATCATCACTAAGGCCTACTAACACAGTGTGCACTGTCGCCAAAATACATACAGACAGCCACTCTCAGAGCTCCTATTTTCAAGAATAAACAATTAACTTTAAATCCATACCAAAGATGCATCAATATAACTCTTCTATCACCACCAAAAGGAGAGAGGAAAAAATGTTCTAAAAATAGACTAGAACTACATTCGTGGGTACTGAACTGGAAGTATTAATTGTGATGCGAGTCCTGTCAGGCCCAACTATTTGGGGCAAATTTTAGTAAAACTTTTATATTTGAATGCCACACCTATTTGAACTTTATACATGAAGTCTTTTTGAATTTCCTTGCATACAAGACATGTGACACCTGCTGGAAAGTGTGTAGTGCAGGTGTTCCACAGGGTGCAAGTGTTGATTCATGTGCTTTTGAGAAACCAAAACTAAATTTGCTATATCTTCCTTAATTATAGGACTTTTTCAATGCTGTAAAAACCTAATTGTACTACAAGATAAGGCCTGTCTGAAACTATGTTTAAAGTTTATACATTTTAATCAGTTAAAATTTTAATGGAAATTTAAATAAACATTTAAATTTATAAACTAAATTTTATTGAAAAATTAAATTTTCATAAAAGTTTGAAAACAGATTTTGTCTAAGTTTAGGCAGAAAAGTTGATCAATCAATGGTCTTTAAAATAAATGGTGGTTTGGGTCTGTGTAACTGAGAACATTTTTCCCAGGGGTAGTGAAGTAGCATGACTCATAGTGATTTTGGCAACAAACCGCAATATGCCTGTCAAGGTGCATATAGGTGTACACACTAAAGAAGCAACAACAGGTGCTATGTTCCATATTTATTGTGTCAGGTATTTAGGCAGTTATTTGTATAATTAATAGTGCACTCAGATTTAAACATCTGATGGGACCACTTCCATGTTTTATAGGAAAATTGCATTACATTTTAGTGTCGATAACTACAAAAAGCGACAATAAGATAGGAAAATACAGTTTTTAGGCAGGCTTTACCTTACTGAACAATGGTGCTAATCTCTCTCATGAAGATCTAAGTCATGTCCTTGAGGTGATTTATATTAGTGTGATGATATCATGATCACTTATGGCAGTACACTGCATATGTCCTTATGAAACCTTGCTATCACCACCAAACATCTGGAGAGCTTCCAAGCTGATCCACCACTAAACACTTTGTTCCAGATACCAGCCTAGACCTGAAAAGATATAAAATGTTTCACTTATATCTAGAAAAGAGTAAGATGTATGCAAATGAAGTTAAAATGTGTTAGATATAGTGATTTCCAAATAACATTCAGGCTGCAAGCATAGGAAATAAATATTAAACTTGACAGAGTGACACTCAGAAATGTGAAGCAATAGTCATGTATTAAAGTAATAAATTCATCCTAAAAGTGTATGAAGTTTCTATAAGCATATCTGGTCATTTACAGGTTAAATAACTAATCAGGTAGACTATGCATCACAAACTTTAAGGAATGCGGGGACGGTGAGGTTTGATCATTGGTGGAAACATTAATACATGCCAGTATACAGGAAAGTCAAGCGACAATGTAGTAAAAAAGAATATATTACTATAAGCAATCTTATTCATGAGGGAAATAATAATTCTAGATATTGCAAGAGAATACAGCCAAATGTGGCCACACATATCAACTACAGGTACCAATACATCCTATATCATAAACTAAATGTGAAATTCTGATCCCCAAAACTTGTAAACAAGAATGGAAATTTGCATATGTGGGACATATACAATGCAATTGTTATGATCAAATGTGCAAAAATAATTCCAATGATCTGTTTGAACATTTAAAGTGTATTTTTAAGGGTGTTTGATACCAATTATTAACCTCAATGGTTCAATAGAATCAGATATCAGCTGATATTACAATACCGCACTCTATCTAAGTACTGAATTGAAATATGTTACCATACATGGGCATATTAATGAGGAAAATAACATTTTGGGATACATTTAGTGCACACAGCCAGAAATGTGTCTTACAGATTCACTGAAGGTACAATGTCAGCCTATATGATATACTAAATGTGAACTTTGGATCCCAAACATTCTAAAATATGTGAATATTTGTTCATGTGGGATATGTAACCATGCTAAGATCAGTTGTACACAGTTAAACTCAAATTATCTGTTTGAATATATCTTATGCAATCTTTAGAGTGTCAGTTAACAAATATTATTAGTAATTAACAATGCATAAATTAAGATGGATCATTAGAATTCACATAACATCATACAGGCCACAATGCCGCACTTCACTAATCAATATCATAACCAAATTGAACAATAAAATTGAATGCATTTTGTGTTCAACTTACATCATTTTGCTGTTTTCTTACATCCAAGGGTAAATATACATGTGGGAAGTATATTTTATCCCTTCAGCCTGCATTTCATTCTCAGAAAGATTAAACTGATTTAGTAGAGAACTTGAGTAGGTTCTAGTATAAAGTTTTCATCACTGTCCTCTCACTAAACACCCTGTAACTATATTTGTTAACAATTACTAAAGGCTATATAAGCAGATATGTGTTACTCAGGAAGTCACCCCATCATAAACACATAAATTAACTGATTGGACCCCTAATAAATAGTTTGAATGATCAATACAAGAAAGAATCTGTCTTTCATACATTTTAAATGTATGTCTCATTTTGACTTACAAAGATATTTTCTCTGACAACATTTGACAAATATCCATCATTGTAGCTTGTATATGGTGTAGGAGTATAAACATGCTGACATCACTTGACATAATTTCCAAAAATATTATCTATGTGCATTTTTAGGGGCAAATTTTAATTTTTTAATTTTTTAAAAAAGATTTATTAAAATTTTAAAAAATAAAATCAATTTTTAAATTCTAATGTCATTTTTCTATTTTAAATGTTAATATATATATAACACCTTCAAATTTCATGTGTTGATCATTAATAATAAAAAATTTACAGCAATTTAAATTTTAATAATAACTGCCTGTACAGGCCATACATCACAATTAATTTTACTATATGTTCTCTACATATATTTCTCAGCACTGACCTTTCCACAGTGTGACAATCAATACAAATCATATGAAAATCTAAAATACCCCCAAAGATGACTTCACGGTGAAATTCTTGTCAAGGGTTGACCGGCATTTTTTTGAGTGGCTGCCCTGTAAACAGAGCAGCATGTACACAGAACACTGAT
Organism: Unio delphinus; assembly: GCA_029339505.1. Classification (NCBI taxonomy): domain Eukaryota; kingdom Metazoa; phylum Mollusca; class Bivalvia; order Unionida; family Unionidae; genus Unio; species Unio delphinus. The sequence continues at coordinate 642,689 of JAQISU010000459.1, forward strand.
TTCACTTCCGGATCATCACTAAGGCCTACTAACACAGTGTGCACTGTCGCCAAAATACATACAGACAGCCACTCTCAGAGCTCCTATTTTCAAGAATAAACAATTAACTTTAAATCCATACCAAAGATGCATCAATATAACTCTTCTATCACCACCAAAAGGAAAGAGGAAAAAATGTTCTAAAAATAGACTAGAACTACATTCGTGGGTACTGAACTGGAAGTATTAATTGTGATGCGAGTCCTGTCAGGCCCAACTATTTGGGGCAAATTTTAGTAAAACTTTTATATTTGAATGCCACACCTATTTGAACTTTATACATGAAGTCTTTTTGAATTTCCTTGCATACAAGACATGTGACACCTGCTGGAAAGTGTGTAGTGCAGGTGTTCCACAGGGTGCAAGTGTTGATTCATGTGCTTTTGAGAAACCAAAACTAAATTTGCTATATCTTCCTTAATTATAGGACTTTTTCAATGCTGTAAAAACCTAATTGTACTACAAGATAAGGCCTGTCTGAAACTATGTTTAAAGTTCATACATTTTAATCAGTTAAAATTTTAATGGAAATTTAAATAAACATTTAAATTTATAAACTAAATTTTATTGAAAAATTAAATTTTCATAAAAGTTTGAAAACAGATTTTGTCTAAGTTTAGGCAGAAAAGTTGATCAATCAATGGTCTTTAAAATAAATGGTGGTTTGGGTCTGTGTAACTGAGAACATTTTTCCCAGGGGTAGTGAAGTAGCATGACTCATAGTGATTTTGGCAACAAACCGCAATATGCCTGTCAAGGTGCATATAGGTGTACACACTAAAGAAGCAACAACAGGTGCTATGTTCCATGTTTATTGTGTCAGGTATTTAGGCAGTTATTTGTATAATTAATAGTGCACTCAGATTTAAACATCTGATGGGACCACTTCCATGTTTTATAGGAAAATTGCATTACATTTTAGTGTCGATAACTACAAAAAGCGACAATAAGATAGGAAAATACAGTTTTTAGGCAGGCTTTACCTTACTGAACAATGGTGCTAATCTCTCTCATGAAGATCTAAGTCATGTCCTTGAGGTGATTTATATTAGTGTGATGATATCATGATCACTTATGGCAGTACACTGCATATGTCCTTATGAAACCTTGCTATCACCACCAAACATCTGGAGAGCTTCCAAGCTGATCCACCACTAAACACTTTGTTCCAGATACCAGCCTAGACCTGAAAAGATATAAAATGTTTCACTTATATCTAGAAAAGAGTAAGATGTATGCAAATGAAGTTAAAATGTGTTAGATATAGTGATTTCCAAATAACATTCAGGCTGCAAGCATAGGAAATAAATATTAAACTTGACAGAGTGACACTCAGAAATGTGAAGCAATAGTCATGTATTAAAGTAATAAATTCATCCTAAAAGTGTATGAAGTTTCTATAAGCATATCTGGTCATTTACAGGTTAAATAACTAATCAGGTAGACTATGCATCACAAACTTTAAGGAATGCGGGGACGGTGAGGTTTGATCATTGGTGGAAACATTAGTACATGCCAGTATACAGGAAAGTCAAGCGACAATGTAGTAAAAAAGAATATATTACTATAAGCAATCTTATTCATGAGGGAAATAATAATTCTAGATATTGCAAGAGAATACAGCCAAATGTGGCCACACATATCAACTACAGGTACCAATACATCCTATATCATAAACTAAATGTGAAATTCTGATCCCCAAAACTTGTAAACAAGAATGGAAATTTGCATATGTGGGACATATACAATGCAATTGTTATGATCAAATGTGCAAAAATAATTCCAATGATCTGTTTGAACATTTAAAGTGTATTTTTAAGGGTGTTTGATACCAATTATTAACCTCAATGGTTCAATAGAATCAGATATCAGCTGATATTACAATACCGCACTCTATCTAAGTACTGAATTGAAATATGTTACCATACATGGGCATATTAATGAGGAAAATAACATTTTGGGATACATTTAGTGCACACAGCCAGAAATGTGTCTTACAGATTCACTGAAGGTACAATGTCAGCCTATATGATATACTAAATGTGAACTTTGGATCCCAAACATTCTAAAATATGTGAATATTTGTTCATGTGGGATATGTAACCATGCTAAGATCAGTTGTACACAGTTAAACTCAAATTATCTGTTTGAATATATCTTATGCAATCTTTAGAGTGTCAGTTAACAAATATTATTAGTAATTAACAATGCATAAATTAAGATGGATCATTAGAATTCACATAACATCATACAGGCCACAATGCCGCACTTCACTAATCAATATCATAACCAAATTGAACAATAAAATTGAATGCATTTTGTGTTCAACTTACATCATTTTGCTGTTTTCTTACATCCAAGGGTAAATATACATGTGGGAAGTATATTTTATCCCTTCAGCCTGCATTTCATTCTCAGAAAGATTAAACTGATTTAGTAGAGAACTTGAGTAGGTTCTAGTATAAAGTTTTCATCACTGTCCTCTCACTAAACACCCTGTAACTATATTTGTTAACAATTACTAAAGGCTATATAAGCAGATATGTGTTACTCAGGAAGTCACCCCATCATAAACACATAAATTAACTGATTGGACCCCTAATAAATAGTTTGAATGATCAATACAAGAAAGAATCTGTCTTTCATACATTTTAAATGTATGTCTCATTTTGACTTACAAAGATATTTTCTCTGACAACATTTGACAAATATCCATCATTGTAGCTTGTATATGGTGTAGGAGTATAAACATGCTGACATCACTTGACATAATTTCCAAAAATATTATCTATGTGCATTTTTAGGGGCAAATTTTAATTTTTTAATTTTTTAAAAAAGATTTATTAAAATTTTAAAAAATAAAATCAATTTTTAAATTCTAATGTCATTTTTCTATTTTAAATGTTAATATATATATAACACCTTCAAATTTCATGTGTTGATCATTAATAATAAAAATTTTACAGCAATTTAAATTTTAATAATAACTGCCTGTACAGGCCATACATCACAATTAATTTTACTATATGTACTCTACATATATTTCTCAGCACTGACCTTTCCACAGTGTGACAATCAATACAAATCATATGAAAATCTAAAATACCCCCAAAGATGACTTCACGGTGAAATTCTTGTCAAGGGTTGACCGGCATTTTTTTGAGTGGCTGCCCTGTAAACAGAGCAGCATGTACACAGAACACTGATTTCACTTCCGGATCATCACTAAGGCCTACTAACACAGTGTGCACTGTCGCCAAAATACATACAGACAGCCACTCTCAGAGCTCCTATTTTCAAGAATAAACAATTAACTTTAAATCCATACCAAAGATGCATCAATATAACTCTTCTATCACCACCAAAAGGAGAGAGGAAAAAATGTTCTAAAAATAGACTAGAACTACATTCGTGGGTACTGAACTGGAAGTATTAATTGTGATGCGAGTCCTGTCAGGCCCAACTATTTGGGGCAAATTTTAGTAAAACTTTTATATTTGAATGCCACACCTATTTGAACTTTATACATGAAGTCTTTTTGAATTTCCTTGCATACAAGACATGTGACACCTGCTGGAAAGTGTGTAGTGCAGGTGTTCCACAGGGTGCAAGTGTTGATTCATGTGCTTTTGAGAAACCAAAACTAAATTTGCTATATCTTCCTTAATTATAGGACTTTTTCAATGCTGTAAAAACCTAATTGTACTACAAGATAAGGCCTGTCTGAAACTATGTTTAAAGTTTATACATTTTAATCAGTTAAAATTTTAATGGAAATTTAAATAAACATTTAAATTTATAAACTAAATTTTATTGAAAAATTAAATTTTCATAAAAGTTTGAAAACAGATTTTGTCTAAGTTTAGGCAGAAAAGTTGATCAATCAATGGTCTTTAAAATAAATGGTGGTTTGGGTCTGTGTAACTGAGAACATTTTTCCCAGGGGTAGTGAAGTAGCATGACTCATAGTGATTTTGGCAACAAACCGCAATATGCCTGTCAAGGTGCATATAGGTGTACACACTAAAGAAGCAACAACAGGTGCTATGTTCCATATTTATTGTGTCAGGTATTTAGGCAGTTATTTGTATAATTAATAGTGCACTCAGATTTAAACATCTGATGGGACCACTTCCATGTTTTATAGGAAAATTGCATTACATTTTAGTGTCGATAACTACAAAAAGCGACAATAAGATAGGAAAATACAGTTTTTAGGCAGGCTTTACCTTACTGAACAATGGTGCTAATCTCTCTCATGAAGATCTAAGTCATGTCCTTGAGGTGATTTATATTAGTGTGATGATATCATGATCACTTATGGCAGTACACTGCATATGTCCTTATGAAACCTTGCTATCACCACCAAACATCTGGAGAGCTTCCAAGCTGATCCACCACTAAACACTTTGTTCCAGATACCAGCCTAGACCTGAAAAGATATAAAATGTTTCACTTATATCTAGAAAAGAGTAAGATGTATGCAAATGAAGTTAAAATGTGTTAGATATAGTGATTTCCAAATAACATTCAGGCTGCAAGCATAGGAAATAAATATTAAACTTGACAGAGTGACACTCAGAAATGTGAAGCAATAGTCATGTATTAAAGTAATAAATTCATCCTAAAAGTGTATGAAGTTTCTATAAGCATATCTGGTCATTTACAGGTTAAATAACTAATCAGGTAGACTATGCATCACAAACTTTAAGGAATGCGGGGACGGTGAGGTTTGATCATTGGTGGAAACATTAGTACATGCCAGTATACAGGAAAGTCAAGCGACAATGTAGTAAAAAAGAATATATTACTATAAGCAATCTTATTCATGAGGGAAATAATAATTCTAGATATTGCAAGAGAATACAGCCAAATGTGGCCACACATATCAACTACAGGTACCAATACATCCTATATCATAAACTAAATGTGAAATTCTGATCCCCAAAACTTGTAAACAAGAATGGAAATTTGCATATGTGGGACATATACAATGCAATTGTTATGATCAAATGTGCAAAAATAATTCCAATGATCTGTTTGAACATTTAAAGTGTATTTTTAAGGGTGTTTGATACCAATTATTAACCTCAATGGTTCAATAGAATCAGATATCAGCTGATATTACAATACCGCACTCTATCTAAGTACTGAATTGAAATATGTTACCATACATGGGCATATTAATGAGGAAAATAACATTTTGGGATACATTTAGTGCACACAGCCAGAAATGTGTCTTACAGATTCACTGAAGGTACAATGTCAGCCTATATGATATACTAAATGTGAACTTTGGATCCCAAACATTCTAAAATATGTGAATATTTGTTCATGTGGGATATGTAACCATGCTAAGATCAGTTGTACACAGTTAAACTCAAATTATCTGTTTGAATATATCTTATGCAATCTTTAGAGTGTCAGTTAACAAATATTATTAGTAATTAACAATGCATAAATTAAGATGGATCATTAGAATTCACATAACATCATACAGGCCACAATGCCGCACTTCACTAATCAATATCATAACCAAATTGAACAATAAAATTGAATGCATTTTGTGTTCAACTTACATCATTTTGCTGTTTTCTTACATCCAAGGGTAAATATACATGTGGGAAGTATATTTTATCCCTTCAGCCTGCATTTCATTCTCAGAAAGATTAAACTGATTTAGTAGAGAACTTGAGTAGGTTCTAGTATAAAGTTTTCATCACTGTCCTCTCACTAAACACCCTGTAACTATATTTGTTAACAATTACTAAAGGCTATATAAGCAGATATGTGTTACTCAGGAAGTCACCCCATCATAAACACATAAATTAACTGATTGGACCCCTAATAAATAGTTTGAATGATCAATACAAGAAAGAATCTGTCTTTCATACATTTTAAATGTATGTCTCATTTTGACTTACAAAGATATTTTCTCTGACAACATTTGACAAATATCCATCATTGTAGCTTGTATATGGTGTAGGAGTATAAACATGCTGACATCACTTGACATAATTTCCAAAAATATTATCTATGTGCATTTTTAGGGGCAAATTTTAATTTTTTAATTTTTTAAAAAAGATTTATTAAAATTTTAAAAAATAAAATCAATTTTTAAATTCTAATGTCATTTTTCTATTTTAAATGTTAATATATATATAACACCTTCAAATTTCATGTGTTGATCATTAATAATAAAAATTTTACAGCAATTTAAATTTTAATAATAACTGCCTGTACAGGCCATACATCACAATTAATTTTACTATATGTTCTCTACATATATTTCTCAGCACTGACCTTTCCACAGTGTGACAATCAATACAAATCATATGAAAATCTAAAATACCCCCAAAGATGACTTCACGGTGAAATTCTTGTCAAGGGTTGACCGGCATTTTTTTGAGTGGCTGCCCTGTAAACAGAGCAGCATGTACACAGAACACTGATTTCACTTCCGGATCATCACTAAGGCCTACTAACACAGTGTGCACTGTCGCCAAAATACATACAGACAGCCACTCTCAGAGCTCCTATTTTCAAGAATAAACAATTAACTTTAAATCCATACCAAAGATGCATCAATATAACTCTTCTATCACCACCAAAAGGAGAGAGGAAAAAATGTTCTAAAAATAGACTAGAACTACATTCGTGGGTACTGAACTGGAAGTATTAATTGTGATGCGAGTCCTGTCAGGCCCAACTATTTGGGGCAAATTTTAGTAAAACTTTTATATTTGAATGCCACACCTATTTGAACTTTATACATGAAGTCTTTTTGAATTTCCTTGCATACAAGACATGTGACACCTGCTGGAAAGTGTGTAGTGCAGGTGTTCCACAGGGTGCAAGTGTTGATTCATGTGCTTTTGAGAAACCAAAACTAAATTTGCTATATCTTCCTTAATTATAGGACTTTTTCAATGCTGTAAAAACCTAATTGTACTACAAGATAAGGCCTGTCTGAAACTATGTTTAAAGTTCATACATTTTAATCAGTTAAAATTTTAATGGAAATTTAAATAAACATTTAAATTTATAAACTAAATTTTATTGAAAAATTAAATTTTCATAAAAGTTTGAAAACAGATTTTGTCTAAGTTTAGGCAGAAAAGTTGATCAATCAATGGTCTTTAAAATAAATGGTGGTTTGGGTCTGTGTAACTGAGAACATTTTTCCCAGGGGTAGTGAAGTAGCATGACTCATAGTGATTTTGGCAACAAACCGCAATATGCCTGTCAAGGTGCATATAGGTGTACACACTAAAGAAGCAACAACAGGTGCTATGTTCCATATTTATTGTGTCAGGTATTTAGGCAGTTATTTGTATAATTAATAGTGCACTCAGATTTAAACATCTGATGGGACCACTTCCATGTTTTATAGGAAAATTGCATTACATTTTAGTGTCGATAACTACAAAAAGCGACAATAAGATAGGAAAATACAGTTTTTAGGCAGGCTTTACCTTACTGAACAATGGTGCTAATCTCTCTCATGAAGATCTAAGTCATGTCCTTGAGGTGATTTATATTAGTGTGATGATATCATGATCACTTATGGCAGTACACTGCATATGTCCTTATGAAACCTTGCTATCACCACCAAACATCTGGAGAGCTTCCAAGCTGATCCACCACTAAACACTTTGTTCCAGATACCAGCCTAGACCTGAAAAGATATAAAATGTTTCACTTATATCTAGAAAAGAGTAAGATGTATGCAAATGAAGTTAAAATGTGTTAGATATAGTGATTTCCAAATAACATTCAGGCTGCAAGCATAGGAAATAAATATTAAACTTGACAGAGTGACACTCAGAAATGTGAAGCAATAGTCATGTATTAAAGTAATAAATTCATCCTAAAAGTGTATGAAGTTTCTATAAGCATATCTGGTCATTTACAGGTTAAATAACTAATCAGGTAGACTATGCATCACAAACTTTAAGGAATGCGGGGACGGTGAGGTTTGATCATTGGTGGAAACATTAGTACATGCCAGTATACAGGAAAGTCAAGCGACAATGTAGTAAAAAAGAATATATTACTATAAGCAATCTTATTCATGAGGGAAATAATAATTCTAGATATTGCAAGAGAATACAGCCAAATGTGGCCACACATATCAACTACAGGTACCAATACATCCTATATCATAAACTAAATGTGAAATTCTGATCCCCAAAACTTGTAAACAAGAATGGAAATTTGCATATGTGGGACATATACAATGCAATTGTTATGATCAAATGTGCAAAAATAATTCCAATGATCTGTTTGAACATTTAAAGTGTATTTTTAAGGGTGTTTGATACCAATTATTAACCTCAATGGTTCAATAGAATCAGATATCAGCTGATATTACAATACCGCACTCTATCTAAGTACTGAATTGAAATATGTTACCATACATGGGCATATTAATGAGGAAAATAACATTTTGGGATACATTTAGTGCACACAGCCAGAAATGTGTCTTACAGATTCACTGAAGGTACAATGTCAGCCTATATGATATACTAAATGTGAACTTTGGATCCCAAACATTCTAAAATATGTGAATATTTGTTCATGTGGGATATGTAACCATGCTAAGATCAGTTGTACACAGTTAAACTCAAATTATCTGTTTGAATATATCTTATGCAATCTTTAGAGTGTCAGTTAACAAATATTATTAGTAATTAACAATGCATAAATTAAGATGGATCATTAGAATTCACATAACATCATACAGGCCACAATGCCGCACTTCACTAATCAATATCATAACCAAATTGAACAATAAAATTGAATGCATTTTGTGTTCAACTTACATCATTTTGCTGTTTTCTTACATCCAAGGGTAAATATACATGTGGGAAGTATATTTTATCCCTTCAGCCTGCATTTCATTCTCAGAAAGATTAAACTGATTTAGTAGAGAACTTGAGTAGGTTCTAGTATAAAGTTTTCATCACTGTCCTCTCACTAAACACCCTGTAACTATATTTGTTAACAATTACTAAAGGCTATATAAGCAGATATGTGTTACTCAGGAAGTCACCCCATCATAAACACATAAATTAACTGATTGGACCCCTAATAAATAGTTTGAATGATCAATACAAGAAAGAATCTGTCTTTCATACATTTTAAATGTATGTCTCATTTTGACTTACAAAGATATTTTCTCTGACAACATTTGACAAATATCCATCATTGTAGCTTGTATATGGTGTAGGAGTATAAACATGCTGACATCACTTGACATAATTTCCAAAAATATTATCTATGTGCATTTTTAGGGGCAAATTTTAATTTTTTAATTTTTTAAAAAAGATTTATTAAAATTTTAAAAAATAAAATCAATTTTTAAATTCTAATGTCATTTTTCTATTTTAAATGTTAATATATATATAACACCTTCAAATTTCATGTGTTGATCATTAATAATAAAAATTTTACAGCAATTTAAATTTTAATAATAACTGCCTGTACAGGCCATACATCACAATTAATTTTACTATATGTTCTCTACATATATTTCTCAGCACTGACCTTTCCACAGTGTGACAATCAATACAAATCATATGAAAATCTAAAATACCCCCAAAGATGACTTCACGGTGAAATTCTTGTCAAGGGTTGACCGGCATTTTTTTGAGTGGCTGCCCTGTAAACAGAGCAGCATGTACACAGAACACTGATTTCACTTCCGGATCATCACTAAGGCCTACTAACACAGTGTGCACTGTCGCCAAAATACATACAGACAGCCACTCTCAGAGCTCCTATTTTCAAGAATAAACAATTAACTTTAAATCCATACCAAAGATGCATCAATATAACTCTTCTATCACCACCAAAAGGAGAGAGGAAAAAATGTTCTAAAAATAGACTAGAACTACATTCGTGGGTACTGAACTGGAAGTATTAATTGTGATGCGAGTCCTGTCAGGCCCAACTATTTGGGGCAAATTTTAGTAAAACTTTTATATTTGAATGCCACACCTATTTGAACTTTATACATGAAGTCTTTTTGAATTTCCTTGCATACAAGACATGTGACACCTGCTGGAAAGTGTGTAGTGCAGGTGTTCCACAGGGTGCAAGTGTTGATTCATGTGCTTTTGAGAAACCAAAACTAAATTTGCTATATCTTCCTTAATTATAGGACTTTTTCAATGCTGTAAAAACCTAATTGTACTACAAGATAAGGCCTGTCTGAAACTATGTTTAAAGTTCATACATTTTAATCAGTTAAAATTTTAATGGAAATTTAAATAAACATTTAAATTTATAAACTAAATTTTATTGAAAAATTAAATTTTCATAAAAGTTTGAAAACAGATTTTGTCTAAGTTTAGGCAGAAAAGTTGATCAATCAATGGTCTTTAAAATAAATGGTGGTTTGGGTCTGTGTAACTGAGAACATTTTTCCCAGGGGTAGTGAAGTAGCATGACTCATAGTGATTTTGGCAACAAACCGCAATATGCCTGTCAAGGTGCATATAGGTGTACACACTAAAGAAGCAACAACAGGTGCTATGTTCCATATTTATTGTGTCAGGTATTTAGGCAGTTATTTGTATAATTAATAGTGCACTCAGATTTAAACATCTGATGGGACCACTTCCATGTTTTATAGGAAAATTGCATTACATTTTAGTGTCGATAACTACAAAAAGCGACAATAAGATAGGAAAATACAGTTTTTAGGCAGGCTTTACCTTACTGAACAATGGTGCTAATCTCTCTCATGAAGATCTAAGTCATGTCCTTGAGGTGATTTATATTAGTGTGATGATATCATGATCACTTATGGCAGTACACTGCATATGTCCTTATGAAACCTTGCTATCACCACCAAACATCTGGAGAGCTTCCAAGCTGATCCACCACTAAACACTTTGTTCCAGATACCAGCCTAGACCTGAAAAGATATAAAATGTTTCACTTATATCTAGAAAAGAGTAAGATGTATGCAAATGAAGTTAAAATGTGTTAGATATAGTGATTTCCAAATAACATTCAGGCTGCAAGCATAGGAAATAAATATTAAACTTGACAGAGTGACACTCAGAAATGTGAAGCAATAGTCATGTATTAAAGTAATAAATTCATCCTAAAAGTGTATGAAGTTTCTATAAGCATATCTGGTCATTTACAGGTTAAATAACTAATCAGGTAGACTATGCATCACAAACTTTAAGGAATGCGGGGACGGTGAGGTTTGATCATTGGTGGAAACATTAGTACATGCCAGTATACAGGAAAGTCAAGCGACAATGTAGTAAAAAAGAATATATTACTATAAGCAATCTTATTCATGAGGGAAATAATAATTCTAGATATTGCAAGAGAATACAGCCAAATGTGGCCACACATATCAACTACAGGTACCAATACATCCTATATCATAAACTAAATGTGAAATTCTGATCCCCAAAACTTGTAAACAAGAATGGAAATTTGCATATGTGGGACATATACAATGCAATTGTTATGATCAAATGTGCAAAAATAATTCCAATGATCTGTTTGAACATTTAAAGTGTATTTTTAAGGGTGTTTGATACCAATTATTAACCTCAATGGTTCAATAGAATCAGATATCAGCTGATATTACAATACCGCACTCTATCTAAGTACTGAATTGAAATATGTTACCATACATGGGCATATTAATGAGGAAAATAACATTTTGGGATACATTTAGTGCACACAGCCAGAAATGTGTCTTACAGATTCACTGAAGGTACAATGTCAGCCTATATGATATACTAAATGTGAACTTTGGATCCCAAACATTCTAAAATATGTGAATATTTGTTCATGTGGGATATGTAACCATGCTAAGATCAGTTGTACACAGTTAAACTCAAATTATCTGTTTGAATATATCTTATGCAATCTTTAGAGTGTCAGTTAACAAATATTATTAGTAATTAACAATGCATAAATTAAGATGGATCATTAGAATTCACATAACATCATACAGGCCACAATGCCGCACTTCACTAATCAATATCATAACCAAATTGAACAATAAAATTGAATGCATTTTGTGTTCAACTTACATCATTTTGCTGTTTTCTTACATCCAAGGGTAAATATACATGTGGGAAGTATATTTTATCCCTTCAGCCTGCATTTCATTCTCAGAAAGATTAAACTGATTTAGTAGAGAACTTGAGTAGGTTCTAGTATAAAGTTTTCATCACTGTCCTCTCACTAAACACCCTGTAACTATATTTGTTAACAATTACTAAAGGCTATATAAGCAGATATGTGTTACTCAGGAAGTCACCCCATCATAAACACATAAATTAACTGATTGGACCCCTAATAAATAGTTTGAATGATCAATACAAGAAAGAATCTGTCTTTCATACATTTTAAATGTATGTCTCATTTTGACTTACAAAGATATTTTCTCTGACAACATTTGACAAATATCCATCATTGTAGCTTGTATATGGTGTAGGAGTATAAACATGCTGACATCACTTGACATAATTTCCAAAAATATTATCTATGTGCATTTTTAGGGGCAAATTTTAATTTTTTAATTTTTTAAAAAAGATTTATTAAAATTTTAAAAAATAAAATCAATTTTTAAATTCTAATGTCATTTTTCTATTTTAAATGTTAATATATATATAACACCTTCAAATTTCATGTGTTGATCATTAATAATAAAAATTTTACAGCAATTTAAATTTTAATAATAACTGCCTGTACAGGCCATACATTACAATTAATTTTACTATATGTTCTCTACATATATTTCTCAGCACTGACCTTTCCACAGTGTGACAATCAATACAAATCATATGAAAATCTAAAATACCCCCAAAGATGACTTCACGGTGAAATTCTTGTCAAGGGTTGACCGGCATTTTTTTGAGTGGCTGCCCTGTAAACAGAGCAGCATGTACACAGAACACTGATTTCACTTCCGGATCATCACTAAGGCCTACTAACACAGTGTGCACTGTCGCCAAAATACATACAGACAGCCACTCTCAGAGCTCCTATTTTCAAGAATAAACAATTAACTTTAAATCCATACCAAAGATGCATCAATATAACTCTTCTATCACCACCAAAAGGAGAGAGGAAAAAATGTTCTAAAAATAGACTAGAACTACATTCGTGGGTACTGAACTGGAAGTATTAATTGTGATGCGAGTCCTGTCAGGCCCAACTATTTGGGGCAAATTTTAGTAAAACTTTTATATTTGAATGCCACACCTATTTGAACTTTATACATGAAGTCTTTTTGAATTTCCTTGCATACAAGACATGTGACACCTGCTGGAAAGTGTGTAGTGCAGGTGTTCCACAGGGTGCAAGTGTTGATTCATGTGCTTTTGAGAAACCAAAACTAAATTTGCTATATCTTCCTTAATTATAGGACTTTTTCAATGCTGTAAAAACCTAATTGTACTACAAGATAAGGCCTGTCTGAAACTATGTTTAAAGTTTATACATTTTAATCAGTTAAAATTTTAATGGAAATTTAAATAAACATTTAAATTTATAAACTAAATTTTATTGAAAAATTAAATTTTCATAAAAGTTTGAAAACAGATTTTGTCTAAGTTTAGGCAGAAAAGTTGATCAATCAATGGTCTTTAAAATAAATGGTGGTTTGGGTCTGTGTAACTGAGAACATTTTTCCCAGGGGTAGTGAAGTAGCATGACTCATAGTGATTTTGGCAACAAACCGCAATATGCCTGTCAAGGTGCATATAGGTGTACACACTAAAGAAGCAACAACAGGTGCTATGTTCCATATTTATTGTGTCAGGTATTTAGGCAGTTATTTGTATAATTAATAGTGCACTCAGATTTAAACATCTGATGGGACCACTTCCATGTTTTATAGGAAAATTGCATTACATTTTAGTGTCGATAACTACAAAAAGCGACAATAAGATAGGAAAATACAGTTTTTAGGCAGGCTTTACCTTACTGAACAATGGTGCTAATCTCTCTCATGAAGATCTAAGTCATGTCCTTGAGGTGATTTATATTAGTGTGATGATATCATGATCACTTATGGCAGTACACTGCATATGTCCTTATGAAACCTTGCTATCACCACCAAACATCTGGAGAGCTTCCAAGCTGATCCACCACTAAACACTTTGTTCCAGATACCAGCCTAGACCTGAAAAGATATAAAATGTTTCACTTATATCTAGAAAAGAGTAAGATGTATGCAAATGAAGTTAAAATGTGTTAGATATAGTGATTTCCAAATAACATTCAGGCTGCAAGCATAGGAAATAAATATTAAACTTGACAGAGTGACACTCAGAAATGTGAAGCAATAGTCATGTATTAAAGTAATAAATTCATCCTAAAAGTGTATGAAGTTTCTATAAGCATATCTGGTCATTTACAGGTTAAATAACTAATCAGGTAGACTATGCATCACAAACTTTAAGGAATGCGGGGACGGTGAGGTTTGATCATTGGTGGAAACATTAGTACATGCCAGTATACAGGAAAGTCAAGCGACAATGTAGTAAAAAAGAATATATTACTATAAGCAATCTTATTCATGAGGGAAATAATAATTCTAGATATTGCAAGAGAATACAGCCAAATGTGGCCACACATATCAACTACAGGTACCAATACATCCTATATCATAAACTAAATGTGAAATTCTGATCCCCAAAACTTGTAAACAAGAATGGAAATTTGCATATGTGGGACATATACAATGCAATTGTTATGATCAAATGTGCAAAAATAATTCCAATGATCTGTTTGAACATTTAAAGTGTATTTTTAAGGGTGTTTGATACCAATTATTAACCTCAATGGTTCAATAGAATCAGATATCAGCTGATATTACAATACCGCACTCTATCTAAGTACTGAATTGAAATATGTTACCATACATGGGCATATTAATGAGGAAAATAACATTTTGGGATACATTTAGTGCACACAGCCAGAAATGTGTCTTACAGATTCACTGAAGGTACAATGTCAGCCTATATGATATACTAAATGTGAACTTTGGATCCCAAACATTCTAAAATATGTGAATATTTGTTCATGTGGGATATGTAACCATGCTAAGATCAGTTGTACACAGTTAAACTCAAATTATCTGTTTGAATATATCTTATGCAATCTTTAGAGTGTCAGTTAACAAATATTATTAGTAATTAACAATGCATAAATTAAGATGGATCATTAGAATTCACATAACATCATACAGGCCACAATGCCGCACTTCACTAATCAATATCATAACCAAATTGAACAATAAAATTGAATGCATTTTGTGTTCAACTTACATCATTTTGCTGTTTTCTTACATCCAAGGGTAAATATACATGTGGGAAGTATATTTTATCCCTTCAGCCTGCATTTCATTCTCAGAAAGATTAAACTGATTTAGTAGAGAACTTGAGTAGGTTCTAGTATAAAGTTTTCATCACTGTCCTCTCACTAAACACCCTGTAACTATATTTGTTAACAATTACTAAAGGCTATATAAGCAGATATGTGTTACTCAGGAAGTCACCCCATCATAAACACATAAATTAACTGATTGGACCCCTAATAAATAGTTTGAATGATCAATACAAGAAAGAATCTGTCTTTCATACATTTTAAATGTATGTCTCATTTTGACTTACAAAGATATTTTCTCTGACAACATTTGACAAATATCCATCATTGTAGCTTGTATATGGTGTAGGAGTATAAACATGCTGACATCACTTGACATAATTTCCAAAAATATTATCTATGTGCATTTTTAGGGGCAAATTTTAATTTTTTAATTTTTTAAAAAAGATTTATTAAAATTTTAAAAAATAAAATCAATTTTTAAATTCTAATGTCATTTTTCTATTTTAAATGTTAATATATATATAACACCTTCAAATTTCATGTGTTGATCATTAATAATAAAAATTTTACAGCAATTTAAATTTTAATAATAACTGCCTGTACAGGCCATACATCACAATTAATTTTACTATATGTTCTCTACATATATTTCTCAGCACTGACCTTTCCACAGTGTGACAATCAATACAAATCATATGAAAATCTAAAATACCCCCAAAGATGACTTCACGGTGAAATTCTTGTCAAGGGTTGACCGGCATTTTTTTGAGTGGCTGCCCTGTAAACAGAGCAGCATGTACACAGAACACTGATTTCACTTCCGGATCATCACTAAGGCCTACTAACACAGTGTGCACTGTCGCCAAAATACATACAGACAGCCACTCTCAGAGCTCCTATTTTCAAGAATAAACAATTAACTTTAAATCCATACCAAAGATGCATCAATATAACTCTTCTATCACCACCAAAAGGAGAGAGGAAAAAATGTTCTAAAAATAGACTAGAACTACATTCGTGGGTACTGAACTGGAAGTATTAATTGTGATGCGAGTCCTGTCAGGCCCAACTATTTGGGGCAAATTTTAGTAAAACTTTTATATTTGAATGCCACACCTATTTGAACTTTATACATGAAGTCTTTTTGAATTTCCTTGCATACAAGACATGTGACACCTGCTGGAAAGTGTGTAGTGCAGGTGTTCCACAGGGTGCAAGTGTTGATTCATGTGCTTTTGAGAAACCAAAACTAAATTTGCTATATCTTCCTTAATTATAGGACTTTTTCAATGCTGTAAAAACCTAATTGTACTACAAGATAAGGCCTGTCTGAAACTATGTTTAAAGTTTATACATTTTAATCAGTTAAAATTTTAATGGAAATTTAAATAAACATTTAAATTTATAAACTAAATTTTATTGAAAAATTAAATTTTCATAAAAGTTTGAAAACAGATTTTGTCTAAGTTTAGGCAGAAAAGTTGATCAATCAATGGTCTTTAAAATAAATGGTGGTTTGGGTCTGTGTAACTGAGAACATTTTTCCCAGGGGTAGTGAAGTAGCATGACTCATAGTGATTTTGGCAACAAACCGCAATATGCCTGTCAAGGTGCATATAGGTGTACACACTAAAGAAGCAACAACAGGTGCTATGTTCCATATTTATTGTGTCAGGTATTTAGGCAGTTATTTGTATAATTAATAGTGCACTCAGATTTAAACATCTGATGGGACCACTTCCATGTTTTATAGGAAAATTGCATTACATTTTAGTGTCGATAACTACAAAAAGCGACAATAAGATAGGAAAATACAGTTTTTAGGCAGGCTTTACCTTACTGAACAATGGTGCTAATCTCTCTCATGAAGATCTAAGTCATGTCCTTGAGGTGATTTATATTAGTGTGATGATATCATGATCACTTATGGCAGTACACTGCATATGTCCTTATGAAACCTTGCTATCACCACCAAACATCTGGAGAGCTTCCAAGCTGATCCACCACTAAACACTTTGTTCCAGATACCAGCCTAGACCTGAAAAGATATAAAATGTTTCACTTATATCTAGAAAAGAGTAAGATGTATGCAAATGAAGTTAAAATGTGTTAGATATAGTGATTTCCAAATAACATTCAGGCTGCAAGCATAGGAAATAAATATTAAACTTGACAGAGTGACACTCAGAAATGTGAAGCAATAGTCATGTATTAAAGTAATAAATTCATCCTAAAAGTGTATGAAGTTTCTATAAGCATATCTGGTCATTTACAGGTTAAATAACTAATCAGGTAGACTATGCATCACAAACTTTAAGGAATGCGGGGACGGTGAGGTTTGATCATTGGTGGAAACATTAGTACATGCCAGTATACAGGAAAGTCAAGCGACAATGTAGTAAAAAAGAATATATTACTATAAGCAATCTTATTCATGAGGGAAATAATAATTCTAGATATTGCAAGAGAATACAGCCAAATGTGGCCACACATATCAACTACAGGTACCAATACATCCTATATCATAAACTAAATGTGAAATTCTGATCCCCAAAACTTGTAAACAAGAATGGAAATTTGCATATGTGGGACATATACAATGCAATTGTTATGATCAAATGTGCAAAAATAATTCCAATGATCTGTTTGAACATTTAAAGTGTATTTTTAAGGGTGTTTGATACCAATTATTAACCTCAATGGTTCAATAGAATCAGATATCAGCTGATATTACAATACCGCACTCTATCTAAGTACTGAATTGAAATATGTTACCATACATGGGCATATTAATGAGGAAAATAACATTTTGGGATACATTTAGTGCACACAGCCAGAAATGTGTCTTACAGATTCACTGAAGGTACAATGTCAGCCTATATGATATACTAAATGTGAACTTTGGATCCCAAACATTCTAAAATATGTGAATATTTGTTCATGTGGGATATGTAACCATGCTAAGATCAGTTGTACACAGTTAAACTCAAATTATCTGTTTGAATATATCTTATGCAATCTTTAGAGTGTCAGTTAACAAATATTATTAGTAATTAACAATGCATAAATTAAGATGGATCATTAGAATTCACATAACATCATACAGGCCACAATGCCGCACTTCACTAATCAATATCATAACCAAATTGAACAATAAAATTGAATGCATTTTGTGTTCAACTTACATCATTTTGCTGTTTTCTTACATCCAAGGGTAAATATACATGTGGGAAGTATATTTTATCCCTTCAGCCTGCATTTCATTCTCAGAAAGATTAAACTGATTTAGTAGAGAACTTGAGTAGGTTCTAGTATAAAGTTTTCATCACTGTCCTCTCACTAAACACCCTGTAACTATATTTGTTAACAATTACTAAAGGCTATATAAGCAGATATGTGTTACTCAGGAAGTCACCCCATCATAAACACATAAATTAACTGATTGGACCCCTAATAAATAGTTTGAATGATCAATACAAGAAAGAATCTGTCTTTCATACATTTTAAATGTATGTCTCATTTTGACTTACAAAGATATTTTCTCTGACAACATTTGACAAATATCCATCATTGTAGCTTGTATATGGTGTAGGAGTATAAACATGCTGACATCACTTGACATAATTTCCAAAAATATTATCTATGTGCATTTTTAGGGGCAAATTTTAATTTTTTAATTTTTTAAAAAAGATTTATTAAAATTTTAAAAAATAAAATCAATTTTTAAATTCTAATGTCATTTTTCTATTTTAAATGTTAATATATATATAACACCTTCAAATTTCATGTGTTGATCATTAATAATAAAAATTTTACAGCAATTTAAATTTTAATAATAACTGCCTGTACAGGCCATACATCACAATTAATTTTACTATATGTTCTCTACATATATTTCTCAGCACTGACCTTTCCACAGTGTGACAATCAATACAAATCATATGAAAATCTAAAATACCCCCAAAGATGACTTCACGGTGAAATTCTTGTCAAGGGTTGACCGGCATTTTTTTGAGTGGCTGCCCTGTAAACAGAGCAGCATGTACACAGAACACTGATTTCACTTCCGGATCATCACTAAGGCCTACTAACACAGTGTGCACTGTCGCCAAAATACATACAGACAGCCACTCTCAGAGCTCCTATTTTCAAGAATAAACAATTAACTTTAAATCCATACCAAAGATGCATCAATATAACTCTTCTATCACCACCAAAAGGAGAGAGGAAAAAATGTTCTAAAAATAGACTAGAACTACATTCGTGGGTACTGAACTGGAAGTATTAATTGTGATGCGAGTCCTGTCAGGCCCAACTATTTGGGGCAAATTTTAGTAAAACTTTTATATTTGAATGCCACACCTATTTGAACTTTATACATGAAGTCTTTTTGAATTTCCTTGCATACAAGACATGTGACACCTGCTGGAAAGTGTGTAGTGCAGGTGTTCCACAGGGTGCAAGTGTTGATTCATGTGCTTTTGAGAAACCAAAACTAAATTTGCTATATCTTCCTTAATTATAGGACTTTTTCAATGCTGTAAAAACCTAATTGTACTACAAGATAAGGCCTGTCTGAAACTATGTTTAAAGTTTATACATTTTAATCAGTTAAAATTTTAATGGAAATTTAAATAAACATTTAAATTTATAAACTAAATTTTATTGAAAAATTAAATTTTCATAAAAGTTTGAAAACAGATTTTGTCTAAGTTTAGGCAGAAAAGTTGATCAATCAATGGTCTTTAAAATAAATGGTGGTTTGGGTCTGTGTAACTGAGAACATTTTTCCCAGGGGTAGTGAAGTAGCATGACTCATAGTGATTTTGGCAACAAACCGCAATATGCCTGTCAAGGTGCATATAGGTGTACACACTAAAGAAGCAACAACAGGTGCTATGTTCCATATTTATTGTGTCAGGTATTTAGGCAGTTATTTGTATAATTAATAGTGCACTCAGATTTAAACATCTGATGGGACCACTTCCATGTTTTATAGGAAAATTGCATTACATTTTAGTGTCGATAACTACAAAAAGCGACAATAAGATAGGAAAATACAGTTTTTAGGCAGGCTTTACCTTACTGAACAATGGTGCTAATCTCTCTCATGAAGATCTAAGTCATGTCCTTGAGGTGATTTATATTAGTGTGATGATATCATGATCACTTATGGCAGTACACTGCATATGTCCTTATGAAACCTTGCTATCACCACCAAACATCTGGAGAGCTTCCAAGCTGATCCACCACTAAACACTTTGTTCCAGATACCAGCCTAGACCTGAAAAGATATAAAATGTTTCACTTATATCTAGAAAAGAGTAAGATGTATGCAAATGAAGTTAAAATGTGTTAGATATAGTGATTTCCAAATAACATTCAGGCTGCAAGCATAGGAAATAAATATTAAACTTGACAGAGTGACACTCAGAAATGTGAAGCAATAGTCATGTATTAAAGTAATAAATTCATCCTAAAAGTGTATGAAGTTTCTATAAGCATATCTGGTCATTTACAGGTTAAATAACTAATCAGGTAGACTATGCATCACAAACTTTAAGGAATGCGGGGACGGTGAGGTTTGATCATTGGTGGAAACATTAGTACATGCCAGTATACAGGAAAGTCAAGCGACAATGTAGTAAAAAAGAATATATTACTATAAGCAATCTTATTCATGAGGGAAATAATAATTCTAGATATTGCAAGAGAATACAGCCAAATGTGGCCACACATATCAACTACAGGTACCAATACATCCTATATCATAAACTAAATGTGAAATTCTGATCCCCAAAACTTGTAAACAAGAATGGAAATTTGCATATGTGGGACATATACAATGCAATTGTTATGATCAAATGTGCAAAAATAATTCCAATGATCTGTTTGAACATTTAAAGTGTATTTTTAAGGGTGTTTGATACCAATTATTAACCTCAATGGTTCAATAGAATCAGATATCAGCTGATATTACAATACCGCACTCTATCTAAGTACTGAATTGAAATATGTTACCATACATGGGCATATTAATGAGGAAAATAACATTTTGGGATACATTTAGTGCACACAGCCAGAAATGTGTCTTACAGATTCACTGAAGGTACAATGTCAGCCTATATGATATACTAAATGTGAACTTTGGATCCCAAACATTCTAAAATATGTGAATATTTGTTCATGTGGGATATGTAACCATGCTAAGATCAGTTGTACACAGTTAAACTCAAATTATCTGTTTGAATATATCTTATGCAATCTTTAGAGTGTCAGTTAACAAATATTATTAGTAATTAACAATGCATAAATTAAGATGGATCATTAGAATTCACATAACATCATACAGGCCACAATGCCGCACTTCACTAATCAATATCATAACCAAATTGAACAATAAAATTGAATGCATTTTGTGTTCAACTTACATCATTTTGCTGTTTTCTTACATCCAAGGGTAAATATACATGTGGGAAGTATATTTTATCCCTTCAGCCTGCATTTCATTCTCAGAAAGATTAAACTGATTTAGTAGAGAACTTGAGTAGGTTCTAGTATAAAGTTTTCATCACTGTCCTCTCACTAAACACCCTGTAACTATATTTGTTAACAATTACTAAAGGCTATATAAGCAGATATGTGTTACTCAGGAAGTCACCCCATCATAAACACATAAATTAACTGATTGGACCCCTAATAAATAGTTTGAATGATCAATACAAGAAAGAATCTGTCTTTCATACATTTTAAATGTATGTCTCATTTTGACTTACAAAGATATTTTCTCTGACAACATTTGACAAATATCCATCATTGTAGCTTGTATATGGTGTAGGAGTATAAACATGCTGACATCACTTGACATAATTTCCAAAAATATTATCTATGTGCATTTTTAGGGGCAAATTTTAATTTTTTAATTTTTTAAAAAAGATTTATTAAAATTTTAAAAAATAAAATCAATTTTTAAATTCTAATGTCATTTTTCTATTTTAAATGTTAATATATATATAACACCTTCAAATTTCATGTGTTGATCATTAATAATAAAAATTTTACAGCAATTTAAATTTTAATAATAACTGCCTGTACAGGCCATACATCACAATTAATTTTACTATATGTTCTCTACATATATTTCTCAGCACTGACCTTTCCACAGTGTGACAATCAATACAAATCATATGAAAATCTAAAATACCCCCAAAGATGACTTCACGGTGAAATTCTTGTCAAGGGTTGACCGGCATTTTTTTGAGTGGCTGCCCTGTAAACAGAGCAGCATGTACACAGAACACTGATTTCACTTCCGGATCATCACTAAGGCCTACTAACACAGTGTGCACTGTCGCCAAAATACATACAGACAGCCACTCTCAGAGCTCCTATTTTCAAGAATAAACAATTAACTTTAAATCCATACCAAAGATGCATCAATATAACTCTTCTATCACCACCAAAAGGAGAGAGGAAAAAATGTTCTAAAAATAGACTAGAACTACATTCGTGGGTACTGAACTGGAAGTATTAATTGTGATGCGAGTCCTGTCAGGCCCAACTATTTGGGGCAAATTTTAGTAAAACTTTTATATTTGAATGCCACACCTATTTGAACTTTATACATGAAGTCTTTTTGAATTTCCTTGCATACAAGACATGTGACACCTGCTGGAAAGTGTGTAGTGCAGGTGTTCCACAGGGTGCAAGTGTTGATTCATGTGCTTTTGAGAAACCAAAACTAAATTTGCTATATCTTCCTTAATTATAGGACTTTTTCAATGCTGTAAAAACCTAATTGTACTACAAGATAAGGCCTGTCTGAAACTATGTTTAAAGTTTATACATTTTAATCAGTTAAAATTTTAATGGAAATTTAAATAAACATTTAAATTTATAAACTAAATTTTATTGAAAAATTAAATTTTCATAAAAGTTTGAAAACAGATTTTGTCTAAGTTTAGGCAGAAAAGTTGATCAATCAATGGTCTTTAAAATAAATGGTGGTTTGGGTCTGTGTAACTGAGAACATTTTTCCCAGGGGTAGTGAAGTAGCATGACTCATAGTGATTTTGGCAACAAACCGCAATATGCCTGTCAAGGTGCATATAGGTGTACACACTAAAGAAGCAACAACAGGTGCTATGTTCCATATTTATTGTGTCAGGTATTTAGGCAGTTATTTGTATAATTAATAGTGCACTCAGATTTAAACATCTGATGGGACCACTTCCATGTTTTATAGGAAAATTGCATTACATTTTAGTGTCGATAACTACAAAAAGCGACAATAAGATAGGAAAATACAGTTTTTAGGCAGGCTTTACCTTACTGAACAATGGTGCTAATCTCTCTCATGAAGATCTAAGTCATGTCCTTGAGGTGATTTATATTAGTGTGATGATATCATGATCACTTATGGCAGTACACTGCATATGTCCTTATGAAACCTTGCTATCACCACCAAACATCTGGAGAGCTTCCAAGCTGATCCACCACTAAACACTTTGTTCCAGATACCAGCCTAGACCTGAAAAGATATAAAATGTTTCACTTATATCTAGAAAAGAGTAAGATGTATGCAAATGAAGTTAAAATGTGTTAGATATAGTGATTTCCAAATAACATTCAGGCTGCAAGCATAGGAAATAAATATTAAACTTGACAGAGTGACACTCAGAAATGTGAAGCAATAGTCATGTATTAAAGTAATAAATTCATCCTAAAAGTGTATGAAGTTTCTATAAGCATATCTGGTCATTTACAGGTTAAATAACTAATCAGGTAGACTATGCATCACAAACTTTAAGGAATGCGGGGACGGTGAGGTTTGATCATTGGTGGAAACATTAGTACATGCCAGTATACAGGAAAGTCAAGCGACAATGTAGTAAAAAAGAATATATTACTATAAGCAATCTTATTCATGAGGGAAATAATAATTCTAGATATTGCAAGAGAATACAGCCAAATGTGGCCACACATATCAACTACAGGTACCAATACATCCTATATCATAAACTAAATGTGAAATTCTGATCCCCAAAACTTGTAAACAAGAATGGAAATTTGCATATGTGGGACATATACAATGCAATTGTTATGATCAAATGTGCAAAAATAATTCCAATGATCTGTTTGAACATTTAAAGTGTATTTTTAAGGGTGTTTGATACCAATTATTAACCTCAATGGTTCAATAGAATCAGATATCAGCTGATATTACAATACCGCACTCTATCTAAGTACTGAATTGAAATATGTTACCATACATGGGCATATTAATGAGGAAAATAACATTTTGGGATACATTTAGTGCACACAGCCAGAAATGTGTCTTACAGATTCACTGAAGGTACAATGTCAGCCTATATGATATACTAAATGTGAACTTTGGATCCCAAACATTCTAAAATATGTGAATATTTGTTCATGTGGGATATGTAACCATGCTAAGATCAGTTGTACACAGTTAAACTCAAATTATCTGTTTGAATATATCTTATGCAATCTTTAGAGTGTCAGTTAACAAATATTATTAGTAATTAACAATGCATAAATTAAGATGGATCATTAGAATTCACATAACATCATACAGGCCACAATGCCGCACTTCACTAATCAATATCATAACCAAATTGAACAATAAAATTGAATGCATTTTGTGTTCAACTTACATCATTTTGCTGTTTTCTTACATCCAAGGGTAAATATACATGTGGGAAGTATATTTTATCCCTTCAGCCTGCATTTCATTCTCAGAAAGATTAAACTGATTTAGTAGAGAACTTGAGTAGGTTCTAGTATAAAGTTTTCATCACTGTCCTCTCACTAAACACCCTGTAACTATATTTGTTAACAATTACTAAAGGCTATATAAGCAGATATGTGTTACTCAGGAAGTCACCCCATCATAAACACATAAATTAACTGATTGGACCCCTAATAAATAGTTTGAATGATCAATACAAGAAAGAATCTGTCTTTCATACATTTTAAATGTATGTCTCATTTTGACTTACAAAGATATTTTCTCTGACAACATTTGACAAATATCCATCATTGTAGCTTGTATATGGTGTAGGAGTATAAACATGCTGACATCACTTGACATAATTTCCAAAAATATTATCTATGTGCATTTTTAGGGGCAAATTTTAATTTTTTAATTTTTTAAAAAAGATTTATTAAAATTTTAAAAAATAAAATCAATTTTTAAATTCTAATGTCATTTTTCTATTTTAAATGTTAATATATATATAACACCTTCAAATTTCATGTGTTGATCATTAATAATAAAAATTTTACAGCAATTTAAATTTTAATAATAACTGCCTGTACAGGCCATACATCACAATTAATTTTACTATATGTTCTCTACATATATTTCTCAGCACTGACCTTTCCACAGTGTGACAATCAATACAAATCATATGAAAATCTAAAATACCCCCAAAGATGACTTCACGGTGAAATTCTTGTCAAGGGTTGACCGGCATTTTTTTGAGTGGCTGCCCTGTAAACAGAGCAGCATGTACACAGAACACTGATTTCACTTCCGGATCATCACTAAGGCCTACTAACACAGTGTGCACTGTCGCCAAAATACATACAGACAGCCACTCTCAGAGCTCCTATTTTCAAGAATAAACAATTAACTTTAAATCCATACCAAAGATGCATCAATATAACTCTTCTATCACCACCAAAAGGAGAGAGGAAAAAATGTTCTAAAAATAGACTAGAACTACATTCGTGGGTACTGAACTGGAAGTATTAATTGTGATGCGAGTCCTGTCAGGCCCAACTATTTGGGGCAAATTTTAGTAAAACTTTTATATTTGAATGCCACACCTATTTGAACTTTATACATGAAGTCTTTTTGAATTTCCTTGCATACAAGACATGTGACACCTGCTGGAAAGTGTGTAGTGCAGGTGTTCCACAGGGTGCAAGTGTTGATTCATGTGCTTTTGAGAAACCAAAACTAAATTTGCTATATCTTCCTTAATTATAGGACTTTTTCAATGCTGTAAAAACCTAATTGTACTACAAGATAAGGCCTGTCTGAAACTATGTTTAAAGTTTATACATTTTAATCAGTTAAAATTTTAATGGAAATTTAAATAAACATTTAAATTTATAAACTAAATTTTATTGAAAAATTAAATTTTCATAAAAGTTTGAAAACAGATTTTGTCTAAGTTTAGGCAGAAAAGTTGATCAATCAATGGTCTTTAAAATAAATGGTGGTTTGGGTCTGTGTAACTGAGAACATTTTTCCCAGGGGTAGTGAAGTAGCATGACTCATAGTGATTTTGGCAACAAACCGCAATATGCCTGTCAAGGTGCATATAGGTGTACACACTAAAGAAGCAACAACAGGTGCTATGTTCCATATTTATTGTGTCAGGTATTTAGGCAGTTATTTGTATAATTAATAGTGCACTCAGATTTAAACATCTGATGGGACCACTTCCATGTTTTATAGGAAAATTGCATTACATTTTAGTGTCGATAACTACAAAAAGCGACAATAAGATAGGAAAATACAGTTTTTAGGCAGGCTTTACCTTACTGAACAATGGTGCTAATCTCTCTCATGAAGATCTAAGTCATGTCCTTGAGGTGATTTATATTAGTGTGATGATATCATGATCACTTATGGCAGTACACTGCATATGTCCTTATGAAACCTTGCTATCACCACCAAACATCTGGAGAGCTTCCAAGCTGATCCACCACTAAACACTTTGTTCCAGATACCAGCCTAGACCTGAAAAGATATAAAATGTTTCACTTATATCTAGAAAAGAGTAAGATGTATGCAAATGAAGTTAAAATGTGTTAGATATAGTGATTTCCAAATAACATTCAGGCTGCAAGCATAGGAAATAAATATTAAACTTGACAGAGTGACACTCAGAAATGTGAAGCAATAGTCATGTATTAAAGTAATAAATTCATCCTAAAAGTGTATGAAGTTTCTATAAGCATATCTGGTCATTTACAGGTTAAATAACTAATCAGGTAGACTATGCATCACAAACTTTAAGGAATGCGGGGACGGTGAGGTTTGATCATTGGTGGAAACATTAGTACATGCCAGTATACAGGAAAGTCAAGCGACAATGTAGTAAAAAAGAATATATTACTATAAGCAATCTTATTCATGAGGGAAATAATAATTCTAGATATTGCAAGAGAATACAGCCAAATGTGGCCACACATATCAACTACAGGTACCAATACATCCTATATCATAAACTAAATGTGAAATTCTGATCCCCAAAACTTGTAAACAAGAATGGAAATTTGCATATGTGGGACATATACAATGCAATTGTTATGATCAAATGTGCAAAAATAATTCCAATGATCTGTTTGAACATTTAAAGTGTATTTTTAAGGGTGTTTGATACCAATTATTAACCTCAATGGTTCAATAGAATCAGATATCAGCTGATATTACAATACCGCACTCTATCTAAGTACTGAATTGAAATATGTTACCATACATGGGCATATTAATGAGGAAAATAACATTTTGGGATACATTTAGTGCACACAGCCAGAAATGTGTCTTACAGATTCACTGAAGGTACAATGTCAGCCTATATGATATACTAAATGTGAACTTTGGATCCCAAACATTCTAAAATATGTGAATATTTGTTCATGTGGGATATGTAACCATGCTAAGATCAGTTGTACACAGTTAAACTCAAATTATCTGTTTGAATATATCTTATGCAATCTTTAGAGTGTCAGTTAACAAATATTATTAGTAATTAACAATGCATAAATTAAGATGGATCATTAGAATTCACATAACATCATACAGGCCACAATGCCGCACTTCACTAATCAATATCATAACCAAATTG
Organism: Unio delphinus; assembly: GCA_029339505.1. Lineage (NCBI taxonomy): Eukaryota > Metazoa > Mollusca > Bivalvia > Unionida > Unionidae > Unio > Unio delphinus. Next base: position 670,993 of record JAQISU010000459.1, read on the forward strand.
AACAATAAAATTGAATGCATTTTGTGTTCAACTTACATCATTTTGCTGTTTTCTTACATCCAAGGGTAAATATACATGTGGGAAGTATATTTTATCCCTTCAGCCTGCATTTCATTCTCAGAAAGATTAAACTGATTTAGTAGAGAACTTGAGTAGGTTCTAGTATAAAGTTTTCATCACTGTCCTCTCACTAAACACCCTGTAACTATATTTGTTAACAATTACTAAAGGCTATATAAGCAGATATGTGTTACTCAGGAAGTCACCCCATCATAAACACATAAATTAACTGATTGGACCCCTAATAAATAGTTTGAATGATCAATACAAGAAAGAATCTGTCTTTCATACATTTTAAATGTATGTCTCATTTTGACTTACAAAGATATTTTCT